>JARHVA010000298.1:432500-1632500 GCA_037957365.1 Torreya grandis | reverse complement strand
CACTTTGAATTTGAGATGGAGTGTCGCATCCTATATACAGATGAGTAAGTATTACAATATCACTTTCTACTTTAGGTGCATCATTGCTATGTGAGAAAATAATATTGACATGACTATCAATTTCATCTTTGCTAGTTGTTTTAAAATATTATTTTGTTACGAAACTTTTGGGAAACATGGTTTTTTATTGCTTGAATTTACGTGGGTTTACATTTGCAAAAGATACATCAAATATATTTAGGACTTATGTTATGTCCCTAAAGAAAGCAAGTTGTATAGGTGTTTCCTTAATATTTTCAAATGTACTCTCATTGTTTTCTTTAATGATCATAATGGGAGACGCAAGATATGTATTTTGCTCATCACATACTAGAGGGGAAGAATAAATTAAACTAGTTTCATTTGAATCATATAAATAAGATATTTTCATTATGAGAGATAGTGAAGGAACATTCAATTTATTTGACATTTTCAACATTGGAAAGGGGAGAATGAAACTCACTTGATGGAATAACTAAATAGGGTATGGATGCAATAAATTGATTTTTAAGATTAGGAATAGTATCATTTTGCATATGCATTGGTTCTTTGATATCATAAAATACAGGGATAAGAGACGTATCATAACCAAGGGGCATTTCATCACGTTCATAACCTAGAGTGGAAGCATCATGATCACTACTTTGCTAAGTTATATTTGCATTTGCATCATTAGTTATTTCATTATCATAGTTGTAAGCAAAGGTGGATTAATTTGGTTTTTGGTGTTCTTCTAGGTCCTCATATGCAATACATTTATCATCAAGTGGATTAAAAAAATGGTCATAATGTAGATTTCAAGCATGACCTTCCATTAAAAACTCCATAAATTTTAGAAAGTATTTTGAAATACCAACCAAACACATAACTAGGAGAAGCAAAACAAGAATGTGACTAAGCATTTCTAAGTTATGCCCATATTGTGAGATTAAAATTATATCTAAAAATAAAATGCAAAAATTTGAGATGAATTTTCAAATAAGGTGAAAATCCTAATATACAAAACTAGGGTTTTGGTTCTATAAATATACAAAAGGTTCACCAAATGTTTTAATAATTTTGGATTTATAAAAGAAACATCAAACAATAAATTTGTTTGAATGTTAATCAAGTTTTATTTAGATTCTAACAATGTAATATATTATTTTTGATAATATATCTCATTTAGAATGTGTAATAAATACAAGTATTAAAAAACTAAGGGATAAAGAGAGTGTATCTTATTTGTTATTATATTTTGGACTATGAAAGTGATTAGTAGTTATCACAAGGCTATATTAGAGATTTGGAATTTATTTGTTCTATATTCTAATTGTTTTCAACCTTTAGATAGTTATGTCAATCACAAACAATAATATCGATGCATATGTCTATATTCAACGTAAGTGTCCATTGAGAGATATACATAAGAGTGATTTCAAATTTGGACCAAACTTGTGTTTCCTCATACATAATCATTATATGCCTCAAATTATGTTCTCCTATGTGATAGATCCAAATAATAATCAGCCCTAGCTCTTTTGCATTAGACCTATTATAATTTGGTAAAAAGGGGTTAGTAACATGAGTCAAGCTAGCCCTAACAACCTTGTTTGTTTCTAAGTGTTGCCTACATAGCTAATACTCCTAAGAGGGCCTCAAACTTGAATGTAGTTCTACCTCCTTTACATGTGTGTGTAATTGTAACAATATGACTATATGCTCTTTCTCTTAGTAAAACTTGGTACAAGTGATGCAATAGTGCATTTGACCTTTTGAATGCTTCAAATAGTTAATTAAGTGTTATAGTGTAATATGATAGCTTGAAATAAATAATACTTTTTTATTAGAGAGTTTTCTTATCTAATTAAAGTGTATATTAATTAGACCATAACCTTTGTTTATATATGAACCTTTTAAATTGAATTATAGCCTAGTGACACATGAAAATCTGACTATAGAATGGGAAAAGAGGTCTAACTAAACAATCATAAAGTGAAAGATATGAAAAATGATAAAAAACTGAACACTAGCATCGATGCTAGTGTCTAGGATAGATGCAAGTTTTTAGGGGCTAAAAACATACATAAAATAGGAACAATGGGTAAGGATTCTGGCATACACTAGATGAAGCTAAAAATACATAACACACAAGCCCAAGGGGTAGGTAAATCAAGTGAAATAATATGGAATCAAAGAGGTTTATGAGAGATTGCATCACTAGATGTCTAATTCTTAATTAAAAACGTATATAGATACAAGAAGACTAGAAATATGTGTACTTGTACCAAAATGGGTGTCTACAAAACAATAGTGTTGGTATAAAAACCTATTGTAGATTTGGTACCTCTAAAAATTATATCATTATCATTAACGGGAACATATTGTTCCTCAAATGTGACAACCATAACATATTTCATTTCATCTCCAATTACATATAATAATACATTAAGTGGGTGTGAATTCATGTTAAGATACCGAGTTAATTATTTTCTATCTACATCATCAAATCTATCATGAAAACTAGGTTAATCATCTCTTTTATTAAAACTAGATGAATTATGTTTTCCATTATCACTATGTTGGAAGGAGGGGAAAAAATCAAATTCAAAACCCCAACTCAAAATTTTGAAACCCTAAGAAGGTAAAATCAAACCTTAAGGTAACCTAGGGTTTGCTTATCTTATTTTGGATTTAGTGGTTTAAACAAGCTAAAACTTTTGAATAATTTAGATTTCACAAGATATGTCTCAATTATATGGATCTAAATGTAAAAGGTAGAGTAAGATTGATTTGATACACTTGATATTTATATAAGTGACCAAGGGGATAAGATAGTTATCTTTTTTATTTATTTTTTTCTAGTTTGTGATAGTGTATAATCATCAACAATGCTCTCAAGTGGACCTATGATCTTTTGGATCTATAATATGAATTTCAAAACCTACCTAGATAGATTGGGTAATGTGTAGAGCCTACAATGGTTGAAATTGTCTATTTCCTATGAGAAACATCCTTTGTGTTTCTATCAATTTGTTTTACACTAGGATATTATGCCTACCTATTAAGAGGGTTCTTATGAAATATTAGAGTCTTGATCTTGTGAAAAAAATCATAATTATTCTTCTTTCACATTGAAACCCTAGATTCACTTTTGACACTTGTTTCACTTCTAAAAATAGGTTAAAAATGATGGGTTAAGCTAAACCCAACCACCCATGATTGAGTGGTTGAGCATTTCCTACATTTAAATAATATGAATATGGTTGAAACCACATGTATTTATCCCACCTATCTATGTGTGTGATCTATATTTATATACTAGTATGTAGTGTAACCTATGTGGTTTTTGACACTTGACAACCTATGATTTTTGATTTAATGCTTAAGAATTATAGGGAGTCATTGAATTACATAAAATGTCAGTATCTCTATCCATATTTCAATAGTAAACATATAGTATATTATAATGATGAGTTAACATACATCAAAATCGTTGAGCTCTTGGCTAAGCAACCATGTCCAAGGGGAATTCATGCTGTTAAAATAACCTAGGGCATGATCCTATCCTTTAATTGCTTCATTCTTTGTATAGGGTATCTAGAGGGATTTTTACCTTGGTGGATGGATATAAGAAACCATCATCCTCACCAATTGGACTACAACCATTTTGATATAACCTGTGATTTTGACCTTGAAATAATATTCAAGCTTCACATCGTGCTTATTCTTTGTAGGATTTTTTAGAATTTATATGCTTTAAGATGGTGCCTAAAAGATGTGCATATGTATCCCTCAATGTGTAAGTAACTTTCTAGGTAGGTGCTAGATAAAAATAGGCTTATGCTTGATGTTTATAAATAGAGGTCTCTTTATTTGATTGACCACAAAACCAATATATGAAACATGTGGGTCAACCTAATTAAAGGGTTTGAATTTTGGAAAATAATCATGAAATAGTGCATATATGTATCCAACACATATGGAGGACTCCATGATACAAAAAATAGTGATCTAAGATCAAGTGATAGTCTACTTAAGATTATAAACTATTTGGATAGATATTAGGGAGATCCTATGTGTGACTCATATAAATTTAGGAAGGTCAATCCCATAAATAGATATATGGCTAGGAGAGAGCATGAGCAAAATTTGATTGTATATGAATAAGTCATGTATGTTAAGGATGGGTCAAAATTGACATTATCAAGTGTCTAATACTTAATTTATGTGTCTACATTTCTAAAATTATGACTAAATTAATCTTGATTAAATTAGTTATTTTCCTATTTGTATTAGATGAACATGACAAACCTAATATTGTGTGGTTCTAATTCATTATAATGAATTGATTCATATAGATTTTATTAGAATTGAGATAGGTTACTTTAGCACCTTCACTAGTATAGATTTTATTAGAATTGAGATAGGTTACTTTAGCACCTTCACTAGTATTTATATGGTTCATAAATTTAATATTTATAGAATAATAAAAGACATTTAATTTTATTGCACATGTAAAGTCTTCTCTAAGTACATAAGATGAATTAGGAGATAAGCATTTATTCTTGTGGAGGTCTAGTCTTACTCAAGGTATTTGATGCTCAATATAAGGAAGTGAACCAAGGAGGCTCCACTTAGTCTTTGGAGTCCCCAGTCAATGACAATTAGGTCTTCATCCTTTCCATTTGAGGTCTTCATATACAAAATCTCTTACAAAATTCCACTAGAACCAAGAGAGAGATTGATGTACTAAAAAATATACTCAAGGTAAGTATCATTATTCTTAATCCCTTTATTTTATTTACTTATATATATATATATATATATATATATATATATATATATATATATATATATATATATATATATATATATATATATATTAGAGTAGCATGTTGTTTTTACTTTTCTCCTTACCTATATATCATTATGCTTGTACTAGTGTATATTATTTAGGCCTATGGATACACCCATAGTTAGATTTCCTCTATCATGCTTAGGTTAGTTTTTACTACCTTTGTATGTAATTACAACCCCTATATCAATTTCAAATTTATTTATTGTTATTTTATATTCTTACCAAATTAGATCTAGGTTGTCTTTGTTTGTAAGTTCTTTATATGCAATTTCCTTACTATATCATTGATACCCCCATTTACAAACAATTATTGATTATATCCTTCCACCCACTTTGTGTTGCATCCCTTTATATGTATGGTGGTCCTAGTATGGCCTTATCTTTTTCCTATATAAAAGTATATTTATATTGTTGACCATATTTTCCATCTTTCATTCTAGTGAACCCGATGTGAATCTTATCCCACCACTAGTTAGATCAATTTCATGTTTTTCCTTTCTTCTCTTTTCCTAGCTTCTTAGATTTTTTCATCATTTTAAAATTATGTCCTCTCTTTATGTTTTCTTCTCCCTTCCACTTCTACCTTTGAAGGCAACTCCTTATGGTACAATTCCTCAACTCATTTCCCCAAGGTCAAAGATCCACATAATAATTTTCCAATATATGATTATCCTTATAGCGTGGGTGAATAATATGACCCTACCATTGACAACACTTATAGCATGGATAAAATTACCTTAGATTATTTACTAATCCCTTATAATTATCACATGAATTATGATGACCCTTATAACATGGGAGAAGATGATGATCCTCATATTTTACACTTCTATCATGGAAACAAATCCTTTAGATATTTTTTTGCATTCCTTACACTTTTTACATGGTGAAAATCACTATTTAAAATTTCCTATATTTTATTATCCTATCACAATTGAGCACCCCATCATTTTTTAAGGAATACAAATTCAAAAAGTAACAAAACAAATAAAAGTAAAACCTTACCATTCCTGTGTTCACCTTACATGAATAATCTAGGTCATTCATCCTAATGTTGTTTACCAATTCACATTATTTATCTCTTTTCAGTATCAAAAATCTACATTACTCTCATCTCTCCAATGATACTCTCTTTATAACAAAGGGTAATCTATCTTGCACCACACTCATCATGTAAACACCCTAATTTGGTCAATAAACCACAAGTACTATGTCTTTTATTTCTCTTTCACACAAAGGGTCTTAATGATGGTATAATTCTAGTTTGCATGGTCATCTTGAGTCTTTTAATATTTTTTATGTCTTATTTTCCTTGTTTTCAACACCCTTGATAGTCACATGTCACTTTTTCCCAGTCCCAAGGGCCCCCAGCCTGCCATCCCTAATTTTTGATCTGTTATGAGGCTTAGGACATTAGTGTGATTTTTAGGACAATAGTGTCACATGGCACTACTATCCACTTTTGCCTTTAGTGTTTGACAAGCCCTTTCACTTGTGTTTGAGTCTTAAGCCCCCCCCCCCCCCAATGACCCTTCTCTTATGTTTTTTATATTTTTTTCATGACTTGTTGACCAACAAACAAGGTATTATATTCCAAACAAAGATCCTCCTATATAAGGAACCTCACAAGACATTTTACATCTAACATTTATTATTTTATCACTTATTTACATAAAACCAACAAATTTTATAACTCAAATACTCGACATACTACTCATCTTTCACACCTAGACATTTACATGCTTAATCAAAGAAGGGCCTAGTTAAAATTCATTCTAGCATACCATGAAAGTTGATGGTGCACATCCCTAATGGAGAATTGCAATAAATCTAAGACCCCTATCATTGGGGTTGATGTAAGTAGTGTCCAGGACAATAGGGGTTCTACTCTGCACAATTATAACATCCCACAACACAATTTTTCCTTTCCTTTTGTATTTGATTAGTTCATTATTTCATGTGTGCAGGTATTCATTAGGGTTTTAAAGAATAATTATCCAAAATAGTGATACAAATGAGCCCCTACATGATATAAAATCACCTATAGGACTTCCTAGAACACCAACTTCCCTAAAAGTTATAGATATACAGTATGGGAAGGACACTAGTGCTAGAATTGGACACTAGCACCATATTGGTGCTACTATCCTAAAGGGGGCACTATTATTCAAATCTAGATCTAAAAAAATAGTCAAAAGACAAAATATTGCTCTATGTCTACTCACTCATCTGTAGTATTCAGATATGCAAGAAATTCTATGTATATCCAGAGAAGTCCACTTTTTCCTTGTATTTACTATTTTTAAAAAGTTTCATAGATTTAATAAATTCTAATTTTATTCTTGATTAACAACAGACCCAACCCTTTAACGAAGCATAGGAATTACTTGTGTAAAACCCTAAAAGGTTAAAAACATTTTGTGAACATGCCTTACTTTGAATATTGCATAAAAACCCTGATTTTCCTTAGGGTTTACCTTCTCTAAATTTTGCACATTAAATTAGGGTTATAAAATCTGATTTTTTGATTTTTTTTGGATTAACCTAGCTAATTTAATTAATCCCATACTAGGGTTTTATTTATTTAATTCAATTTAATTATTTTTAACACAATCGTAAACCCAAACCCTATATACATATACTAGGTCCCTATATACACAAACATTAGCAATTAGAGTTTCAACAAAAATCCTATTTTATATTGTAATCTTTGACAAATAAATTCACACATTACACATGTATGTTAGATTATATTCTACCTCTTGTGTGTTTATTATCTCATTATTTACATTATCTTCTTTGGTAAGTTTAAAATGGCATCTAAACATTACTTTATCCCTCATCTACTTGAAGTAATCTTGAATTTCTCTCATGATTACAATAATGAATGGACAAATTTTCAAGATTTTACATTATAGCATGATAATGATTTTATTTATAATGATGATGATTATTATTGTTATAATGATGGCTATGAGGATTATTATGAGCATGAAAATACAAGTGAACATGAGGATACATTAGATACATCATCTTCTCTTTCCTCTTACTGTTCTCTTGCTCTTAAAAATAAAATTAACAACATAATGCCAAAATAACCTCTTGTTGGTAGTGCTTTATTCCAATGTGATCCTATATTTTAAACTACTTTTGCTACTTCATTGTTCAAAATAAATCAATATAAGTGCACTACACAAAAATACCTTTTGCATGCCTCCATTAAAATAGATAAGAACAATGCATCTTATTTAACCTTCTCAATTACATTTCAAAAAGCAAATACAAATAATGTTACACCTTTTATCAATGCACAAACTAAGGTGGATAAAATTACTTTATCACCTTCGTTCACATTTCATGCTCAAAGCAATGATTCTTTGCCACAAATAGATAATGCATATGTTTCCAACCCTTATCATATATTTCATAATGTATAAAAAGAAAACATTATTGTTACTCCTTCTTCCCTTGATTCTTAAATGTAAAGTGATAATCAGGATTGCATTTCAAAAATGATTAGTGAACAAATGCCTTGAATTACACTTACACATGATGATACATTGCATAGTAATAGAAAGTTAAAATATTCTCCTTCTCCTTCTCTTAATGAGCATGTGAATGATACTTAATATAATCTTACCTCTTCAAATGAATTCAATTCTATGTTGATGAACCATGGGATAATGATGATTATTGTGATTATAATAAATATGATAGAGAATCTACAACTTCTACTTCATCTCTTACCTCAATATATCTCATGTTCAACCAAACAATATATCACATGCTAAAAGACACATACACACTTATTCTTATGTGCATAATTTCCATTCACTAGAGAATAAACCACCTTCTATTCAACCTAACAATATACAAGATACCAATGAATCACCCTCAACCCCCATTACTACAAAAGATCCTATTTCTTAAACAAACCCAAATGAGGGTGATAGTTCATTTCCATCTAACCACGTCTAAGCTATCACACATACAAAGGTTATTGAGATCACACTGACCCATTCAATACAACATTTCCAATCTAATATACCAATGGATAAAATAAACAATAAAATTCAAGCTTTAAATGAACCCCTTGATAATGAGAATATATCTTTACAAGTGTTAATTTATTTAATGCACATTGTGGGTACTTTGAAAAAATAAGTGCATCATATCACTTTGGAGAAAGAGGAATACAAATCTCAATTTGGTGCCAATGTTATGCATAATATTCCTATTCCATGCAAAATCTAAACTATAAGGTTGTCAAACAACTTTCAAATACTGGTGTTACCTATCTTTGATGGACAAGGAAACCCACATTTACACCTTTAGGATTATGAGAAAACCATGGATCATATTCCAAGCAAGATAATTCTACTACAAGTGTTTCTAAAGTCACTAAAGGATAAATCACTAGATTGGTTCCACCATACATTCCTTAGTGGATCTTTACATACATATGAGGAGATAGAGATTGCTTTCCTTTGGCACTATATACAAAATAAGGGACCTTTAGTCACACATGAGAGGTTACCTTCACTACACCAGGGTGAGATAGATCATACATCAAAATACATTCTATGATTCAAATCTTATTTACACCAGTTAATTTATCAACCAATAAAGTTATAAGTGCAATGCATCTTTGACAGAGGTTTAATCTTTCCTCTTAAGGATAAATTGTTATAGCATACATCTAAATAATTTAGACATCTATGAAACATAACCACATCATTAGAGGCATAGTTAGGATTAACCATTACATAGTCAGAGGCAGATTGGGCTATAGACCCTTCAGAACCATAGTCATCAAATTTGGTATAAGAACCTACTCCACTTCTAATTCAAAAATGAATGGACCAAAACAACCAATAAAAATACTCAGTAAGGGTAAAGAGCCAAGTTATAGAACACAATCTATAATGAGTAGCACACAGGATATATGCAGAAGGTTTATACAATTTTTAGATAAGGTTGTGCATCATGACATTTTGCTTAGACTACAAGATAAGGGGATGATCACACTTCCTCTAAATAATCATCATCCACCACACCATTTGCACCAGGTACCACATAAGCATTATTGTCATTTTCACCAGATCAATGGACATTCATATGATCATTGTTATGCACTTAAAGCTCATATCGGCTAGTATGTTAGCAAAGGCATCATAGCATTAACACAAGGGGCATCAGGCCCTCATTCTCCATACTCTACTAAATCAGATTCCTTTACAATGGAGTTATCTCATGATGTTCCTTTTAAGTAACCATTGGTTACTCATCATAAAAACCCTATGACTTCTAAGACAACCATTTATCAATAGTCCCATACATCACACCCTCAATAATGATGGCAACTAATTTACAAAATTCATAATACACCTCTAGTGTGCACATTGATTAATATATTTGGGAATAACTACAAACACAAAGGCATAGTTTTGGTAAAAACACCAATCAAAATATTTGGAAATAATTAAAAAGATCATAACACACCTCTAGTGTGCACACCAATCAAAATATTTTGGAATAACTATCAAACGAAGGCCATAGTTTTAGTTCAACAACCAATAAATATATATGGTAATTATTACAGAGATCATAACCCAAATTTAGTTTTCACACTGATTTAAATTGTTACAATAAATCATATAACTCAGAGTGCAGTTACAGAGAAATAACTGATTGATATTTTTGCATCAAAGTCTACACAGTTATCCACTAGTAATGCATCATAGGCAACTCTAGTTTCATAATCTACATATACAACAACATAATATGAGAAATATGGTCAGTGGTTTTCCATGACATCTTGGTTCAGATAGGGCATCTCTCCATCACATGTTATACACGTAGAAATATTATGAAATATAAACAAAAAACCATATACCAATAAAATATAAAACTTAAATCTCCTACACATATGCCTAACAAAATTCATAAAACATATACAAATCAATTAACATTACTCCAACCAAAACAAATTACAAACTTTAACATTTTAAATAATCAAACAAATTTAAACACATAACAAATTATACAATATAACCAGATCTAGATGTCAATACACAATGCAAAACTAAAAAATAAACCACACACACACATGTATATATATATATATATATATATATAAAGAACCCCATTTCAATACAAATGTGGTATATCCTTTAATGATGCAAACATGATTGTTAGGACTAACTCCCTCACTCTCACTCTCAGACACATCAAAAATAGAACTAGAGGCCCCACTATCTCTATGAGACCTTGATCTACAAATACACCTACTCTTTCTCTCCTAGTACATTGCAAGCTTAGTCCTACACTCAACATACTCTCATTGAACTCATATATAGTCATCTACTATACAACTACTTGCCCCACCTAGAGAATTAGGAGAGGGCATGGTCCACCTCTACAACTCTACACATAATTCATCTCTAACTATTGTTTATCACTTGAATGCCATAATCACTATCATCGCCTGATCAAAAAAATGGGCATGTACTCCAACTACATTGGTGGCTCTCTCCACTAATCCAACATCCATAACATAATTTGGAATATGTCATGTCAACTCACACAACACTGACTCAATGGTGACCTCCCAATACTCATCATTTCCTACACCTACAAGTATCCATACCATTCATAAAAATTTGATTATATTAAAACACATAACCAACATTACCTAAAACATACAAACAAATTGTCTAACTTACCATCCATATCCCTTAAGGGATCTACATACAATAAATCCTTAGTTATCATACCATCTCTTAGGATCAAAGGTGTCCATATGTACTCACTCCACCAGACTACATAGGCCTCATTCACTCCAACATCATCCACATATGGTATATTAATCTCAGGATCTCACTCCATCAATGGCATAGTATTTAGTTCAGTAATCAATGGCCTTAGCTTACTCCCTAGCCTTGTAGGAGCTTGGGAACTCTTCAACTACATTACATGTGTTGGGAGCACATATCATACAACACTGAACTATCAAGTAACCCTCTCATACTAAAACCACTCATATACATTATTCCACCAATCATGTATCTAGGAACTCACTCGAATACATCTCAACTATGTGTTATCCTAAGGCCACCCATAATAGCCCTTGTAGGGTCTCTAAATGATATCCTCTGCACTCACACTATCTAATAGTTGATAATATGTTTTACTCCTCTTAAATGCATGCCCTACCCTAGTCCATCTCTCTGTAAATACATGTGGGTAAGCCCATCCATCCTATAGACATGCCACTAACCTACTCACAACTATGTGTTCGTATGCTCAACAATGTAGTAGTGTCAACACATCGATACCCCCACCAGTCAAAACCTATGTGAAGTGGTATAGGTCCTTATATAAATGAGCCAACATGGTACGTTTCCATAAATACATAGTTCCATGATGCTCAATGTCATACACTATCTCATGCATCCTATATGAAATAAGAGACACCACTCCCATACATGATAATAAATGACAATAACAACACACCTAGAAATTTTTATAATCATAAAACATCAAACATCATAATCATGGTCAACAATATGTCACTCTGACTCCCCACATGATGAGTCCCCACCACCATGGTAGAGAAGTACCTAGATACACATTATATTGCGACCATTAGCCTCCTGTAATAAAGCCCATTGCCTAGAGACTAAAAACTATAGGATCTGATATACATCCTCCAATTTTCATAGTCATCTCACTCGTAAGTGACCAAAATGTACATGTGTTTACATTCCACCTCTCACATAATGTAGTGATCATATGCTTATCCTAGGGTAAAGGCTCTAAAAAAGTAACATGTTACAACACTACTCTCTCAATAACCTCCATATTAGTAACAAACAAGGGCAAACCCTAGATAGTCTCCATCATCTAACCAATATAAAACTCCCTCATACGGGTATCAACCTAAAAAATTGTAAACCAAATCTGACATTAGTAAAACAAAATAAAAATTAGAAAATAACAAGAATCAGAAACCATTCAAACATACTAATCAACATATCTTGGGACTAATAGACACTATCATTACCCAAAGGATATTGGTTTTGGACAGTAGTACCATACTATGGAGAATAGCATCAGGATATGGACACTAGCACCCAAAATGTGATAGTAGTGCCACCTTATCTAAAATAGGCTAAATCCAACCTTTCTCCAGTAAAATCAGTAAAATAGATAATAAAAATGATAAAACATAAAAAAATTTAGGGTCCTTTCCTAGGTGAACCTCCTCCCCAGCTTGAATACATGCCTCGACATCCTCATAGTGTGAGAGACTAGCATCTCATCTCCTCATCATGTTTCTTCTCTCAGACTCAAACTTCTTTCCACTCAAATGATGCAAATGAATTGTCAATGATTCAAAATGACCTATTTAAGTCATAAATTACCCAATGACACCCTATTAAAGCTATCCATGTGTGTCAATTTCACTAATTAATATAATTATCTTGTTATTACCATATCTTAAGGACTATAGATCTGATTCATGAATAATTTCTTGCACATGGGACTTGATACCGATACGCTCTATCCCATATTAGTAAAACTGATCCTCTCAACATTTTCAAACATACAAAATGAAAAAACAACACATTATATTAACAATACAATAGACCAAGTACCTATCAAACTACACACTACATTATCAACTCTGACACAATCAAAATAATATTCAAACTTAATACAACATCACAACTACCAAAAAAACACTAACACAATCGTTCCTTACCACTTTTGGTCACATATCCTCATCATAGTATCAAATCTCTCACCAAAAGGGGGGAAAATATACATAGATTTATTCAAACATACAAAGTTACATTTATATTTTTAAGACACATGGGTCTACATAGGTTTACATAGCTCATTCATATTTTTAGACACACATATTTACATAGACATTCAAATGCACAACTTATTCATTTATACAAATGTATAAGTCTACACAATTTTACATAGGCATACAAAGTTATATATTTTCATATATACAGATGCATAGGTCTACACAAGTTTTACATAGGTTTACACAGGCATCCAAAGTTACATATTTTCATATAGACATACACCAAGTCAACACAGGTTTACATAAGCATCCAGAGTTACAAATTTTAGATGTACATATGCATAGGTCTACACAATATTTATATAGGTTTACATAGTTATTCATATGTACACTCTACATATATGTATAACTTTGACATAGGTATACCATTTTATTCAAATTTTCAAATACATAGCTACATCACTCAGATATTAGGATTAGGGGCACAATACAAAGTGCACATTTTTGTCCCCATTTTCAAATTTATCAAGTTACACTAGTATCATCACCAATATAATCAACAATATTTAACCCGTTTGGGTTATAGGGCCATCTGTAGTGGTTGATCCATAGCATTCACCAGACCTAGTTTACATTTCTCGAATTCAAAGTGGGGATAAGTGAGCCTTGTTTTTCCACACATTCAACTTACATACAAATATTTAGAGTGGGGGAATGTAAGCCTTGTTTATCCACACATTTAATTTATAATAATTAGATTTAGAGTGGGGGAAAGTGAGCCTTGTTTCTCCACACATTCAGTTTATAGTACTTAGATTTAGAGTGGGGGAAAATGAGCCTTGTTTCTCCACACATTCATATTACATTACTTAGATTCATAGTGGGGAAAAGATAACCTTGTTTATCCATACCTTTAGTTTACATTCTTAGATTTAGAGTGGGATAAGGTGAGCCTTATTTCCCCACACATTTAGTTTATAGTACTTAGATTTAGAGTGGGGCCAAGCGAGCCTTGTTTCTCCATACATTTAGTTTACACACTCAGTTTCAGTATAGGGACATTTACATCATGTGCTTCATTTTACATATTACACTCTAGTTCTCATCCATTTCTCTAGACAAGAAGTGGGCCAAATCTAGATTACATTCACATAGGTAATTATAGGTACACATTTCTATTTTATTTTATGTTAGTACTTCCATTTCATTACATTAATAAAATAAAAGCGGGGTAAATTAAAAAACCCTAATTTAGTCAAATAGCCATAAGTAATGTCTTTTATTTCTATTTGACACAAATCATCTTAGTGATGGTTATAATCTTTATTTGCATGGTTATCTTGAGTCTTTTGATATTTTTCATGTCATATTTTCCCTATTTTAAACACCCCCGATAGTCACATGTCACTTGTTTCGAGTCTTAGGGACCCCTACCCTATCATCCCTTATGTTTGCTTTATTATGAGCCTTAAGATATTAATGCCATTTTTAGCATAGTAGCACCACATATTGCTACTATCCAAATTTGCCTTCAGTTTCTGATGGGCTCTTTCACCTATGTTTGAGTCCTGACCCCCCTATGACCCTTATCTTATATTTTTTATATCTTTTTCATGACTTGTTAGCCAACAAACAAGGTATTATTTTCCAAACAAATATATTCCTATATAAAGAACCTCACAAGGCATTTTACATCTATCACTTTTCATTTTGGCACTTATTTACATAAACTCAACCAATAGTACGACTCAAATACTCTACATACTACTCAGCTTTCACACCTAGACATTTGTGTGCTTTATCAAAGAAGGGCCTAGGTGAAATTCATTCTAACATACCATGAAATTTGATGGTGCACATTCCCTAAGGGATGACTACATGAAATTTGAGACCCCTAGCATTAGGGTTAATGTAGGCAATAACCAGGATAACATGGGTTCTACTCTACATGATTATAACATCCTAAAACCCAATTCTTCATTTCTTTTTGCATTTTATTAGTTCATTATTTCATGTTTGTATGTATTCATTAGGGTTTTGGATAAGAATCAACCAAAATAGTGACATAGATGAGCCCTCACATGACATAAAATCACCTACATTACTTCCTAAAGCACCTATAGCTTCTCTAAAAGTTATAGTTATAAACTATTGGAAGGACATTAGGGTCATAATTAGACACTAGCACCATATGGCACTACTGTCCTAAAGGGGACACTATTCTCTAGAGCTAGATCTCAAAAAATAGTCAATAGATAAAAGATTCCTTTATGTCTGCTCAACCACCTCTAATATTCAAATCTATGAGAAACTCTATGTATATCTAGATAAGTCCACTTTCTCCTTGTATTTACTATTTTTGGAAAGTTCAATAGAATCAATAAATTGCAATTTCCAGATTAACAATAGACCCAACCCTTCAACCAAGCATAATAATTACATGAGTAAAACCCTAAAAGGTTAATTGGGTCGAGATATAAAATAATATGATATAATATAAGCAATGATTCAAGTCATAATGATAAATATATAATTTTAATTTGCATAAAGATAAGTAAAATAAACAAAGTTAACTAATCTATTTATCCATAAATGTTTAGAATTAATCCAAATATCCATGTAATCAAATCTGAATGGAACATATACAAAATATTTCTATAAGGAATCACAAAATGTATATACTAAAATAAAAGGATGTCACATGAAGGTTCTAAAAAATACATGGCATTGAGGAAGTGAAACATGCCACTTTGTCTTTCACATGTCAGTTATACTCTAATTAATAAGAATCATATAAATTTGAGTAGGTATATTATTATAAATTTATATAAGATTAATTCCTATAAATAAACATATTTAGAACTATATTAATTAATTTTATCTTGTTCATAGTGATTATAACAAGGTTTATTCTTTGCATTTGGTATAATATTATTAAACCTCACTTTCTAAATTATAAAATTAAACATTTGTATATAAATATAAGATAAACATAACCAACATCATTATGTTTTCTTAATTAAAACCATTTGGATGAAAACATTCTAAAATTTTTGTATAAAAACTCATATTGCCTCAGCACCTACTTAAATTCACTTCCTTTAGAAGCTAATAAATATGAAACAAATAACCAAAGAGGTCATTCAACCTCTTTAAAATGAACAAAACCACATGTCTTTTTAATCAATATTATAATTACATTTATGCTTAGTAATAAAGTGTACAAGATGGTCATTGAATTTTATTGATATGGACATAATTCTATTAGTGGAAATTACCTCTGCCACCCAAGATTGCTCTTGCAAACATTTTAAACCAACCACATTTCTAGTTGGGGAGTTTGAGAAGAAAATGTTGATGAATTGTTTTTTCCCATGCCACTAATTATTAAAATATTATGCTTAATATTGGAAGCTAGTAATAATCATTTATCTCTTTGGGCCAAGGTAAAAGGTGGATGCACACTCTTCACCCCTTCAAACCTTACTCTCTATTTATAATACCAAAGGAAGCACCCAAAAAGAACTCATAGAACCATAACTAATTAAATGAAAATTAATCGACTGGGAGCTTAAAAAAATAATAACATTCATAACTATTAACCCATAATTATCATTCTCCCTTGACCCCTATAAGTAAAACATATTTATACTTGCTTGTGTATAATGATAGATTAATGGACCTATAATCATAAATCACCATGTAGATCAATTAGAAGTGTCAAAAAAATCATTGCACAAATATCAATTACAATTGCAAAGTAAGTGCATTGTAAGGTATAATCACTTCTATCAATATATTCATGGGTGTGGGTCTACCAAAAAGTACAGTGCATCAAGAATCTCAAATATGCTACATAGTCTGATTTAAAAAATATTTTACATTGTAGGTGGATTTCTTAAGTAGACTTGGACCTTTTGATCTTGTCCATCACAATTTATAGTCTTTATATATATAAGAGATAGATAATGATGAACTAAATTTTATGTATTAGATATATATACACTTTCATTAGTATATTGGGTCTGTTAGTAAGGTTAGTGTTTTAAGAATCTCAATTAGGCTGGACAACCTTATTTGAAAAATATTTTACTTCTTAGGTGCACTTTTCAAGTGGACCTGGACTAATTGATATTTTCCATCATAATTTGTAGTCACTATATTTTAAATATTTAGATAATGATGAATTGAATTAATGTATTAGATGTTTAGTCACTTCTATCAATATATTAGGTCTTTGAGTAAGGTAAATGTTATAATAATTTCAATTAGGTTGATAACCTGATTTGAAAAATATTGTTCTTTATAGGTGCACTTCTCAATTTATAATCTCTATTTATGCATGAGTTAAAGAAAGACAAATTAAATTATATGTGCTTGATTTAGAGACACTTCCATCAATAGACTTACTATGTTAGCAAGTTCAGTGTTGCAAAAATATAAATTAGATTGCACATCTATATATGGAAAGTATTTTAATTTGTAGGTGAAATCAAGTATTATTTTTAATGTCTCAATATAAACCTTTTGTATTCAAACCACTCAAAATCTAGAACATTTACCACATATTTATGATCTTATTAAATTGATGGTTATTATTTTCATCATATTAGATCTTTGTAGAATCATGAACCTAAAAATAATAATGAAAGTAGGAAGTGAGGAGAAAAAAATAAAGGACAGTACAATAAATAACAACTACAACTGATAAAGAGAGAGTTTGAAAAACCAACAAGTTGTGACATATAAAATGATGATAAAATAATAGAGGAGGAGGGGGAGGTCAAATAAGAAGAGATGGAGGATGAATAAGAAGTGAAAAAGGATAAACAAAAAGAGATGAGGTATGAAGATATATCTCTATTATCTAACTCCTACATCTCATCAAATAATTTCCTAAAGGAAGATGAATAGAAACCTTGGGAGTACTACCCCTAGTAAAATGATACTTTGTTTGATAATATAAGATACAATGAGGATAATGACAATGGTATGTGATCCTCATTAGTCATATATTTAGTAATAAATTAGTTTATTGCTTTTAGTTTAGTTTTTAGGAAGGAATGGCTATGAGAGTGAGAATCGCTTGTTACATAATTGTAACCATGTTATCTTTCATTAATTATTATAATAGAATTTTACTACAATGGTTCTCTATTCTAAAAAAATATTATTTTAATAAATTAAAAATATAATAAAGAAATTTATTAATAATAATTAAAATTTTATCATTTTTTAATTTAATAACTTTAAAAAATATAGATGTAATTTTTACAAGCTAGGATGATTTTTAACAATCCTCTTTCTCTCAATAGATTACGATATAAACAAGGTCATAACAATAAATCCTTCTTAAACTTAGTAGAGTAGGTAAGGACATAAAATAACCATAGAACTATTAGAGGATAATCCATACTCCAATTTCAAGTGGAAAGGGTTCCAAGTCATGAGCCTATTACTTGGGGTATAACTCTCACTAGGGCTCAATAAAGATAAGTAATTGTAATAATGATTGTAAAGGGGTGTATTAAGGATATAATAAGGATATTTA
This sequence comes from Torreya grandis, assembly GCA_037957365.1. Classification (NCBI taxonomy): domain Eukaryota; kingdom Viridiplantae; phylum Streptophyta; class Pinopsida; order Cupressales; family Taxaceae; genus Torreya; species Torreya grandis. The sequence goes on along the minus strand of JARHVA010000298.1, from coordinate 1,613,249 downwards.
ATGAAAAAAATTGATAAGGGTAACCTAGATCCAAGATAGCTAAAAATACTAAACTAATATGAAGATAAGTGGTGCAATGGTCACCCAATGGGTGGTCTATGTAACATATGGTGATAAATGGCAAGCCTAAACAACTCTATAGCTATACCAGCCTATTTGGTATAAGGATGAGCATAAACAAGGATAAAAAAATATATGATAGAAATGATAAATTAACTATCTAATATACTAAGTAAATTAAGGAAAGAGAGTAGGGATAGAGATACTTACCTTTGGGTGGACTCATTAACACCTCAAATTCCCCCTTTGGCTCAAGTGGCACTTTTTAAGAGATGTTTTTGTTTGAAAATCTCACAAGAAAATAATAAAACTGAGATATCCTTATCTTAAGACTCCAAACACTAGGACACCTCCTCACCATGACTTGTCTTATTGAAATTTAAAGACCATAAGCAAGACTAGACCTCCAAGATAAGACTCTAACCTATAAATCCTCCTTTTACTATTTAAGAGAATAAATGTGAGTGGAAGTAGGGAAGACATGTGTGTTATATCATTTAGGAATGAAATATGATCCCTATATATATGACTCCAATACCTAGAACTAACCCTAAACTCTAAGTCAACAGTGTCAGCTAGACCAATATAGTTGGAAAGATGTCAACTAACACAATTATTTTAGCCATGCCAATATAAAATTATCAGGGACATGACTCAAAATATTATCAACTAGGATGATACATTACAAGAAAAGACAAGTCTCAAATGAATTATATCAGCCTAGATAATACAATAGGAATATAGGGTGTCTAATAAAATTGGATGGAAATTAGATAGAGAGGTGAGATGAAAAGAGATGCAAAGGAGGTCAAATTAATATTAATTAAGGTATGAAAGAATAGTATGTAAAAATATCTCACAAAGTACCATGAGTTGATCCCACTCCATTCCCAATGCACCCTTTAAGATGTGCACTCAATGGGATACATGTGCCAATAATCCCCTATAATAAAAATTGTCACTAAAGTGATAAAGTGAAAAATATCACATGTATACACATAGAACACTCACAAAAAAATAATATATGTCCTTAAAATGAGTATTAGGATGTCCCCATTCAAATTTGAATCCATAAATATATGTGTAAACCTATAAGTCTGCATCTAACTCAATAACACCATCATAACATGTACATAAACAATTTATAAGCTAAATCAATAGGTATGTGTCAATAATCCCCTATAATAAAAATTGTCACTAAAGTGATAAAGTGAAAAATATCGCATGTATACACATAGAAGACTCACATGGAAAATAATATATGTCCTTAGAATGAGTATTAGGATGTCCCCATTAAAATTTGAATCCATAAATATATGTCTAAACCTATAACTCTGCATCTAACTCAATAACACCATCATAACATGTACATAAACAATTTATAACCTAAATCAATAGGTATATATTAATAATTTTCTAAGCAATTTAGGAATATAATATTATTATGAACCATGTGAATGCCATGTCATTGTCATGTTCTTATACATATGGATCATATGTTAAACTTATATTCTTATTATAATTTCTTATTATTTTATTCTCTCTACTCTTCTTCATGTGACCATGTTGTATTCCAATTCTTGTGATTTCCTCTCCTCTATGTTTTATGAGTCTTGGTATCCCCATTCTTATTCCCTTATGCTTATATTTTTAAGTTTATAGTATCAAATCTATTTTGATACTAGTCTAACCTGAATTGAGATGCTTCGATACTAGTCAATGTGTTTTTGGGCCCCTTTTGCCCTTGGGTCTAAGTTACCCTTTATTAGCCCTTATTTTTTGGATTTTATATTTTTAATTTATTTAAAATTGTATGTTAATATGTCCTTAAATTAAATTCAAGAATTATATATAAGTAATTTCATAATAAATTATCATGGAAGTGCATCCATGTTCATGTGATTACAAGGATTCTTTAACACTCTACTCCTTATCATATGCACCTATATTTTTCACCTACTGATAATATCTTGTGATGACTCATCAATACATTATTATCATGGAGTATATGTCCTAAATCATGCACTAGGAAATGGGTGGGGTTAGTTCATGGTGATTTGTGAGAGACATCCATATTATCCCATTATACTTGCATATCATCACCATATTGCCTTCAACTTTGTTTCATCTCCCTCAGGTTTCTTTTCCCTTCATTCATCTTGTTATACTTAATATCTTGTCTTTTCCTAAATAAAATTATTATGATTGATCTAGTTATGTACGCCATTCCATATATTTTATAATAAATCAACATGGTCGATCTAATATGATGCATATTTATGTCTTTTTCCTATAAAGTCAACAAGGTCGATCTAGTTATTTCTTGTTCTTATTTTTGATTTAGTTGTCTAATCAAGGTAAAACTTTTAAATAATTAATTTTTTATAGGATGTCTATATTATGTTGATCTGAATGTAAGTTGTAGACTAAGACTGGTTTATTGCACTTTCTATTTATATAAATGACCAAGAGAATAATATACTTATCCCTTTTATGTTCTTTTATAGTATGTGACAATCTATAGTCATCATCAATTCCTTAAAGTGGACATGTTGTCTCTAAAATTTAGAGAATGACTATTAAAACCTATAGACTTGGTAATGTATAGATGCCTACAATAACCAAAACTTCCTTATAATAAAATGCTCTATGTTTCTATCATTTTTTCTATGATAAATCACTCTGACTTACTATTACTAAGGTTCCTATGCAATATTAAAGTCTTAATTATATGTATAAATTTATATTTATTTTCCCTTAACCTTGAAACCTTAGCTCCACTTATGACATTTGCTTCACCTATAAATATGGGTTTTATAATATGGGTTGAGATGACCCCAATTTCCCACCACTAAGTGACTAAATACTACCTATGTTTCAACACTATGAAGAGGGATCAAACCACATGCATTTATCCCATCTAATAGTGTGTGCGCTCAATAGTGATATACTAGTATGAAGTGCAACCTATGTGGATTTTAACACTTGACAACCTATGATTTTGACCTTGCAATAGTATTCAAACTTGGCTTGGTGTTTGTTCCTTTGATGGGTTTTCATATGTTGGATGTTTTAGGGTAGTGCCTCTAGGATTTAAAAATTGTACTCCTCAATTTACAAGTACTTGTATAGGTAGGTTCTAGATAGGAATAGGATTAGGATTGATGTGCACATATAGGTGATGATTTAGGTAATTTATCTCAAGCATGCAAAATGTGTGGGGTGACCCAAAGGAAGTGTTTTAATTTTGGAAAATATCCATGAAATAATTATATACATAACCAACATAGGTGGACAACTTATGTAATCAAATATGTCTCATTATTTCATGAAATATCAAATATATAGGAAATAGTGATCTAGGATTGGGTGATAGTCTACTTAAGATGATAAATTATTTAAGCAAAAACGAGGGAGATCATGTGTATGAATGATGGAAAATCAAGAAGTTCAAGCCCATAGATAGATGAATGGGTAGGATAGAGTGTGATTGAGATTAAAATATGTATGTTGAAGTCATGTATTTAAGGATTGGTCAAAGATGACATTATCAAGTGCCTAATACCATATTTATGTGCCTACAAATTCCCATATTTTATTCTAGAAGTGAAAGTGTTATATTAAAATGATAATGAGAATTTTTTTATCTATGTGTAACCAAAATGGGTGTATTTAAATATGTCCTCATTATTTAGCTCTTTCCATGCAAAACCTGTAATGAAAAATGTATAAATAAGAGTCCACTTATGATAAAAAATATGAAGTAATAATTGAGCATCTTTGAATTTGAAAAAATAACAAATAGACTTGTAGGTGCTCGAGCCAATTTCCCTCTCAAGTCATTGGATAATGGGGTGATTATGCCCCATATAAATTCTAGTGTTGAAACCATGGGTTGGGAAGAATTTTCCCCAACCCTTTGGATATGGATAAATACTTAGAATTTAATTCTTACAGAACCTCAATGACACTTCTCATTGTAATTTTTTGAGAATGGAACCCGAAATGTATTCCAACAAATCTTAATAAATTTTAGTAAATATGAGTAAGTTTGAGTAAGCAAAGTACGTGGAATGACATAATAAATCACACAATTTGATAATTTTTACTTTTTGGGTCATATAACATATGCCACAATATCATTATATCTATCAACTATCAATCATAAAATTTTATAATGTTCACATATGCCCTAACATATATGCCAAATTTATCCAAATATATGTCAATTTATAATAGTTTGTGCCAAAATTATAAATTTCTATCAATGATATATTTAGTATCTAAGACAAGCCTGTTGTGTAAGCCCCCTTTTTGAGGTGAGGGATGTAGCTTGTGAATCACACATCTCAAATAAAAGAGTTATATGCATCATGTTATATAGAAAAGATGTAGTCATATAAAACATGTGAAAACATGATTATGTTATGTCATCATATAAAAATAGATCATTGAATCATATATGAAACATGTATACAAGTGTCATGTCAAGTAGATATAGTAATGAGGTAAGAAATAATAGTCATAAAAATAATGATCTAGAAGCATTGAATAATAACCACATAGTAGATGCATGATATGTATCATGGAATCATACACAAGTAAAGTAATGTGTGATATGAATCACAACACCAAAATATCATTAGATAATCCTATATTTATCCACATAAAGTCATACACAATCAATTAGATAAATATGCATAATAACAAAAAGTGTCACACACAATAAGAGTCACACAAAAAAAGAATGACACATAGAATGAGTCACACAATGAACACCCAATGTCATGAAAAGTAAAAGTCACATAGAGAAATATTAAACGATAAAATGAGTCATATAATGAACACCCAATTCAGACAAAGTCACAAAGAAAGAGTCAAACATATAAGAGGTGACACAATGAGCACCCAATGTCATTCATACTCATAGAGTAAGATTCAATATCACATAGAGTAAGAGCCACATAATAAAATACCCAATACAATGTAGAGTAAGAGTTACACAATTTAATCCATAAACAAGGATCATACCATGTAACATGCAACAACATAAATCATGCATAAGAAACAAGCAAGGTTAATTTATATAATCAATCTATATCATTATCACACATAATAAAGTATAGTATCAATAAGATATACACTCTTAATAATATATGTAAGAGAAATTTGTGTGTAATTAGTGTAAGTATCTCAATATCAATGCAATGATAATAGAAATATGTAAGGTGTGTAGATGTACCAAGATTCCCTCATTGTAAGCAAGCCATCAATGTGGTAAGGTAGGATTTGGGTGTAGTAATGTCTTGAATTTGAATCTCCATGTCATATATAACATTTATGTCCTTCATCCCACTCATTGATACCTGAAACACATGTGCATATAAAAATTGGATATATAACATACCATGTATATGATAAATCTTAAATGAATCATGTAAATTAGCAAACATGTATGTATAGGTCCTAGTTTTGTATTTATGTTTATTTTTATTTTTATTTTAATTTGAGTTATGTTTATTATAAAAAAATATCCCATAAATTAATGCTCTCATGTAGGCTATGATTCAATAAATTTACATGTTACATGTTGTGGGTGAGTAGTAAAATGTATATGTATTAGAATCTTAGAAGTGATCTTCGTGTGACATATCCACCATGTTCATGATAGACCATATGATCATGTGTATGATTTTTAACTCTAGTAACCATATTATTATATGGAATTTATTTTATAGTATGGAAATGAGCTTGTGTTTATTATGGAAAACATGAATTAGCATATACAACTATCTAAGGACAAGATGGTGTAGGTATTTCATGTTGAACTCAAATATACCTCTAATTAATGGGCATTGAAGTATTGGTATTCTAAGAAGATCAGTTACTTTTATCTAAATGGTTTGTGTATAATTAACATGTATAAGTTGTATAATGAGTTGTGGTATATCCTTTCAAGGAAATATGCCTAGCTAAAAATAAGATACTCATATGATATACCTGGAATTGTAACCACTTTTTTTCTATAGATATTCTTCACGTTTTTCAAATACAATAATATATAGATCTTATATATATATATATATATATATATATATATATATATATATATATATATATATATATATAAGGATGCCATAACATCATGTCAAATAACCATGTATTAGGTATAACTAAGATTAAAGTAGAAATTGTTGCAAGGCCTACCCTAAGTGGTAGCACAAAGCTCCCAAGAGGATTTTTCTCATTTCATTGAATCCTTTCACTATATTTTTTGTATCCATCAAGTCCTAATGTGTTCATATAAGACTAATATGGAGCATTAAAGTGAAAACATTTGAACCTAACCCATCATCTAACATGGAATTATGTATAGATTATTAGTTAATGTAAGCATGCACAATTAAATGTGCATTAATAAAATCATCAATGACAATCTCATGCTCATTGATTATGATAATAAGTCTGTGTACTTGGGTAATCTCAAGTGTATCAATAATATTTTATATATAATGAACCTCCTTAGTCCTATAATAATAATAAGTTGCAGGATGATGTGCATTGTAATTCATGCACACTTAAGGATAATTGTTGGTCTCTTATGCCACATGATTTGTAAAGGGATCAGAAAATATTTTCAACTTTGAATTCCCATTTAGTTGTGTCCTTGAATCATTTTAAAATGTATTGACCTTGATAAATTTTTCATCCACAAAATATTTTAGCTTATGTCACAAATGTATGCATATATTAGTTGAATGCCATGCACATCTATTATAATCATAATATGCATTAATATTGAATCACTTAGATGGTTCCCTATTCATACCAACCTCTCTTTAGAGAGGGGGAGAGAGAGTAAATTTTTCACAAGAAAATTTTGTAGTATATTATGAGGAGGTTTATATTATTGTGTAAACTATCTCTTTTAAGGAGACAATAGGACAAGCCAATTATTAGGTTATGGCTTCAAATTAACTATGATGTTTACTTCTCTCTTAGTATCATTTGATTTAAATTTTAAATTTGGTTAAATCTAAAAAAAATTCTAAAAGTAGTTAGAGGATTGAATCCATAATTTAATTTATTCATAGCAAGGATATTAACTTAAAAGTCCTTGACCATATGGCATAATTCATCAAAATATTTAAATTATTTGAACATAAAGGACTCCTATAGTGGGGCAAGCAATATTTGATTAAATATGCCTTGAAACTCATTATCAACCATAATGAAGCACATAATCACTGGTGGGGTCATTAGGACCTTGTTTTATTTTTAATATATGAACATAGGACATCTTATCATTGATGTTGGTTGAAAATTATGCCAAGAAATAATCAGCAAAAGGATTGTAGGTATAGACAAATTGGAAATGGAGGTCATATAACCATCACAAGGAATATTATTTAAGACTCAATAGAAATAACTTATTCAATTACTTATCATTGGATTTATAGTCTAAACATGGTGCATGAAAGGCCCAAATTTAATTTTATAGATCACATTTACCATCATATAATGTAAGTTTAGGTGTCATAAATCTTTAATTTAAAGGATAAATTAAGTTTTATAGGGATAATGGATTAAGTAGTGATGAGTGGGAATCAGTTGAATAGCCTAATAAATAATAACTTGTTCCACTTTTGAAATCTTAGTTTGAAGACCAAGGATAATTTGCATAAGGATCTAAGAATTAGTTATAGTAAATAGTGTAGCAATGGATGGTGTCACATGAGTAACCACCCTAAGAGGCAAAAAATTACATTGTGTAGGTATATGCATAGAAATATAAGGAAAGATTGTGTTTCCCAAAAATCATAGAGGGGAATAACATGTGTAAGCATATGTGTAGACATAGGTATAGTAATAATAGTAGTGGTCTAAACACCTATTTTATAGTTGGTACCAGTACCTATAAAAAGTACATTAGTATCATTTAAGGGCTCATATTATTCCTCAATTGTGACAGCCTTAGAATTATGTTAAATTTCATCTTTAATTACATGTAATAATGCATAAAGCAGGTGTGAATTCATGTTAAGATATTGAGTTAATTGTCATAAATCTACATCATCAAATCTATCATACAAACTAGTTTAATTATGAGCTCATGCAGTCAAGAAAATAAGCTTTTCTTGAATATGTCTTAAAACTCATTATCATCCATGGGATTTGTCATCTTAGAGAGCAAGGTATTGTAATGAAGCACATGATAATTGATGGGTTCATTGGGTCCTTATTATAATTTTTCATTCAAAATTTTGAAAACCTAATAAGGCAAAAGGTTTGCCTCTCTCAAAATAATGAGGGTTCACAAATATACTTTATCTTACTTTGTATTTATTAGTGTAAATGATCTTAAAATTTTAAATAATTTAAATTGTATAATATATGACTAAATTATATAGATATGAATGTAAAAGATAGAGTACATTTTATTTATTACACTTTCTATTTATAAAAATGACCAAAAGGATAAGATATTTACCTTATTTTTATTATGTTGTAGTCTATAGTAGTGTACAATTGTCACAAATGCCCTAAAATGGACCTATGGTCACTAATATTTGGATAATGAATATTATAACCTACCTAAATAGATTTGATAATGTGCAGATGCTTATATCTAGTTATTCTATTGTGTAGTTTAAAAACCCTTGATTTGAAAGTGTTAAGTTCAAATTTTACAACTTTTAGTACTTGGAAGAGGCCTCGAAGAGAGGCAAAAAAGGAAAATGAGTAGAAGACCGAGTATTATTATGTTATCTTTTATCAATTTCCTTGAATAATCATCAGATATATTTAAAAAATTCACCATGTAAAATTTGGGTGCATTCATATTTCCCCCTTAGAAAAGTGTTTTGCCATGAGTAGGCGAGGGTGTTTTATCGAGTAGTGGTGCACTTGAGGAAAATTGTGGTTAGATAACTTACCTAACTTGATTGTGTGGTCTAGGTAAGGTAGTTAAGAATCTCTCATGACTTGAATCATTTTTTTAGGAACTGAGCTTAGTGCCATGTGAAGAGGTGTAAAATTGAATGAGACAAAAATAAGACTAAAACTTGAAAGTGATAGTCTTTGTAACAAAATTTTAGAGATAAAACACAATAATTACTATCATCTAAGATATCCCACATCAATTTAAGCTTATAAAAATATCAAAACCATAAAATCACATGAAAATTGGAGATTGTAAGAGTGATCTTTCCAAAAATAGTCAAAATTGAAAATAATTAAAAAAAACACTATGAATAATAAAACTTACATAATTTGGAAGTCATTTGAGTATTGTAGCCTTATTAAATTTGGAGTTATAGATTAATAGTGATATAATTATGTAAAATTTTAGTCATATCAGTAAGCATGATGAGAGGATAACATGAGTACTAGCAAAAACAAGTAGGGCACAAATATAGGTGAGTTTTCTCAAATTTTGCCTTAAAATCTAGGTTTAGGAATTTTATTTAAAAAATGGCTTAGGGTTATTTAAATTTGAAAACTTAAGTGTCAAAATGATTGTGTCAATGCAAATTATAGGAATTTATTTTATTTTTTAAAAAATACTTTTTTTTTGTACCTTTGTCGAGTTTTTATTATTTAGGGTTGTAGTGGATGAAATAATCGACACGTGACAACACTGTCAATCCTTATAGATCATAGTTGTCAGGGTAGTTTCAAAACTACCTCTTAAATATAGTAGTGGTTTTAATATAGTAAGGTATTATGTAATTTTTAAGGTATTTTGACTAATTTGGAGTCTATTTTATGGTTGCACAAAGGGTACATTTATTGGAGTAGGGCCATAGATCTGGAATGGTTTCTCCATATGATTAGACTAGTGACAGTTGAGGAAACCACCTTACTTGACATAGTGGGAATATGGAGAGTAGCATAGGTGGAATAGTTTTCTCAACTAGTAAACTACTATGTGACTTATTACATATTGGGATGCAAACCATAACATCTTTTAGTTTCTAATTTCCCAAGATAATGGACCATCACACCATCGTTTTAGGTCTATCGGTTACTAGGCATACATTGACACTAAGGGAGGTAATGGATAGATTTAATGTTTATGGATAGGTTAAATATTTTAGGGATATAAACATAACTTGCATGGGTATGAAGCATGAGGTGAGGTTATTAGGGATATAAAGAGAAATGATCCTGACCATCTACAAGGAAATCATTAGTATCTTAGCCTTGTAGTTAGTCAAGGACAATGGGACAAAAATGTTTTCTATTATAAATATCCAATTTTTATGAGAATTGAGGATCATGGATGTATATTCACATGGGTTTAGGATGTGCTCCTCTAAACCTAAAAGGATCTCTATTATGTTTCCAAACTAGGGGCCTTATCTATCAGTCACTCAACCTTGATCATGTGTTGGGTCTATGAGCATATAATTACCTACCAAAGGGGTTTCAACATTATGGATGTAGTGTCCATTAGGTCTCAAATGTGGAAAGGTATGGCACCATTTAAATATGTGTCATGCACTACCAATACCCTAACAACATGTAATATGATTTCTTAGTCATACTTGGCATGAGAGGTTAGTATGGAGATGAGGCCATTAAATTTATGGCCTATGAGATCACATGCCAGGTGTGATATATAGGAACATGTGGATTCACATCCTATGTATCAAGCATGACATCAGTTATATCGATAATATGTAGTGAATCTCCCAATTCCCCATGTCTTATACAAAGGAGATAAAGAGGTCTTACATGTAAGGTTGGGGAGATTAGGGTGGTAGTTGTTGACACCTAATACTATGATTATAATATTGGTAGGTGATAGAAGAGAAGGATGAGGTAAAAATCCCTAAGAGTGATAGGATCATTTATTCAATATCCAGTAGTGGTAGTACGAGATGCAAGGCATGTATTTAATGATGGCAGTCCAAGTGGCACAAAGGTCGTGAACTAAAGACTAGTAAAAACCAATAGTTATTGTAGGAGGAAGAGAGTAGGAAGTGGATGTAGGAGGGAGAGAGTAGGATCATTCAAGATATGTGCTAGATTTTAAAAAGGAGGATGAGGTAGAGATGAGATATAATGAGGATACTAACCCTAACTAACATGAAGGGGACCCATGTAAGTAAAATTGTAGTTTGTGGTGTTTCCCACACTTTAGTTTGCATACATCCTATAATTTTATTCTAATTTATGTGTATGTGTGCATGTGTTTTATATTTCATGACAAAGTGATGGAGGTTGATCTAAGACTCCCTTTCAGACTCACTCCATGTTAGTTTTAGCCTGAGTAAGGAGTAACTACTCATATACCAAGGTCTACCTTTGAGCATGGGTTGACACTCATAAAACTTTTCCCCTATCTATCATGGAGCATAGGAGTTGATCCACTAGAGGAAAAATATCACTAGGTTTTAGGCCAAGATATTAAGGTTCAAGGCTCAAGTCAAGACCCGAAGTAACCTATTTAATTTGAGACATGGGTGTGTCTCTTCAAGTAGATAGACTATAGGCAAATTAAACTCCTAAATTGGCACTAGCCATAAGAGACACTAGAGTAAGAGTAATATTCCCTATCATTTAGCATCTATAGGCTCTCATAGGAGTTGAATAAGGAGTTATGGGCAGTCTTATTTTGGAAAAGCTCAATGAAGGGATAAATAGAGACCTAAGAGCTATGGTTATGTATTTTTTATTTTTTCATATTTTTTCCTACACTTTCCCTCTTAGTATTTATATGATATACACAAACATTTGATGTATATACAACATTGTTATATAAATATATATGACCCATTTTTTTATTTAATTTTTTTAGTATCTTCTTAAATTATTGTAATATTTGCCTTCTAATTTATGCACTGTAGAGGACTATGAATGTAATGAAATGTTATAGATCTCTTTTTAGATTAAAATTATATGGTCATGTTTATATTTGGATGTTATAAGAAAATGTATGCAAATATAACATGTGATGATTTAAAATATGAATGTGTTAATGAGTGTTTTACAGGTAATAACCGAACTAGTTCATCCACATGACAAGTTACTCTCATTTTGTAGCAAGGGATGAGGGGAGAATATGATATTCAAAATAGTTAAAACATAAAGATACTCATCAAACAATTCATGAGGAATAGAGGCAAACCTTAATCCTTACAAGTTGTAGGGTGATTTCACTTCCTATTTTTAATGATATTACTTCACAAAATAAGCATAAATATAGAAATAGATCATAATGATATAGAAATATAATAGAAAATATGAAAAATAGATAAGCCACTTTGAGGGGGTAACCTTCCAAATGCTTTCAATAAGAAAGAAATACTCTAATATGATGATGAAAAACTAACCTTACCTCATATATATAGTCTACCAAGGCCATGGATAACCCATAGGTTGACCTACTAAGCATATGAATGCATAGAGAAATGTAAAATAATATGCCAAAGGGTTATGTAAGCCATAAGTAAACTACACATATTCCTAGACATGCCAATGGTTAAGGACATAGAATTCCCTTCTCCTTGAAAACAACATTATCATCAACATTGAAGCAATCTCAAATGTGGTTGCATTAAGGCTTCATCCTCCCATGTAACATCTTCAGAAGGCAAATTCTTCCATTTGATCAGATACTCTATAATCATTATGAACCATAGCTACTTAGTGTGCATTTGAAGGACCACTTCAGGATCAAGAATAAATCTCCCTTCCTCATATAATTCTAGGAACTCAGTTTGAGTGGAAAATTTGTGTCCAATGATCTTATTAAGGCAAGATACATGAATTACTAGATGATTGCAAGTGGATGGAGGAAATTCCATCTTGTAGGCCACACTATCAATTTCCTATTGATGTTGAAGGTGTTCCTCCATTTCACACACCTTTGGGTGGGCCTTCAAGGGTGAAGTGATGGATAGGGGATGGTATCCATACAATGTCATAAAAGGAAATATTTTGGATGAACTATGCACTGAAGTATTATACCACCATTCAGCCAGGGGCAACCACTGAACCCATTTATCCTATTTATTTGACACAAAGTAATGAAGGTACCCTTCCAACACTTATTGACCACCTCAATTTATCCATCAGATAGAGGATGATAGGATGGTCTATGAGCCAATTGGGTTCCCAAACATGTAAATTATTCTATCCAAAAATTACTAGTGAATATGAGATATGGATCACTGACAATAATATTGGGAGTACCATGCAATTTCTAAATTGTATTGAGAAAGGTAGAAGCTACTATACAAAAAATGAGCATAATTTTTTAGTCTACCCATAAAAACCATGATAACATTTATACCTTTAGATCATGGTAATCTAGTAATGAAATCCATAGACACTTCTTGCCATCATTGACTAGGGATGGATAAGGGCTATAAAAGACCTGGGATTTTAATGGTTTCTTTATTTTTTTGATAGACCATACATTAGGCCACACATTTTTATACATCCCCATTTAGTCCTTCCAAAAAAAAATCCTTCTTGATTTTATGATAGGTTTTCAAAAAAAACCTAAGTGACTGCCAAGTGGAGATGCATGAAGTTCTTTAAGGATTTTTTATTTGAGAAGATAATTCTGACACAAATATAATATATATTTTTACCATAATGCATTCCCCTTCCATGTAAATTTTTCAATCCCATATGAAACCTATTGTATATTTTGAATCAATACATGGGTAGCATTGTCATTCTCCCATTCTAACCTTACTTCCTCAAGCCAATCTACCTACCAAATGGTCATGGCAATTAATAATGCCTCAACTAATTCATCTCACCTAGAGAGTGCATTGGCCACACTATTTTATTTTCCTTTCTTTTAGACTATTTAAAAATCAAATCCTAACATATTCATCACCCATTTTTTTTATTCTTCATAGGATAACCATTGTTTCAAAAAATATTTAAGTCTATCATGATCAGTCTTTACCTAAAATTAAAAACCCAATAGATAAGGTCTCCATTGTTTGACTACATGTAGAATAGCCATTATCTCTTTCTCATAGATGGGTTTGAGCTAATTTTTACCCTTTAATTGATGAATTTCAAAGTTAATGGGCCTACCTTCTTGCATGATTATTGCACCCATACCATATCCACATGCATCACATTTAACCACAAAAGTTTTAGAAAAATTTGGAGTACCCAATACTGGAGTGGTGCATAGAGGCATTTTTAGTCATTTAAATGTCATGGTAGTCGTATCAGTCCATTGGAAGGAGTATTTATTCAATAATAAAGTGAGTGGTGTTGCAATACTACCATAATGTTTGAAAAACCTATGATGGTAACCGGTTAGCCCCATAAATCCCCTTAGTTGCTTGAGTGTCTTGGGAATATGCCACTCCATTATGGCTTGGGATTTTTTAGGATCAAATTTTACTCCCTCATGTGATACAATATGACTCAAATATTCCACTTACCAACATCCAAAATAACATTTGGATGGTTTAGCATACAACTGATGCTGCTCAAGAATTGAGAGTACTTGTTTCACATACTGCAAGTGGTCTTCCCAAATTTCACCATAAATAAGGATGCCATCAAAAATATAAGTATAAACTTTCTAAAAAATGGCCTAAAAATCATATTCATCAATATCTGAAAGGTGGATGGTGTATTGGTGAGACCAAAAGGCACAACCAAAAATTCACAATGGCCTTCATGAGTATGGAAAAATATTTTAGGAATGTCCTCCTCATAGATCCAAATTTGATGATACCTAGAGTGAAGATCTAATTTTTAAAAATAAATATCATTATGTAATTCATCTAACAAATCATCAATTATAGGAATATGAAACTTATCTTTGATAGTGAACTTGTTGAGGTCTTTATAATCTGGGCACATCCTCCAAGTTCTTTCCTTCTTTCACACCATGACTACTAGAGAAGAATATTCACTTTGTTTATAGAGAATGGTTCCTAACTCCAACAACTCTTGTACCATTTTTTCCATTTCACTCTTCTAGGTATAAGGATATATATATGGTTTGATGTTGGGTTGCATACTTCCAGGAATGAGTCTGATGACATGGTCATGGGTACAACTAGGACAAATACCTTTTGGCATGGGGTTAAAAATAGCTGAATGTTCATCCAATATTTATTGTAAAATAAGATGGGTAGACTCTTTAGTTTGTTGAACATCAATGGAAAATAAACATTCCATAAATCCTTCAACACATTTTTTCAACATCTTGGTCATCTGATGTAAACTAACCACTTGTGGAGATTTAAATCTTAATCCCTATATTTTTACTGGCTTACCTTCAGAATCCAAGTGCATGAACATTTTTTGGAAATTTATCTCAATAGTACCCAATGTGGTGAGCCATTTTACTCCCAAAACAATGTCAGTCCCACCCATAGGAATAACAAACATAGGAGAATCTAGTAAATAATCCCCCATTACTAACTTAATACTATGGCATTTTTCAAAATAATTAACTATACCACCATCTATAATCATGACTTGAAATTATAGTGCTAGGTAGATAAAATAATTCAAATGAGCAGACAACTTACTATTGATGAAATTGTGTGTACTTATTGATTCAATCAACATTATGACCTTTCATTTCTTAAGGAAAACTACCACCTTAAGAGTTTAAGGAGTAGAAATACTTGCAAGGGCATGGTAGGAGATATTAGGTTGAGAATATACAACTTCATCCTTGGGTCCCTCAAAACCCTCACCAAATGCCTCCTCATCTTATTCATCCTTGTCATCCCCTTTGATGTAAAATAACTTCTTTTCATCATATCGATGACCTTTGCTCCATTTTTTGTCACAACCATAACACAACCCTTTAACATGCTTCTCCTCAATTTGTTATGGTGTTAATCTGGTAGGTTGAGGTAGTGATGGAGTTGGGAAGGTGTGTTCTCAGCCAATAGTGAAAGGATGATGTTTGCTTAGCTCTTTTTCTTCTATTAAGTGTTCCCTTGGTATAGCTTTAGATACAATTATGGGGTTAAACATGCAAACCTCTAATTTAATACTATATTTTAGTCCACCCTAAAAAAGGTTAGTCATATTTGCCTTAGTAATATCCTCCATACATAAGGATAGATTCTAAAATTGATGAATATAATCCTTCACTGTTCCTATTTATCACAATTTAGATAACTGGATGAAGTAGTTTTCAAAAACATTACCCCAATAGTGAGACATCAATTCATTAGAGAATACTGACCATGTAACAAGAGCACCAATCTTCTTATTTTGATCACACAACCAAATATACCAAATGAATGGATCAAGTTTTAGATACATAGATGCCATGCCAATCTTTTGAGAGCTATGAGTTTGGTGCAAATCAAATATATTTTCAATTTGAGTGATCCAAGTGAGTGGATCCTTATCATCAAACTTGTGCAAGTCCACTTTTGGCAACATTAATTTTACCCCTATATTGGTGGTGTTAGTGTTGATATAAGGAGGACCAAAAGGAAAAAGTGGAGGGTTGTCGAGTGGAAAATGAGATGAAATAGTATCTAGTTGTGCCATGATCTTTTGCAATTGATTGTTCATGCCATTAAGTTCCCCTTGCATTGCCGACATTTGAGTTTGGACTTGCACATCCTTCTACATAAAGCCTTGTAGATTCAAATGAATTTGAGAAATCATATATAAATACATCATATCAAAGGTTTTAGGCTCCATGTCATCCCCTAAATGAGTTTTAGGGGTTTCTTGCCTTTTCCCTCATCTGTGAGTGTTAGGAACAACCATAAGAAGGCTTAATGGTGAGCCTTATTTTGCACCATTGACCCAAATTTAACCGTGAATATATTTAAATGTTCCATCCTCAAATAAAAAACCCAAACTAATTTTTTCCAAGATTTCCAAAAATGTAAGTAAATTTGAAAAACTCTAAAAATTGTGAGTTGTGGAGGAAATTTATGAAAAAATCAAAAATGGAGATAAATTTTTAAACACTATTCCAAATGAGCTAAAATTTTAATGAAATATTATTTTAATGTTTTTAAACATCCAGTAAAAAAATTGTAGATAAATTCTCAACCATTTACAAGATATATCCAAATTATAATATCTAGGGTTTTTGATTTGATTATGGTCGAAATCGACGCTCTAATACCACTTATAATTATATTAATTCATAAATACATAAATATATCACAATGATATGTAAATATATTATAAATACAAATAATAGATAAGTTACTTTGAGGGGGCAACCTCCTAAATGCTTGTAATAATAAATAAATACTCTGATATGATGATGAATAACTAACCCTACCTCCTATATATAGTCTACCAAGGCCATGGAAAACCCATAAGATAACCTAATAAGAATATGAGAGCATATATAAATGTAAAATAATATTCAAAAGGGTTATGCATGCCACAAGTCAGCTACACATATCCCTAGACATGCCAATGGTTAAGGGTGTAACACTGTTAGGCCTAGTAAAATTAGTTTTATTAGTTTTTTCTAGACTTAGATTAATATATGGCTAACCAAATCAGGGCTCTCAAATGGGATGGATTTCATTTTATTATGGGCATAAAATAAATATTATTTATTGTAATTTTTGGAAACTTTTACATGATTTTTCTTTCAATTTTTTTGACTCCATACACTTAGCCCCATGCAACCAGGAAGATGAATGGGCTCATCACCAAAGGATAAATGTATGTGAGATATGTGAAGGATCATTATTAAGGATTAGTAAAGGGTAAAATATGTGGAATGCCTTGTTCATCATTTATTTGATTTTCTAAGCTTGGATTTGCATTATGTCTCTTCTTCTTTTTTGTACGAAGGCTCTCATTCCCAAACCATGTCCCCATGAAGTTAATGATATGTAATGGCTCATCACAAAGGAAAAAATAAGGTGAAAAATCATGCCAGTGTTTTTATTAAATGGAACCAAAAAGGGATTCTTCCATGGATAAGGTTATAGACTAGCTGTAGGCTAAAGTATCTAAGATTTACAAAAACATATATGGCAATAGGGTGCATAGTACACATAAAAACTAAGATCAAAATCATATTTTCATGTTTATTTTAAGATTATTTTATATAATAGAGTGAGGGTAATGGAAAAATATGATATGATATTTTTCATTGAAGGTTTTTGTTATGTGAACTCATACCTAGATAGCTATCCTATCAAAATAATTGTAATGCAAAATCAACAAAATGACAATGAGAGTTTTTTTAATGAAAAGAGAGTATTTTGAAATGTGACATCTATATAAAGTAACATTTAAGGTTTAAATGTTTCAAAAATTCATGTAAATCATTACCCTCCAAGGTGCATAAATGAAAAGCTTCATTTTGAAAATATTTTTGAACCAAATATGGGCCTAACTAGTTAGGTCTAAACTATTGACCTTTTATTTTATTTTTATCAGTTATATTGTAGAGTCTTAGGACAAGGTCACCAAATTAGATAGATCACTCATGAACATTCTTATTGTATTGATAATATTTGTCATAATGCATGATCGTATTTACATGTTTGATCGTATCTAAGTGCAGGGGAAAGAAAAAAATTTGAAAACTTGGTGAGAAGTTTTTTATGGTTTCCTGCCTCCTTAAGGGAGAGAGAATATCTAAACTTGAGTATCTTTGGCTATTCCTTGGAACAATTTTAACATCTAAAACATTATCTATTAAATAAGTATCTCCTCTTTTAAGTGATTAAGGATCAGATGGGAGGCAAAAGATCTCATCATCTACCTTAAGATCTAAATAGCATTTTCCCCTTATAATGGTGCATGCATTGATTACATGGAGGAGTTAGATCATCAAGATCTTTAGGAGATTTTTATTCATGCTCAAAAACTTCTACCATGCAAATATAATGGATTTTGAGATTGGAATTAAGATATTCTAAACCAAATTTTTTTGGGGACTGTAAGTCCTGACCCCATGTAGGTTAAATGGAAGCATGAGGGGTTTATCCTTCTCTAGGATAATACTGATTTCAACAATTGACTTGGTTGAGATGATTAGTATAATTGTAATATTTTTTGGTTGCCTTGAACGTAAGTCTCTAAATCAATGATGAGAGGGTATTTTTAGATGATACTCCCTTATGTGGGTGATGATATTATCATCCTTGTTAGTTTCTAATTCCATGCTACCTATCAACCTATTTTTTCCCTAAAGATATGAGTAAGGGGCCACATCGAAATTATCTGATTTATAAGTTGAGGCTTTAAGGAAATAATTATAGCTAGCATAGATTGGTTTACTAGGTTATCATGTGGTGCATTTTTATTTTTACAATGGTGGTGGTTATGAAATGGATTTTGATAATAATGATTTCAATAGTTGACTTGGTTGAGATGATTAGTATAATTGTAATAATTTTTGGTTGCATTGAACATAAGTCTCTAAATCAATGATGAGAGGGGATTTTTTAGATGATATTCCCTTGTGTGAGTGATGATATTATCATCCTTGTTATTTTCTAATTCCATGCTACCTATCAACCTATTTTTTCCCTAAAGATATGAGTAAGGGACCACATCGAGATTATCTGATTTAGAAGTTGAGGCTTTAAGTCAATAATTATAGCTAGCATGGATTGGTTTACTAGGATAATAATTATTTCAATAGTTGACTTGGTTTAGATGATTAGTATAATTGTAATATTTTTTTGTTGCATTAAATGTAAGTCTCTAAATCAATGATGAGAGGGGATTTTTTAGATGATACTCCCTTGTGTGAGTGATGGTATTATCATCCTTGTTAGTTTCTAATTCCATGCTACCTATCAACCTATTTTTTCCCTAAAGATATGAGTAAGGGTCCACATCGAGATTATCTGATTTAGAAGTTGAGGCTTTATGTCAATAATTATAGCTAGCATGGATTGGTTTACTAGGATAATAATGATTTCAATAGTTGACTTGGTTGAGATGATTAGTATAATTTTAATATTTTTTGGTTGCCTTGAACGTAAGTCTCTAAATCAATGATGAGTGGGGATTTTTTAGATGATACTCCCTTGTGTGAGTGATGATAGTATCATCCTTGTTAGTTTCTAATTCCATGCTACCTATCAACCTATTTTTTCCCTAAAGATATGAGTAAGGGGCCACATCGAGATTATCTGATTTAGAAGTTGAGGCTTTAAGTCAATAATTATAGCTAGCATGGATTGGTTTACTAGGATAATAATGATTTCAATAGTTGGCTTGGTTGAGATGATTAGTATAATTTTAATATTTTTTGGTTGCCTTGAATGTAAGTCTCTAAATCAATGATGAGAGGGGATTTTTTAGATGATACTCCCTTGTGTGAGTGATGGTATTATCATCCTTGTTAGTTTCTAATTCCATGCTACCTATCAACCTATTTTTTCCCTAAAGATATGAGTAAGGGGCCACATCGAGATTATCCGATTTAGAAGTTGAGGCTTTATGTCAATAATTATAGCTAGCATGGATTGGTTTACTAGGATAATAATGATTTCAATAGTTGGCTTGGTTGAGATGATTAGTATAATTTTAATATTTTTTGGTTGCCTTGAATGTAAGTCTCTAAATCAATGATGAGAGGGGATTTTTTAGATGATACTCCCTTGTGTGAGTGATGATATTATCATCCTTGTTAGTTTCTAATTCCATGCTACCTATCAACCTATTTTTTCCCTAAAGATATGAGTAAGGGGCCACATTGAGATTATCTGATTTAGAAGTTAAGGCTTTAAGTCAATAATTATAGCTAGCATGGATTGGTTTACTAGGATAATAATGATTTCAATAGTTGACTTGGTTGAGATGATTAGTATAATTTTAATATTTTTTGGTTGCCTTGAATGTAAGTCTCTAAATCAATGATGAGAGGGGGCTTTTTAGATGATACTCCCTTATGTGAGTGATGATATTATCATCCTTGTTAGTTTCTAATTCCATGCTACCTATCAACCTATTTTTTCCCTAAAGATATGAGTAAGGGGCCACATCGAGATTATCTGATTTAGAAGTTAAGGCTTTAAGTCAATAATTATAGCTAGCATGGATTGGTTTACTAGGATAATAATGATTTCAATAGTTGACTTGGTTGAGATGATTGGTATAATTTTAATATTTTTTGGTTGCCTTGAATGTAAGTCTCTAAATCAATGATGAGAGGGGATTTTTTAGATGATACTCCCTTGTGTGAGTGATGATATTATCATCCTTGTTAGTTTCTAATTCCATGCTACCTATCAACCTATTTTTTCCCTAAAGATATGAGTAAGGGTCCACATCGAGATTATCTGATTTTGAAGTTGAGGCTTTATGTCAATAATTATAGCTAGCATGGATTGGTTTACTAGGATAATAATGATTTCAATAGTTGACTTGGTTGAGATGATTAGTATAATTTTAATATTTTTTGGTTGCCTTGAATGTAAGTCTCTAAATCAATGATGAGAGGGGATTTTTTAGATGATACTCCCTTGTTGAGTGATGATATTATCATCCTTGTTAGTTTCTAATTCCATGCTACCTATCAACCTATTTTTTCCATTAAAAATATGAGTAAGGGGCCACATCAAGATTATCTGATTTAGAGGTTAGGCTTTAAGTCAATATTTATACCTAGCATGTATTAGTTTACTAGGTTATCATGTGGTGCATTTTTATTTTTATGATGGTGGTGGTTAGGAAATGGGTTTTGGTAAATGTGTAATTTTGTGTTATATGGCACTACATGACCCATTAGGGAAGCTTGACAATTTGCATTTGCACTTTTGAGGAACATATATACATATATTTATCTTTGGTCCTCAAATATTTTTTTCTATGAATTTATTATACTCCCTACAAGTGTGAGTTTCATGATTGATGGTCCTATTGATAAAGAAATAGACACTGGGATTATAATCCCTTGGTCATTGGGTTTAGTTTTGTTGATTGAACCTTTGCTAGTTATTATTTAGATAAAAGCATTGATTTTGAAATTGGGCATTCTAGTTTTGGTTAGGATTCTAATATTGGTTCTGATATTAATTGTCATGAGGTATAAGATGTTTAAAATCCATAGTGTGAATTTAGGTGGAGATCTTGGATTTATCACACCTCCATTGTTGTTATTATTATTATTGTTTACATTTTGATTTTGATTATTTTCCACAACACTGGTATTTTTTTATTGATCTATCACACCATCTATGATAACATTAAAATTATGATTTATGACCTTGGGAACTTAGTTATTATTCTAATAAATCCCATTATTTTGATTGGGAGTAACTATTTATCCATTTAACCTATAGATTCTACATCCACTATATAGGTATCTTGGTCAATTTTAAGTGCACTCTCTAGTGCTTCTTCATATGATATGTGAGGAAATTTATGAATATATTCCCTAGTTTATTTGTTAATAGAGTGGAGGAAAATATCATAGAAATCTCTTTGATCCATATATGGGGCACTAGCATAGGAATAGAGTACTTTTTACACCTTATAATAAAGTGGGCAACAGACTCATTGGATTCTTGTTGAATGTGTAAAAATTCTTGTGTGCTAGTCTAAAGCAACTTGATCATGTCAAATTTTTTTACAAAATCTGCTATAATTTATTATAAATAATGGATCAAATCCTTGGGGAGGTGGTGATACTAATATAATATGATTCCCTCACAGGTTTTATGGAAAATATTTTCCATCACTCCATCCTAGGGTAATAACTCTCTAATGGACATGACATAAGCCTTGACATGTGTATTTGGGTCCCCTTCTCACTTTTATTTGGTGAGTTTAGGTAATGGGCATGTAAAAGGACCTCTCAAATGGTATGATTGAGAGGTTCATTGAGGTATTCAACATATGTCCCATGACACTAAAATTAGTTTAAAAAGTCTTGAGATAGGCTTGGGGAAGAAGAGTTGGATAAGAAGTAGTCATAAAACCAACAAAGGTGAATCTTTTTACTTGAATGGGTGGGGTATAATTTATTGGAAGGTTGTTATCTAGTAATGTTGATTTGTAGAAGATGTGAATATATAGTCGTAGAGAGTTTGAGGTAGATATACCAATTAGTGTTTGAATAGGTGGAGCATATGTAGGTGGCATAATAACAAGTACATAGTTGGGAATGACCATGGGTGGTAGTTTATTTTTTGACATATTATTTAGATTAGGATAGGATAAAGGAACACCAATGAGTAAGTGGGAGGTTGACTAGGTAGAGGCATGTTTGTTGTCACATGAATAGGAATCCCAAAAGTAATAAGATCTCCTAAATTTTGGTTAGGTGTAAAATTGATTGATAGAGAAGTGGATTGATATTGAGGAGGTTGGTAAGATGTTTCTAGAATTAAAAAGGGGGAGGAATAGATTTGATTATTGAACTTTAGTTCCATTCTTTGGTTAAAATTACCAATTTAAAGAGAGACTTGGTTTTTCTCCAAGTCTCGAATGCGTCCCTCTAAGGTGGAGATGAGATCATTTCAAAAAGCATTACTAGTGGGCTTGGGGGCCTCACTCATTGTAGGTTTTGAGGGAAGAGGATGATAGCCCAAGATGAACTTATTTGTGTTTGATAGTTTAGGAGTCACCACAAATTTTTTGGGTGGTGTAAAATTAGAATGGTTAGTACTAGGAAGTGGTGAGGGTAGTTGTACTATGTTTAAGCCATCTTCTATAATATGAATTCTCTCAATGAACTAACTAAATATTGCCATTCTTTAAACATCAGGAGTTTTTAAGATGACTTGGGTTCTAGTTACAACACAGGGATACAATCCAACCCCACAAGTTAGGGTGATGTTATTGGAGTGACAATAGTTATTGGCAATCTTTGAGGAATCCCATAATTATTGATTACAATATAATACTTGGTTTATAGTATAGAGGGAGAAGTGGTGTAATATAGAGACTAGTTTTCATTATTTTGACTTGTGTGTTAGTCTAAATAAATAAATAAAATCTCATTTTGAGTATGAACACTTCTTATAAAATCATCAAGGCCAAAAGGTCCATCAAATTCTTCTCCAGACATATTTTTGAAGTGCATAAACACTAAAAAAATAAGTGGAAGAGGAGAAAATATGGATGAAACAAAAAAAATACAAAGAAAATATAAAAGGAGTAGCCTTTCATGTTGGATTCACCATATTTTTACAAGCAAAAAGGGACATGCTTTATTTACACACTTGACTTCCCAAGGTTTAGCTGAGATAGCCAAACATAATGATGTGGGGGTGCTAAACTATTGGTTTAGTTGATTATTTTAGGTTCATTAATCTATATTATTAGGTTATTTTGATTGAACTGCTTTAACAGGACTAGGGGATGTTTCTCTTATGGGATAAGCTTGTCTATGTAATTATAGCTCATCTGCTTCATATTGCTCATTTAGGGTAGAAAAATAAGGGTAAATAATATATAGATTAACCTAATTTTAAGTGAATAAGATAATGTAGCTCTTGGTCTATGTTACTCTCCTTGAATGGGTTAAAATTCAGTTGGATTACTTGAAGTATTTGATTAACTCTATAGGGTTGGGATTGCATGAAAAATTTCATCCACAAAGTAAATGGAATTATAAAAGGTTAGACCCAATAATGAAATAAGAAATCAAATTTATAGGTTTCTAGCTTGGCAAGCTAAGAGGTAAATTTGCTTAGCTAATTTGGATTTGGACAACCTAGTTTACTCATATAGAGCATTTAGCTAACTAATGATTAAATTGGGAAAATGTGTGGAGTGGAATATTATAGTTGAATCTCAGAGTATATATCACTTTTGATATTTTATTATGGGATAAGGGCAAGTACTTGAGGAAATTTTTCATCTCTATGTAGATGCACTTTTTTAGGGAGCACCATCTAAGTGCAAGTAAACATTTTTTTGAGGCTTCATTGTCTTGTTCAAGTTGTTGTACTTGGTTTTATAAAAGGTTGTATGGTTGTTTTGTTTTGTCTTATGAAGTGCATTGTTTGATAAATTTGGTATTTTAATGTTTAAATTTTTGTTTAAATAAATTTTTGTTGCTTATTTGGAATCTTATGTTTAGAAAGTAATTAAGCAAGCTACAACTAATGTTGAAAAGAGGAATACTAAAAATAAGGAAATAATTTTTTTTTCTTTTTTCAAAGATATAATAGGCATATTATAATGAATTAAAATTTAATCTAAACTACATGAATGTTGATTTTTTAATAATTTTCTGGTTTTATAAAGGTGCAAAAAAAAAAATTGTATTTGTCGGAAATGCATGTTTCTATTTCCATTTTTTAATGAATACAACTAAAGATGAAATAATGCTCTAAGACTTATGATGCATAGATAAATATTAATCTATATTTTTTATATTTGTATGCATGCAACTAAATGCATGAATTCTTAAAAAAGAAAAAAAAAATAGAGTGCAAGGTTTTTGTTTTAGATTGATTTACTTCAACTAACCCTAACATGTAAATAGAAAAATTGTACTTAACTATGACTATGATTTAAATTTTTAAAAATATGCAAGAATGGGAGACATGTTTTATTAATCTAGTTCTTTTCTTTTGGTTCCTAAATTCTATGCAAGTAGGTGTGAAAGTCATTGATTGTTTCATATGCATGTGTATGTGTATTAAAAAGCTAAATTAGAAAGATGTAGGTTGTTGTAAATGAAATAATTTTAATCTTTAACTCTAAGAAATAATATGAAAAACTACATGCCTTTGAGTTTTTTTATATGCAATTAAAATTTTAATAAAGATAAATGATTTCAAATGTATACAAATGTAAGAAATGATTAATTTTTATGTTTTTTCTTTTTTGATATGTAATTAAAAATAATTAACAATACCTAATATAATGAAATACACAAATGAAAACAAGAAAAAAAAAAATCCCCAACTTGCCAAAGTAGAGGACAAATGTGAAGAAGAAATTAATATGGAGTTGAAAGTATCTTGATCCTTGGCTATTATCTCTTTTTTTACTTAGTGATGACCCAATAATTATATAGAAAGAGTAATGTAAAACGCAATGAAAACACAGGGACAAAGTGAAGAGGAGATTTGAATTGTGGTTAGTTCTCACAAACAACAAAGTCTTGTGTTACAAATTCATGATATTATTATTCTAATTTTTTTTTATGTCCAAAAGGTTGCTATAATTTTGGGCTTATTTATCAAGAAAACTATAGAAATCATACTATATCTCTCTCAAAATATTTATACTCAATTCTCTGAGGAATTTTCATATTTTAATTTCATGGTAAAGAGAGTTATTTGTAAGAACATAATGGTTGTTGTATGCTAGAGCTAACAAGAGCTTGTTGGATGCTTATTTAAATTAACTTGGAGTTAGCTAAATTTGGTTTGAGAGTGACCTTAAGTGAAATAAAACATTGAGACCCAATTATGGAAACAAACAAATCAAAAATAAGGATCAAACATGAAAAATGTGTCAAAACACACATCTTAGGAATAAAATTAGAAGTGCATGCAACAGTGAAGAAACAACCACTATATGCAGGTAGTGGATACAAAACCACTAGGTGATTTTATCATGCACTTTTAAGGTCCCCGATTTGAAATGTTTAAGCTTAAATTTTATAATTTTTGGCACTTGGGGAGGCATGAAGAGAGGCAAAAGAGGAAAATGAGGAGCATACCATGTCTAATCATGTTATCATTTATGGACATCCTTGCATCAACATTAGATATCATGAAATATTGAACCATGAATAATTTGGGTGTGTAAAAGAACCATATTTTTTTATTAAACATTGTCTTTAGATTATTTTCATACTCAATTTATACCTAATGATATTAGTAAAATTCATTGGTGAAAGTATAAGTCTCAAACCCTGTTAATCCTTCTAAGTTCTCTTTAGTGAGAAGAGTTGTTAATAAATTAGTGACATGTGTTTCATTAAGTTATTTGAAATAAACACATTATTATGTGCCCATATTTTTTGATATTTATCACCATGTATCTTACCCACTTGGATTCTTCAACATGATAGATGACACCAGTAGCCAACATGTTATCAATTTACTCCTTAACCTTTATGTGTAGGTTTGTGTACCTTTTATATGGTCTCTTTTTAACAAATATTACAACATCAATCAACTTTATTTTCATCTTCCCCAAGGATGGGTACATTCTCTTCATCTCATTGTAATTGCATGAAAATATGTCTTGGTAATTGCACAATAACTTAATGTTTTATTCATACTCTTTATCAGGCGTGTAATCTCCCATAGTTACGATATTAGATTATTATTCCATCCCAATGTTGACCTTTTTTTAGGGGCTCAAAGTAAAAATTGTGTTAGTTTCCTTATGATTCCACAACCTCATGATGTCCATAGGAAATATTTTCCTTTATGCGATCCATGACATACTCAAGTTGTGTTTCATCCACCCTGCACACTACCTTTTCTTTTCCACATATCACTAGTTTCACTCTATCCATACATTTTTTTCATTCTAATTGGAGTCACAATTCACATTGAATTCCTCAAACATTTTTTGGAGTTCAATACCATTTTATTTATGCATTTTTATTATGTGTTCCTCCATGATGGTGTGATCCTCCATAATGGCTTGGCATATCCATAACAGAGGTTCATAGAGATTGGGCTTGGGTGAAGAGAATGAAAATGTATGAAAAATGAAATATTTGCCTTCCCCCATTCTATAGTCTCCTGGCATGTCTTGAAAATAATGTACATGCATGATCTCAAGTCCTTAGTGTTCTATAAAATTCATGGATTCACAACCTTTCAATAAATCAATGTGCATTCCTTATCCACATTTATTCATAGTTGTGGAGATGTATTTCAGGGGAAGATTATCTATCATAGCTAAGTATTCCCCACTTTTTATTATTATGCTCAAAATGAGTGTATATGGATTCTTTCACGTTAGCACATATTAGTAGGTTTTGTCTATGCATTGCCCACCAACACGTGGCTATACTATTCAAGGTGTACATTATATTACTTAAGAAATATCTCTCCTTTGGGACACATGCTTCAATATCATTCATAAAGGTAGTGACATTCTTAGATATTTCATAGTATGGAAAGGTAATTTTTTTTATTTACTAAGGTGGAACACCTACTTCATTCTATAAGTGGCTTGTGGAACCCAAAACTTGGTTCTTGAAGTTGAACTAGCCTTTTCATTAGTGTCCCTCAAGTTTTCTTTCATCACATATGGTCTCTGTTTGAATTTATGGCACCAGACTTCTGATCAATCACTTCATAGGATTCTTTCACCCAATGATTGTAAACAACAATACTAGTATCAAATACCATGTTAGCATCACCCAAAATCAAGACTCCTTCACTATCTGCATATAGATTATTTTTTGCCTTGCATAGTTAAATTATAGACATTGTTATTCTCCTCATCCATAACTAAATTTTAAACATACACTAGTCCATTGCTATGATTAAGGGGAATCATTACACTTTTTTCTCAATTTCAAAGATCATGCAATACTTATTAAAGCATATGTTTGTGTTATTCATGTAACACTATGGCCTACAAAGCAACACTAGGTAATTACTAGCTTTAGCTAACTTAACGAATTCAAAGTTTGCTTGAAATTACCCATTATATCAATAGTCACATTTTTTAGGATCCCCAGTGCTTATGTGAGAGATTTATTTTCCATGAATATAACATGTGGTAATGACCTCAATGTGGGACTCTCCATTTTATTTAAAGCTTACTACGTAAGGATTTTTACCTTAGCTCCTGTGTCAATGAGATTTTTTCATGCCATCTAACCATATATATTTTCAATTAACACTCTTCATAATAGTTTATTTTTCTCATGGTTCTTACTTTGAGCATCTTGTTCAATGGGATTTGGTTGATTTTTTGGTTCTTGAAACATGTTGCATTAAATAATTCTTTATGATGGGGATCATTCCCTCTAAGTGATAAGGGATTAAATCTCAAAAGAACACCTTCCCTTTCCACATCATAAGACTTATTTTAAAGGAATTCTTTGGTTTTAGCCTCCAAATCTTGAGTAGGTTGGATATCACCTTGTAAATTACATATCATATCCATTGTTTCTTATAATATTTCCTTATATCATGAGCCATAAGGATAATCATTGGTGTTAGGTTCCATTTGATGTAATTTCTCCTTCATTTTGGGTTTGTATCTCAATCAAACCATTTCAATTGGGGTAGATAATACCTCAAGTTTGGTATTAGCATCACTTTGTGTTGTGATATTAATTTCTTTTCCTTTTGATGGCTTAATATGTCCTTCATTTAGCACCTATTGATACCTTAGGTGCATCATAGAGATAATACATGTTCCTTTATAATATTTACCATTTTACATTAACTTGACATAAAATTTAGGGCATTCTTCAAGTTTATTTTTTCCTCAACAATACTCACAAGTGGGAAACTTCGAGCAATCTTTTTAGTAGTGGTATAGTGAACCACTCTTATAAGTATTCATCAGTAGGGGTGTTAATCACCATAGTGACCTTTGTACTAATTTGAAGGGACACCCATTATTTTTCATGCTCCTTGACTACATGCCTCATGGATTTCATTTATTTCCCTACAATCCTTCATGTTGTGGGTGAAATCTTCACATGGCTTACAATATATAAAAAATATATTCGGGTCTTTCTTAAAATAATGAGCATATGTGCACATCATGATCTTTATGAAATAATTTTTAAGACTTAAATAATGAGCATATGTGCACATCATGATCTTTATGAAATAATTTTTAAGACTTAAATAATTCCCTAATGTTATGCCACAAATGGTTGTTTCTAGTGTGGCACTTGACTTCATAATTAATGTACCATAATCTACTGTGAATATCATGTGTACTATTGACAATTATTTTTTACAACTAAAGGGTCATCAAAAAAAATTGTGCCTCCATGAATGGGTTTATTAGTGTGTCCTCACTTCTAATGGCATCAAATTTTAATGTTACTTTCAATACCTTATGTGGGTCTATGAAAGTATTCATTGATAAAAGTACCTAAATGGTAGTAGTAATCCCCCATATGAACCATTATGCATGTTTGATTTCTTGTTTGCTTTCATTCAGATCTTAAATACTCTCTTGTTCAAATTTTAGAATATTAAATTATTTCAATAATGTTATCTTCAACTAGTAATAGTCTGTAATAGCCTAATTTAGGTCACACTTTTGATACCAAGCATGTGCATAATCCAACAATGTGGTATAAAATTAGCTCACATTTATTTCTAGTGAAGTGACACCCTTCACATGTTAGATGAGATCACACTTATGCACATGCTATGTGATGTTTCATAGTCCCCTACACTTAAAAAACCTCAATGAAATATCATAGATGACTTACTGAGGAAATTATATTGCTATTATGTGCTATGATGTAATTGGCACACTATATGATGCTTAGGAGCTCAAGATCTAAACATACCTTTGGTTACCTCCTCCTATACTATCCAAATTTCATCCTTTTATGGGTGTTACTCCATTAATCCTAATACTAGGTTCCACAATGATCATTTTGGCACCTTGGGTTGATGCTTGATTCTAGTGGTCATCATTCTTCCTAAAGTATTATTACTTGTATGTGTGAGTGGATTAACAGCCCATGCTAGTGGCATTCCCAAAATATTTGGGACCTTTTTTTTCATTGATTATTTCAAAACATGTTATAAGGGATTGTACGTTAATTCATTCTAAAAAACACTCTTTTTTACTACTTGTCTCACAAAATATGCTATTGATAAAAACTCTATTTCCATCATTGCCTTCTATTGGTACATAGAACACATGATCTTGTACTTATATTAGACCATATATGGTTACCTCCTTATTTGTATATTTTTACATGTTCAAAATTTCCCATAAAACTTCATATTCCCTCCCTTAAACCTCATTTTTCTTGATGGTGTGTACTCATTCCTCACTTGAGCCCATCTCCTTAGACCAAGAGTCATCCTCATTCCTTCCTCATCATGTGTGCATCCTTATGGCATTCCCATACCTCAAATTCTCCCTCCTATGGTTTATTTAATCCATCACTTTCTTTTGTTCTTAATTATATTTGCACTATCTATGTTCACAAACATATGGGATTTCAATCCTAGATTTTCTATCTTATCTCCTTCAC
Organism: Torreya grandis; assembly: GCA_037957365.1. Taxonomy (NCBI): domain Eukaryota; kingdom Viridiplantae; phylum Streptophyta; class Pinopsida; order Cupressales; family Taxaceae; genus Torreya; species Torreya grandis. The sequence goes on along the minus strand of JARHVA010000298.1, from coordinate 1,582,099 downwards.
ACAATCTTCATGTAAACCTTGACCACCCTTTCATGCCTACCATCCACTCATTCCATGTGTAAAATGACTTATCCTATCATTGGTAGGTTTTTAATTCTATAATCTATCATCAAATTCTTGATCTCCAAGGGCAAGCTTACTATATATGATCCTTTTCATTTTTTTAATAATTGATGTTATGCTTCCTCAGGATAGTAATATGTGGATATAAAAAATTCTAACATGTAGGTGTTCCATGTACACTTCCACCACACATCCACAACTCTGGTACAAATGGTGTCTATCTACCTTAATTGCTCAAGTCATGATTCCATCCATAAGTCTTTTCTACCATAGTTTTAACTTCTGCCCAACATAGGTAGTAAGACATGCATACAAATGTCCTAGTATATCATAAAATAAAACTTCATACAATGATATATACTCTTCCACCCACTCCTTAGAGGTTGACCCTCCCATACTTTGATGGTTCTTTATAAAATGCACCCTATATCTTTGAACCATTTCTCAATATTTTCCAAGGAAAGTCAATAAAACATTTCTACTCACCATCTCTCACAACTAGTTTAACTATGTCCTATAAAGGAACCAAAATTTTGGGTATTTTTACACACATCATATGTTATGCACCATGCATGTGCCCAACACTTAATACTTATCATTTTGAAATTTCACACAAAGAACTTGCATTCTCACCCAAGGCACATAGAGAGAACCAAGTTATAGTTGGGTCAACTACTCAAAGTTGTCATATGTCAACTCTACTTACCTATATAACAGGTGTGAAAATCTATGTTTATTCAATTATAGCATACATAAGTATAATATTATTTCATTATAATTTATAATTCAGCTCAAATTAGCACAAGGGCATTACAACCAACAAAAAATATACCATTCTTAATTAGAACTAGGCTAACACAAATAACATTGTTACTAATAAACCATGGAAATAATGATTACCATAAACAAATCTTAATCTATGTTCATTAATGTCCAAAAATTAAATTTATAACAATGTTCTCTTTAAAATGTAACTCAAAAATTTAATATAATTTACCCTAATGAATATCACGAATACTCTAACTAACAATTATTCAACAATTTAACATCATAACTACATCAATATCCAATCTCTCTATAATATATACAAGGGTTCATTTTATAATTTCAAGTGAACACCTTAAAAGTACATACAATTACAATGTGCCCTATAGGTTTCACAACTACATTCTATAAATAATCGTGTTTAACTACTTTGAATTCAATGGCTTTGACCAAAAAATTCCATATATCTATGCCAAGTTGTGATAGATTCACTAAAAAAATGTTATGTCTCAATGACCTCCCCTTTAGACTCACTTGGCCATCTTGGGCTTGGGCTCCTTCATTTACACACCATGGCTTGCCAACATCGTTTTCAATCCTCACACTCCTTATACCATGCTGACCATTTTGTTTTTAGTTGCACATTTGGGGACTTGGTCAAATATATTATGAGTGATTCCAAGTTTTCATCTACTTGTGCATGACCTCATCTATGCGTGGCTTTGTTATTGGCACTTGGTTGGTCTTCAAAACTGGAACTTCATATGTTCTACCTATGTTGCATGCCCCTTGCATTCATAAGCTAGTCTTCAGAAAGATGTGCATATATATATCGATACAAACCTATACTTAGGCCAAATTTGGTGGATAACATGTTTTTTTTAGTCTAGTCTACCACAAATCATTTTGCCTACCTGTCAATATGTTTTTTTGTGTAATTTTAGATAATTGGTCTTATGCTTAGATTCAAATTTGTCTCCATTCATCTTGAAACCATAGCTCCACTTTTGACACTTTACTTAACCTATAAAAAAGGGTTATAAATATTAATTAGATAGTCCCAACCATACCTATTGAATGGTTAAGCATTGCCTACATTCCAATCCTTTAAAAAGGGCTCAAACCACACTTAGTTCTCCAACTTATGTATATATAAGCAAACAGTGAAAAATGAGAATGTAATGCAACTTTTGGATTTCAACACTTGATAATATGAAACTTTATCCTTGGTTTAGGTATTCAGACAAGGATTAGTGATTGTTACTTTGATGTGTTTTCAAATTTGGATGATTTAGGATAGTGCCACAAGGGTGTGCAAATGTATCTCTTAGTGTGTAAATAATTTTCTAGGTGAATTATAGATACGTGTTAGATCACAATAGACTGAGATTTGATGTGTTTATATAGATGACTATTTGGGTAATTTACCTCTAAAACCAACATGCAAAACATGTGGGCTAACCCAAGGGAAGGGTTCCAATTTCAAAAATAGTTGTTTGTAGAACTTGGGACACTATTAGTGAAGATAGAAACTAATGATAACCAATATATCTAATTATTGTTGACACTATTTATGATGGAGGAAATACTGTTCTCAAATATGGTGATAATCTACTTAGGATAATATACCATTCAAATACAAACTAGAGAGATCCTATATATTAATAAGGGAAAATTGGGAAGGCCAATTCCATAGATAGATAAATGGCTAGGAGGGAACATGAAAAATAGTCAAATATGTACACACAAGTTATGTATGTCAAGGATAGGTAAAAAATAGCATTGTTAAGTGTCTAATACTAAATTTATATGTCTACAAAGTCCCCATTTTTAGTATATTATTAAAAATTCTAGATTAAAATGACAAATTAATAAATTTTGTATTATAGGCACATAAATATAGTGTTAGACACTTGACATTGTCAATATTTACCTATATTTACCATACATGACTTGTGCATACATATATGAATATTTCCCACATTCCTTCCTAGCCATTCACCTTCTATGGGGCCCACCTTCCCAAGTTGTTATCAATCACCTCCAAAAATTCCCTAGTTTATGCCTAATCTACTTATTATCTTAATCAGATTATCTCCTAATCATATTATCATTGTTTCTATCTTTTTAGATGCCTTTGATAATACTCAGATAGCTCCAGTTTACTAAAGACATTCATATATACCAAAAAAAAATTCATGCCTTGCAACAATCATTTTCCCAAATTCAAATATTTGCTATGGGTCATCCCATACATTTTTCATGTTGATGAGGAATAAGTTACCCAAAAAATTAGATTTGTATACACAATAGGTCTAAGCATGTTCCTATCTAGAAATAATATACTTATCACCTACCAAGAGGATTTCTATCACCTATATATTGAGAGGAACAACCCAAAAACATCCAAATTAGACCCTCAAAGGAGCAGTCCCTAACCAAGTTTGAAGTACCTAATCCAAGTCATGTTCAACTATTTTCAAGTGTCAAAAGTGAAGTTACAGGTTACATCCATACAAAAGGAGCATTATTTCATAGATAGAGATAAAATATAAGAATTACATGCATTTTTATCCCTCTTCAAAGTATTATAAATATATGCAGTGCTCATCCACTCAATGGCAAGGTGGTTGTGGTTAGATCAACCCATACTTTCCATTCCTTTTTTTAGGTGAACTTAGTGTCAAAAGTGGGACTAGGTTTTCAAAGTGAAGGAGACATAATTTTTGACTTGCACATAACAATTAGCTTCTGATATTACAGAGAATATTTTTTTAGAAGTAACCACAATGATCTATCTCAAAATAATATGATGTATCTTACAAGGAAATTTTAGGCATATATTAGATGAATTCAATTTTCAAGAAGCATATGTCTTCTACCAAATCCTTCCATTTAGGTTCATATAGGCCGTTCATATATCTAAAAAACTTGATCCAATTTTAGTCCTTCTTATCACCTGTACATAGTCTTAGACCCAAAAAGAACAGTAACAAGCTAAGTACGCTAGTCTTCTTAGTCATTTATATAAAAATCAAGGTGTAAATGAAAATCTACTTGTACATTCAAATTTTATTAATTTAGACATATCTTAGACAATCTGAATATTCCTAGTTTTACACTTGTGTAGGTTCATAATTAAAAATAAGGTAATATATTAGTGAACTCAACAATATTATTGAGCACTATGAAACTGTAGGCTTTTCCTTTAGGGTTTCAAATTTATTAAGGTTTTAGATCTTATTTTTTAGTTCTACATACACTAAGGCAGTAATATTTTTCTCTTGGCCCAAACCTTCTTCAAGTTTTCATCATCTTATTTTATGCCATCTAAGAAGGGTAGTTCCCTTGTTCTTGTTAGAGGAAGTATTAGGTTAAGTGGTGTCTAAATTGAGTATAATCAAATTCCTTTGGGTCCATCTAAAATGGCTAGATTAAGTGAGATGAAGATTCATGATTCTTACTCTTTTAATGTAAATGTTATTAATGAATTTATATAAGTATAGGATCATATTGTAAATCATGAAATTCTTGGTTTAGGGAATATTAATCAAGATGTTAATGAATACCAAGATAGAATTTTTCATGAGGACCTTGATGGGGTAGATCCTACACAAGTAAAATCTTTCTTTAATTTTTGAAGTTGAATTTGTTAACAGCGTTATAACTTGGATAAGGTTTTCAAAGTAATCCTAGAGGCTAAAAATGCACAAAATACTCAGTTTGTCACATCTAAGGATCAACATGATTCCTTTAATGATATAAAACAAAATTTTATATTTGCTAACTCTGAAATAGGTTTTCAGATCACTACTACCACTACTATCCATATGATTACACCTATGGTTACACATGTGATGCCCACCTATGGTGTGGACATACAAGGTTTTCTTCAAATTTAAATTCCTACCCCTATATAGAAGACTTATGTGCCTCTTATTATTATTACTCATATGAAATCATCATTCATGCCTATTGTACAAATCCTCATGCAGACTATTATAGATATATAGGCTAAGGTGACATAGCTAGAGTAGGGTTCTTCAGGAGTGATTCATTTGATTGATTTTAAAGCATTTCTTTAAAATATAATAACCCCAGAGATTTTAGTTTATCCCTTACCTATAATTTTCATAACTACTAAGGTTAAATTAAACAATGGTAAATGTGATCCAAAGTAACACCTAAGATAATTTCATGCAACAAGTTTGGACTATTCCTTTAATAATGAGTTATTTCCATAAATTCTTGAGGAGTATGCTTGAAAATGGATTTATGACATTTATTTATAATTGGTTCACTCATTTAATCATTTGGGTGAATAGTTATTAGTAAAATTTAAAATCACTATCAATGATAAATTATCTTATGATGAAATTACAAAGCTTAAGCAATGACCCAATGAACCAATCAGTGACTATGTGATTTGGTACAAGACCATACTTGTTAAGATGAAAAATCCTATGGATGACAATGAGTTACAAGATATATTCAAGCAAAGTTTTATTTCCCCTCTCCATGAGTCCATTATGTTAAATATATTCCAATCATTTGATGACTTATACCACATGGTTAAGGATCGAAAAATGAATATCATAAATATGAATAAGTTACAATATATGGTTAATCCTCCAACTACTTTGATTGTAAAGTTTGAAAGCTAACAAAATGAAAATGCCAAAATGAATGATACTAAGAATGAGGCAAAGACACCAGTTAATATAGTATAAAATCCTATTATTAGCTTGTTCTCTCAACCCCACAAAGGACAAAATTTTCATGGTTACGTGAACCTACTCATAAGCTACTATAGAAGTTACTTGAGTGCAACCTTATATCTCTCCCTCCCCAAAAAGAGGTTGATATGAGTAGGCCTCTACCTAAGGGATATGACAATAATTCATATGGTGATATATATATATATATATATATGCATGGGACATTCTACAAAAAAAAATTGTATGTTATGACATAAGATTATGATGATAACACTATTTATCTTAATGATATTTATACACCTAAAAATTATTCAGGGTAGAACATAATGGGAATGAAAAATTGAATTTATATTTATATATATATATATATATATATATATGCATGGGACATTCTACAAAAAAAATTTGTATGTTATGACATAAGATTATGATGATAACACTATTTATCTTAATGATATTTATACACCTAAAAATTATTCAGGGTAGAACATAATGGGAATGAAAAATTGAATTTATATTTTATCCCTTTCCAAATCATATAGAAACAAAACTAAGACTAATTTTGAGGTGCAAATGATGTACTGTACATCCTCCTCCAACATATAAGCATCGATTATATGATATTATTGATACACTTAAAAGCATATTTGTGCAATGACCTAAAATTACATTTTATGATAGTGAGATTTCTAGGTGTACATCATTGTTTGTACATGCTTACATTGATTTACATCTTATACATAGTGTCATGATAGATAATGGTTCAAGTGAAAATGTTTTCACTATGATGATCCTTACTAATCTAGGATATACACAAGATTATTTGATAAATATAACAAAAATAGTCAAAGGATTTGATTAGAAGAAATGGAACATTTTTTGTAGTATTGTGCTACCACTTAAGATGGATGATACTAGAGTTTATAATATACTCTTAGTTTTACTGAATACAAAGGCATTTGACACATTATTAAGAATTACTCAAATACATAAGCTACCATATTTATATATATACATGTCAAGTATATACACAATAGTAAGGTGGTTATAGTTTTGTGTATTCCACATGAGTATCCTATTCAGCGAGAGTCATTTCCTCCACTCTCACTACCATCATAATCAGTTATACATACTATTTAGGCTCATTTTATGCAAAAAAATTATAGAAAAGTAATTTAATTTCTTATAATACCACTACTTCAACAACCATTATATCAAAGGTTTATTTAGGATTCATGAAAATCATTATCCACTCCATCACATCCTAAGCTTGTGTTACAATAGCTTCATGAGTTCCATATAAAACACAAGAAAATTTTACTACTATATAATAGATTAAAAAATATATTATGTGTACTAATGATAGTCAGTGTATGATCATATGAGTCATGAAGATAATGGTGGATATACTATAGCATGAGATCAACTCTCCAATTTAGATACAGATACATATGGAGTACTCACTCATGGTAAGTGGCCATTACCATGCTTGATACTAGACCTACATGTGGTCATCCCATTGATGGGATAATTAATTAGAAAGAACATAAATATTAAAAAATCAAAATTTTTAAAAAAAAATAAAGACCTGTGCATGACATGTATTGCTAGTGTACTTTTTTGTTTATGTTATTTATCACATTATGGTAGATTACATATACTTTTTCATACACACATGAATTTTTTTGGTACAAATGCATGAGTTTTAGGACATATAAGTTTCACACAACAAGGACATTTAAATTTAGGACATTCCTACACCTGGTGAGCTACCCATGCTAGACTGGGGGCACCTCTTTGGTACATATATTCATGTTACATCTTTTTGTGACCATTCCATTAATCAAATTGAGATGCCTTAGTTTTATTATAAATTTCCATATCTTGGTTATACTACTTAGAGTGTTATATGTATATTATACTTTACCATGTGCAATGATTAAATATATTCATAGTGTAGACTAGCTTTTCTTGGTTTATGCATGTGGTTGTTATTGCTTGTTACATTGTGTGATAATTTTATGTTATATTGAACAACTTCATGCATATTAATAATCATATTTTGTATGAAATTATCCTTGAGTGTGTATTACATTGTATGAATCTCTTTCCTTGTGTGAAATAGATTAAACAATTTATATATCTATCTTGACATGACACTTAATAATATTATGATGATGTGTTCTCCTCATGTTAACTCATACTTTGCATGCTTACATATTTATATATAACATGATGTGTTTAAATATCCTTTTTTTAGATTATTAATTTATAGGCTACATTTGTCTCATAAAAAAGGAGCATGTTATTAGGCTTGTTATAGAGAATCAAGCCTTTATACACATAAAGTTCATATTTTGGGGAAGACTAAATGATTAAATGGTTCATATTTGGTCAAATTATAAGATTGGTTCATGTTATGTGATTCATATATATAGATATTGAGACAAATTTAGAGGCATATGTAGTTCATGTGCAAACATTTTATAGACACATTAGTGATAAGTTATAAGATTTACTAGATTGAGTGTAGAGTGACATATAGATTTATTGCACTATATATTAGATTAGGAAGTTGGATTAAATTATGGGTCATGGATTTTCTTCATGCATGCACTTTTATATTTTTCATTCCTTTTTCACATAAACCTAGTTTTAAATTTTGGAGATAAATTTTCAAAATGAAGGAAACAAAATTATAAATCTATGTATAGTAGCAAGCTTATAATATTGCATAGAACAAAGGTTTAGAGGTAGGTGTGGTGATCCTTTTTAAAATAGTCTGGCACTTGTTATAGAAAAAATTTCAATAAAAAATCAAATGGATCTTATTTTCCATAAACATCCATATTTTACCATATCCATCTAGGTAGGCTTGAATAATCAGTCCTCAAATCTGAGTGACTCCTAATTCTATTTCAATCAATCATGCCACATGTACATAGTCTCAAAATTGAATATAATAGTAAAAAATAAGTACACAAGTATTTTTGGTCATTTATATAAATGGTAAATGTAATTGAACATATTCTTATGCATTCATATTTGTTTAACTTAGACATATCTTAGATAATCTGAATATTCTTAGTTTTACACTTGTTTACATTCGTTACTAAAAAAATAAGATTAAGAAGGTACTTAAGTGCAAAAAAATTTGTTGTCTTTAGGTATGCTTTGAATATCTATCTTGATCCATGTAAACCCTATAATAAAACATGTATAAATCAATGTCTACTCATGATAGAAAATCTGAACCAATCTAGATTATTTAAATACTTGAATTTGAAAAGGCAAGTACTGAATATACATATGAGTATGCAAACCAATCTCTCTCTTGAACTTATTTGGATAATGTAATGGTTTAATTATTCCCCAAGGAAATTTAAAATTTCTTAATATCTATTTTTATGGAACCTATACCAAGTTCATATGCCAAGGTGGAGCCTCTTACTAGGCTTGTATGTAAACTTGAAAATTTGAATAAACTCTTGCAAATGAATTTGAGACCCAAAGTGCTTACATAGTACCATAATTCCCATTATATAAAATATAAAAGTGCATGCATGAATAAAATCGATACCCTAAAATCTAATCTATCTATATCTAATGTGATATATAATTTCATAAATATGTATGTTACTCTATCCAATATGATAATTTAATCCACTATGGAAATTTAAACCATATAATTTGATAATTATGCTCAATATAACCCATGTAATATGTCTCATAATGTCATAGAATTTTTCACTTGCTCATCACAATCTTATAAAATGCCCTACATATGGCTTGCATATGTGTGAATATGTGAATATGTCCTAATATGAATCATAATATGTCCCAATTTGAATCATAATATGTCCCCATCTGAAGCATAATATGTCCAAATATATCTCATATGAATCATGTGATCTGACCTGAACTCTAAAGTGACTACTAATCAAGGCTTGAATATTTATAACAAGCCCACTAGTATGCCCTTTTTTAAAGTAATGGATGAATTTTGTGAATCACTCATCTCAAAAGAAAATAATTACATACATGATATTATATAAAAATATGTAAGCATGGAATACATCCACTTACATTATTAGATTATGTCATCATATAAATATTTGATCATTCACACACATATGAAACTTGTAACTTAAGGCATACATGTGTCATGTCTAGTGGATATAAAAATTAGGCACATAAAAATAATCACCACAGTAATGACCATAATCGATTTGAACATTAAATAGTAGGGCACGTATAACATGCATGATATAAACCATGGAATATCACACAAGTTGTTACATCATGATTTCCTCGCTAAGCAAACTATTTGATTGGTTGTGAATATTTATAGTGGATAAATTTGATTTGGGTTATTTTTGACTAAGCTTTGAGATATGTGTTGTTATGGGATAGTTTCATATTGCTTAAGTTACATGATACATTGCTATGAGTTAGTTGTAGTGTAAATGTTTACATTACAAACATAAGTTATAGTTTATGACATATGTATATCATGATGTTATGATCTAACTACCTTTTTTTTGTGAGGTTGATACAAGAGAACTCATCCCTCAAAGTGTGACGGAGGGAGAGCATCATCGGAGAGGGTGATGTAGATGAAGATGTTGGATAATGACAAAGAAACCAACTAGAACTCTGCACACACCACATTAGAAAGTATATGTTAAATGCATAGTCTAAATGGTAGTGTTAGAAAATTCCTTATGTTATCTACATTTAGGTAATTGTATATGTGTGCATGTTAGTCCATATTTATGTTTAGATGATGTAATATTGTGTAATTGTGTGTTGTTGTATGTTTATGATGCATCATGGTATTCTTGATTATTAATGTTTTGTAAGAATGTAAATTTGTGTGAATAACTATCTAGATCTACCATTAAACCTAGATGTTATTTGGAATGTGTAGTTGGTTTCTAAATAAAATACCAAATGCATTAACCAAATTAACAAGTTAATTATTGTTAAACCACTATAGAGATAGTTGTGATTTAAAAAGCTTTTAGAAGACAAAAGTAATTGGATTTAATTAATGTCACCTTGGTTTTTTTTTTTTTTTTTTTTTTAAAGATAAATAAAATATATTTGGAAACTACGTATTTGGAAAAAGGAATAAAACTAATAAAAACAAAAAGATAAAATAAAAGATAAAGAAAGCATAAAAATAAGAAAAGGGCAGCTTTGAGGAGAAAAAATGCCACATTCAGGGAAGAAGGGAATAAAAATAAAGTAGTATGGTGTAATAGAGGAGGAAGAGAACTTATTCTAAAAAAATAAGGTGCAATAGAGAATGAAAAAGAATAAAAGGAGGAGTGTTGACCATATTGAGTCTTTAAAACACCTTAGATAGGTAGGTACTAAAGTTTAAATTCTATATATATGGTGATTTGTAATTTATCCAAGCTAAGTTTGATATGCAAAGATCTACATTAAAAAATTTAAAGTGATACTGGAATAAAATATTTTATGACTGAAGTGGTATCCCTCTGTGAAGTAGATATGTCATTTATGTAGCACTTAAATGGGGTGATTTGTGCATTTGAATTAGGTTGGGTTTATATTTTTGTATGTTGTCTTAATAAGAGTCTAAATTTCCTAAATCTATAACCCTTGCATCATCTAATTCATAGCATGTTTGATCATCGTAGATGAATAATGAGATGAGATTCGATGCTGATCATAAATACAAATAAATGTTCAATAATACAGTGTAGTCAAAATAGTTAAACATGCCCTATATAGACACACACACACACACACACACACACACACACACATAAATATTATATGAAATACAAGTAGACACTACACCTAAGTGAAGCATCCATATTCATTTGGTCTATTGTTTATTAAACTAGTGATAATGGTTACTATATATAACTGCAACTAGCTTATTGACTTCAGTGACTTGAAAATTTAATTCAGTGAGCTTATTGACTCTAGTGATCTATAAAATAATATAAGATATAAATACAATGATTTATTATATATGAGACATGCCACTTTAGGATCTAGATAAAAATGAGAGCTGTTGTAAATACTCCTAGCTCCATATTATTTTGGATATCCACTAAACCTGTATGGCAACATGAAATTTAAACATAAATTAAGCTTATTCAATCTGGGAATGTTTTATAATTCTTTATTAGTGTTGAGAGCATCCTTGCCATATTTATGCTCATAGCGTATCCTATAGAATGAATATATAAACTTTTATCAAATAGTAAAAGAAATAAAACAAAATAAACACCCCAATGTATATGGTTATCATTGTAGATTTTGCCATTTATTTTTCTGCTTATATGAATAGCTTCCCATATGAATAATGATGGCCATTAGTAATATGTAATTATTATACATTGACTTCATATAGGTATAATAGGTAATTAATGTAAAGTTAATTATAATACATATAATAGGTAATTACAGCTCATCTGACTATAATGTATATGATAGCCATAATACTATAATGTATAATGTATCATGTATATTATGTGGGAGAATATGATGGTCATAATAGGTAATTAGAGCTATGGGATTAGTGACGGCCATATACATTATATGTATAGATGTAAGTATATGTATATGGCGGTCGTATGCATACATCAATGACTATGTATATGTAACAATTAGTATATTACTAGGTTAGTTATTACTATGTATGTATGCATATATCGATATCAATGATGATCGTATATATGTCTGTATGTATGTATGGTAGCTTCTTTTATGAATAGTGATGGTCATAATAATGAAATCCTTATATGTATAGATTTTTTAGGAATTTTAAATTAGGGATGTATATGTTTCTATTGATTATACTTATAAAATAAAAAATTATGTTTGCATATGTAACATCTAAACATCCAAAAAGTAAGAAGAATTATACTAAGTTGTGTTTATATAAATTTTGGTGATCAAAGCATGGAAATTAATGAACATTGATAACAACTATATAACAGTTATTATAATATCATATTATATGTTACTTATATGATTATCATAAGATCACTATATCTAATTTAATATTATATGGGTTGTATGTAATCTCATACAATATCATATCATATAACTATTATATCATATGATATTATCATGTGGCCAGTGGCGATGTTATATTTCTACATAAGATTATATATGATATGTCACTATATGATATAACACTATGAACTATATAAGATAGTATTGCATTAAGTAGGCTACCATATATAATCACATAACTATATTTTGCAATGTTACATGTGGAATATAGTAAGCTAAATAAGGTAGTCTTGAGGGTTATATCTTGTGTATAATAGGTATCGAGGGTGTATAAATATGTTCGAGGCATATGCATAGCTAGCTTATGTATATTAATACATTGGGATGTAGGGCCATTGCATATATTTTGAATAATATATTGACATGGATTGAGTGATTCATATATCTATGTACTTGAATAAACTATTGTGTATCATTTAAGGGCAATTAGTATATTGTTAAATACTCATATACAAACCAAAATACAAAAGACCGTGTTACCTTGAGAACTTGTGTATGGAGTTATGTACGTTTTAGTTATGTCAGATTAAAAAATCTAGTTAGGGATAAAAATTATGAAATAGAATTACATTATAAAATTCCTTGTCTTATAAAGATTGTCAATACACTTCATGAACTGGGAATTTATAATGATTATTGAATCAAAGGGGGTTCCTGAAAAAGAAATATGAATGAGCATTGATATAGAATTTACATGTCATTTAAGTACTTATATATATGGTGCATATTATGATGTACAAGTACTCATTTATAGGAAATACATACCAATAGCAAGGGATGGTTAATTAAGATATAAAGTTTCTTAGGGATTAGAAACTATAACCATATTAAAACAACCTCCTAGAAACAAAATGAGATGTTTAAATGATAGATTATAATGGCTTTATGAGTTATATGTTTCTCTAAAAATATTATGACTGACTACCTTTAAGTTATGTTTCTTTTGAATAGTAGTATGTAGTTTTAACTTAAGGTATACTTGGATGGTATAATTTGATATTTGCTTGATTATTATTTATGAGTGTGAGTCATTTGATTCTTTAAATCATAAGTTTGGTTATGTGTAATTATGTAATTGTGAACTCTGATATTATGGGATGTCATAGAATACTATAGTATAAATGTATATTATACTTGGGTGGTACCATCTATAATTAATATACCTAGAACTTATTCATATGTTTGACAGACTAAATATATGTGTGTTGGTTATTACCATGAATAGCATGTTTTATGACAGTTAGTAGTACCCTAGTTATGCTTGCATACAACCCATGAGAGTATAACGAATGCTAGGATAGAATATTATGTGGGAATTGTGGCTTCTTTGTTATGTTTGGTTTCTTGAATAAAAGCTTATGTTTCCATGGATTTATGACTACTTTACTATGACTGATTGTGGTACTTTGTATTTATGCTTAAACATACTAGACTATGGTAATATGGGTTATTATAAGGTGTAGTTTGTTTGGAAACTAATTATGATAGTTATAGTCTGTAGATAAATGTGTATTTTACTTGGGTGCTATTAACTATAGTTATTATTTCAAGTATGGGATAAATAATAATGTGAGGTTCATTTATATGTTTGATGAAATAAATGTATGCTTTTTGATTACTCCTATTCTTAGCATGTTATGTGATATTATTTCTAGTAAGATGTAAATTGTATAAATCTTTTGGTTATATATGTTAACCAATCTCACATTATTGATATTAAGGAGTGAGATGGACTTCACTGGCTTACTAGCATCACAATACCAGATGAAGGCAATCTAATCAAGTGGTGTGTATGAATTTTGAATGATCTATAGATCACTATTATTTATTATTCTTAAAAATATTAGCTAGGTAATGTTTAGTGAGACATTATAATTTCATGATTATGATTTATATGTTTATGTGATATCTTACAATAAAATGAGTTTTCTATGATACACTACATGTTTATTTTTAGAAATAATACAACACACTGGTACTAGCTTGTCTCTCTAGATTCCTATGGCATCAATATCTACTCAACTATGAAAGGAAGGCCATTCCCTGATGGGATTAGTGTAGGGATCGTTAGTTCATGGTTGGTATGAAAAAACACTCAGATGATGCTCTCCCTCCCTATAACAGTACTAGTTTTTGGACAACACTTGAGATTGCCACATATACTGGAGAGTCCAGGAAAATCATACTTCAAAGAGCCATGTACCTTATTTATGTGCATTGTATTATATTGTATTTATTACTGGAACATTATCATATAGTGCTATAATTACCTATTTACTGTGGATTGATAATAGTGGCTATATATTATACCAATCATGGTTGGCTATTTGTAGTTACTTTTTATGTTTATATTATGATGTCTTTCTTATGATGATATTGATCAGTGATGTATGGTGCAATATGATTCATGTATAGTTATCACACTTAAAGTCTCTTATATGATTTTTGATTAGATTCTCATGGTGTAATCTATTTAAAGTATATGATTATTTGAAAAAAAAATCATGTTTATCTATGTCAAATCCAATGGGGTTGTTACATGTGGTATCAGAGTTGTGGCTCAAACTCTAGGACATAATGAATCCATTCACATTTTCATATTCTTCTATTTTTAGAAAGGATAATAGTGAAATGTGTGTGAGGTACATTGAGTGTGTACCTTAGGAGTATTTGTACCCTCTTAGAGTTGTTAAAGGGTTGGTTTATTAAGTGTCTCAATGGTGATAAGTTATGTAAGATGTCCGGGTAGGTGGGTGCATAGCATACTTCATGAGTTGTGAAGAAGAGATCCCTGCCATGTTTTGATCACATAGATCGAACACATCAAGAATGATTACATCCTTAGTTGTTAATCAAGTCACCTCTATCATTTGTGTTTTTAGTAGCAAGTATTAAAAAAGCATGGGATGCTTCTCACTTAAGTATATGTGCTTTAGTTTTGTGTCTTATATACACAAATCCTAGGAATGAGAAATCTTATAAGACCATATCTAGTTTGGTACCATCTAGTGCGATGGGATTTTTTTTAATAGAATGCAGATGTCTTAGTTGAGAATTCCTTTGTGTTAAGAGTTTGTTTATGGATTGGCACCCTTATGTTATGTGGATTAGGAATAAGTTTTATCTATCATAGTGGGCATAGAGGTGAGTTGTCACTCCCTCACTTTCCTTTAACATCACTATAAGCTAATGAGAGGATTCATATTTTTCTTGATGTTGATTTATTGTTCTCTTAAATAGAAAACTTGTTTATATAATGTTGTTTTGATCGTATTCCCTTGAGATTATGGAATAATGTTTTCTGCTTCTTGTTAATAGGGAAGTTGTAGAAATGGAATGGATTGATGCATCTATGTGGTTAGAATTTTCTTTTAGTTGTGGAAGCAGATTATGATACTACTCATATAAGTTTGGTAAGTGAGTAGTGATTTGGAAACTTGAGTTGTGATGTTTTATTTTTACATTATGAGGGTATTTAAGAGTTTTTTTGTTGAGATGTTAGTTCTCTACTTTGCCCTTGTGACTTTTTAGAGTCACACTTTCTAGTGCTACTTATGAGCTTTGACCACGGGGAGTGTCAAACCTTGAATTTATATTGGTTATAGATTAAGGTTTATAAGTTGATTATAATTATTATGTTATTATACACCCTTGATTGATTGGTATTATTATTATTATTTTTTGGTTTAAAACATGTTGTTTTTATGAGATATTTATGTACTTATGTCAAGAGAGTAGGGTATAGGATGTGCAGAACATATTGGTAGTCTAAAAGGGCCAAGATAAAAAATTTACTTGTGTACTAGTCGTGCAAGAAGGGAGACATTGTCTCGCTTGTTACCTTTATAAGGTTGCAATGACTATGTGATCTTTGGACTTTATATGTTATGTTAATTTTGACATTATTTTTCTCTTTACTATGAATATAACACTATAGGTTAAGTTGTGAAATATGATACTATTTATGTTGGCTAGTGGCAACTTAATATAATTTTAGAATGATTGTATGATTTTTATTATTTGTATGTTGGTACATCTAGAATTATTTAGCATGTATTATTGCTTTCTATGATTTTTTAGTTTCAATTTGTGATTCTTTGAATCTTGTACACATTTTGGATATTATGAGGTCGTGGAGACCTAAGAGAAGAGTGGTGAATTAGTAACATGAGATGGGAGTGGATATTATCTAGTCTTAAATTGACTCAGTCGTTACTAGATTTGGATTTGACAAGGAAAGCTTATCAAATCTAAGATTTGACAGATGAAATTGTCAAATTTATTGAGTTAGGAATTGACAAGGGGAGCTTGTTGAATCCAAGATTTGGTAGATAGATTTATCAAATTTAGTCATATCAAAATATGCATGTATATTGTGCAATGGGTATCCCTTAATTTTGAAACGTAGTATTTCCAATTCCTATTTCATCATCATACTTGTCAATAAACTACATGAAGTAGTGGTAGTATTGACATGTTCTACTTACCTAATAGGGAGGGTAGTGCTATTTGGGAGAACTATGATGAATTATTCAAGTGAATTTAACATTTATATGCTTGAATTGATACTTTATACTATGTTTTTTCTACTAAACACTATTTTTAATTCAAAACTTATGTGATCTAAAAATAAGATTTACCCCTTAGATAAATGAAAACTATTTTAGAATCAGATGCAAAATTCTTAATTTATTTTTAATTAATAGAAATTAGATTTAGTGTTCTATACATGAATGAAAGTGATTAGAAAAACTTTATAAACTCATTCCCTAATTAAAATCCATTCAAGTCAACAAAACCTAATCCATAAACTATAGTAGACCCCTTACTATTAAATAGTTTACAAATGGATCCTGATCAAAATATCTCAAATTCCCATTTTAAATAATTTGATTATTGATTAAATAATTGGATGTACTTTTAAAATATGAACCATAAATTGAATGTGAGTGAATGAAAGATCATAAAAATCCATCGCTCAGATAAATCTTTCAATTTAGACTTAATCTCTCAAAAGCCTTCTTAATCAGTTTCCCAAATGTAATTATCAATGATGTAAACTGATATAAAAATTGAAATAAAATAGAGGTAAGAGACCATGATTGATAACGAAGTTTGGTGTGAAACGTCTACATCTCTGAGATTGCATTTATGCAATCTAATCCATTACAAATTTATTGTAATTACAAATTCAAAACTTACAATACCATAATGGAATCACAAGACCTACAAAAATATGTCAACAAACCTCTAGAATACTCTAATCACACTCAACAATGTCAATCCAACTTCCTGTAGCATTTACATGATCAATTTCTGAGCATTTCACATTAAAATGTCACTTAAAATGCTTTAAAAACATCAAATGAACATCAAATCAGGATTAAAAATATACCACATAGAGCTTCTCAGAATTTTGAACAACTTTCTAGTTTACACCAAGACTTGAAAATGCCCCAGGATTGACCAAAATTGTAAAACTTTGCAATCTACCATTAAAATCCTTACACAGTCATTTTTAATCCTCCTATATAAACAAAAGTTCATCCTTTTTATAACATTTTAAAAAGTATGGTGGATTGGTAAGGCCACTTAACTATTTTACCACAAGTCACGGGTTCAAATCCCATGGTGGATGCTTAGATTTTTATCTTTTGGCTTTATTTGGTGTTATAATCCTACATGGGACGTAAAAGACATGGGATAGTGGTTTTAATAAACTATCTTTGGATTAGTTTGTTGGATTAATGCCACTTTGGGTGGAATTAAATTTGGTGTATGGGTTGAATATTAATGCCAATGGTTTGATGTGTAGTGTGTAAGTTGAAAAATATGCATTAAACATGTTGTGGTGTGGGTAGCATATGGACTTGACTTGTTGGAAATTAACACATGGTATTTGGTTAAAATAATAGGATTATTAATCCCAAATGCACCATGAAAAATACACAGAGGCATATATATATAAAAGCATGACAATAGTAATGTGAAAAAATGGAGGCAAAGGCACCCCTTTGTAAAAAGAATGTGTCGATCCTGGTTGAGGGTCCCCTTCTAGCAAATAATGGGGCCCATTTATCTGAACATGAGTGTCGAAGACCAGAGGCAAAAACCAAAAACACCCTTTTACCATTTTTACCATTTTTTCAGTTGTCACATGCCAATTGGTCCACTTGGTAGTCATACATGCATCCACATCACCATTTGACTATTGACTATTTTTTACCCAAACTTTGACCAATGGTATTTGGAACATACAATGTTTGTTATAGATGTTCCAATATGTGTTGGAAATCTCTCAAAATGCTCCTCCATATTGTACTAGTTTTAGAATATCTTTAGAAATTTTAATGCCCAAAAATGACTTCTAGATCATTATGTTTGAATAAGAGTCATCCAAGACGATGACTAGCTTTAGGGAGGATGTTACATCCCGGTTTCCTAACTAATAAAATTATTTGACTATCCATGGATATTTATAATGGAAAAATCTAATTTGGGTTATTTTTATTAAGATTTGAGATAAATAATGTTATGGGGTAGTTTTATATTGCTTAGGTTACATGATACATTGTTATGAGTTAGCTGTAGTGTATATGTTTACATTACAAACATGTTGATTTATTATTTTAGTTACATTTTATGACATATATATATCATGATGTTATGATCTAACTACCTATTTTTTTTAGGTTGACACAGGAGAACTCATCCCTTAGAGTGTGATGGAGAGAGAGCATCATCAGAGAGACTGACGTAGATAGAGATGTTGGAGGGAGACAAAGAAACCAATTAAAACCCTACACACACCATGTTATAAATTACATGTTAAATGCATAGTCTGAATGGTTAGCATTAGCACATTCCTTATGCTATCTATATTTAGGTAATTATATATGTGTACATGTTAGTCAATATTTATGCTTAGATGATGTAATCTTCTGTGATTACATGTTTTTGTGTATTTATGATGCATCATGGTAATCTTGATTATTAATGTTTTTCAATAATGCAAATTTTTATGAATATATATTTGGAACTACCATTAACCCTAGACGTTATTTGGAATGTCTAGTTGGTTTCTTAATAAAAGACCAAAAGCATTAACCAAATTAGCGGGTTAATTATTGTTAAACCACTATAGAGATAGTTGTTCTTTAAAAAGATTTTGGAAGATAAAATTAATTGGATTTAATTAATGTCACCTTGGTATTAAAATTTAAAAAAAAAAGAAATAAGATAAATAGAATCAAATTGGAAACTACATATTTGGGAAAAAGAATAAAACTAATAAAAACAAAAAGATAAAACAAAAGATAAAGAAAACATAAAAATAAGAAAAGGGAAGCTTTGAGGAGAAAAAGTACCACATTCAAGGAAGAAGAAAAATAAAAAAAAGCAGTACGGCTCAATAAAGGAGGAAGATAACTTATTCTAAAAAAAAAAGGTGCAACAAGGAATGCAAAAGAAGAAAGAGAGGAGTTTTGACCCAAATTGAGTCTTTCAAACACTTTGGAAAGGTAGGTATTTCAATTTAAATTCTATATATATGGTGATTTATAATTTATCTAAGCTGACTTTGATATGTAGAGATCTACATTAATAAAATTATAGTGATACTAGAATAAAATATTTTATGATAGAAGTGATGTATTTAGTATATATATATATATATATGTATATATATATATATGTATATATATATATATATATATACATATATATATATACCCTCTGTGAATTAGATATATCATCTATGTAGCACTAAAATGGGGTGATTTGTGCCTTTGAACCAGGCTAGGTTTATATTTTTGTATGTTGGATTAATAAGAGTCTAAATTTACTGAATCTACAACCTTTGCATCATCTAATTCATAGCTTATTTGATCATTATAGATGACTAATGAGATGAGTTTCACAGCTGATCGTAAATACAAATAATTTTTTTAAATAATATAGTATAGACAAAATAGTTAAACATTCCCAATATATGTGTGTGTGTGTGTGCACGTAAATATATATAGATATTATATGAGATACAAGCAGACACTACACCTAAGTGAAGTGCCCACATTCATCTGGACTGTTGTTTATTAAACTGGTGATAATGGTTATTATATAGAACTACAATGAGCTTATTGAATTTTTTGATTTATTTATTAAACTAAAATGAACTTATTGACTTCAAAAATTTATTTATTTAATTCATGCAAGCTTATTGACTCCAATGATCTGTGAAATAAGCTGAGATATAACTACAATGATTTATTATATATCAAGCACATGATTTTAGGATCTAACTAAAAGTGAGAGCTACTGTAAATACTCCTAGATCCATATTATTTTGGATATCCACTAAACCTACATGGTGACATGCAATTTAAACATAAATTAAGCTTATTCAGTCTGGGAACATTTCAGAATGATTCATCAGTGTTGAGAACGTCCTTGTCATAATTATGCCAATAGCGTATCCTATATAATTAATATATACACTTTTAACCAAATAATAAAAGAAATAAAATAAAATAAACACCCCAATGCATATGGTTATCATTGTAGATTTTGTTGCTTATTTTGCTATTTATATGAATAGCTTCCTATATGAATAACGATGGCCATAAGTAATATGTAATTATTATACATTGACTTCATATTGGTATAAGAGGTAATTAATGTAATGAATAAGTAATTATAATATGTATAATAGATAATTACATCTCATCTGAATATAATGTATATGATGGCCATAATACTATAATGTATCATGTATATTATACGGGAGAATATGACGATCATAATAGGTAATTAGAGTTGTGGGATTAGTGACGGCCATATACATTATATCTATAGATGTATGTATATGTATATGGTATCTGTATACATACATCAATGACTATGTATATGTAATAATTAGTATATTACTAGGTTAGTTATTACTATGTATATGTGTATATATTGGTATCAGTGATAACCATGTATATATGCATGGCAGCTTCCTATATGAATAGCGATGGTCATAATAATGAAATCCTTATATGTATATATTTCTTAGGGATTGCAAATTAGTGACACATATGTTTTCACTTATTAAACTTATAAAATAAATAATTATGTTTACATATATAAAATTCAAACATCTGAATAGTAAGAAGAATTATACTAAGGTGTGTTTATATAATTTTTGATGATCAAAGCATGGGAATTAGCAAACATTGATTACAACTATATAATAGTTATTGTAATATTGTATTAGATGTTACTTATATGATTATCATAAGATCACTATATGTTGTTTAATATCATATAAGTTGTATGTAATCTCATACAATATCATATTGTATAACTTTTATATCATATGATATTATCATGTGCTCAGTGGAGATGTTATACTGCTATATAATATTATATAAGATCTATCACTATATGATATAACATTGTGAACTATATAATATAGTATTATATTGAGTATGCTACTACATATAATAATATAGCTATATTATGCAATGTTACATGTGAAATATAATGAACTGAATAAGGTAGTCTTGAGGGTTATATCTTGTGCATAATACATATTGAGGGTGTACTAATATGTTTGAGGGTGTATGCATAGCTAGTTTATGTATATTTTTGCAATTAGATGTAGGTCCATTGCATAGATTTTGACTAGTATATTGACATAAATTGAGTGATTCATATATCTATGTATTTGATGAAACTATTGTGTATCATATAAGGGCAATTAGTATATTGTTGAATACTCATATTGAAACCAAAATATGAAATATTGTGTTGCCTTGAAAACTTGTGTACGGATTTATGTACATTTTGGTTATGTTACATTGAAAATATATCTAGTTAGGGATAAAAACTATGAAATAGAATTACTTTGTAAAATTCTTTGTCTTATAAAGATTGTCAATATAGTTCGTGATCGGGGAAGTTATAATGATTATTGAATCAAAGGGGGTTCCTGATTAAGAAATATAAATGGCCATTGATGTAGAATTTACATGTCATTTGAGTACTTATGGTGCATACTATGTTGTACAAGTACTCATTTATAGGAAATATACGCCAATAGCAAGGGATGGTTAATTAAGATATAAAGTTTCTTAGGGATCAAAAACTATAACCATATTAAAACAGTATCCTTGAAATAGAATGAGTTGTTTAAATGATAGATTATAATGGGTTTATGAGTTATCTATTTATATGAAAATATTATGACTGACTGCCTATAAGTTATGTTTCTTTTGAATAGTAGTATGTAGTTTTAACTTAGGGTATACTTGAGTGGTATAATCATGTACTTGCTTGATTATTATTTATGAGTGTGGGTCGTTTGATTATTAAAATTGTAAGTTTGGTTATGTGTAATTATGTAGTTATGAACTATGATATTATGGGATGTCATAGAATACTATAGTATAAATGTATGTTATACCTGAGCGGTACCATCTATAATTAATATACTTAAAACTCATTCATACATTTGATAGACTAAATGTATGCGTGTTGGTTATTATTGTGAATAGCACATTTTATGATAGTTAGTAGTACCTTAGTTATGCATGCATACAACCCCTAAGAGTATAATGAATGTTAAGATATAATATTATGTGGGAACTGTGATTTGATTTATTATGTTTAGTTGCTCAAATAGAAGTTTATGTTTTCATGGATTTATGATTACTTTACTATAATTAATTGCAGTACTTAGTAGTTATGATTAAAAACACTAGACTATGGTAATATGGGTTATCATAAGGTGTAGTTTGTTTTGGAAACTAATTACGATAGTTAGAATTTGTATTTAAATATGTATTTTACCTAGGTTGTATGAACTATAGTCATTATTTCTAGTATAGGATAGATAATAATGTGAGGTTAATTTATACATTTAATGGAATAAATTTATGCTTTTTTATTACTCCTATGCTTAGCATGTTATGTGATATGATTAATAGTAGGATGTAAATTGTATGAATATTTTAGTTATATATGTTAACCAATATTGCATTATTGATGCTAACTAAGGAGTGAGATGGACTTCATTATCTTACTAGCATCATAATTCTAGATGAAGGCAATCCGATCGAGTGGTGTGTATGAATTTTGACTAATCTATAGATCACTATTATTTATTATTCTTGAAAACCTTGGCCATGTAATGTTTAGTGAGACATTATCATCTCATGAGTATGATTTATATGTTTTTGTGATATATTTTAATAGAATGGGTTTTCTATGATACATTGCATGTTTAGTTTTAAAAATCATACAACACATGGGTACTAGCTTGTCTCTCTGGATTCCCATGCCATCACTATCTACTCATCTATGAAGGGAGGGCCATTCCCTGATGGGATTAGTTTATGAGATTGTTGGTCTATGGTTGGTGTCAAAAAATACTCAGATGATGCTCCCCCTCCCCACAACCATACTATTTTTTAAATAACAATTGATATTGCCACAGATACTAGAGAGTACAAGGAACTCATGCTCTAGGGAGCCATGTATCTTATTTATGTACATTATATTATATTATATTTATTATTGGAAACATTATTATGTAGTGTTGTAATTACCTACTTAATGTGGATTGATAGTAATGGTTTTATATTATACCAGTTGTGGTTGGCTATTTATAATTACTTTCTATGTTTGTATTATGATGTGTTTCTTATGATGATATTGATCAGTGATGTATGGTGTAGTATACTTCATGTACAATTATCACTCTTAAATTCTCTTATATGATTTTTGATTATATTCTTGTGGTATAATCTATTTAAAGTATATGATTGTTTGAAAAAAAATCACATTTATCTATGTCAAACCCAACAATATTTGTGCATGATTAGAATAATGTGTGAAATAAGTCACAACACCACAAGCTCAATATTCATGTATCTACACACACATGTGTACACAATTTCATGATCATGGTTTACACAAACACTCAAGACATGACATGACTCTGACCTTACATAGATAACATGGCCATGAGACTGACTTAAGGATCCTTAGGACAATTGATGCAAGACATGACAATGCAAAATCAATGCACTCATAGAAACACACAAAATATAACTCAATGTAACACAAATGGTCACACAATGTATCAATCATCAATATTCACTCATGGAACACAAAATGGTCACACAATGTAACACAATCAAAGATCACACCTTGTAATATTCATCAACATCAAACATTCATAGAACAAGCAAATCTAGTCTACATAATCAATCTAAATCATCATCAGACATAGAAAAGTACACTATACATAACATAAACACTCTACATAGTATACAAAAGAGAGATTTGCATGTAATCAATCTAAGTAGCTCAATATGGTCAATTAAATGTTCATAGAAAGATGTGTGTGTGTGTGTGTGTACCAAAATTCCCCTAGTGTAGGCATGCCCCCAATGTAGAAAGGTAGCCTCTAGGTGTAGAAAAGTTTTGCATATAAATGTATTTATAATATATAGCCTATATATATTACATTCTACTCATGTATGCTATGAAAAGCATGTATGTAGCAAATAGATAGGTAATCTACCATGTATATGATAAACAATAAAAATTAATCATGTAAATTAGAAACAAATGTCATGCATACATCTTGATTTTATATTATTGTATTTTTGAAATTGAGTTACATTCATGCTAACAAATGATATCATCAATGGATTTACATGTAGGTCCTAGATCAATATAATAACACACACACACACACACACACACACACACATATATATATTGTATTTTTGAAATTGAGTTACAGTCATGCTAACAAATGATATCATCAATGGATTCACATGTAGGTCCTAGATCAATAATGTAAAATTTCACCTACCATGAGAGATAGAAACATATGTATCTATATCAAAATTTGAAAAGTTATCTCATACTATAACATATCTATCATTATCATCATAGCTCATATGATGTTGTGTACTTTGTATATTTGTAGAAACCATAATAAAATGTCAATTATGTTGTACAAAAAGAGTATAAGATGGTACTTATTATGGAACATGTGGAGAAACCTGTAGTACCAACTTAGGATGAGATGGACTAGGTAACATCTATTGTGGCCTAAATATACCTCTGATGTAATGGATGTTGAAGCATTGGTCTTTGAGGAAGATCAATTACCTTTATTTGAATTGCATATGTAGAATGAACCTATATAAGTTGCATATTGAGTTATCATATGTATTTATGAGGAAATGTCTCTAGATGAAAATAGGACTCATATAGAATACTCAAAACTATAACTACTTGGATATTATATATATACTTCACACATGGTGTAATAAAAATTATACCACACATATCATATGTATCCATGGACATCTTAATAACACGTTGAATGTCCCTATATTGGATAGAACTAAGAATAAAGTTTCCATCATTGTAGGACCTATCATAAGTGGTATAAAAAAAATTCTTAGAGGTTTTGTGTCCTTACATTGAATCCCATCATAGTCTTTTTTGTACCCATTAAGTCCTCATGTGTATATCCAAGACTAGTAAGTTGTAGATCATAGTGAAAACTCACTCGACCCAATGTCCACTATGACACTATGTAAAGGTTGAAATTCAACATAAATAATGGCACCCTAATAAAATCATAATCAATAATCTCATGCTCATCGAATGTGATAGTAGGTTTATCTATTTTTGCATCCTTAATTGTACCAATGAGAACATCTATATGATTTTCATCTTCTTCAGTATTTTAACCATACAAATTGGGAGGAGGTTATATTTTGTAAGTCATATGAACCTCAATATTAGTCGTAGTCTCTTTTTCTACATGATTTGGAAAGGGATCAAAAAATATTTTCAGCTTCACACTCCCAATAGGTTATTCCAATGAATTGTTCATAGATGTGCTAGTATAATTAAGCTGAATAATATTATCATTAATTAGATCTTGAATATTATGTCTTAATCCTAGAAAAAAATTGTATAGTGTCATGCACATCTATGATAATCATAATATGCATTAACATTTAATCCCTTAGATGGTGACATTTTAATATCAACCTTTTTTAAGGGAGGGAGAGTTATGATATTACACTCAAGTAACATTTTTAGTATCTTATGTGAAATTTTGAATGATTTTGTAAATAGTCACATTTGTGGAGATGATATGATAGGTCAATAAGTAGGTTGGTATATTGTATTAATAATTACTTTTTCATCATTCATAGGATCATTCATTTTGGATTTTAACATTAGTTTTAGCTATAATTTTATAACAGAATTAGTTGTAGGATTAGATCCATGTTTTATCTTATTCATTAAAAGAGGCTTAACTTCATGGTCCTTTCCTGTATGGCATAAGTCATGAAAAGATTAAAATTGATTAAACAAAATGGACTCAAGTAGTGGGGTAAGCAAGATTTTCTTGAATATGTTGCGAAAATCACTATCATCCATATGATTTGATAATATTGCAGAGCAAGTTCTTGCAATGAAGCACATAATCACTCAACAAACTCCATAGAGCAACAGTTTCACCATGTTGCATGTATTTTTAATTGTATTCCTAAGACATGCATTTTAACACATTTTACATGTTTGACACTTTGTTTTGCTTCTTATTTTTTCACAATTTATTCCCCATAATTCTAGTTCATCAAGGTCACTCTCAATCCAATTTTAATTAAATCCAAGTCAACTCAACTAAGCTCACAACTAGATCTTATTAACTCCCATGTGCAACAACCATTATTTACCATGAAATTAAGATCTAAAAATTGATTAGATAATTGTGCATAGGTTATTAGAGAGTTATAGTCTGCATTCTATAGTTTAATTTATAAATCAATCCAAATATTATAGTAATGTTCTATTCGTCATAACAAATAGGAGGAAGAATCTCACAAATTTGTAATACAACACTCTATTGTTTGTGACAACAAA
Organism: Torreya grandis; assembly: GCA_037957365.1. Classification (NCBI taxonomy): domain Eukaryota; kingdom Viridiplantae; phylum Streptophyta; class Pinopsida; order Cupressales; family Taxaceae; genus Torreya; species Torreya grandis. The sequence goes on along the minus strand of JARHVA010000298.1, from coordinate 1,554,542 downwards.
CCACAATTCATCTATCTCTTCTCTTCACTTTGTCACTATTTTTCATTTCCTTTTACATTCCTCTTGTTAGAGAATCCCCAGTTTGTCATTAAGAAAAAACAATGAGACAACAATGTAAATATCAGGATACTTTCAATTCTGATCAAGTTCTTCTTTTGAATGTCCTATGTTTTGGTCTAGTTGGGGGATTTTGTTTTATTTCTTGTTTTTATATGTGTATTTCATTATATTGAATCTTGTTAATTATTTTTAATTGTATATAAAAAAATAATACAAAAAATAAGAATTTTTTTGTAAATTGTTCATCTTTCTTAGAATTTTACTTGCATAAAAAAAATCCAATGGCTTGTAGGTTTTTATATTAGTTCTTAGAGTTAAAGATTAAAATTATTTCATTTATAATAACCCACACCTTTCTACTTTAGTATTTAAACACACAAACACATGCATATGAAATAATTGGTGATTTCCATGCCTACTTGCATAAATATCCAAGAAAATTAAATGCAAAGAAATATAATAGCAAAACCCATATCTCATTCTTACATATTACTAAAAATTTAGAGCACAATCATAGTGACATAAAAATGTATATATGCATGTTAGTGTTAGTTGAAGCAAATCATAAAAAATAAAAAAAGTGCATTTGATTCCATGTTTTTAGAATTCAAGAATTTAGTTGCACTCATACAAATTTAAAAAAAATATAAATTAATCTTCATTTTGCACCATAAGGCTTAGATTATTATTCCATCTTTAGTTGCATTCATTCAAAAATAAAAAATGGAATGCGCATTTTCATAAAATATAATTGAATTTATGCACCTTCATAAAACCATAAAATTTGAAAAATCAACATTCATGTAGTTTAGTTTTAATTTTAACTCATTAGCATTTGTTTGTAATATCTTTGACAATAAACAAAAATACGTTTTTCTTTCCTTATTTTCAATATTCTACTTTTCATTATAAATTTTAGCTTGTTAAATAGATTTCAAAACATTAGATTCCAAATAAACAACAAACTTTTATTTAGCCAAAAATTCAATCATTTAAATAAAAAAATCAATAAAAAAAACATTTACAAACCTCAAAAATAAATGTTTACTTACCATTGGATGATGTTCCCTGAACAAGCGCATTTGCATAAACTTAAATGTTTCCTTGAGTACCTAACCCTATCTTGGCACAAAATATCCAAAGTGATATAGACTCTAAGCTTTAGCTACAAGTCTTCCACTCCACACCTTTACACAATTTAATCATCAATTAGCTAAATACTCTAGATGAAAGAAACTAAGTTGTCTAAATCATAATTATCTAGGCAAACTCACCTCTTAGTTGTTAATCCAAAAGCCTCTAAATTTGATTTCTTATTTCATTATTGGGTCTAGCCTCATCTAATTTCATTTTCTTTGCAGATGACATTATTTAGGCAAGCCCGATCTGATAGAGTTGATCAAATACCTTAAGTAATCCAACCTAATTTTAACCCATTTACAAAGAGTAACATAGACCAAGAGCTACATTATATAGTTCTTTTAAAACTATGTCACTCTTTAGATCTTATCCACACTCATCTTGATGCCCTAAATGAACACTAAAAAGTGGCCAATTTATACTAGTATAGATAAGATCATCTTGTAAGATAAGTAACCCATAATTCTCCTAGATCCATTCAACCAAATCAACATGCTTGTCTAGTTCAACAAGCCCAAAACAATCAACCAAACTAATAGTTTAACACCCCCACATCATTATCTTTGGTTGTCTCTACCATACATTAGGAAGTTGAATACGCAAGGAAAAATCATCACTTTCTAAGTGTAGTCATATAAAATATCCAAATTGGTAGTTTGAGTGTGGCTTGTGACACCCCATCCATAGGTCCTTTTTACATGATCTTGTGACCCTTATAGACACATTTTTGCTCATTACTAGTCATATGGAACCTTTTAAATGGTCACTCCTCAGCCAAATAGTATTCCCCATGCCAATCATATTCCCCCAAGTCTCTATCTTGTAGGATAGGACCCCATTTAGACTATAGCACCCCATAGAGAAGTGTCCCATTTTTGATGATCTTATCCATTTGTAATTTGAGCCCCAGTAGTCATTTCCACCCAATCCTTATCCTTAATTAGATCATCCTAGCATGAATACATCTAACCCATGACCAATTATTCCCTATAAAATCCCACTCAAAGCTCATTTACAAAGGAGGTGACCAAACTTAGAAAGCAAGCAAGAATACAAATAAAGCACTAAGTCAAACTTATTTATTCTTTACACACAATCACCCAACACAACTGCAAACCTACTCAAATCCTCATACTAGTCCCTAGCCACCTCAAACACTATCAATTTGGCATTTACATCCACATCACATTATTACACAAAACACACTAGGTGGGAAAACTACATATGGCTTGATCCCTCTTCAGAGTATTGGTATGTACGTTGGTGCCTGCATAAGGGGTGTAGATTGCATGTCCAGTACATCTTTCACACTAACCCCCCTCTTTCTCGAGTGACTCAAATATCATTTTATCAAGCATGATGGAGGGTTAGGCTTTGAAGATAAAATCAACTCCACAGTGAGTTTCATCAATGAACAACACTCAATTTTTCATAAGCACACTCACAGAATCACATCACAACTACCCAAAAAGTTTTAAGTCTCTGTGATTAGTTTGGACAATAGTGGTAGGAACAGACAATAGTATCAAACACCAAAGTGTCCCTTTTTTGGTTCTCCTATCCTTTTACCCAATGAAAGCTAGATTTAGGTTTATGAAACCTTCCCAATCCTACATAACCATTTCAACCTCTGTATCAGTTGTCTTAATCTATTTTCTAGCTAAGTTATATTTCTTCTTATTTATTGCTATTTTTAGAAAGGTGAAAAAGATTAATAGTTTCACGAATTAGGGCTATATTTATTGATATATTCTATAATAATTTATTAATCCAGACCCTTAACTAAAATAGGAATAAAACTCCATTATTCCCAAATAAGTTAAATCATTTGGTGAACCTAACTTAGCTTTTTTGCACACAAAAACCCTAGGTAAAATTCTTTGTTGATTTTAGCAAGACTTTTTTTATTTTTTTGCATATATAAATCATAAATTCACATTTAATTTTTAAAATTTACCATAGTAATTTTAAAAATCAGTTTTTTCAAACCCTAGTATAATATACTAGGCCCCTATGTTTTTGGAGATATCACCTTACATGTTAGTGAGCTTCGTATCCTTTTTATGTATATTCCAATTCATTGTTTTTCAAATCCTAGATTACATTTATTTAATCTCCTCTTTCATTTTTCAAGTTGTTTTCCTTATGCCACCTAAGTTCCTTGCATCTCTTCCTTTGAGATGAAGTGCAAGACTAAGTGGCAACCCATCTAAATTCACCCAAATTCCTCCAACCCATCTATATACCATCGATAAACAACTAGCTCAATTTCTTACTATAGATCCTACACATTTAGATTACACTAATTTATATGAGGATAATTCTGACAATGAGCAGTATGAGAATAGAAATGATGATAAACATGCCGATGTTCATGTTCCACCACATTGGGCTACTAGTCCACTGCCACCTATTATTGATGATGATGTTTTCATCAACAAATATTTGATTCTATAGATTTTTGGAGAGAGACTTAGGGAATAACCCTAAGATCATGCCATTATCTTACAATATATCATGGAAATTAAAAAGGCTAAGCAAGTTGAGTCTTCCATTCCTTCAAAATAACTAACTAAAAATGACATTATTTGGGAAATTGTCTCAATAACCCCCTATAGTAGCCAAACCTCCATATGTGGCACCACTAGTTATGGTTAATACATCTTCACCTCTTGATGTAGTTACCCTTGTGCAAGAGATCAAATCTCTTCAATCCAAGGTGCTACATCTTGAGTAAGTTGCCTCTAGACCAACATAGGGTTTAGACTCTTTTTCTCTACTTCATACACCATTGACATTCCATATTGCTTCTACACCCTTGCTACCAGGTTTTGTTCAACCCAAGATCACTCTATATGATGGAAAGGGTGATCTAGAGACACACTAGAGATATTTTCACGTAACATGCTTGGACTATGTGATTAATGAATGGTTACTAACCAAGCTATTTATATGGATTTTAAAGGATTATGCTCTATAATGGTTCTATAGTCTATCGAATCAGTCGGTCAAAGTATTTAATCTTTGAGCTGACATGTTTCTAGCTCATTTCAGCATTAACATATATGACAAGGTTTATTATGCCCAAGTTACACAATAGAAAAAAAGGTCAAATGAGCATCTCATAGATTATGTTCTTATATATAAGACTATCTGGGCTGAAATGACTATCCCCATGGTTGATTAAGAATTACAAGATCTCTTTAAACAAAGTCTTCTACCAGCTTTGCATGAGTCAATAATGTTAAAACAAAATCTTTCTTCACTGAGTTATGTCATACACTAAAGGAAAGTGAATTCAAATTACTTTTAATGGGTAAATTCAAGTGCACAAGCATATCAGAAACAATAAATAAGAGTAACAATAAATTCCCATACAAAGTAAAGGTTAATGATAGTAAAAATCAAAATCAACCTATAATTAATGTGACTTCAAAGCCCCCTTAGTGAGTGGTTTTATCAGTGCCTCCTTAGTGAACCTTTACCAATCTATCGGTATCTCTAGCTAGAGTCTTACAGTAGTTATTGAAATACAATGTCTTATTTCTCCCTCTTATTTGATAAGTTGATATGACAAAGCCTTTTCCACATGAATATGATCAAAATGCATTATATGATTTTCACAGGGCACTAGGCCACACAAAAAACATATGCATTAGTTTGTGACACAAGATATAGGACTTGATAGATGCAAACCTTATTGATCTTGGCACTCTAGTTGAGCCTCCTCAAGAAAAACAAACATAAGACAAGGCTCTACATTTTTTTCAGATCCTTTCCCATATCAATTTAAATATGAGATAAGGGCACATCAGGTGTTCACCATGCATATCATGCACACCCTCCATCAGCTACATAATAGGCACATTCAATTGAGCCACATCCTTTAAGAAACATCATTGGTGTGTATAATTCCAGATTTCCAACTAGACCTTTGATCTCCTTCTCAGAATAATAGATAGTTGAGGATGATTTGGATTAGTATGCACTCTCTTTCAGAGCCTACATTGATCACCATTCCATTTAAAGTGTTTTTTTAGACAATAGATATAGTATGAACATGTGCACTATAACATTACTTTAGCATTTGGGATATTCAAATTAGGATATCACCTTGATGGACATAGTTATCAATAGATTCAATAGACACATACAAAGTTCATTGGGTGAGATTGTACTTCCTCTACAAGTTGGTCTAGTAGATGTGACCACACCATTTTATATTGTTCTTAGTGTAGGATTCTTTGACATGTTTTTTGGTTGACTATGGATCTAGAAACTTCATGTAATACCTTCTACAGTTCACATATGCATGAAATACGTTCACACTAATCAGGTTGTTATAGTTGGTGTAATTTTGTATGAGTTATGACTCCCCACATCATAGTCATCTCCTACTCTATAGTCACTATTTTTAGCTCCTCCACTAGTTAAAGTTCTTCCTCTAGTTCAGATTCAGACATAGTCAAGGCCTCCCTCACTATCACAAAGAGTTCATACACTTCCATAGAGGCATCTCTTAGAGTGACCACTACATCAATGATAGTTTTAGGACTCTAGATAGTTTCTACCTAAAATGTTCACACCTAGGGTAGTATCATTGAGGTCTCATGCCTCTACATAGATAAAAAATTTAGATAGATTTTTCTACTACTAGATAGATCCCTAAGATCCCCATAGTTGCATTGGATTCTCAGAGTTATAAAGGGACCCCACAGTTGGTTCCCACTACATAGATTTTAGAACACTTATAGCATAAATCACTTTCAAAGTCACAATTCCATCCCTTCCATTATGTTTCATGATGATGCATGATCTCTCTCCTTGATATAGGACACCATAATAGGGAGTCTTTTATGAGACTCATTGGTTAGTATCATTACTTCTCAATCTTTCTTGTACACAATTTATTTTCACTTTCTTGTATATAGTTTCCTTATGATTACTTGTACATAGATTATTTAAAAATACTAAAAACAATATAACATGTCAAAATACAAAAACATTCAAATAACTCAAAACACCAAAAACTTTTGAATTATATGCATTATCCATGCTTTACATTTCTACTACTATGCTAGACTTATATTTTGTTGTTTTATGATATTATTTGTCAATTTATCTACATTACCATGCTTCACTTGATCTTCTTTAAGTGTGTACAATGACACCTAGATACTTGATTGCTTTACTCTACCCATTGAAGGGGCATCCTACTTTTACATTCGAGACATACATCAACATATCTACCCACTGGGGGCATCTTGACTACACCATCTAGGTTATGTCATTCATACACCACACACTCTACTTATCATGTTGATGTACATTAATTACTAGCTTACATAGATTATTCTATTGATACTCACTAGTATATAGCACTTGTGTATTTTTTAGCATCTACCTAGTCTTGTACTACATGTTTTGCATACTTTCACTTCTTGCTTTGATTAGCTAGATGTGATAGTATTTCCAACATTTACATGCCTTCCTTTCTTAATTTGAGTAGCTAGATGTGATTGCATTTATCATTTCCTATTTTGTTACTTGTGTGTGCCTTAGGACATTTTCCAAAGTCCTTTTCTTGTACTCTTATATGTGCTTATCGCCCTCACACCAATCTTGTTTATTTGCAATTATATGTGTATGTGGGAATTTGAACATGTCTTATATGCTTACTTTTCCCAGTTTGAATGGCATGTGTCCATGTCCCTTATTTTCTTGTCCCCTTGGCCTCTTTTATATGTTTCTTTCTTCTTGCCTTGTGTGCTTGTTTGCTTCTCAATTGTTTGCAATGCCATGATCTATATCATGCATTATCTTACCTTCTTGGGTGCCATGATGGACATCATCTTCCATCCCTCCTTGACAACTAACTAGATTTCTCATTTTAGTTCATTATATTGCACATGTTATTACATTGCTACATCTATCTATGCATACCCCTGTTGATCTAACAATCTCCAACATAAACTATGCTACATCTTGAGGCATCTTTTTTATCATCATTACTATATCATGTATTTCATAGCATAACACATTTATAGGGATCTTTCTTTTAAGAAGATTCATTATAGGGTCTTCATTCCTACCCTCAAAAGAGGGGGCAACAAACAAGGGTTTTGTCATAGAGATTAAAGCCCTCTACCGGTTAAAATCAATTTTTAGAACACTCAAAACAACAATCAGAATTCAAAACATGTAAAAAAGACTAGAAAAATAGGGATGAACATAGAATAATCATAAAAAATAGTAACTGACAAGAACACCCCATTTAAACTACAACACCCTATAGCAAAGTCTCCACTTTTTGGTGCTCCTATCCAAATAACTGAAAAACCCAAAATTTTCTAAAACATATAGAAAGGTAAGGTTAATTACAGCTTTATTATCTATAATCCAATTCAAATTGGGTAGTTTTAATATAGTTTTTCTCAAATTATCTAGATATAGGGGGCATCATACACGACATGATGGCTCTTACTTCCAGTTTCAAATTGGGTAATTGGTACAACTTTCATATTAGTATCCATTTTACAAACACTAATGATTGGGGGCAATGTGTATGGCACATTGCCTTCTTTTTTTTATAGTTCATTATATTACCTAGGTATTCTCAATATTTGTGTGCCTTATTCCATCTGCAGGTGGTTAGCATCATTTTAGAGTGGCTTTCATATAAGCCTAGTTCTCAATTTTGGAATGGATTTCATATAAGCCTAATCTCCACCTTTTGAAGTGGCCAAGATTGGCCTAGTTTTTAGTACACATTCAATTATCCATACCACATTATCAGATTATAGATCATTCATGAGATTCATGAGCCATCTCATATGACCCACATCCATATCGGTATTAGTTCACAATTCACACTTAGTGGGAAATGATGGAGCCAAAGGACTAGCTAGCCTTTGTATTCTTGAGCCACCTACTCAGAGGGATTAGACACATAATCCAAACATCGATTAACACATGCATGATCACATAGCTTCACTACATAGTGGGTGATGATGGAGCCAAAGGGATATCCTTTCTATTCTTGAGCCACCCTTAGGGAATTGAGCACTCAATTCCATTCATGATATTACTCTTGGTGTAACACATACCCAACATCACTCAACATCATAATAGGTTTTGTATTGGTTCACATACCTGATGAGGTGTATTTATTCCTTTCTCTTCCTCTTTGTTTTACCCAACCTTTATACATTCTTATTTTAGACATAGCATGTATATTAAGAACTGATCTACTACTTGTTTTCTCTTATAGATTTATGCTTCACATTGTGCTCTCTCTATGCACACTCAGCATCACACATCTTCATGGGCTTCACCCTTATAGGTAAGTTTAGGTATGCTATCTATTTTTCCTTTATCTTAGTATTTTGGTTTGTTACATCACTAGAATAAAAAGGGGGAAAATATAGTCACATAAAATGTCCAAATTGGTAGTTTGAGTGTGGCTTGTGACACCCCATCCATAAGTCCTTTTTGCATGCTCTTACGACCCCTTTAGACACCTTTTTTCTCATTTCCAATCATCCAAAAACCTTCAAATGGTCATTCCATCTCAACCAAATAGTATTTTATATGCTAATCATGTTCTACCATGTCCCAAGCCTTTAGGATAGGAGCACCCCATTTGGACTATAGTATCCCATAGATTAGTGTCCCATTTTTAGTGGTCATGTCCATTTGCACTTTGAGCCCCAATAGTCATTTTAATCCGATCCTTATCATTAATTAGGTCATCCTAACATGTATACATCTCACCCATGACCAATTATTTCCTATAAAATCCTACTCAAAGCTCATTTAAAAAGGAGGTGACCAAACTTACAAAACAATCAAGAATATAAACAAAGCACTAAGGCAAAATTCCCCATTCTTTACACTAGTTACCCAACACAGCTACAAACCTACTCAAATCCTCATACCAGTCCCTAGCCACCTCAATCACTATCAATTTAGCATTTTCCATCACACTATTGCATAAATCACACTAGGTGGGAGAACTACATATGGATTGATCCCTCTTCTAAGTATTGGTATGTTTATACAGGGGCATCTTGCAATACTCAAGTGGTCTATAATGTAGGTGCAAATTTGAATTTGTGTGCAAGACTAGTTTTCCCTCCAAAAAGGAAATTCAAAATTTTATAATGTTTTTGATGGGCTAGGTGAAATAAAAAGATGTGTATTTGTAAACAAATATTGTAATAGACCTTTTTTGGTCTAATCAAGGTCATAAAAATGTTTTAGAGTGAAATAGATGCATAAGTCATGTTTGTATGAGGTGGCAATCCACCACCCCGCATAGGTCTAGAAGGTTTCTTGCAAATCTTGTTCAAAATTCAATTATGAATCTTGTTGTAGTCTTTATTTTTAAAAAATAGGAGTTTTTTTATATGCAAAAGATAAGGTTTTTGAGGTGGTGAACCTCTCATCCCATTCGAGGATGATAGAGTATGAAGATTAGAAATAAAACTCTGTAGAGAAAAGAATGTTTTGAATACAAGAATTCTAAAATTAATGAATTTGCATGGTGGACAAAGGTAATGACTATTTTGGATTTGTTATGAATGGTGTGTCTTTGGAGATTCATTTCATGTGGTGTATAATCATGTGGTTGCATGTTTGAGGGAGTATCTTGAAGTTAAAAGTGAGTGCATGAACAAGTATTGATTCAGTTTATTGAATGATGATTTGTGGATGGTTTAAAGATCAATTGAAATGAGTATAGATCTTTGAAACATTGTGAAGGTACATTTTTAAAATATATTTCATGATTTACTTATGGTAATGAGTGAATAAACAAAAGATATTTCTTGAATGGGAGGATAGGGCAGATTTTGACAAGGAAGTTGTAATTGCTCTGCATCATTTGGTACAAGAGCCATCTAGATGCTCTGGGGAAGATGAATACAGTAATATACATTGTTGATTACATTGTGCATGTTACTTGAAGTTTCTGGTAAGCAAGAAATAAGACAAATTTCAAGGAGAATTGTTGGAGGATAGAATAGGAAGGAATATTGAGGAGGTATGATGTATTTTATGGTTGATTCATTTGATTTGGATGTATGACTGATTACAACTAGTAAAGTCTTTGGCAGAAACCCTAAAGAAGAAGAGATATTTACAACCTCATAAAGAGAGCTTGAGAAGAAGATAGAATTCCCAAGTGAGGATAAGAAGGGACTCCAAGTGAGAGTCTAAGAGAGGTTGAAAGCCCCAAGTGTGGTCAGAAATAGGAGGTTCTAAGAGTGAACCAAGGGAATGGTCCAAGTGAGACCAAGATAAGAAGAAGGATGTGCCCAAGTGAGGTACTCAAGATGAGAGAAGAGGTAGAAAGGAAAGAGAAAAACAAATTTAAGTATGAAAGCCACAAAGAAAAGATGGTGCTTGAAGACACCAAGAAGAAGATTGAGATGGATAGAGAGATGGCAGAGATGAGGTAGTAAATGGAGGAGATGCTGATTAAGATTGAGCAGATGAAAGATTTTGAGAACCCACATCTTGGATGGGTCATAAAAAGGAAGCCAATAAAATGGATAATCAAATAAATAGTGGAAAATAGGAGAAGGAAAAAGAGGAAGAACAAGGAAGCAATCAAGCCTCAGGTTTTAAAATCTAATGTTGCTTTGATATGTTTGAATGCAAGTATGAGAGATGAAGAGAAGGAAGAGATAGTTGAGCCCATTCATAGGCTCAAGGAACAAGAGGAAGAGGCATATGACTAAATGGTGATGAAAATAAGTCAAGATGAAGTAGAGACTCCATGTAGAGTCATGTTGATAGAACAAGAACAAATAGGTCAGCCATGTTGGAGGCAAGATAGCATGAAGAAGGAAGAGATCCTCACTCAAGAAGAAGCAAGTGAAGTCAAATTAGCAATAGGATAGTAGTATAAGGAGAGGTATGAGGTATATTCAAGGTTATATGAGTCTTTAAATCAAAAGTATGTGTTTTATCCTCATCAAATGTATAAAGAAATGGTTAAGAAGGTTACCAAGGAAAGCATAGACATGTGGAATGCAATAGTATTGTCCAAGATAAAGGTATTAATGAAGTTAAGGAGTAGTCAAGCATATGAAGGTACTCCCCAAGATTAATTTTTAGCTATTGATGTTAAGGTACAAGTGGAAAATGAAGGATAAGTCATGTAAGGAGAGAAGCAAAATGCATTGATAGTTGATGCAAAGAAGGAGAGTGAAGTATGCAAAGAACATGAAGATGCTTGGAAGAAAAAGAAATAAACAAGAAAAGAGGAAAGATGGAGAATGCCTCAAGGGCATAAGAAATAATATTTTTTCTTTAATGAGTTGTTGTATTTTGTAGGTGTAGCATGGAGGAAGATGGCAAGAGGCAAGAAAAAATACAAGTGTGGCAGTCAAGAACACACACACCTCTATGAGTGTTTGAAGGAAGAAGAAGAAAATGGATGAAAATATTTTTCTCCCCTTGGGATTATGATGTAGGGGAATCTTGGAATACCCAAGTGGTCTATAATGTAGGTGTAAATTTGAATTTGTGTGCAAGACTAGTTTTCCCTCCAAAAAGGAAATTTTAATTTTAATGGGATAGGTGAATGGAAAAGATGTGTATTTGTGAACATACATTATAATAAACCTTTTTTGGTATCATAAAGGTCATAAATATATTTTATAGTGAAAATAGATGCATAAGTCATGTTTGTATGAGGTGGAAGTCGACCACCCCACATAGGTCTAGAAGTTTTCTTGCATATCTTGTTCAAGATTCAGTTATGAATCTTGTTTTAGTCTTTATTTTGAATAGGAGTTTTCTTTTGCACAAAAGGTAAGGTTTTTGAGGTTTTGAACATCTCATACCATTTTATGATGATAGATTATGAATATTAGAAATAAAACTCTGTAGAGAAAAGAATGTTTTGAATACAAGAATTTTGAAAGTAATGAATTTGCATGGTGGAAAAGGTAATGACTGTTTGGAATTTGTTATGAATGGTGTGTCTTAAGAGATTAATTCAATGTGGTGTATAATCATGTGGTTTCATTTTTTAGATAATACCTTGAAGTAAAAATAAATAAAGAGAGACCCTATTCAAGCAAATGGAGCACAGACCTTGTTTTGAGGTTTGATTAGTTAACAGACTGTATCTTCCATGTTAGAGGATCATAAGACATTTATTTATGGGTTTATATATTCCTAAGGTATTTTTTTAATGTGTTTTAGTTTATAATATGCAATAAATAACAAGAATATGTTGGTAATCTGGTATCTGAGTAAATAGACCCCTATTTCATTGATTACTTACTATGACTGATGATTATGTGCTTGTTATTTTTGAAGTAATGGTCAATGATTCAACTTGAATAGCCTTGACAACGTGTTTATAGGTTACTTTAAAGTGTTTGAAGTTATTTTCTTGAAATGAATGCAACATAAACCATTTTATGTCTAGAAACTAATGATGACTTTGTTCTTGTAGTTATTCCCAGTGCATGGAAAAATCACTTTGTAACACGCCTAGAGGGCTCTTATAATATATTATAAAAAATTGAGGTGAGTCTTTTAAATTACCTTTGGATATGTATAAACCATGGAATTTATATTGTGAGGTATTAACTTATTTTCATAGTGCATAAACCTGTATACAACCACTTTCTTGATACAATTAAATAGGTTTAGATATGAAAATCATGGCTAATAAATTGATAAACACTTTATAATAATTGTATGAGTTTATATGGGCCTAGGAAGAACTATTTCATGTATTTTTGGGTCTTAAAACCTCATATTGATAAATTTAAGCCTTTTTATAGGATCTCGGCCTACACAGTGGCCTTAAAACCCTGAATCTAGGGTTTGGTGTATAAAATGATTTCCAACCATGGAAAATTTACCAAAATTTTAAATATTGCATAAATTAATATTCCCTAACTAATGGAGGTGGTTTTGGAGTTTTTAGGTATGTACAAGTATGGAAATGAGACTGATGTTAATGTTAGGCCTAGGGAAGGGCTAAAGGAGCAAGGGTGGTTTAGGGAAAAGTGGGTTTGTCCAAATAAGAGGGTCTAAAAGTGATTGATTCACCTATAGGAGCCTAATGGTTATATGAAAATTTCATTTGTCTTCAGATAAAGTCTATACATATTTCAGACTAAGGAGGTTTGTTTAAATAGAGGGTTAATTGGTAAGAGGCTTAAAGAAGGAAATATAGGTTGCTTTGGTAATTGTGTAAAAAGGTTCAGGTGGGAGTTGTATGTTCCAAATGGGTCATTGAATATGTGATCATTTTTTGGTGAATATTTGTCAGGTGCTCCCAATAGGGAGGTTTACCCATAAACAAGGCTATTAGGAGATTAAAGCTAGGAAGGGACTAGTGAGAAGAAAATGAACTAAGGGATTGAGTTAGTGACATCATCAAGGTTAGGGAAGAGTGTGGTAAGTTAAGAAGAGAGTATTAATATGATTTGAATCTCCATTATGTTGAAATTTATCATGCAAGGCCATTTTGGCATTGGTGCATTGTGAGAGTATCTTGAAGGTAAAAGTGAGTGCATGAACAAGTATTGATTCAGTTTATTGAATGATGATTTGTTGATGGTTTAAAGATCAATTGAAATGAGTATAGATCTCTAAAACCTTGTGAAGGTAAATTTTAAACATATATTTCATGACTTCTTTATGGGAAAGAGTGAATGAACAAAAGAGATTTCTTAAATGGAAGGATAAGGCAGAGTTTGACAAAGAAGTTGTAATTGATCTGCATCATATGTAGGTAGCATTCCCAAACAAGGGGTGTGGATTACATGTTCATTACAACTTTCACACTAACCCCCCTCTTTTTTGAGTGACTCAAATGTCATTTTATCAAGCATGATAGAAGATTAAGGTTTGAAGAAAAAATCAGCTCCACAATGAGTTATGTCAATGACCAATGCTCAATTTTTCACAAGTGCACTCACACAAGCACAACATAACTACCCAAAAAAATTAGGTCTCTATGACTAGTTTTGACAATAGTGGCAGGAATGGATAATAGCGTCAAACACCAAAGCATCCAATTTTTAAATCTCTTATCCTTTCACCCATTGAAAGCCAAATTTAGGTTTATGACACCTTCCCAGCCTTGAACAATCATTTTTAACCTTTGTATTAGCCATCTTAGTCTATTTTATAGATAATTTATATATCTTCTTATTTATTTCTATTTTTAGAAAGGTGAAAAAGATAAATAGTTACACAAATTAGGACTATATTTATTATTATATTTTTTATTGATTTATTAATCTAGACCCTTAACTAAAATAGGAATAAAACTCCATTATTCCCAAATAATTTAAATCACCATGCATGTAGTTCCTTTATATATAGCATGATGCCCTTTATACTCAAGAATGCACTAATGGTATTTTTTTGCATTTTGATTGTAGTGTTCAAATCTTTTTTCCATCATTTCCTCTAAGTGTACCTTGATGACTGCATTGTGTATGGATTCATGAAGGACTATGACACCAATATTCACTTAACATTTGAGCAGTGCAGATAATTCAAGAGTATACTCAACTTGAATAAATTTATATTATTAACCACCTTCATAACATTACTTAACAATGACATTTTTAAAGATGGATTCCTTATATATCCAACCAAAGTTACTATCATATTAAAATTGAAAGTAACAAATATGTAGATAAAATTTTATGGATTCCTAGGACATACATATTATTATCATAAGCTCATTCATAAATATGAAAATATAGTAGTACCTTTGGAGTAATTATTGTGCAAACATATTCCATTAATTTGAATAAATAAACAATTAGGATGCATTCGACACCTTGAAGCCAACTTTTTCCAACATGTCGATATTGCATCCTCATATTTTAATATTATATTCCATTTCCATGTTAACACATAAAAACCAACCATCAACAGCATATTATCACATTCAAGGGATGATAAGGTTAACCACCCAATCTACTTAGAAAGTAGGAAACTCGCCCTAGTTGAGAGAAATTACACAACCACTAAGCGTGAAGTGTTACAATAGTATACATATTGTATAAATTTCAACAATATGTTATTACCATGCCATTTTTAATTTTCAAGGATTATGAGGCATAAAGGTACCTCATTTACAAGCCAGTCTTGCATGGGTACATTTTTAGGTGGATTATCCTTTTCTAGGAGTTCTAGTTCTCTATCACTCTAAAACCTGACAAGTAAAACTATGGTCCAAACCATTTTCAAGATATCACGTAAGGTGAAAATATAATAATAATTAACATGTCATGATTAACACTCAATTTTATAAGGTATAATGTGTCATTGAGTAAATTTACAAGATTTCTACCATTCTCACTTTAGGCATTGCCCCTAGTGAATGTAATTCAAAAAAATAAAAATAATTGGTGGTCCACACTACTCCCTACCAACATATTGGCAAAGAATTATATATAATGGGACAAGATGAATTCATACACGTGTGTAATGGAGCATAAGTGCATATAAGTATTGCATAAGGGACATGAAGGGGTAATTGGTGGACACTATGTAGGTGAGGCCACCATGTGAAAGATTTTATTTTCTTGTATGTAGTTTCCAACTTTATTCAAACATGTTAGGCAGCACTCACAAAAATTAAATATGTTCTAGAGGATTGGAAATCCTAATCGGTGAGATCATACGCCCTTGGTTTTTTCACTACTCAGGATCCATTTGAAAAGTGGGCCATTGATTTTTTGGGACCTATTTCTCTAGATATACAAAGGTCTGACACGTGTTACATTATCACAACCACAAACTATCTAACAATGAGGGTAACCAATGAATAAATACACTAAAGATATGGCAACATGCTTCCTCTAGGATAATATTATAGTCAAATATGGTGCCCCCTAAATCTTCCAAGTGATTAGGGTACACACTTTATCAATGAAACAATGTGCATTCTTATTTCAAAATTATTGGTTGTGCACCACAATACTACCCCATATCACCTACAAGAAAACAATATTATTAAATAATATCCATATCATGAACTCAATAAAAATTTACAATGTTAGGCACAAATCTTGGTATGATTGGAGCTATACTATGTTATGGACATATATGACCACCTACAAATGACTGAACAAGTTCATGTCCTTTCAGTTATTATTTGGGAAATAATTTATTCATTTAGTATCATTTTTTATGCCCTCTTTACAAATTTCATGCATTATATGGTTTGATAACAAGGATTCCCTTGATGCATGATTGGAAGATATTCTAAAATTATATGATAAATGCATTAACAAGATGGAGCCATGAGGTAGATAAAGTTAGGTAGAAGGCCTGGCATGATAGCATATTAATAGAAAATAATTATGCAATAGTGTTCATGTTTTACTATATAATTCAAAGTATACCAAACATCTAAGAAAGTTGCATATCTGATGGTTGAGACCCTTTATCATTATTGACATTTTGGAAATTTATGCATTAAAATTGTATAATTTAGATAGTGAAACTCTCCCTAAAAATTCAATGGAAGTAGGCTTAGTCCTTATTATATGTAATCTATAATGAGGAATTCTATAATAATGCATATTCCATACTACATTTTTTGTTAAATATTTGTTTAGATGTAGGTTGTTTCTTGTAAATAAGTGTAAATAGTTTTATTACCCCATTAGGGTTAGTAATAAAACATAAAACCTTGTATGACCAATTGGGTGAGTTGAGTGATAAATTTCTTTAATATCCCTATGTTAGACTTCTAAGTGTTTATGGGAAAGTATTATCACACCTTTTTGTATTGTATAGCTTAAACCTTTTATTTTGTTAGTAAGATCTATGTTTCAATAATTTGGATATTTTAAAGTATTTTTGTGAATTTCTTTTATGTGTGAAGATAACATTTAAACTAATTCAACAAAACAAAAAACATGCACAATTCACCATTATGCATAATGTTCAATAGAAGAATCACATTACTGATTGCCATTCCTCTTGAGTAGTTACATTCAAAAATGTTAGGCTAAAAATTACGCATGCAAAAATGAAAGATAGAAAATGGATATATATAAACATACAAGTATAAAAATTAGGGTAGAAGAGTTTTTATGATGGAGAACCATTTGTGGAATTAGTGTGGGGTAAAAAGTAAAGATGTTCAAACCTTCAAGATTGGAAAGCCTAATGAGTGTGTACATATAAGTGACCAGTTATCCAAATACATGAGGTTTTCATGGCATAAAAACATTAATTAAAGAGGATACATGTAACACCTAGGAATTTAGGGAAGATGAAAGGGTATAGGTCACACTTAAAGGGAATTACACCAAGGTTGACATCACTAGGAGTTAATGCAAAGGTACAAAAGTGGTAGTAAGTACTATTTAACATTACAGTGACCATTATTAAGTAAATTAAAATGATAATGGATGCTATAAATTTCCCTTCATAAGTTTTTGTCATAAATTTTCATTTTTGAATTGATTTAAAGATAAAAAGTGTAGAGTGAAAAGAAAGAATGAGGGCAAGTAAATTCACATAGTGCTTGGAGAAATAAAGGTATTTGAGGCCAAAAATCAAAACTTCAGAGATTACAGTGCATGTATGAGTAAAATTCAAATGATAAAAACAAGATAAAGGAAAAATCAATAAGGTTTAAGTTATTAAAGAGTTTCCATTAGAGCTCAACGAAGCTCAAAGTTGAAGCCAAAATTAGGGGTTTTTAGAAAATCAATATCCATAGGGTGTGCTAGAGTGGATCTAAAATAAGGATGTCATTAAAGAAAAATATAAATGTGAAAAATTAAAGTAGTGAGAAACACATGAGATTCATAGATTCAAGGGTGACTCAATTACCATTGAGGAATAAATTGATGTAGTTCATAGAAATGAAAAATCTTGGTTCTTATTTGCACAAAGAGGACTGGGTGTCAAAAGTAGGAGAATGAAGAATGGAAGATTACATCCATGGAGATGGGAATGTTGAAATAGATTTGATGAATGAATTATTTTTATAAAGAATAAGGGTTGGCATGGATGGCATTATGACATTAGATGCACACATAAAATTGGTGTTGGAGAAAATTAGCGTGCTACAAATATTTGAGTTACCCTATTTTAGAAAGATAGATAGGCTAGTAACATTCCTCCTTTGACACATCCACAAGGATAGATTTTAATTTTTATGGGGGCGTATGAATATATTTTCCAAGTGCATAAGTAAACCTACTAGATTACCTTAATTAGGTGAGGATATGAAAGTTTCAGTAGCCAACAACAAAAAAATAAAGAGAATATTTTTTTTTTGAAGTATAAAAGGGATAAATATAGCTCCCCTATTGAGAACTTGAGTGACCAAGTAACTAGGATAACAATGGGATTAGTGACCATTAATATGTGTGAAACTAGCCATTGAGATACTATAACAAAATAATATCTATATATTGTGCACCGCATGGGTGCATAAAACATAGAATTCAATATTGCCAAGTATATTAGTGATTAAATTATTGAAGGCACTAAGAGAGCCCATAAAACTATGGACACATTTAGATGAGGTAAAATTTTGTTCTTGTTGGTGGCAAATGAGGTTAGTATTTCAAATGGCTATGGTGAGAAGATCCATCCTTTATGGGACAAATCTCACACTAAAATATATAATAATCATATTTATGTTAACACCTATAATAATTACTACAAAATTAAAATGGAAAAGTAGTGTGATAACATGATCATGACTTTGGGGATGAGTGGAGCATGACAAGGACACTACGTAAATCATACAAGGAATATGTAGAATTCAAGTAATGAAACACTATTCACTTGAAAAGATTCAATTGGATATCAAAAACATGCATGAATGGCTTAAATTTCCATATACCTTTTCCATGTATTATTTTTATAATGTAGTAAAGAGGCTACATAATGTGTAACAAAAGAAAGTAAATAATGCATATATGGACAAAGATATCCTACATCTCAAGGCACTATTAAAAAATCCATCAAGATCAGCATTGAATTATGAGAGTGAGTCACATGATGACTCGAATGTGATTGACCCCCAAATGGTTGAATCGATGGGTTATTATTTTTGAAAGATATCATATGAGCTCAAGCTATATAAGAATAAAATTATGTACCAAGTGGAGAGAGAACTAGAGCAGGAATAATAGCAATTGTTTGTCAAGAGGAACCCTTCATTCAAGTTATTTATATATAAGGGTAAAAACATAGATATGTCCTTAGTGCTAATAAGAATACTACACAATCTATCTGACTACATACCAATGCCTCATCCAGTAAAATGACTAGTAAATCATAAGGAAAGAAACATGATGTGTAAGATTGGATTGAAACTGAAGACTTGAAGTGCATAATGTTAGATAAGGACAATTTAACATTTTTAAATAAGTAGTGGGTCATGCCACAATATTAGCCATAATAAAATTATCTTATCCTAAAATCCCTACCACCACCTCCATCTCTCCCAAAACAACCCACATTACCTTCATATCCACCAAACAACATATATTGCCTCCATCTCCCCCTCAGTATTCCACACCTTCTCCCCCAAGGTAGTCAAATCCATAGTATCATGGAGATCCATTAGCTTAATAGCCTATCAATCCATAAATAGAGGTAGAAAATATGAAGGACAATGATGCACCTCCTCAAAAGGTAGATGACCCAAGTTATAGGATTTAGCAAGTAACCCTCGTATGATGTTGAGGAAAACCAAGGGGAAGAATCTAGTTATGAATATCCCATAGAGGATGTTGTATTAGAATATGACCCCATGGGTGTGTACATAAGCATGCAATAACATGATGAAACTTTGAACATCGAAGAATAAAAGGTATTGCAGAAGGATTTGGGATTGGATGGGTTAGAGGATAGTCACCCAAAAGATATAGAGGAAGAGGATGGAAAGGAAGAAGAATAAATTAAAGCAAAACTAATATGAGAAAAATATAAGGTGAGTGATATAAAGGATAAATTTGAAGGGGCAAAGGAATTAAGGGAAGAATAAGCACATCTAGAAATGGATCCTAAAGTCCTTTAAATTGACACATCTAATTATGAGGATCTTGACTACACTAAAAAATTAGGAAAATCACATGCACCTTAGACATTGGATTCAGAAAATAAGAGCTATTGGAGAAAGATAGCATGGAAGAGGAATAATTAATAACAAAGGAAAGATTTCAGAAAGATATAAATTAAAAATACTTATATTTTTGGAAACACTTATGAGAAGAGAGTGGCTCAACACAAGTGCACAATAACATGTCATTTATTTTGGATGCATATATGGATGAGCTAATGTTTGAATTGAAATTAGTAGTATACATAGGGAATATTTTGATGCTATGTATTTTGAATAAATTATGCACATAGGCCCCAAAAAACTGAGTGAAGTTCAATCTGGGTGTGAACTAGTTCGGATGGATACTAAAGTCTCCCTTTAGAACATTTTAAATAGTGTATCTACTAAGAGCTACAATAAGTAGTTAATATAATCTCATAATAAGCACATGTAGGCTAAGCAAAAATTAACAATAATGGATTTGAAGGTTGCAAGGCTGATTTAGTGTATCTTAAAATAAGAGCTTAGCCTAATGGAGGCGATTAACCTGAATGGGATGAAAGATGATGACAAGCTAATTTTAATCATTGATCAACTTTTGTAGAAGATGGGAAAAGCCCCAATGTAGAGGAAAAAATGCATAATGAATTGTAAAAATCATAAATATAATTCAATGAAAAACTATAAGGTTGTGAGAATCTACTAAAGGAGCTCCAAAAAAAAGAAAAAGAGGTTGAAAAGGTATTTTTTAATTTTTTAGGATAGATAGAAATAAATAAATGCATGATTACTCAATTATGATAAGGAAAAAAGGATTTGGAAGCAAAAATTTTTAGACAAAAAATATCTTTTAGAGGATTAAAATCCTTAAAGATGTTAAGGAATTAGGAGATAACATAGAAAAGAAGCATAAATTACTTCACCAAAAAAAATTGGACAAGAAAAACACAGTAAGATAAGTATTAAATGGGGTGGGTACAAAAATAGGGGCAACCAAGTTGAAGATGATGGAACTCCCAGATCAACATTTTTTTTGCAACAAAGATGATCACAAGGACACGAGTAATTAAAAATGTGTGCTCTATGTGGGGAACATTTTAGGAAGATATATGTTAGGATGGACCAAAATAATTTCTATATCTAGTAATAGTGGAAGAGTTACCTAAGGGTGAGTAACCAATTTGGTGAGGGTGATGTTGGCCCCAAATTTTAACTTAAATATATATTTGCACACACACACACACACATACATATATTTGTGCAAGTTTTTGAATACTAGTAGTAAAAATGCAAGGGGAATGTATTATGGGAAGAACAAATGAATCCCTTTTTTTAATTCCATCCAAATTCCAAAAACAAGATTGCATGAGGATAAGGTCACATAGATGTACATAAAAACCTAGGTCTCTAACTAGAAGCACAATGGTTGACACAATACATATATTACTAGGATCAGGAAAGAGGTTGTACAGGCCATAGAGAATAAATGAAGGAGCACCAAATCAAACAAGTGAGTGAGTCTAAATGGGAGGTTATTAATACATAATATCTTACAAGTGAATCTAGCACAACATCGCATAGATATAGGGAATTTTAGGTCAAATCCATTAAATGTAAAATAGTTAAACATTATTATTTATAGAATGTAATTACGTAACATGTGGGGCACACCATAATTTTATGTAACCACAAGGTTTTGGATTTCAACTATAAAAATACACCCTTTTATATGCTTATATAGAGAGAGGAGATTGATGTTGTTAAACAATTGAATAATTGTTACTTAGAGTATTAATGATATTCCTTAAGACATATTGTACTAAACCTTTGATTTACATTCTAAAGAGAGCATTGTTATACATGCAATATGCAAACTTTAATGAAGAGATATTACAATTTATTTATGGTATTCATTGTGTCCATGGTTTATAAGTAACAATGGTGTCTTTTTAGCTTAGTTCTAGTTAATAATGGTATATTTTCTATTAACTTCAATTTAATTATGCTAACTCAAGCTAAGTTATAAATGTTAATGAAATAATGTTAGACTTATGCATACTATAATTTAAAAGTATAGCTTTATTCCCCTATTATATAGGTAATTATAGTTGATATATGACACCTTCACATAGCTGACCCAATTGTAACTTGATACTCTCTCTATGACTTGAGTGTACAAGTCCTTTGCATGATATGTTCATGTGGTGAGTAATAAGTATTGGGTACGATCTTGGCACAAAACATATGATGTGTGTAAAACACCCAAACAAGACATAATGTAGATCTGGTAGAGAGTGGACATATCTCATCAATGCAAGTGTCTGAGCATTACTTGTAGTTTCATGGCATATTATTATAGTCAATTTCTAGATTCAATCAACCATATGTCCATTTCATCTTGTATTAAGTGATTGTGTCCAAACTAAAAGCATAATAGAACCCAAAAAAAATCTCAGTACCCTATCCTCTTATGATTTATATAAATAGTAAGCTCAATAAGCATTTGTTTTTTACATTAAAATCTACATAATTTATGCAATATCTTATACAGTATGAATATTCTAGTTTTACCTTGCTTAGATCACTAAATCAAAAATAAATTAAAACTTTTTTATGCTATCTTGATTCTATCTCATGTCCTTATATATCGATGATATGTATTCTCTACATTTTAATAGACCTTATCTATATGATGTTTTTAAAGTGCATTATGTGTTTTCATGTCCCTAGTGTGTTTTCATGTGCTTGACATGATTTCAACAATTTGATATTATTCAATGATGTATGGTTTTTACGTATTTATGCATTTTGTATGTTTGGTGTGCCCATTATGTGTTTGATGTTATCTTTGCCTTATGTATTTTCCTCGTACATAACATGACTTTAATGTATGATTTTTTTCATCATGATTTTCATATACTTGGCATATCATTTTTTATGATTGTCTTACCCATGTGTTTGGTGTGTTTTATGTTGCCATGATCTATATTATGAAAAATGTCTTTACTATTTTCCTTTATTTCTATGATTCATATCCTACATATATTGGGGAAATATATTATACTCAATATTTAAACTACTATATATTATGATAATTAGGTTATATTTAATATATCTTATGTCCACATGGGCATGTTTTTTATGATCTTACATTGCTTACAGCATTGGTGCATATGGGATAAATTATTCATAACACATTATAAAGGTTAAATATTTATAAGTTATACATTAATGATTTCATATCTTATATGACACATGATGTATATAATACCTTTATTTTTATATGTGAGCTTCACATGTTCATCTCAAAACTTAAAAAAGGTGGCATATATCCCACTCACAATAGTTGGAAACATGCATTTGAAGCATGTGCATCATTTCATTGAAATTATGAGAACTCAAACCTCATTTTAGATGGTTTCACTAGGACATATTAATTAGTTATGTTTAGATTATTTCATTAGGATGACTACATCATGATTTTATTTAATTAATCCATTTAGAGTGATAGCACTGAGATGATAGTTACTTTTATTTAGAGTGATTTCAATAGGATGTTATAATTAGAATTTCACTCAAGGTAAATGTTGTTAAAGATTATACTCATAATTTGTTCTAGGAATTCATTCAGAATTGAAGGTACTTAACTCCACATGGTAATCCCAATTTTCTCTCAAAAAAATGAGGTATATTATTTTTAGCCTTTTATATTTTATTAGATTATTTTCATTGGACACATACCCTTGTGTGTGTAGGAAAAAAATAATGTTTTTGTAGGTTCCCAAATATATTGGCTTTGGTTACAAAAATCCAAGTGCACAAAATTTTATATACATTCCATGTGTACTTTTCTACTTTGACATATATGGACACACACACACACACACACACACACACACACACACACACACACATCAATGTGGGGTACAATATACACACTAAAAAATGTCCCCTAGGCATTTATTAGTGATTAAATTACATGATTTAAACATGTTTGTGTACTTATTAATTATTAATCTAAATCATGCATTATTGGTGTTATTTTTAACTTTGATGGTTTTTAAGTATTTATCTATGTCTATAAAGAGATCAGTTACTTTATCTTGAATTTTTTTGAGTCGATCTAATGTGGCAGTTAGCATAATTTATATAAATAAGAATAATGCTCCCGTAGATTTCACTCATCTCAATCATACATTGGTATCTATATAGTCTTACACATAATAGATATATGTATCACTTAATTTTAAACCCTAGTTATGCCTCACCTTGTACTCAATAATAGTGTTGGGTAGTTCTGTTACCTTGTGAAGAAAAAATATTAAAATGGTGTTGTTGGATGTGGATATGTATATGTATAATAGATGTATTTATGATTATAATATAATCCCTTGGATTTTATAAGTGTATAAATTAACCCTTCTCAAACACCTCTAGCAACTTTTTTTTTGATAATTTAAAAATCGTATTAAATGAAACATTTCTCGATCACAACTTAAAAGTATTCAAAGTTTGCTCTTTCCTAAAAAGTAGGAAATTGCTTCCCCCCCGCCCCAGCCCCTTTATTTTCCTAGCATAAAAAGTTTTATTTTTTCTTGATTTTTGCATGCATGTAAATAAACACAAACATCTATGCATGCATGCTTATTTTTTTGGTAGATTCTACATGCATCCTTTCTACAAAACATGCATGCATGGTTTTTATAATTAATTCAAAAATAAGAAAAATATTGTATTAGAACATTAATGTCATATTTTTTTTCCATCAAAAATTATTGGGACGATTTGTAGCTACAATCCCTCTTCTAAATTTGAGGATCTTTGGATTTCATTTGGGGAAGGGATTTTGTGATTCTTTTTCCTCTTCATTGTTGATTTTTGTCTTTATTCCAAGGCAAATTTTATTTTCCCATCCATGTCATTCATAGTGATCTCCATTTCTTGTAAACTTTATGATTCTTATTTTTTTCCAATGGAGTATCTAATAACACTCTTTCCTTAGATTACTTCTTTTGATCACTCAATTCAATCAATGTGTGGTCCATTGTGACTCCCTTCCACTAGGTAGATTTTTATTTTTTCTTTATTTAAACCACTTGGAAACCATTGTCACCTAAGATAGTGTTATTATTCAATGGATTTTGACTTTGATCCTATATACATGGACATGCAACAACCAAGTGGCCTTTTAAACATTCCCTACATCTAAAAATAATATTTTCATAGTCTTATTTTGGGCTTCTTGTTGAACCACCCCAAACTAATTAAAAATCAACAAGGAGCCCTTTGCTCAAATCCATAAACACATGAATGCCAGCACACATTGATTTAAAACTACCCTCTATTGAGTATTCTTGGCTACAAAATATGCCTATAATATCTTAGCTCTATTTTGGGGTTGGTAGGGTCCAAAAATATAAAGGTAAATTTGGTAGCCTCGCCCAAATTGGAATGCGAAAAAGGTTTTAAGTCAAGAGGTAAAAGTTTGGTAACCAATGATTTATGAATAATCTCGTTCCCTTATGAAACCAAGTCCCTTTTTTAAAATCTCATCTTGTTCTTCCTGGTCCTAAAATAATTTAATGAATAACCCTTGGGCACAAGGGAATATTTCCACATCTACTGATATGATAAGAGCCCATTATTGGATTATCCACTCATGGAGGTTAGGCAAAGTAGGACAAAATTCATTAAACCTATAGATTAACCCTCTTTAATTAATCATATATATATAATGAAATGTTTCCTCATTATCTAGAAAATCATGCAGGGTGTAGTTAATTTTTAAACAATAAAGCCTTGTTTAAGAGAAGGAAGGAGAACAATACCCGATTTATGGTATTTTTTTTAAGATACTATATGTCCTTATTTTTTATAGTTTCATATTTTTTATGTTTATCATACAAGAAGGATTCAAGATAACCTCTTTTAATAAGGTTTTCCCATGAGTCTTTTCATCACCAAATCTCATGCTTGTACTTTGGGAATTTGTCTAGGGTTCTTCTTTGATGTGACCTTCCTACAATGGCTTTGAATCTCCTATATTTCTCTTATATGCATCCATTGATTTTGACCTTAATGACTTCGCTATCTCTTTCACTGTGTGATCCTTATTCCTAAAAAGCATTATACATAAGCAAGAGTACTTACCTTTAGTAACTTTTGTATGTCATTCCATATTTGTAAATTTTCAATAGACATTGATATACCTCTAGAGAGGCCAAATACACTTTTTTTTATCAATAAAATAGCATTGGATGGTCCCTCACCCTTTCATTAATCTCATAAAAATTACAAGATAATATACAAAGGCTTACCACATATGAAAGTGAGTTACCCCAAGGGTACCATCAATAAACCTCATCTTTCTGGTAAATCATAAAAATAATATTCAACTAAGGCCTACTATTGTCTAAACACAAAATTTTTTAGTGAATACAAGAGTTTAATAAAACTATAAGGGTAACACCCAAGTTAACCACTACCAAATCAAATTTCAACATTTTGATCTAATAAAGACTCAAACTATAAATTACAAACCTAGAGTGCCAATAGGATCAAACCCAACTATCAAAATCCATTTAATAGAAGTAGGCTTTACTTCCAAAAAAAATCCACCTATACATACTAAAATATGGCATTCAATACTTATGATAAGCTTGACACACATTTACCATACATGGCTTGAGCACATAAACATGATCCTAATCTAACATTATCTCACATCTACATGTTATCTTGAATTTGACCCTTCATTTTTTATGTTACACACCTAAAATAGCCTCATTTTTTATTTCAAATAGGTTAAACATCTTACTCATACATCTCCAAACCTTCAGTTTAGTCCACCTGTACATATGTAAATTCCATCAATTTCAGATAATATCCTAAGTTGATATTGACTCGATCCCCTCCCATAAATGGCTACCTTTTAGAATAAAACTTTTATTTAGGGTCAACCCATCTTCCTAGTGTTTCGTTGGTATGATAAATTACCTAGTTTGACTCATATATAAACAAATCAAGGTGTCATTCAAAAGGAATTTGGCACTTATTTGGTACACATATATACAATATTACACATTGAAAAAATATACACTTTTCTTCCCAAATTGTGAATCTATTATTAGGAGCATTCTAAAACCAAAACCTAAAGCACACTAAATCTAAGTCAAATCAAACATTATCAAGTGCCAAGTAAAATCATTACCTACATACATATATAGAATGAACAATATTTCATAATCACACTATGTATGAGAATTGTGTGGCTTGATTTTCCTCTTCAAAGTATTAGATATGTAGGTATTAGTCAATCATTAAATGAGTATGATTGGAATCATCTCAACCTAGTACACTTTCTCATTTTTTGTGGGTTTATAACTTCATAAGCACACCTAGGCTTTCAAGGTGAATGAGGCTGATTTTTAGAGTTACACACATCATCAAGGTCTAGGATTGTACATACAAAGTATAAAGAGAAAATCAAATTTTATCATATGGTCACAGTCCCTAATTTCCACATAAGTCTATACCAAGCAACATAGGTCGATATTAACCAGGGATACTAACCCAGATCAATAGAACTGACCCTACATAGATAAAAACATAATTCTTGAAATGAATGAATTTGTTGTCATAAATTTTTATACCCTATTCAAAATCCTTAAATAATTCAAACGTCTATTGTATCACATCTAGAGCATTACACATGGTAGAGGCCAACTTATTTTATAACACTTAATTATCATCGTACTTGTTTGATTATGCATTGATTATTGTCTTTGAATATTTCTAACATAATTACCAGTAGATTACATAGCAATTTTTAATCAATACGTTAAAAAATAGTCAATTTGATTTCATTTAAAATGGTTTTATTCAATTCATACTCTCTACCTTTTGAATAATAATGTGTTGAAAATAGTGCAAGGGTTTATTTTTATGAGAATCATGCCTGGTTAAATATCTAATAAATTATAGTGATCATTTTGATAGCTTCAATGAGCAATTCTTGTCTCCTCAAATGAATTTTCATTTATGTGATAATTCTTCTGATTCAGCATCATGCTAATTTTGAAATTTTATTTTGTTTAATTTGCTTTAAACATGTGACTCAAGCATATATTCTTCAAGTTATTCCATGGTTTTCACGACTTTAGTATTCTTTGAAACCTAAGTTATTAGATTCCTAAACCATAATGACACCCTAAGAACCTAAACCTATCTAAGACCATAATCTAAGTGGTTTTTTCTTATTAACATAATTATATTGATTATATCCATTAACTATGGACATGTTAGAGGTTTTTTTGGTGATTATAGTCTCATTGGTTATATCTATTTTGATATAAAAAATGTATATAGGCACTTGGTCTCAATTTTGGTCATTTATTTTACTTAGACATTCATATGGAAGGTGTTTGATTTAGTCCTCAGAAGACTTTGAATATGCATGGTTTTTTATAGTATATAAACTCATTGATTAATATTTGATTTCATTTGATATGTTTTAAAGACATAATAAACTCCTAAAGGACTGTTGGAAATCTTGACAAGACCTTAGTCTTATCATCTTAATGTTTTAAATTGGTAATTTGGTTGGTGATAGAATTTTTGCAAGAAAGATAAATTTGGAGACAAGGTTTTATAGGTGAATTTCATGATGGTCAACATCAATGGATATGAACTTAGGAAAGTTGCTAAGTATGGCATGAATTTTAGAAGAGTTACTATTTAGTTTTTGGATAAAATAAAAGTGGCCACTACAATTTCTCTACAGCATGTATGTGCCTTCCATTAAATGAGCCACTTGTCTCTTTCGACCACATTAAACATGACCTTGATATGTGTTATAACATGTTTATTTTAGTTTCATTTGATCATTTTTCCTTTGACAAACTTCTTTACAGAAGCTGAATGTTGTCGATTATTTTCTAAACAACTTTCTAACATTTTTAACAGTATATTATTTGGTTTTGACATCAATGTAGTTGCAATAATTTTATAGGATGCTTGTATATGGTGAACATTTAAGCACCCTCATGATAAAATAATGTTATTATGCTAAACTAATGGTTATACTCTCTTGGTGGTGCTAACTGTGAAGGTAAGAGGATCATGTACATGGTAAATGTTGGTTAGCAATGCTTAAATTATTACCTTGGGATGCAAATGAAATTACATATATATTAAGGTGATATAAGAATATCACTTCAAAACCTTGTGAATATTTTGATAAGCTAATTATGTTGCTTGAAGTAAATGATCTAGAATGTTATAATTTCAAGCTTTAACTATTAGGATAGTAGATTTCATGGGTGCATTAAGTGTGTAGGAATAGGTCATTACCAACAAAAGAAAAAGGACTATGCAAGGCATTATTACATCATGTGTGTACCTCTAACCCAATTGTTTTTTTTGAACCTTACATGATCCAAGTTGAATGCCCTATATACCAATTGACACTTTCTTTTTAAACTTGGCATGTCATAGTGGTTATAATCCCTATTATGTTGGTTAAACCACCTTTTTGATTGTCATATTTAATGCATGAAATGAATTAAACCAATGTCTACATTATTTGGTGGTAGATTAAATGCATGTCCATTAATTGGATTCTTCCTTGAACCAATGGGAAGGTTTGGGTTGATCTTAGAACCAATAATAGGATTCTATATGAGCCACCATGTGCCATTAGGGATTGATAAAATATTACCCATTATGAATGCATGGGTTGGCCATTAGAAGTGGTTGGTCAATCTAAGGAAATAAAAGACACTTGTCATGTTCTAATTGGGTTAGAAGGAGGAGAGAATGCCTATTTGAAGAAGGTGGATTCCTGAAAAAAAGGTTTAAACTTTTGGTATTTTTTTCCACCTTGGGTAACAAAATTAAAAAGAGAAGGTAAACAAGAAGAGATCCTGGAGAGGGAGAACCTCAAATGGTATAAATCTTTAGAAAAGATCCATAAAAAGGCCTGGATCATTTGATAGGTATCCTATTGATATAAATATCTTGTTGTTTGACTAAATGAATTTTGTGTGATTCTTGATTGATTACTATGTCAAGAGGAGTAAGGACACTTGGTTTACTTCTTCCCTTTGCTTATCTCTATGGTTGTGATTTAGTCACCCCATAGTTTTTCCTACCTTTGTGTGAGGGAACTCAGAGTTGAGATATTCCTCCATGATAGTTATATCTACTAATATTTTTGCTTACTCTGATAGTAAGGATTATCATGCAATACTATTGATGTTTTTAAAGGTCACTTTCTTCATGATTGAGGAAAGGGTAGGTCTCTCATGTTGGAAATGATGGTAAGCACCTAATTCCTCTCATGATTGCTTATAGAGTATATCTTAGTTTTTGTATACTTGTCACCTTATGATTATTTATCTCCTTGACCCCAAGAGATCTTGACTAATGTTTACTTTTATTTTTAGCTTGCATCATGATGTGAACATGCCTAGAGCTAGGAGTCCTACTCGAGGATGCCTATAGCAGTCGCTCGATGATGAAAAAAGGTTTGGAGGTGAGCCCACCTTATGTCAGTTGAATTTGCACTTAGAATGAAGAGGATATCATCATCAAATATAATATAATCATGTTTTTTTTCTTTCTATAACTAGCTAGAAGTTGAGGACTAATTATTCTTAGCTAAACTTTTTATATTTAAGTTTTAATGATTGATTATGGGCCGTGTGTGAGACATTATCTTATGTATTTTACCAATTGAATGTTCTAGTTATTACTTCATAGAACTACTATAGAAATTACTTGGTATATCAAATTAATAGGCCTCCTTGAGAGGGATCCTTATTGTAAATAAAATTTGGGTGGATGTTGGTATATTCATGATTGAGCTTGGCCAAGTTAATGGCCTTAATACATATAGGACATATTCTATTGAATATCTTGTGAATGATTTTTCATTACATCTTGAGTTACTTATAATAGTATTACTTTAAATAAATTACATGAATATAAAGAATCAATCCTATATGAAGGCATGTGATTTAGGATACCTATGCTTCAGATGATTAAGACATATGGTGTTTTGATTTTATAAATTTGGTTATGTCAAGCCATTCATAATATGAATTTTTCTCAATTATTATAAATCTAATTGGCTAACCCTTACTAAGGTTCAATCTAATAAAGATAAAATTTTAAACAACTCTTTGAAAGAGTGTTATTGAGGACATCAATAGGCCTTGACCGTAGATCTCCTTGGAGGTAATTTATCAAGTAGGGAACAACTCATAGGCCTGTAAAACTCTTATAGTAAATTGATGAATATGTGTTTCTTGGTCAAAAATTATGGATAATCAGCCTAAGAGATGATATTTGTGCCTCTTAATGTATTATATTGGAATTTATATCACAAACTAAGTTTATCCATAAATGAGTGGATCTCAACTAAATGGTTGAGTGCTTGTTAGGAAGAATAAATAAATAAATAATAGGATTGTATAGTCTGATTTTTGTCTATTTTGATAAATAAATGCCTTATAAAAGGATTCTGAATTAAAACATTGTATAAGATTTTTGCCTTAGACTTTTATTTTATCTAGAACACCTTTTATAAAAATAAAAATGATAATAAAGCTGGGATCTTTGGCTAAAATAATTATAATAATACAAGGCAATCAAATGGGTCTCATGATAGAGTCCTTTACATGAATTAGTTGTTGATTAAAAAGGATTTATAAGGCCAATCCTAGATTCTATGTGCTTATACTTTAGAAAGACCATATCAAACCTATTGCCTTTGGTTATTGAAAATGGTTTTTGAGTCACTTAAATGAAGTTTAAACTTCTTGGATTGGAACGGTCAGCTTTCAAATTGAGATTGCCTTGTGTTTTTTGGGTGATCAACTAAACCAATAATAATATTGGTTTAGTGTCGTAGGCTTGTCTAAGCCTCAGTGCTTTTCAACTTATTGCTTGCTAGTTTGATTGACTTCATAATTTTACCCTTAAGGTTTATGTGCTTCACTTTGAACATCAGCTTCTATTTTAGCTAATTATTCTACATAGTAGAATGGCATAATCAATATTTAATTACCATTGGTTTCCTTTTGATTGGTTGTAAGCTTTTACTTAGTCAAATATGGATTTTTTGCCTTACTTATAATTGTCCTTGTCAACTAAATGTGTCCACTTGGACTTTCCTTAGACAACTCATAGATAGGTCTTTTCATGGATTTTACCTTAGCCAATTTGTCCCCTTAGCCTTTTGTTTTTTATTCTACCTTAGTCATTTTATGAATTTTTTGAGTGTTTCATAGGAAGCCATGTGTCATCCTCTTGCTAACTTGGGAGTGACATTAGCTTGGTCTATAGTATGGTTAGTATCAATCTAGCAGGATAGTAGGATGTTTTGATGTGACATTATCCCAGTGACCTGTAATCTTATGGAAGATCATACAGGGAGTGATGCTTCCAAGATAGTGAGCTATCAGGATGTTACCACGTGGCATCATCCTAACAACTCATGATATTAGGGAGGATCTTATAGTTTGAAATCCTTTAAACAAGTGAGATCAAAAGATATTTCCACATGGCATCATCCTAGTGACCTATTATTTCAGAGATATTCATGCATTTTGCAAAAGGCTCCAAGAAATCAAACTCATGGGATGATCCCATGTGGCATCATCCTAATAACCTGTTATTCTAAATATGTTTGAATAGATCAAAAAGCCTATGGGCAAGCATGTGAGTAAGATGTGGCCACATGGCCAAATCTCATTGCTCCACTATTACAAAGGCTTTTGTATCATATGTGAATCCTATGGGATAACAAGCTAGTGGGATGTTGTTGTGTGTCACAATCCTACTAATCTATGGCCCTAAAGACATCATATTATCCCTATAGAGTGGTAGAGTAATGAGTAGTGTATTATCAACATGTAGTGCTTTCGTAAAGCTACTTAGGAAGTGATGGGTGGCAAAAGTGGCATCAGAATCCTAAAGGGAAGTTGACGTGGCCAGGGAAACCATCAAAGTGACCATATGGAGCCCAACTACATCAATAGTGGTAAAGGTCAATTTTGATATCCATCTCAATGTTATTTTTACTATTATCATTTGGCATGAGCTCACGAAGAAACCCATAGTGTTGGGTTAAACAAATTAAGACTATAGGATTCCAAATTATTGGCTTACACTTGTATAAACCATTAGGCAACTGAAAGATTCTTGTTATGCTTGGATTATATTCTAGTATCTATCCTTATGTATTGGTTGTTTATTGTTTAAAGTTGTGTGTCATGATTGTCTTTTAAAAAAATGGGCACGATAGTTTGGTGTCAGTGCCTGGGTTAAACTTTGGGAGCTCTAGGGATGTTCTATATGAGTTCATCAACTTTCTAACTTTGGTTGAATTATAATTTATGTAAATTGAATATGGTATATATTGTTTATTGACCTTGTTAAAATTGAATTGTTACATAAGATGTCACAAGAAGAAGAAATGGAAAACACTATGGTCAAGTGTCACTAAGATTCTCAACTTATACAGCTACCTAAGATTCAAGCTCAAATTATTGATACTCTATATTGTGTGATGAATATGCTAAAAGAATTATTGCCTCAAATTTATCTAATACATAAGGGAGTCTCTTCACCCTAATAAATGCATGGGAAGGTTGGTAAATCCTTAGATTTTCATAATAAAAGGAGGAAAAGGAATAGCCTTTCGAAGGATCCTAGAAAGCAATTTACCCAGACACGATCTCAACCTATGAAAACTTTAAATATAGGATCAGGGCAAGCCTCAATAAATCAAGTTGGGGATGAACCTTCTTTGTGTGCATGTTTTAGTTATAGAGCTATTAGTCATTATGCATGAGACTATCCTAAAAACACTTGATCAAGGGATACTAAAATCCTAATATAGATTGGTTATGAGAACCAAATTTGTTATAATCCTTATTATACTTATTTTGGTTATTTTTTCAAAATATGAAATGATTGCAACATGTATCTTTGAAAACACAATGGGCCTTCTTGTTAAGAAGCCTATGGTAATTGATATATATGTATATGTGTGTGTATATTCATGTTGATTAATTTGGGTAGATGCACTTTGATTATGGTGTTACCATGTCAATGGGAGGACATGAATATGAATGAAGTTGGCTTGATATGCTTGAACTAATACTCAGATGTTGATAAATTGAACTAATATCTATAAAAAAGGCTTTAATGACCTCTCTTTTGAAATTATGAATTCCCTGGATACATTGCCTGCATATGTTTAAATTATGGGAATGTTAAAGAAAGTGTCTCTTACTATTTAGAGCATTAGGACCATTCGATGAACTAGGATGTGGTAAAACTCTAGTATTAAGGCTATGGCTTACTTAATGTATAAATCTAAGATTGCCTTATAAAAACCAATTGAGTGGTAATATTTCATATGTTTAGTGAAATAAGATGAATCTCTGAGGAACTAATCGAAATAGGTATGTCTTCACATAATTATTCTTTCATGAAAAGAGTATGTTATATATGAATAGCTTTTAGTTGCTAATTGCCTTGTGGTGCATATATGAGCATAGCCTAACTTATGATGATGTTTATGGGTGCATGTAAAATGGTTATGATTGTGTCTTCCTAGGATTGAATCATATGGAATTGATTAAGGTAACCTTGCACATTATTGGTATTATGATGATAAATCAATCAATAGATAATTTTACATCTATAATAATTTTGATTGGTTGAATGAAAGCCTAGAAGAGATGATAATCATGATATACCATCAATCCATGAGACATTAACCTTGAATGAATACATTTGGTATTTATAAATTCTCTCATAATGAGAACTTGTCAATTTTGATAGCTAAAATTTCTAACTACCTTGTGCATTTGTATAACATTATGTATCAATAGGAATAAAAAATGGTGACTGTGGAGGTGCCCTTCTCTTGAAATAATGGATCTACATCTTTATTTCCATGAATATTATGTTTAGGCATATAGGTAGGACCTAATTTTAGGAAACATTATATCTAATTTCTCATGACAAAGTTGGTAAGGCCTAATTTCAATGCCAAATCACACTTTGGTAGGTGGTGAATATAGACTATCTATAAGTATGTCCTCTAAAGAGGCACAGGGTACCAACTAATCAATTATATCATTTTATGTAGTGGTAGTGGTAGTGGTGTATCACCCTCTTACATGTTATTCCTAAAATTAATAGCATAATGTTGTGTACTAGAAATGGTGTAGCACCATCTTACATGTTATTACTCATAATTGAACAACAATTAATTCAGCATGATAAAGCGGTAATTGGTTCTGTTAAAAATTTTGTTAGTAATGGTTAGTGGAACATATCCCCTATGTCGGTGATGTAGTTTGATTCTCTAGATGGATATTGGATAATTTTTTTCTCTTACCTTATTCCTTTTCCCCTTGAGTGGTTCATAGAGCCACATAGTGATCGTATTGTGATATTATTTTTGATAATTGTGCTTGCCAAACTTGATTTAAGTTGTTTGAGCTCTTATTTAAGTTACTTGGAAACCATCATTATTTTCTTCTTGACTTCAAATGCTTTGAGATAAAGTTTGATCATGGAATTCATTAATGAATTATATTTAGATTTAATTTCATTAGTGAGACTACTTAGTCTCATTTTATTGGTTTCACACTTATAGATCAACTAATGCTTCTTCAAGATATTTTGATGCTTGTTTGTGTCAGTTTCATGTGTTAGTATGTGCATAACTGTCACTTTGGGGTGAATATAAGGGAGAATAAGTAGATTAAAAATTAAATATAAGTGGGTCATGATGGGGACCTGTCACACAAGTCAAATATCACATCCTTCCTCACCCACCATAAATAGTGGTCTTAGACACGAAGGTGTCTCAAGAGCACTAAGGTATCTCTTCATTCTATGCTTTGACATACCAAGGGCAGTCTATGTATCAACTATCTCTTACTCTTTATGCTTTGACATGCTGAGGGTAGTTTGTATATCGACTATCTCTTAATCTTTGTGCTTTGACATGTCAAGGGTAGTCTATGTATCAGCTATCTCTTACTCTCTATGCTTTTACATGCTAAGGGCAGTCTATTCATCAACTATCTTTTACTTTGTGCTTTGACATGTTGAGTGCAATCTGTTTATCAACTATATTTTACTTTATGCTTTGTTATACCAAGGGCAGTCTACATTTCAACTATATTTTACTCTCTATGTTTTGACATGTCGAGGGTAATCTATGCTGAGGTTAGTGTATGTATCAACTATATATTACTCTTTACACTTTGACATGTTGAGAGAAGTTTTCATATCAACTATATCTTACTCTGTGTGCTTTGACATTCTAAGGGAAGTCCATGTATCGAATATTTCTTACTCTCTATGTTTTGACATGTCAAGGGTATTTTGTATATCAACTATCTCTTACTCTCTACACTTTGGCATGCCTAGGTCTGTTTGTGCATTTATAATCTCTAACTCTTTATGCCTTGGCATGCATGGTTTCATCAACATATCAACTATCACTTTCACTCTATGCATTGAAATGGATGGTGGACTAATTTCCTAAGACCCCCTAGCATATTGGTTATTTTTATCTCCTCATTGTGTGCCTAGATAATGGTTGGTGGATTGATGTACTAAGGGCCACATACATATTGATTGGCACATTGATTCTTGGCTAGTGTATTGATGTCCTGAGGGGTACATACGTATTGGTTGACACAATGATTATTGGTTGGTGGACTAATGTCCTAAGGGCCACATACATATTTATTGGCACATTGACTCTTGGTTGGTGAATTCATGTCATGAAGACTACATATATATTGATCTGCACATAATTCTATTAGCTAGTGGACTGATGTCCTAAGAGCCTCCTACATATGGAGTTACACATGACAATTTTTTTAGTAGGTTGAGGTCCTAAGAAACTCGTACATATGGATTGGCATATTTTCTCTCAATTGATGAACTGACATTTTGGGAGCCTATGTAATGAAATAGTAGGGCAACATGTTAATTAAAATCCTTCATGAATGACATGGTATATTAAAAATAGAGACAGTCCCATGTTTGTATTCTTCTATAATAGAATTAGTGTGATGGGAGGAATTTTCCCCATGCTCTGCTTACTCAAGATATCCTCTATGTTTTAGATGGCACTAGCTATGTTAAATCAGCAGCACACCATATGTTCATAATAACTCTATATGAACTCATAATGATATGACTGAGGATTAATGCCTATTTCATCAATATGATTTTTTGTGAGTGGCCACTGTCACTCTTCTCTGAGAATAAATTGCATATTCAAGGAGTGCTTGAACTCTCATGATTATAGTAGAGAAATTATGGGTCTCAATGGATTGAGATAGATGTGTTTTACAGTAAGAATTACATCAAAATAAATCACCTCTTTCAATTAATAATAATTCAAACAGTCTAATGCAATCAATAAAATATAGTGTGGTAATAGAGCCTTGAATAAATCAAGGTTTGGGTCTAAAATTGGACCACTTTCATCTTTTAATTAGAGAGATTTTGCTAAAAGGAAGTTTGAATTGTTAAGATTCAAAAATTGAAGCATCTTTATGAGATGGTTGTAGGAAATTCTCTTTATGCTAAAATGCCAATAATAGTCTTGTAGGAAAATTGTGATAAATGGAGAGGTTATTCCTCCTTCATTACATAAAGTGGTTCTATTTTAATATGTGTGTTAATATATAATGTTGTGACATTGAGTGATGGTGGTTTGCGAGTAGCACCTTCATGATGGTAGCACAATAAATTCCTCCTATGTTGGGCATGGAAAAAGGTTGTTTGACCCTTACTTGGATGTCATGATGGAATTGGTTTAAGTCCTCTAATATTGGACATGATGGTAGGTTGTTCAAATCTCCCATGAAATTATGTGAATAATAAGCCTTGAGAAACTGGAACAAATGCTTACATCGTGAAAAATGAAATTCATGATTTATCATGCAAGTTCAAAGTGTTTGTCACACCATTCTACAACCATTAAGAAAATGGATATTGAAAGATTGATAATCTAGGATTGTATAAACCTTGAAAATTAAAATGACTCAGAATATTATATTCATGTGGGTCAGACCCTCATATGTGCTTAAAGAGATTTACAAATGATATATGAAAAAACTCAGAGGATTTTGTAAATACAGAGGAATAGTATGATTAGTTTCATGTAATAGTTGGCCTTCACATCTAATAATGTCCTTTAGTGATGTAATAAAATGTGCACCTTGGGTGTCTACCTGGGGTGGCACATAGGTAATTCAAGATGATGTTCCAGTAGTCTAGTGGATTTCAAAACCTTGTTGGAAGAACAAAGTAGTCCAAGATCAAGGACAATGCCCTTTTAAGGGGGAAGAATGTAGGGACCCTCATGAAAAAATAATGTGACTATGTTAAACCAATAGTTATACTCCCTTGGTGGTGTTGAATGTGAAGGTAAGAGGATCATGCACATGGTAAATGCTAATTTATCAACGCTTAAATTATTTCCTTAGGTTGAAAATGAAATTCCATATACATTAGGTGCTATACGAATATCATTTCATGACATTGTGAATAGATTTATAATCTAATTACATTGGTTTAAGTAAATGATCTAGCATGCTATAATTACAAACTTTGACTATTAGGATAGTGTATTTCATCGATGTAATAAGTGTGAAGGAAAAGGGTATTGCCAACAAAATAAAAAGGACTATGCCAACCATTATTGCATCATGTGTGAACCTGCCTTTTTTTCAAATCTTTTCATGAACCTTACTTGATCCAAGATGAATGCCCTACATACCATTAAACCTTTATTTTTAAACTTGGCATGTTGTAGTGCTTGTAACCCCTATTGGGTTGGTTGAACCACCTTTATGTTTGTCTTATTTAATGCACAAGATGAAGTGGACCAATATTTACATTATCTAGTGGTAGCTTGTAGGCATGTCTATTAATTTTCTAGTGCCATGAACCAATGGGAACTATTGGGTTGATTTTAGAAAAACTATAGGACTCTGTATGAACCACCATGCACCATTAGGGACTGAACAAACATCACCCATTATGAATGCATGGGATAGCCAACAAAAGTGGTTAGTCGATCCAAGGAAAGAATAGACACATGTCATATTTTGATTGGGTTGAAAGGAGGAGAGAATACCTATTTGAAGAAGGAGGATCCTTGAGAAAAGTGTTTAGACTTTTAGAATTTTTGGCCACCTTGGGGAACAAAAATAAGAAGATAATAAAAATAATAAGAGATCTTGGAGAGGGAGAGCATCATCTAGTATAAACCTTAAGAAAATATCTATGGTAGGGACTTGATCATTTGATAGGTATCTTATTGATTTTAATATCCTATTATTTGACTAAATGAAATTTTTGTGATTCTTGATTGATTATTATGTTGAGAGGAGTGAGGTCACTTGGATTGCTTCTTTCCTTTGCTTATCTCTCTATGGTTGTGATTGAGTTGACCCCTAGTATTTCCTACCCTTGTGTGAGGGAGTTTAGAGTTGAGATAGTCCTCCATGATAGATCTATCTACTAATATTTATGCTTACTCTGATAATAATGATTATCTTATAAGACTATTGATTTCTTGAAAGGTCACTTTCCTCATGATGAATAAGGGATAGGTCTCTCATGTTGGACATGATAGTAGGTTGTCTAAGCTCTCTCAGGAGTGCTTATAGAGTATATCTTAGTGGTTATATGCTTGTCACCTTGTGAGTAGCTATCTCCTTGACCCAAGACATATTGATTGTTGTTTGCATTTATTTAACTTGCACCATGATGTGTACATGCCTAGAGATGAGAGTCCTCATCAAGGGTGCCTAGAGCATTTATTTGACGATGGTAAAATTTAAGAGGTGAGTCCACATTATGTTGGTTGAAGCTTCACTTAGAACTAAGAGAAGCTCATCATCATTTTTAGTCTACTTGTGCTTTATTGTTTTCTATAACTAGCTAGAAACCAATGATTAATTATTCTCAACTAAACTTTTTTTGTTTATGTTTTAATGATTTATTGTGGGTCATGTGTGAGCCACTATATTATGTAATTTACCAACTGAATGTTATGGTTATTACTTTAAAGAACTATTATAAAATTTTCTTATTATAAAAAATTAATAAGCCTCTCTAAGAGGGATTTTTGTTGTAAATAGAATATAGGTGGATGCTAGTATATTCATGACTATAATACCCTTTTCAAGCTCTATAGTGTTTCTCATTGATGTGACATCATTTGTGTTATCAGTGTGTCAAGTGTGTCTATGTGCATGACATGGGAGCAAGATGTCTTATGGTTGGTTGTTAGTCTTGATTTTGGTTACTTGGTTGTGGTGGTATATAATTGAGATAGTTGTCATCCATGTAGGACTACCTTGGGGTGTGTGTGTTTTATGCTAACAACTAATTGTATTATTGCTTAATGTGACATTTATGCCTCACTAAGATTTTTTATGTCATTGACTTATTTATTACAAGTTTATTCATAGGACCAAATTTGCATTAATTCAAACACTTACTTGAACCCATCAAGTGGACATGCTATGTTAACTAAGTCCCGATTATTTAACTTGTATCTTCTAGTTATTTTGACAATAAATTTTATTTTTAAAATAGAAATTATGACACTTACGTTTATGACCGAGCCCAGTAACATTTAATAATGAGTGTAAATAATATTATATATTTATATAAATATATGCATATTAAAATGGTATTATTTGGATAAGTAGATTAAATAATTAAATATGAATATTTATTCATAATTTAGAATAAATAAATAATTTGTTTCAAATATAACCATTCTTATATTTGTATGTATTAATATACATATTTGTATGATCATATTTATATATTAATACAATTTAAAAAAATATTATTGCATTTGTAATAAACTCAATATATTCGGTTACTTGATTTCCTCAATATAATAATTAACATAATCAAAATAAAAATAATAACAAACATATAAATAAACTAAAATAGAAGGGTGGAAACCCTAACCCTAAAAATAAAATAAAATAATATACAAGCATCCTTTCCATTAAAAAATTAACCTAATGGAGAGAGGAACCATTTTGGAGATTTTCCAAGAAGAAAAAAATAGGTGGAGGGAGAATGAAGAATGAAGATGAAAAAGGAAGTGTAACATCCCCACTGGGATATACTTAGAAAAATGTGATTTTTTTTAAAACGTATTCTTTCATTATATTTCACCATGAAAATCTAATTAGTGATCTAGATAAAACAACCTAAGTATGTTAACTATAAAATAAGCATGTGACATCTAACCTTCACTGATCACTATCATTAGATGAAACACAACATAACTAAATATATAAAGTAATTACATAAGTCCAACCATGGTTGGTACAAACATACAGTCACTATTTTTAATGTACAATGAGTAAATAGTTATATTTATTCATAGATAATGTTTCAATAATAATAAATATAATACAAAATACAAGATACAAGATATATGGCTCCATGGAACCTGAGTTCTCAAACTCCAATATCTATAATAATCTCAAGTGTACTCTCAAAATAAGTACTATTGTGGGGAGGGAGAGCATCATCTGAATGATTTTTCACACCAACCATGGACCATTGATACCCCACACAATCTTCCATCAGAGAATGGTCCTCCCTTCACGAATGAGTAGATAGTGATGGTGTGGGAATCTAGAGAGACAAGATAATACCAGTGTGTTTAATGATTTCTAAGAACATGAAGTGCACCATAAATAAATTCATTCTAACATGATATCATACAAACATTTAAATCATAGATATGAAATGACAATGTCTAACTAACATTATTTTGACCAAGTTTTCAATAGTTATTGATCTCTGAGGTTAGTCAAATTCATACACACCACTTGATTGGATTACCTTCATCTAAAATTGGTGATACTATTTTTACCCATATGTTGTATGATTTATAAGAACATGAAATTTACTATAAAGAAATCCATTCTAACATGATATCACATAAACATGTAAATCATACATATGAAATGACAATGTCTAATTAACATTACTTTGGCCAAAGTTTTTAATAGTTATTGATCTCTAGGATTAGTCAAATTCATACACACTAATTTATAATATTACCTTCATCTGGCATTGGTGATATTTATAAGCTAGTGAAGTTTGTCTCAATACTTAGTACTAGTAAGGTAAGATTTGGTTAATATAAATATAACCAACATATTCATACAGATTACTTCCTACTAGCAGCCATAAAACATGCTAAACATAAAAATAATCAATATACATACATTTAGTCCATCAAACATATGAATGAATCTCCACAATATTATTTATCACATAAATAATAAGCAAACAAGTACAATTTATACCAACCAAATATAATCTATATTTAGACTACATAATCTAATTTTCATAAGTTGATTTAAATACATAGTATAATCTATGACAAGCAATAATATCATAATCCATCATTTTCATGTATACAGTACTCAATTTTAACAACCATTCATAATAAAGAAAGTCATAATTCTCATGAAAAACATAATCTTTCATTTAAACAACTTGGTATATCTTTAGTAGACTATGTTCATGTAATTATACATTCTTGACCTTCAAGATTTTATGCCTTATTTTTAGCACTTAATAATATTAAAAATATAAGCACACCTCTATATGTTATATATAATTACCTAAGTCTTCATATTGATATTTTCATATAAATGAGCACCTGTACATCCTAATTATATTTATAACATGTACCACATATAAGTACTCAAACAATATATATATATATATATATATATATATATATATCATCAATCATTTTACAATTCTAATAAATGTTTTCATATGATTTCAATTAAGCAATGTGAATATATATTTATGGCTATAATTGCTTAATCAATACATTAAACGATATAAACTAAATCAATGATTTAGTTAGACATTATAAACTATATAAGTGTATATATAAACTATAACTTAAGCTCTATTCATTTTAATCATTATAATTAGACATCTAATCAAAGTTTAATGATATAAGTTAAACTAAACTAAATGAAATGAAATTAGGGCTAAACTCTATCATTATATAGCTACTGATCTAATGATATATTATCATCATAACTTAGATATTAGATCTAACAGCACTAATAACTAAAGACATTGAGTATACATTGAATATTGGCTCTACGGTTCATTATCTTCAATGTTTTTTTGTAACATCATTGTACATACATTACTTTGGCCTACAACTCTAACTCTATAGATTTTGTGGCACTATACTACCAGATAGGATTAATTCTATTTCATTTAATGACCACATAGGATTAATTCCACATGTTATCCATAATATCTCTATGGATGTTAATTTATCTTTTGATATGACTAATTCTAAATTCTATTTGCGAGTTATTTTATGACTATATCATTATTATGTACCTAGTTCCATTCTTTATATAATTTGTTGTAAATATATTGTATATAAATATATATCTTCACAGTTTGTTTTATACATATCACATAGTTCACTGCAATATATAAATGATTCACCATACATAGGTTGATTTAATTACATAGTCATATATATTTTACATCACTATACTTTTATATGAATTCTTATGCAATAATTAGATCACTATACTTAGATGTTCTCTTTTTTTCTATATATCATTGTATATATGTTTCATTATTTTTTATGTTGAATATTCGCATAGTTTAAGCTTATACAACCCCTCCAGTTTTTTCTAACAAATTCTCATAGAGTTTTATTTATTATCGAATGCTAGTTCTAGATTCTATCTATTATAATATTGTCATCAATGAATTCTATTTACCATGGGATTTGTTTACATAAATATAAATTATGTTTTACCCACACAAGTTCATATAATCTTGATGTATGTGTATATTTTTTGCATACCAATTTATGAATATAAAGCAGACTTACCTGTTAAATCTAAGAGTCATGACTTTCAAGGTTGTCTTATACCATACTCTTGCACCAAACTTCCATCGTGTTCTACCCCCTCCTCTTTCTCTCATCCTCCTAACTTTTGCCTTGTTTTAATTCACATGTTTCTCTTCTTTTCCTTCCACTTTGTCGTTCCTTTCCCTCCTCATTGCTTTGCATGAATATTTTTTTTCCTTTAAAGCTAGTGCTCCTTTCCTCTCTTTTTTATTTTTATTTTTTATGTTTTCTCTTTTTCTCAAAGCTTCCATATTCATTACTTTATTAAAAAAAAATCTTCATTTATGATGTTTTTTTTTCCTATTTATATTTTTTTCTAATTAAGATACCATATAATCCAATTGTTAATTATAACACCGTTAATATTTATAACACCATTCAATACAATTACCAATTATAATAAAATTGCTTTATTTGCTAAAAACTTAGTTAATGCTAAAAATATCATGATTTTAATAGTAACCAAACTAATATAAAGTCAATAATACTCTTTTAAATATGAAATGGCAAATCCTCAAATATTATATCAAAATATGATGGTTATTATAGGTACCTTATATCGATTATCTAATGTCTTTTTTTATCTATTTATATTAAGGCATTAAGCCCTATAATTTTATTCTTAAATATCA
Source organism: Torreya grandis (assembly GCA_037957365.1). NCBI lineage: Eukaryota > Viridiplantae > Streptophyta > Pinopsida > Cupressales > Taxaceae > Torreya > Torreya grandis. Next base: position 1,509,625 of record JARHVA010000298.1, on the reverse strand, counting down.
TAAAGATAAATAGCTTATGTTCCCAATATTACTAAGACATGTTGATTAGTCTATATATAATAGTACCAAACACTATTCACATAAATTTACATTCAATCATGTATTCCATAACATGATATAAGCATATTAATACATTATACACTAAATCTACATATAAAAAATAAAACACAATCACACGAGATTAATTCTATATAATCATTTAAATGAGCTAACACACCACTAATCATGCATAAATAATTATATAAATGTAAACAACATCAAAAATGCACTAATGTTAGCCATTCAACCATGTATATAATGAGTGTCATTAAAATGATGTGTGTAAGGGTTCTAGTCATTCCTCTATCATCCTCCAATACCTCCATCTATATCACCCTCTCTGACGATGCTCTCCCTCCATCCTAATCTGAGGGATGAATCTCTCATACATCCAACTCACAACAAGAAGTTATTTAGCTCATAACATCATGACATATATCATAAAATATTGTTGAAATAACAAATCAACATGATCATAATGTAAAGAATATACAATATAGCTAACTCATAACAATATAATCATGTAATCAACACAATATTCAATTGTCCCATAACAACATATAACTCATAGCTTAATTAATTAATAATCAAATCAAATTACCAATCATAAAATTCAATGGATAATTAAGTAATTTTACTTAGAGAGGAATCAAGATGTAACAGAAAGGAGTGGTGAAGGAGAATGGAACACATAGACGAAGTAAGGAACTTCAATAAAACAAGTAAGGGGTTTATTCCTTTTAAATCCTTGAGTTTTTCCAAAGTAATGATCATATTAAACTGGGCTGTGTTTTAGTTATGATTTGGTTCAAGAAATCTAGTTGTTTGCTTGTAAGAAAAAAAATATATATGAACCCTAGATCTCTTACAACTCCCTGATATATTTTTTATTTTCCCTTCCATATTTGAGAATAATAAATTTGTTGTTTTTAAAAATATATGTGTGTGTGTGTCTGTAATATATATATATATATATATATATATATATATATATATATATATATATATATATATATATATATATATTACAGACACACACACACACATATATTTTTAAAAACAACAAATTTATTATTCTCAAATATGGAAGGGAAAATAAAAAATATATCAGGGAGTTGTAAGAGATCTAGGGTTCATATATATATATATATATATATATATATATATATATATATATATATATATATATATATATATATATATATATATTTTTTTTCTTACAAGCAAACAACTAGATTTCTTGAACCAAATCATAACTAAAACACACCCCAGTTTAATATGATCATTACACACATATATATATACATATATATACACACATATATATATATATATATATGTAGATCATTTTTTATTATTATTATGAAAGTGGGGGGGTGGGGTTGTGCCATCCCATCCCCCTCCCATAATAGGGAGGGGAGGGGGATAGGCCATCCGGTCCACCCCACCCCTATCCTGGCCTGACCAATGGCCATGGCCGCAACCTTGGCCTTAGGCCTCAACTGTTAGTAGCTAGCAGCCCAAAACCCTTTATATATATATGATATGTATAGGAATGAAGCACAAAATAGGGGTAACTTACAATAAAAATAATTAGGATTTTTACCAGGATGCATCTATCACTATACCACACACAACAATTCCATTGAGCAGGTCACATCAAGGCATAGAAGCAGGAAACTTCAAGTTCTTGAATCAAACCACACTTGGAGTCTAAAATCATTGAATTGGGACAACCTTGGGACCTAACCTCCAATACACTAGTCAAAATCCCTCACATCACAAAGGCACATTAGAAGCACATCATATGGCTAACACTATAGAGTACAGGTTGAAGTACAAGCATAGGAGAAAATAAAAGTGTGTAAAAATAACACAAAACCCCTTACAAATTATCATCAACCAAACTCTATTCAGAGCTAGGGTTATTCAATACATCAAACAAGCCCTCATCTAAAACATTCATGAGTGTTCCTACACAAGAGATGATATTCTTCTATGGGTAAACAACACATGGGCTTCTATTTTGGGATATTCTCCTACTGTGTAGATTAGATCAAGAGGATTTGTCATTGTCATCTTCAACTTAGCTGATGATCAATTTCAAATTCAAACTAAAGGCCCTTGGTTTTAGGTAAATGTTGCTCTCACAACCATAAGATGGCATGCAAGTTATGACCATACTAGGGAATGCATCAAATCTCTGGCACTTTGGGTTAAGCTGCCATGCCTACCTATAGAACTATAGGAGCCCAAAATCCTTGAACATATTGGGGACTCACTTGGTACCTTTTTCAAGATAGTATTAAAGATGGATTTTGAGATAAATATAGTGTTATAAGTCATTTATGTGGAGATGGACATATCAATAGGATTACACGTTGACATAGAGATTATTACAGGGGAAAATTGTTTCAAATAAATACTTTATTTATAAAAAAGTCCCATTCGAATGATCTATATGTCACACATATGGACATTTAAATACCTCTTGCACTCATTTCAACAAGCACCATTCTTGGCCCTATACAAATAAATAGATGCACACTCAAGGGAATGAGGTATATCTCAGACATTATCTGGGAAAAAATGATAAAGAGACCAGAGTAAATGATTAGGTTGTCCTACCATGCTTGGGGTTATATTTGGATATGATGAATGCAAGTGACATAACTACACCAGATAACTTCTTGGCTCCCATATACTCTTCTTTTATCAGCTTAATCCCCCAACCTTCTTCTCACACACATACTAAATCTTCTCTACTAGTATTTGCCAAGATATAAAGGAAAACACTAATGCTTAAGCTCAAACAATTTGATATAGAGATAATTACTCCTACAATATCCCTTAGGTAGAATTCCTCAATCATTTACACATCTTGTACACCCTTAGAGGAACACAAATATGAGCCAAGCCATATCACTAAGAAGCACATTCAACAGACATCAACTTATATTAGATCATCAACAAAAGAGGAAGATTTAATGTTAAATGTATATGATTCTATTAATAGATCTGAAAAGAAATTTTTTAAGGAAAATACAGGTGGAAAAGGTAAATATATTCAATAGTAATGCTTGACCACTAGGGATCCTTACAACATTGGATCAAGCTACTATTGACGTCGAAGATTGCACCCTTGGCAGGAGGCTGAGCTCCTGCCTTCTCCTCGTAACTATGGAAACTCCTCTCTCACCTGTGGGACTGGCGAAGCTAGAGGGGAGAGTCTCTAGATAAGGGCTAGCTCCCTTTGATGCATCATGTTCATTCTAGCAAGTGCTAACACATATGGATATATAAATATATACTGGGGGGATGAAAAGGGAGAAAGATGTAGGAAAAAAAACTACTCTATGGAGGTGATGTACCAAAATAAGTCAACCTTCTCACATCCACACTTGAAATCAGACAAATGCATACATACACTTTAGACTTGGCAGAAGGACCAGGCTACAAGAAACTGGCAGGGAGGTTTTCATGAAAACACAGAAAATAGAGATTCAGCAAGGTGCTGTGAAATGCACACTGTAAGTAATTTCCTCTATTTTGCACTTCCAAATACTGCTCTTCTCCTGTTAGCTACAAAAATGGTGCCTTGTAGACAATAGGTATGTTGGTGCTGGACCTGTGAAAGCATCAAGAGACAATGACTGAACACAAACAAACACTCAAGACATACACAGAAATATCTATCCAAGATGGAGGTAAAAACTACGTTTATTGATTCAAGTGGAAATTTTCCCAGGGCTACGCCTTATAAATGTGGAAGATAATTCTCAAATGACAAGTCTCCAATATATAAAAGAAGAAAGGAGGCCTTTTGGTGCCCCTTTTTACAAGTGGCCCATGGTAGGCACTGTGTCAACTACTGAAATAACTTCCTGACATCTTCCTGCATTACTTGGATCGCTCCGTCTGCTTCTACGTGATGGCCATTATGTTGTCAGGAATTGAATTGATGAGCCATGCTATTTTCCTGCTCTATAGTGCATATTGAAGAAAACCAGTCATGTGGTTGGTCGTTCATGCCTTCTAATGGTCAATTTGCAGACACTATTTCACCTACGGAAATAACTTCTTGAGTTGGCATCTTCTTTCGCTACTTGGGCTACCTGCCAGTTCTTACACTTGGCACTTTGTCTTTTCCCTATCTTGTCTCTTCTAGCTCCTTCGGCCCTCGAGGCTATCTTCTAGTGGGTCACTACATTTTTGGGCCTTTTCCATGGTTAGCACTCATTTGGTTTGAAAGCAAATGGCTCTTTCACTATGTTAGAATTGACATTCACACAGCCGTCATCACTTTGAAAACCAATGGTTAATTTGCTTCCTTATATTTGATGGTTCTCAGGATGTCATCATCCTCGACAAATTCCTTTAGGCTTTTCTCCTTCAGCCCTTCCTATGGGTCTTTCCTTTATTTTGAACCTTTTCCTGATTCTTTGTTTCGGCCCCTCATTGAACCAACCCATTGAACCGAAATTAGTTCAACGGTTCAATGGTTTAACGCTATGCGTCGAGCCGATTGAACCATTCACTTTGAACCAATCTCGTTGAACCAAGCCATTGAACCAAAATTGGTTCAACAATTTAATGGTTCAACGCTATTGAATCGAGGTGTTTGAACTGAGCGATGAACTTTTGTTGAACTAAAGGCTGTTGAACTGTTTGAACTATGCCAATTGAAATCTGTACTAAACTTAGCTGATTGAACCAAAGCCGAAGAACTTGAAGATCAAACCAAGCACCTGTAGAGTCTATAAAAACTCTTGGACTTGTGAAAAATCAAAAAAAATGAATTGGCCTTAAACATCAGGGGAAGAAGGTGACCAATTTTTTGCCCTATTAGGTAAAAATGGTCAACATATTGGCGCCTCCCAGGGGAAGCATGTCTTCTATGCTTAGAATCCAGTTACCTTAAAAATCCATTAGGCACGGAGTCAAATTGTAACTTTTAAAAATAGCAACAGCTCCAATAAATTCTAGAATCAATTATACAGATTCACCTCAAAAGGAAAAGAAAAACACACGAAAGGCTAAGAAAACTACTTGTGAAAATAACACTTATGGAAAATAGGGAAAGAAAACTGAAAGCAACCTACTATATATAGCTAACTAGGTATTTTTTATTCCCTCCTAGATCAAAGGGAAAGCTTCTAATGTCTCCTTCCTAGCAAGAAGACTTATGGTGCCAGGCAAGTAGCTGAATGAAAAGGAGAGCTGGTGACCTGCTCCTCTTGCCTGTCACCTGATTTGGCTTGTACCCGAGTGGAGATTCAAACATGCTTCCAATGTATATGTACTCTATTTTTTCTTAGAATCTTGCCTCCTATTAGTTCTTTAGGCTAGTGTATCTCATCAAGAAATCAATTATTGTTGGTTCATCACCATAGGCCCCTTGATATGCATCATTGACTGGCTTGCTCTCTTCTGCCTCATGCTCGGGTTCCATGGTATGACCATCTTCCTTGATGATTTCAAAGAAGATATCTTTAGATTCATTAACCTCCTAAAGGGGTAAATCTAAAAAATTGTAGTCTCTTTGCATGCTTGTTAGAACCCCAATGTTGCCTTCTCCGCTCTTATCTAGCTCATAGCCTCCTTGAAGAACAATGCAACCTACCTCAATGACTTCAAATGAATCATTCAAAACATGAACAAGAGATTGTCCATGCTCCTCCATGTCACCTAAGGTGATCTCTTCCTCATCCATACTCATGAAGACTCCCTGGTCAGTCATAAACTGAGCATAATCTATATCAGGGAAGGCATGATAGCTTTCTTAGAGGTGTATGGATGGAGTGTATTCAGACACAGAATCGGCTATTTGGTCTGAAACATCCATCACATGTTCGCTGAGGAGACCTGCTCTAGATTCCAACTCTACAATTTGCCTATCCATATCCTCCTAAAAAAGCCTTTCCCAAAAATCACAATCATCATCGGGAGCAGGAGCAACCCCATCTTCTTCAAGGTTTTGAGCAAAACCTTTCTCTTCTTCTTCCCTTCTACCCCAAGATTCCACTGTTTGCTTCCAACTCATGATCTTGGGATTGGAATCTTACTTCTATGAACAGGCAACAACTTTATCCTCTTCAAGGTCCTAAGCTGGTTCATGATGTTCCTTCTTCCAGTTTGGAATTTAGAGATCATGTTGAAAGACTTGAGGAGGTTGGGGAGGATTTGGAAGGGTCTACTCATGTACAAGAAGAGTTGTTTGAAAAGAGGCATGCTAAAAAGCTAGGTGAATGGGATTGAGGGTAGGATTGATTGATGCATCGAATGAACCAGAAAGATTAGGTGCCATTTGATAGAAAGGATTTGGCATACAAGAGGGACTTTTCTCTAGAATAGGAGGGGGCAGACCTTGGGCCAAAATTTCTTGATTTTCACCACTCCACTTTACCAACATTTCATCAATATTGAAATTAGCTTGTGTATTGGTGTAAGGGGTGTCTTTTGGTGTCATCTCCTCTACAAGGTCTAAAAATCCCATCTCTCTCTCTCCAAGTAGTCTCATCTTAGCCTGTGATTCCTCAATCTGCTTAGCTATATTATCCTCATTTTGTACCTCTTGGAGCTCATAAGAGTCATTCTAGAGATGGGGAGTACATGAAGGTTGCCATGAAATGCAAGAAGATTCCTAAGGAAGGGTGGGAGGGACTTGAAAAGGACTGACCTCATTTTGTGCCTCACACTCTTAAAAAATTCCTTTCTCCTCATTGTTGTTCCATGACTCGACCACTTTATTCCAACTCAAGACATTCAGACTAGGCACCTCCCTTTGGGGTGATGGGACCACAATGTGAGAGGGTAATGAGGGTTTAGATTCCACTTCCCTTGCTTCCAAAATGGACTGTTGCATCTAAATATTTGCCAATTCGATTTGTCTATCAAGATTAGCCTTAAACATAAGGTTTGTTGTTTCAGAACTCTCCTCAACATAATTGGGGAAAGGACTTTGACAGGCTTGATCTGGCTTATAAGTAGGGGTTGTATATGATTGATATGATTCTTGGGGCAGTGAGTATGTAGGTTGATAGACTTGGTAAGGCTACCTCTCATGAATACTCAGCTTCTCTTCCAAAGATGCAATCAAAACCACCCACATCTAGCATCTCACTTGTAAGCCTGTGCCAATTGGCTCTTTCAATGGGAGTCCATTCCTTCTTAGCCTGATTCAATGAATTTCTCACTTGATGGATGACATGATCAGGAACTTCTTGGCCACATCCCCTTCTAGTGTCAAGATCTATTACATAATTTTTGTATCCCAGCAGTGCTCACTTGAAGGTGGAAACGGGTTGATTGGCAAAAAGACTGGGTTGAGTGGGAGAAGTGACATAATGAGAAGACTGGGCATAAGGTTGATATAGCTCATGATAGGGTTGGGACAGGTCATATTGGACTTGATAAGGATCAACATAAGGTTGGTGATGATCTTAGCCATGCTGGCCAAATAAAATAGGGTCCATGGCTCAGAACTATGGGATTATACATACCAAAATGTTTATTCTTGATGGTACGGTACCAGAACTGCTTAACCAATTTATTTAACTTGGATTCACCATTAGTGTTTGATGTAGAAGCCTCTAAAGGCTAGTCAGTTGAAGAACACACCAAAAATTCTTTAACTCTTTAGACAAAACCTGTCCCAGTTGGTCCCACCAGGCGTGCCAAAATTGTTGACGTCGAAGATTGCACCCTTGGCAGGAGGCCGAGCTCCTACCTTCTCCTCGAAACTATGGAAACTCCTCTCTCACCTGTGGGACTGGCGAAGCTAGAGGGGAGAGTCTCTAGATAAGGGCTAGCTCCCTTTGATGCATCATGTTCATTCCAGCAAGTGCTAACACATATGGATATGTAAATATATACTGGGGGGATGAAAAGGGAGAAAGATGCAGGAAAACAAACCACTCTATGGAGGTGATGCACCAAAATAAATCAACCTTCTCACATCCACACTTGAAATCAGACAAAAGTATACATACACTTTAGACTTGGCAAAAGGACCAGGCTGTAAGAAACTGGCAGGGAGGTTTTCATGAAAACACAAAAAATAGAGATTCAGTAAGGCGCTGTGAAATGTACACTGTAAGTAATTTCCTCTATTTTGCACTTCCAAATACTGCTCTTCTCTTGTCAGCTACTGAAATGGTGCCTTGTATACAACAAGTACGTTGGTGTTGGACCTGTGAAAGCATCAAGAGACAATGACTGAACACAAACAAACACTCAAGACATACACAAAAATATCTATCCAAGATGGAGGTAAAAACTGCATTTATTGATTCAGGTGGAAATTTTGCCAGGGCTACGCCTTACAAATGTGGAAGATAATTCTCAAATGACAAGTCTCCAATATATAAAAGAAGAAAGGAGGCCTCTTGGCACCCCTTTTAACAAGTGGCCCATGGTAGGCACTGTGTTAACTACTGAAATAACTTCCTGACATCTTCCTGTGTTACTTGGATCGCTCCATCTACTTCTGCATGATGGCCATTCTGTTGTCAGGAATTGAATTGATGAGTCATGCCATTTTCCTACTCTATAGTGCATATTGAAGAAAACCAGTCACACAGTTGGTCATTTGCACCTCCTAATGGTCAATTTGCAGACACTGTTTCACCTACAAAAATAACTTCTTGAGTCGGCATCTTCTTTCGCTACTTGGGCTACCTGCCAGTTCCTACACTTGGCACTTTGTCTTTTCCCTATCTTGTCTCTTCTAGATCCTTTGGCCCTCAAGGCTATCTTTTAGTAGGTCACTACATTTTTGGGCCTTTTCCATGGTTATCACTCCTTTGGTTTGAAATCAAATGGCTCTTTCATTGTGTTAGAATTGACGTTCACGTGGCCGTCATCACTTTGAAAACCAATGGTTAATTCACTTCCTTATATTTGATGATTCTCGAGACGTCATCATCCTCAACAAATTCCTTCAAGCTTTTCTCCTTCGGCCCTTATTGTGGGTCTTTCCTTTATTTTGAACCTTTTCCCAATTTTTTGTTTCGGCCCCTCATTGAACCAACCCATTGAATCGAAATTGGTTCAACGGTTCAATGGTTCAACGCTACATACCGAGCCGATTGAACCAAACATTGAACCATTCACTTTGAACAAAGATCGTTGAACCAAGCCATTGAACCAAAATTGGTTCAACGATTCAATGGTTCAACACTGTTGAATCGAGGTGTTTGAACTAAGCGATGAACTTTTGTTGAACTAAAGGCCGCTGAATCGTTTAAACTATGCTGATTGAAATTTGTACTATACTTAGCTGATTGAACTAAAGTCAAAGAATTTGAAAATCGAACCAAGCACCTACAGAGTCCGTAAAAACTCCTGGACTTGTGCAAAATCAAAAAAAAATGAATTGGCCTTAAACAGCAGGGGAAGAAGGTGACCGATTTTTTGCCCTGTTGGGCAAAAATGGTCAACAGCTACATATAAAATACTCATACACTAACTCTTCCATTAGTGATAGAGCATCATGTTTTTAAAGGGATTGTGTCTTTATAAATGCACAAGCAATTGGTACATGAGGTGGACACACTATATCCCTCTACTAGGACATAATGTTCTATAGGTACATCATCCACTTATAATACAAAATGGTACCTTACTAGATCTCTTACTAGAGAAATTTTACTATGGTATTTAGACCTTCAGAATATTAGAGGATTAGAAACAACTAAGGTTGTGTCTAATCTAGTTTCTAGGGGTCAAAAATCACATATTAACCATGCCAAACATGATGTTGAACATGATGTATTATCAGGTAAATAGCTTACAATTATCAGGGCCCTTAGCAATGCATCCCCCAATGCTTTGCCTAAATGAAAATTATCTCCCACAATATGAGGGGTATATGGATGGCCTTGAAGCAATGATCCCTAAAGAGGCTTATTTTCAAACACAAACCCAATATATTACTCATTCAATAGAGTATGTGCATAGTGGTGGAATCTATGAAACAACTTAAAAACTTCTTACCAAATTGCTCTTTCTTGACCACTAACTCCAATGGGAATTTTGGTGGTTTGGCACTTGGATGAAACTCCACTATGAATATGAGTACATCCCTTTCAAATCCAAATTATATATTGGGTAATTTTTTCTCTCTTGATCTTAAATTTGTTGTTGACATTTTGAATGTTTATGCTCCATCACATAATAGTAAAACCTTTTGGTTTGATATAGAGCTCTTTAGTATTATTCATATGCCCCACCTTATTCTTGTAGAAGACCTAAACTTCACTACCCACAATATAGAAATTTTGGAAGACCAAGCTTGATCTAATCCTATGGCATATTTTTTTTTACATTTCATGTAACTTCATTCTCTGGTGGATGTTTCCCCAATCCTATTAGAACCCACCTAGTCCAATCATCATTTCGATATACAGGTCATATCAAGGTAGCTAGATAGATTTTCACTCAAGGAAGGTCTTATATTGAGTATAAATGCATACAAGGACATCACTTTAAAGGTATTTACCTCTGATCATAATGTTATTTAGTTATATTTAAATATGGTAGTGAATCAACCTCCCTCTCCATACAAATTCAACCCACATTGGCTAGACTATGAGAAGTACATAGAGATAAATAAGGGGACATGAATCCCATACTCTTTTGTACAAGGACAACTAGTGATGGTTTAATTTCAAAGGAATATTATCAGAGCTAAAGTTGTCACAAAAATATGGGCAAAATAAACCTTTTATGGGAGTAAAAGGGACCTCTTTCGAGTCGATGGGAAAATCAAGGACAACATTAACTCTCTCCATGTGGAAAAATTAGGGCTAAGACTATTCAAGAACTCAATAACTTAGAAAAGGATAAATCCAGACTCTTAGCTTGGTAGGAAGCTAAGTGGTGCATGAATAATAAAGCTACATAGTTGTTAGAAGGGGATGAAAACATGATTTTCTTTCATCGATAGGCGATCACACATAGATCAAAGATCATCATATGAAACATCAGAGATAAAAATGGATTAGAATGTTTAGAATTTAACACCATCTCTAAGTTTAATATATCCTACTACAAACATATTTACATGGAACCTCCTTAGGAAAACATTAGAGACATTATGGTGGTTTCCACCTTATTTGATGGATGGGTTAGTAAAGTACATAACACTACACTTCCTTGGTTGATTTCAATAGAGGAACTACTTAAAACTATTCATAATTTTTAGCTTGGTAAGGCCCCTAGCCCAAATGGCTGGACTATTGAATTCTACCTAGGATTTTTGGATCTCATTGCAAACGATCTATTATTGACAATGGAGTAATCTCATAGAGTTGGTAAAATTCATTCCCTTTTTTCATCTACTTTCCTTACCAATATCCCTAAAGATGATAATATTTCTAGATTTAACCACTACTAGCCCATATCCTTATGTAATTGCATATATTAGATCATTCCCAAGATCATTGAAACCCATCTCAAACCCATCCTTTTAGAGCATATCTCCCCTGAATAGTTTGGTTTTCTTAACAACCACCTCATCCATAATGCCATTGGTACTACCTAAGAAGCCCTTCACACTATCAAAACAAGAGCTTGAGATGCCTTCCTCTTAAATATTGACCACTTGAAAGCTTTTGATAGATAAAATTAACTAAACCTTTGACTTATACTTACTCAAGTTGGGTTTATCCATTCTTTTATCAATTAGATAGAAGAATTTTTAATATTCATTTCATATGTTATCCTCATCAATGGATTTGTGTCCTATTTTTTCTCTCCCTCATGTGGTTTGTGTCAAGGCTTCCCCTATCACCTCTCCTTTTCCTTGTCATTATCGAAGCCCTTAGTAGATATATTTGCTTTGAACATATAATTGGTTGCATCTTAGGTATGAAAATTACCAATGAAACCTTTCTTACTCATATCCTCTTCATGGATGACATTCTCATTTTGGGAAATGGTACCATTCAAGAAGCTAAATTTTTGGATAGGATTATGAAACTATTTTTCTCTGCCATTGGGATGGTCATCAACTTGCAATAATTAGTCATATGTTTCTACAATATAGCTCCTAATATAAAAAAAATTGATCCTTACTATTTTACCTTTTGCCCTTCAGCTTCCTAAGGTAAGCATAAAATATTTGGGCTTCTTTCTGAAGACAAATGACTACCTCTCAACAAACTAGCTTTACCTAATTGATAAATTGAAGCTTTGTGGCAACCTATGGTAAAATAGATGGATCTCTCTTGTTGGTAGGTTGGTATTGGTTAAAAGCATTCTGGAGGCCATTTCAGTATACTAGATCTCACTCACCCATCTTCCAAGGATGATACTTAATTAAATTTAGAAACTTTGTTTACACTTCCTATGGTCTGAGAACAAAGAACTCAAAGGTATTCCACTGATCAAATAGACAACCTTTTCCAAACCAAAATATGATGGTGGATGGGGTTTGAAGGATCTAAACTTTTTCTCAAAAGTGTTGGCTATCAATAGAATATGGGACCTCATCACAAAATAGGGACTTTGGCAAAGGATCTTCGTTCAAAAAATATGTTTAGCCTCAATCCATTCTTGATTGCATCCAATCATATCCTAAGAAGCATGCCAAGGGATCTTTGTTCTAGCAAGCCATTGTCCAAAAATTTGATATCATTAGGAACTCCCTTACTTGGGACCCTGAGGATGGTACACAGGTCCTCATGGGTAGAGATGTGAGCTTTGGGATCCCAAATAAATTCAAATTCTCTAATGAGCTTAGGGGCACCCTCATACAAAAACACATACACACCCTTGCAGATCCATATGACAACACTTTGGGTTATCATTGGCACTCAAGATAGAAGATGATTGAATCAATTGGTCTTTATGCTTTAGAAGCATTCTAGTGGGATAGTTACAAGATGAGCTTAATTTTAAATGTCATACACATTTGGGAGCAAAAAGATCAATTGTGTTGGGCACACAATCTTGTTGGAGGTCTCTATTCTATAAAGTTGGGTTAAAAAATACTTTGATCACATATTGAGGAACTTGAAGCCACCTAGTGGTGGATGGGTCTATGGAAAATCAAGGCTCCACCCAAAGCAAAAATACATATGTGGCTGGCCTTACACAATAGAATCCTTACTTAGGAGAACCTTCAATATAGAGGTTGGAATGGGCTGAATATATACTCATTATGCAGGGAACACATTGAAATTGGTGATCATATTTTTGTTTACTATCATTTCACTCATTCGATCTAGGATGTTATTGTGCGTCATGAACTTGGATCAAAGTGGGATGCGGATACCCTATTAGAAGCATGGGATAACTGGTACACTAGCATGGATACACCTATGACACTACTCGATATCCCTCTAAACATATGTTGGAGCATTTAGTTAAGAATAAATGAGGCAATATTCAAGAGTATACAACCCACTATGCTTTATAATGTTTAAAATTTAAATACTCTTTCATATCTATTGGCCCACCATCATCAGAGGCATAGAACTATTCCTCCCATGATCATTGCCTCATCTTCTCCCCACTTTTACTGTGCTGGAGCTTCTTGTGGAAACTCAAGACATAGTGTATCAAGAGACATCTTACATCATAAAAATTGGTCTATACTCTTCAAACTAGGCCTTGGTGTTCATTCAAATAATTTTTTTGAATTACATGTTGTAATTATAGCTCTCAAAATCACCATTGATAAATCCATCACTACTCTAGTGGTGCATTTAGATTCAAAATTTGTGTGTGACTTGATGACTGGTTCCTATCGTTGTCAACATATCACCCTCTTGCACCTTGTATACAAATCTCATAATATTTCCAATCAGCTCTTGCAAGTGTCTTTCATGCACATCTATAGAGAGCACAACACTGATGCAAATAAATTGTCAAAAGAATTGTACAACATGGTTGAAGGTAAGCTTTACTTGAAGGTTTTGAACATGGATGGTGCATGCAAAAAAAGGGAGTTATCCCTCTATTGATTGTTGTTTGGCCACTCTTTTCCATATTGTTATCTCTCCAATCATTGTGTTGGAATTTTTTTTTGTTTGAGGTAGTGATGCCTCCCTACAAAATTTTACTATCCCCTCATGTTATTTGTTAGCATGTTTTCATGTGAGCCTTTTTGGCTCTCTTTTGTTTTTGCCCAATAACCCTTTTTGGTTGTTTTCTAGTTGTATATGTTTACCGAATTGGAATAAAATTACCGACCTTTTTCTTTTGAAATATATTATATTAGATAATAAATATTAAAAATAATTAAATAAATAAACAAATAAATAAATAAATAAAATCATATTATTTCATTATTCATTAATATTTCATTTAATATTAATTATGGATAAATTGTTAAATTTCATATACATAAATGAAATAATTTGTTATTATCATATGGGTATATATTCAATATATTTTCATAATTCTGAGATACATGAAAAGTTTATACTTATAGGTCTATTGTCAATTTTGTTTCGTTAATATTGTCAGAATTTAGATTTGAAAGTATATATAAATGTCTAATTAAAGTAGTAAAAAAATATTTTGATATGGAGTGGATAGTTAAATGTGGGAGTGTGCCTATATATATATGATAGTGTATAATTCTTATAATATGAGGTTTTATGATGGAATTAAATCACCTATCCATTTTTGTGTAAAAATATGAGATTGGGTCTTCCTTAATCACTGTTAGGAATGGATTTAATCCAAAATTTATGAAGATTCTACACCCAATAAAATACCTCTTCGACATAGTCTAATAGATTTAGAATGAAAATTTTCCATTTATTAGAAGTTTTATTTTGATTGTTAACTATATAAATACATAAATTCGAGTAACAATATTTGAGTTGAGGTTTGACGGTTTAGTTTACTTGTGGGTACCTTGGGAATGATGATAAAACTAGTTCTTACCTCAATAGGTATAGGATGAGTTAATTTGCTTGTCTTGTAATTAGAGAAATTTATGAATTATAACCAATGTAGAAGATTTATTTATTTTCTTGTTCACACCTAGAGGAGAGCTCATAAATCTAATGTGTGTACAATTCTTTTTCTATGGTAGTATCGCTCATGTTAGTGTGATTCAATTATTTAGCACTTCATATTGGTATGTTGTGTTAGTATTGTAATAAAATAGTAATTATCTGCATTGGATGAGGATGAGCTTAGATACCAATCTGACAAAAAAATTCTTGTTAAGATCAACCTTTCTAGTTGCTTAGTATGTGAGTTATCATAATATGTTATAGTTTATTGCTTAAATATTTGTTAAATTTGTTTATTAATTTGGAAAAACAAAGTTTTTAGGAGGGAGAAATCTCTTGCTCAATGTAAGTTGACATTTAAAAGATTATTTTCGTAGTGTGGGTTGGTGAGTTACCTATGGAAATAAAGTACATTGATATAATGTTTTTATGTTGAAATTAGAAGCATCTTGTATGTTATTTGATTTGACTTTTGAATAAATGATTATTATATGTTTGTTGTTCAATTGGGACATTTGTAAAGTTTTGTTCTTAGAGATTTTCATTAATATAAGTTGATTTACCATTGAAAAGATTTAAGTTGGAGCTTATGTACTAGATAGCTATAATGATTTTTGTATTATTCAAATATATCAATGTACAATGATATTCTTTAATCTAAATTGTCAATGATTTGTCTGTAACATTTAATGCATTGAAAATAGATGTAGGCTAGTGCTTGACTAATAGAGTTACTTCTAGTAGTGATTTGGAAACTATTTTATATGAGTCGAGAACCTTGTTGATTAGGTCAATTAAATATTATTTAGATGGAAATTAGTAATCATTTGGATAAGAAAATGTTGTAATATCTAAGATTTATAGTTAGACGATAGCGTTAGTGTTAAGAATACACAATTTGAATATTAAAATAACATTAAGAATATAATATGACAAAAAAAATTAGTAATTATAGACTTGAAATATAGTGAGTTTAACTTACCTTGCCATTGTGAAATTATGGATTAATCTTACTATGTAGTATTATTTATACAATTAACATTGGGTTAAACATATACAGTTAAAATTAATGAGTAAAGTTAATAAATTCTAACATGAAATATTACTGAGTGTTTTGACATAAATATTATGATTCTCATAGCTTAATCATTGTAAAAACACAAATGAATTTGAGATTTGATTCCTATATTGAAAAGTACACACACACACACACACACACACACACACACATGTATATTTTCTAGGATCATTTGTTGATGGTTGAAAGATTGCATGCACTTTTATAAAATTCAGTGCAAGTTTACACTAAGAGTTTTATGTTTGAAAATCAACCAAATCGGTTCAAAAATGGGTTCAAAATTAATACCCGAACATGAAATTTTTTGAAATAGAAACTTTTGATCTCTAAACTTATCATATGTGAATCAAATTATATAACCATTATTTTTATACCCCATTCCAATATTTTTTTGTGGATCCGGTTCTAGAGACATATGGCAGATTTTTGCACCTAATTTCATTTTTTTTTGCCTGCGAAGTCAATTCAAATTGAGTTGCCAATAAAGAATTAGAGTATTAAATAGAAAATAGAGTTTGTTAGTAGTTATTTTTACTTTTAAATTTATATAGAAACTTTTAATTACTGCTTTTGGATGTTTTTACCATTTTTAGTGACCTTTTTTCCAAACCCAATTTATTCAAAAATTGAATCTGATTTTGATCAGCGAAGTCACTCTGAAAAGGGTGTTGTAATAATCACCTAGTTTAACATTTCTTGAATCTAAAAGTTGTAACCTCTTAGTTTGAGTTTTATATTCATATATAACCTTTTGTATTTAGTTTTTAATCTCTTTGATATTTTTAGTGAGTTTTCTTTGAACCCTATTTGTCACTATTTTCTGGGAATGACAGAAAATATCGTTAAGTACTATTTGGTTTGATACTCTTCTCCTTCATGTCATTCACCCTTGTTATAAAATAATACTTCTATTTTGGTTATGTTATCATATAAATTTGACTCATTATTTCATAAAAGTGTAGACCTTTTCCCTCGTATTTATTTTAGTGTTATTTTGTACCATGTTTAGCCTTGTTGAACCTTTGTAGCCTTAAGAGTAATTTTGGCATGTTTAATTGTGGTGTTGAATTGATTATTCATGTGATTATTATTATTCATAATTATATCTTGTGAAAGTTACCATAGTTAAGATGTGATCCTTCCCTATTTGTAAAGTTGTAATTTCTAAAATTTATCTTCTACTTGGCTGTGGGAAACTTGGTGAATTTGTATAGAGAATTGAAACCTGTCTAGCCTTAGGTGTTTTTGAATGTCTTATAATCATTTCGGATTCACCTTAGGATAGACTATTGACACCCAAATCATATTAATTGATCCAAGTTATATTTGAGGCTTGATTCTTCATGCACTTTGCTTTGTGTAGTAGATCAAAGCGTAACCGATTGGACCATCAATTTATAGTGACATTATATTCTTGTGTTCTCTTGAGTTGTATTCCATGTTATTTTCAATGTATTTATATGCATAGGATTTAATATGTTCATTAGAGTGTAAAAAAAATGGTGTGGTTTTGTGTGTGCTTGAGACATAAATTTTGAACATTACAATGACTAATCTTGACTAAGTTAATGACCTTAATACATATAGTACATATTGTTGAATATCATGTGAATGATTTTTCATTGAATATTGAGTTTCTTGTAATAATATTATCTTAAATAAAATATATGCATATAAATAATCAATCCTATATGAAGGCATGTGATTCAGGTTGTCTATACTTTGAATGATTAAGACATATGGTGTTTTTTCTTTTATAAATTTGGTTATGTCAAGCCATTCATAATATGGATTTTGCTCATCTAGTCTAGATCTAGTTGGATTACCCTTGTTAAAGATCAATATAAGAAATATAATAACTTAAACAACTCTTAGAAAGAGTGTTATTGAGGACTTCAATGGGCCTTGACTGTAGATCTCCCTGGAGGGAATCTATCAAGTAGGAAGCAACACTTAAAACTATACAGTTAGTTTAATAAATTGAGTCAAAACTTCTAGATGATTAGCCTAAGAGATGATCTTTGTTCATCATTATGTATTCTATTGGAATCTATATCACAAACTAAGTTTATCCATAAATGAGTGCATCTCAATTAAATGGCTGAGTGTTTGTTAGGAAGAATAAATGAATAATAGGACTGTATCATCTAAGTTTTGGCTATTTTGATTAAAAAATACCTTAAGGAAGGATTATAAATTAAATAATTGAATAAGCTTTCTACTTAGACTTTTCCTTTATCTAGACCAACTTTTGTAAAAAGGAAAATGATAACAGAGCTGGTATCTTTGGCAAAACTAGTTATAATAATACAAGGCAATCAGATGGGTCTCGTGATAGATACCTTCACATGAATTAGTTGTTGATTAAAAAGGATTTAGAAGGCCAGTCCTAGACTATGTGTCCTTATACTTTATAAATCCCTATCAAACCTCTTACCTTTGGTTATCAAAAATGGTCTTTGAGTCACTTTTATGAAGTTTGAACTTCTTCAATTGGAGCAGTAAACTTTCAAATTAAGCTTGTCTTGTGTTTTTCGGGTGATTGATTAAACCAACAATAATATTGGTTTATTATTGTAGGATTTTCTAAGCCTCGATGTTTTTTGTTTTATTACTTTCTAGTTCAATCAGCTTTGTAATTTTAGCCTTAAGGTTTATGTGTTTCACTTTGAACATCAACTTCTAGCTTGGTCGAATTAATCTTCACATTAGAATGGTGTAATCGACATTTAATTACCATTGGTCACCTTTTGATTAGTTTCAAGCTTCTAGTTAGTCAAATATGGATTTTTTACCTTAGTTATAATTATCCTCATTGATTAAATGTGTCTGCCTAGACTTTCCTTAGATGCCTCATAGATAGGCCTTTATGTGGC
The DNA here is from genome assembly GCA_037957365.1 of Torreya grandis. Classification (NCBI taxonomy): domain Eukaryota; kingdom Viridiplantae; phylum Streptophyta; class Pinopsida; order Cupressales; family Taxaceae; genus Torreya; species Torreya grandis. Next base: position 1,490,657 of record JARHVA010000298.1, on the reverse strand, counting down.
TTTTGCCTTGGCCAGTTTGTCACCTTGGACTTTTTTTTTTACTTTACCTTAGTCATTTTTATGACTTTTTGTGAGTGGTTTAGAAGAAGCCACATGTCATCTTCCCGCTAACCTGGGAGTGATGTTAGCTTAGTTTGTAGTATAGTTAGTGTCAAACTAGTGGGATAGCAAGATGTTACCATGTGGCATTATATCAATGACCCAAAATCTTAGAGAGCTTATATAGGGAACGATGTTAGCAGGGTAGTAGGATGTTACCACATGGCATCATTTGAAAACCCATAATTATGATGAGGACCATACAATGTGTAAGCCTTTAAGGAAATAGGCTCATAGGATGTTTTTATGTGGCATCATCTTGATGACCTGTTATCCCAAAAATATTTGTGTAGCTTTCAAAATGCTCTAGGTAAGTGGGCTCACAAGATGCTACCACATGGCATCATCCTAATGATCCATTATTCTAGAGATGTATGTGTAGATTGCAAAACTTGTGGGCAAGCAGGTAAGTGGAATGCTAGTATGTGGCCAAATCCTACTGCTCTATTATTACAGAGGCTTATGTATCATTTATGAAGCTTGTGGGCTAACTAGATAGTAGTATGTTATCGCATGGCACAATCCCACTATTTCACAGCCCCAAAGATGTCATGATAGCCCTATAAAGTGGTAAGGTAGTGAGTAGTAAATTATCACCATGTAGTGTTTTCATAAATCCTCTTAGGAAGCAACAAGTGGCAAGATTAGCCCCAAGAGCCTGAAGGGAAGCTGACATGGCTAGGGAAATAGTCAAAGCAACCATATGGAGCCCCACTATGTCAATAGTGGTCAAGGTAAATTTTAATGATTGTCTAAATCTCATTTGTACCAATATCATGTAGCATGAGTTTGGGTAGACCCAAAGTACTAGGTCAAATAGATTAGCATTGTGGGCTTCAGAATTAGTGGCTTACACCTGAATAAGTCTTTAGGTAGTTTAAAGATTCTTGTTATGCTTGAATTAGATTTTGGTATCTATTTGTATGCATTGGTTGTTTGTTGGTTGAAGTTGTGTGTCACGCCTATCTTTTAGAGAAAAAATGGACATGAAAAAATAAATTTATTGACAATAATTTTAGTTTTTCTTGGGTCTTGTTGAACATTTTACACTCAAAATTTTCTTAAAAACATAAGTTTAAACTAATTATTATTTTTTAATAATCATTTAAAATTATGTTTTTCATTTAAAGATAATATGGTTATTATTTGTCAATGGGAAAAATTCTTATTCTTAGTATTTTTCATAAAATATGAAGTTTGAATGGAGATTCAAAAGTTTAATTATGTCTGAACAAGATTTTGTTTCAGATTTTTATCAATTCATGTATATCATATGCATACATGTTGGGAATGTTTCAAATAATATCTGGGTGTTATTATTTTATTTGGCTTTTACCATATCCAAAGTACTATATTTGGATGTATTTGTTTATTGAGTTTAAACTTGGTCTTAGTTATTCAACCTCATCTTAGATCTTAAAACATGAAACTTTCTTTGAAATTCTTGCATGCAGACTCTAATTAAAAACTTGGTTTTGTTTAATGGATTTTCTCTAAGACATAATGTTGATTATTTAAGGTCAAAAAAATTGTTTGAAACTTTTCAAAACTTCATAAAAATAATAACTTGTAAACCCTATTTTCCCTGAAAATACTTGGTCATTTTTGTTGTTATTCACATGTAATTATTTTGATGTTCAAACCTTGCATATACTTTCAGCCTTATTAAGGTTTCAAAGTAAGTATAATATGGTTTTACTTTTTGGGTTAAAGACATAGTTGATATATGAAAGGTTTTAATCAATTTAGATATATTTTTGGGTATGAAATTCTATAAGATTTAACTCTACATCCATATTTTTGACTCATATTTATGATGAATTATTAGTGAAACTATCATTTTATTGGATATGGAAATATGGGTTTCATTGGTTATGCAATCAAACCTCTCTAGTTTTAGAAGTCTATTGGTATTAAATTATATAATAAGTAGTTGAAAAATTATATTTGATACTCATTTTATATAAATAAATTTAAATATTTGGTTTAAATCACATACTGTTAACACCTGTATACATATTTATAGTCTTTTTTAATAATTTATAATGTATTCATCTTGGTCCATGTAAAATTTTAGAAAAAAAATGGGATTATTTTGGTTATTCTCAATTGTTTGAAAACAAGATGAGTTAATTATATATTGATAATAGAATTGTGCATGAAGATATTATTGATGTTTTACAAATAAATGCATGATAGTATTATGTGTTTGAAGCTTGAATGCATGAACATTTTTAATTAAATAGGTAAAATAAATATAGTTTTACATGGCTCAAACAGCTATAGGTTTAAAACAAGTAAAGACCCACAGTCAAACAATAAAGCCTTATGGACTAAAAAATAGAAGTCCTTCAACTAAACCGATACACTCCAACAAGAAATTAAGAACTAAGACAAAACAACATTAACAAAAAGAGCCCTAAATAGAAATTGAGGGCTTCTCAGAGTTAGATTTATATTGTAATGCAACTTGTTATGTCTCCTTAATCTTCACCAGGAATGATTCTTTGTTAATTTTGACTCAACTTCTTTTGTAGGCTCCTTATAAGAGAGCCTATTTGTACTTATTTTGAGGGATTCTGATGTTCCTTTTAAATTATGTAGTAGGTTGAGTCTCTTCAATATTTTCCTATAACGACTCAGCATTACTTTCTTTCTATGATAGAGGGACTTTATTTTCCTTTTCTTTGTCTAGTTCTTAATTAATCTTAATTGTTTTAAATTTTAGGTCATTTCAATCCTTGTTGAGAGAAGCCATGGCCCTCCATATGAGTTCCAATTTATCTATAAGACTCCCAATTTCCTGCTGCATTCAAAATTTGTATATGTCATTCTACAAGTTTCCATGTTCATATATCCATCATCCTCTTTCTAGTATATGGTAATACTTCTAGGCTTTTGGCTTATGAAGGCAAGGTAAAAAGCAATGGGGTGTGTGAAGAGAGACTTGATGGAGCTAAAAAAAGGGGAGAAGGGTTGGGTTGAGGGCATGATAAGGGGACCCTTCCTCTTTCTCTAAAAGACTAGATTCATCCTCAGAAGGGTATTTAGCCAAGATTTCTTCAATAAGGGTGTTTAGTCAGGCTGTCTTCACTTGGGATGATAGGCTTCCCATGCATGGATTCACCATATTAAATAAGATAAGAATGAGGCCATGGTGGATGATTTCATTCTTATCACTAATCTAATAGGTTAGGGCCATGGATTCTAAGGATTTTAAAAGGTAAAAAGATAGAGTGATATTATAACTAGGGAAGTGATTGAGAAGCAAAAAATGGTGCAAAATAAATAGTGTGTACTAACTTTCAAGGGTTAAATATTTCATTATTTGTAGACATATCTCTAGCCAACATTAGGGGAGATCCTACCATGGGAATCCCTTCTTCTCTATCTTTAGCATTGCATTGGTTCAAAAAAAAATTTGCAGCAACTCAAGTTTCCAACTCTCATCCTTGAAAACCTTTGCCCCATCATAGGACATTCCAATCACTTCTCCAATGCTTTATTCAGACACCACAATATTTACACCCCTCATCCTAACAGTCTATATATTCCATGTAAGCACAAAATCCTTTAAGAGTTATTCATCATGTCCTTTGATCCTTTGCATGAATTCTATGAGACCACCTTTGCAAATCTTCTTCTAAACCTTCTTGTTCCCCTAAACTTTAGCACATGAAATAGGTTCTAGGCAGTCCTGATTGCCCCCCATTTATTTTTGAAATATGTTTCTCATTTTTTGAATAGGATTAGGAGCATTTCTAATCTCAATGTATGATTTTCAAGCTTGAAAGAGATAATTAATTTTTGGAATGAAGAAGATGTATCTTTGATATGATAATGATAATATTGTAGAGGGAAGGAGCTCCACACACTCGAGATTAAAGTTATCATGTGTGATCAAATCATAGAATAATTATGACTTGTCCATGACATCATTGTTAATGATATTTAAAATTTGGACTAGGATAGAGTTAGTTCTATCTCATGTGGCCATCCTATCAATTCTGACCCCATAGTTGGCTAAAAAATCGGTGGTGGCATTACCTTCATGGAAGACATGGATAACAGAAGTCTCAACAAAGGTGGAAATCAAAAAATGGGAATCATCAATCATGGACTTAATGGTATATTTGAAACCCTACATGAATACTTAGGTTCTTTGTTGTGAGAGGGTTTAACATTATATTGTGATATATAAATATTTTAGATGCAAATATGAGCACAATGAAAAGAATTCTGATTTATTTCAAGCTTCACATCGATTTTTCATTATGAATTATTTGTAAAAAAAATTGAAGGTTGGTTATTGGGATATGAGTTTTTTAAAATGGTTTTGATATGTTTCATTTCTTTTCGGTCTAAAAATTTCTATAAGAATAGTTTCAATTTCATTTAGTCATATTCTTGATACTTCATAGATAAAATTTGGGTCATATGGTTGAATTCTAGTACAAGACCTTACTTGCAGTTTTTCTTAGTTGGTATATTTTTGAAAAATAACAACTTGAAGTTCCAATAATAGTTGAAAAGAATTTATTTTTGAATAAACAATCATATATTTTTCAAACAAGTTTTGAATGTTTAAAATTGTATGTTCACTTTTCTTTAGTAGCTTCTTTAGAGATAAAAGTTATATTTGGAATATGTTTTTTTGCTCTTTTTCCTCTTCATCTTAAAAAAATATCAAGGTAGAGTAGAGGTTCTTAGAGTTATGATAGATACAATGTTTAGAGAATATCTCAACAAAATGAGATTGTGCCGTCTACTCAAGATAATTATTGAGGAAGACCTTTAAGGGTTTGAAGGGCATCTAGCATGTTTGAGCATGATTTAAATCATGACACTCATGTTTCTATTAATTTTAATGGTTGTGATACTTCATTTTGAGATATCTTGAATTATGTGCCTTCTAGTTCTTTGTCATCTCATGGTACCCATTCTTTGTGACCTTTTCGCAAAGGTGCTTTCAGATCTTGCTCTTTTGGGCGTAGTTCTCCAACTATTTCAACACATCATATACAACCTCCATGTAATGTGATAAATCCATTTTTTCAGTTTGAACCTAAAAATAATGTCTTGTTGACTATATGATCCTAAAACCTTTTGTTGGCCAGAGCAATGTTGCTTCATCGAGTCATAAATGTGCTAGTAATCATTCATCCCCTGTAATAACTCACATTATGAAGAAAATTAATTTAGAAATGGATGACAAGTCTAGAAGCATTACTAGAATTGAGATGTTAGTTATGTCTCTTGAGTACATTAAATATTAAATTAAATAAGGAGCACCTTTAATTTATTTGGTTTCAGATGAGTAATGAAATATTTTCTGTAATATTTGTTGTTGATACTCTAGATGTTCTCTAACTTTGATAAACTCTTTTAGTTTCACTAAATTACATTTAGTATGCAATACTTTGGTTTGTTACTAGATACATTATTGCAGTAATAGTTCAGTTATGGTTTATTTATCTACACAAATTATTTTATTCAGATGAGTTTAGTAAAATATTTTGATTTCATATGAGATTTGATGAAATATTTTAGTACATGGATTTTAGCTAGTTGTTTTGAAAAATGTTATGTTATTTATTATGTTATACCATCCATGAAGAATAAGTTTGATAATTTTAAAGATTATTACTTAAATATTAGTCATTTTTTATTAATTAATTAATATGAAAATTTATAAAAATGATAAATCAAGTTGTTATAAGTGGGCCCCCACCCCGTTAGAGATTTGTTTTTTGTCTATTAAGTTAATTAAAGGCTTTGAGTCATTATAAGTTCACTTTATAAACTTAATATTTAAAATCTTAATATAAATCAGTTAACTTTAAATAAAGTAAACCTAATTTTATTTTAAGTTAACTAAAAGTTGGTTATAACTTAAATTATAATTAATTTCTAAAAATGTCTTGTTGACTATATAATCCTAAAACCTTTTGTTGGTCAAAGCAATGTTGCTTCATCGAGTCATAAATGTGCTAGTAGTCATTCATCCCCCTGTAATAACTCACATTATGAAGAAAATTAATTTAGAAATGGACGACAAGTCTAGAAGCATTACTAGAATTGAGATGTTAGTTATATCTCTTGAGTACATTAAATATTAAATTAAATAAGGAGCACCTTTAATTTATTTGGTTTCAGATGAGTAATGAAACATTTTTTGTATTATTTGTTGTTAATGCTCTAAATGTTCTCTAACTTTGATAAACTCTTTTAGTTTCACTAAATTACATTTAGTATGCAGTATTTTGGTTTGTTACTAGATACATTATTGCAGTAATAGTTCAGTTATGGTTTATTTATCTACACAAATTATTTTATTCAGATGAGTTTAGTAAAATATTTTGATTTCATATGAGATTTGATGAAATATTTTAGTACATGTATTTTAGCTAGTTGTTTTGAAAAATGTTATGTTATTTATTATGTTATACCATCCATGAAGAATAAGTTTGATAATTTTAAAGATTATTACTTAAATATTAGTCATTGTTTATTAATTAATTAATATGAAAATTTATAAAAATGATAAATCAAGTTGTTATAAGTGGGCCCCTACCCCGTTAGAGATTTGTTTTTTGTCTATTAAGTTAATTAAAGACTTCAAGTTGTTATAAGTTCACTTTATAAACTTATTATTTAAAATCTTAATATAAATCAGTTAACTTTAAATAAAGTAAACCTAATTTTATTTTAAGTTAACTAAAAGTTGGTTATAACTTAAATTATAATTAATTTCTAAAAGTGAAGGCTTAAAAAGACATGAAAGACATTATTGAGACATAGATGAACTCATATAGTTATAAGAGATCTTAAGTTTAAAGTTTCATAATGTGATTTCTCTTTTGAAATAAATCTCTAAGATCATGTATAACTCATAGGAAGACCAAATAACACATTCTTTAATGGTGAAGTGGCATACTTGGTATAGTCAGGGATATCCATGTAAATTGTTTGATTAGTAAACTGATTATCTGAATATGACTAAGATTTTCAATGTTTTGATGATTGCAGAATAATACAATAATATGTGTAGATCATATTTATACTTTTCTCGAATAATAAAAAATGCTTCATACATATTACAAAAAATTATTGAGTTTTCATTATCTATAATTTTATCCTTATAAAATTATTGTAAAATAGTTATGAAATTCATAGTTTTTCAATAAAAATTCTATTTTTTGTTACAATTCACGTTTACTCCAAATTTTATACTTGTACTTTTAGTATTTTTTATTAAGTATTCAATTTTATTTTATATTTTTTTATTCTTTATTTAGTTTTTTTAACTAATTTTAAATTAATTTCCTTTTTAGTATTATTTCATTTATTCTTGTATAGCTTTTAGATTAGTGATAGCATTTATTTTATTTCTGTAAAAAAAAATTATTTTTAGTTTAGTGTTCACTATTTTCTTTTTCTTTTTCCTAGTTTGTATTCTTGTCTTCTATTGGTGTTTTGTTCAATTGGTTTCATTGAACGAAGTAATAAGAAAGTAATAAAGGATATTATTCATATAAAGAGATCTTTGATAAAACATAAGAGTATTTAATCTTTCAAGGGATTACTTTTTCTATAGGTTCTCTATATCAAATAGGATTAATAGTAATTGATAAAACTCCTATATCAATTATTAAAAAAATATTGTTATGTTATGTATCTATTATGATAGCAAGTTTTTTTTGATAAGTCAAAAAAGGGGTTAAGCCCATCTATTATAGGTATCTAATCAAAAAACCCTAGAAGAACTAGAGAAATACAACAGGAGTATCAAAGTTTAAAAGAGCAAGAAGCTTTGAAATACTTAAAAATTGAATAAATATTAGTCTTCATAAAAAATGACTATGTTTGCAGTGTTGCCAGCATCACAAACATCTTCTTCAAGGTTGATAGCATCTAAAGAGTTCACCAAGTGAATTTCATCAGTATCATGCATAATTCTTAGCCTTTCACAAATTATCTTTAGCTTTGATGTTGAAGGATGTTGTCTTCAACCATTGCCTTTATGAGAGTCCAAATTTGATCAAGCTTGGTTTCCATTAAATGACTAAAATGTTCCACATCTCATGAACATCAAGAGAATTACTAGCACTAAAGAGAATAGTCTAAATTCTAATAAGTTGATCAACTTTGAGGGTGTCCAAGCGGGCATTAGATTAACCAGTATCTTCCATACCCTTGATAACTACCTCTATAGAAGATATCGAGGAGCCACCCCCAATACAAGTAGCAAGCTAGGCACAAAGCAAATTCATGGCCATCCATTTTAGTAGCTTTTCGTCCTTCATTCCCTCCAGTAGGGTTTTTTTCCAAAATTCTAGTGCTTCTTGGGTCATAAAATGAGTCTTTTTATCTAAGAGGGAGCCTAAGTCAAGCAAATGGTGGAGCTTCAAGTCATCCACCAGGCCCAAAAAGGAGTGGACATCTTCCAAATAATATTTATGCAATAAATTGTTATTCATTTCATTAATCCAATTAACAATAGAGGCCTTACCTTTAGCCTACCTAGGGCACTTGCTGCTTGAGCCTCCCATGTCTATTTCACTAGAGAAGATATCACCACAGAGCCAGGAGTATAAATCAAAGAAGGGAGTATAATGCCTGAGGTGAAGAGTAGACAGATGTAAATACCATGTCATGAGACATGTACATTACATATAACTCTTGATAAACATCATTCACCACTGCCAATAATAAATTCCCATGCTTTGGAGATCTAAAAACTCAATCCATGACTAGTTAATGATTATCTTAATTAATATAGTGGTTCTTTGAATAATTTTTTGCAATCCTCCAAGCCTTTGATCCTTTGGGGAGGGCATTGGTCATATGGGTACTTAATTCTGAGTGATTGAGGGTGACACCTTCATTAGACATATGATTAGCAAGCTTATTGCTTTCATGAAATATGTGCAAGGGAAAGTAAGTCTTCAATTTATTACAGATTCTTGTAATCATCCATGATATTCTTTAAGATCCAATTATGTGTAGATCCATTTGAGAGGGATTCAATGATAATTTTCTATTCCCCTTCTATTTTCAAATCAAGCTAATTATTTTGAACTACTAAAGATAAACCACACCAAAAAGATTTAGTTTCAGTGACATTATTATAGCAAGAGCCAAGCACTTTAGTAAATCTAAGCAATAAATTACCCCTAGAATCTTTAAATGTCCCCCCAGTGCCAACCATACTAGGATTGCCTTTAGTAATGACATCAAATTTGAGCTTAATCCTAATGCTAAATGGTGGAGTCCAATTGTCTTTCCTACTTTTTTAATGTTGCTTCTAACCCTATTATCAAGGAGACCAGTAATGGTTTCATTCCAATTTTATAAAAGATTATTATCATTTAGAGTAATATTTCCTTTTTTGGGAGGCCAACATATGAGTAGTTCCTTGATGGTCTTCAAGATTTTATCAATGATTTTGAATTCATTTTGACTGATGTATTTAAATATTCTTCTATTCCTTTCAAGCCAGATATTCCAGCATATGATGGCTGGAAGAGAGTTTCAAATTTCTTAAAATATAGGTGAGCTTATCTTGAGATTCCAACTAAGAATTAAATCCCTAAGAGAGTTATGCAAAATAAAATTACAATTTAAGTGGAGCAAAAAAAATCCATATTGTCAAGGAAAAATGGCAATGTATGAGAAGATGATTAGTACTTTCTTCTTGAGAGTAACATAAGATGCATCTTGAAGGTCCCTGAAAACCTTTCTTTTTTAGATTGTTGGCAGTGAGAATTTTGTCCCAACAAGAAATCCATAGAAAGGAGTTAGCCTTAGGAAGACCATGTTTATTCTAGATTGTAGAAGAAGGAAAAGGCTCCAAAGGTTGAGCATCTTAGGGAAATAGATTTTGTAACCCTCTTTAATAGAATAATTGCCAACTTTAGATCCTCTTCAGATAAGAGTATCATCTTTTTTGGAGAATTGGAAAGGTCAAAGAATTTATTGCAACTTCTTTTTTTCTTCTTTGAGATGCTCAGGAACTTGCAAGTCTAACCAACCATCTTTATTGTTATTAAAATATTTTGAAACCCAAATTCTTGCATGAGAGGAACACTAGGTACAAAGGTTTTAAAGAGAGTTAATACTTAAGAGGGGTTAAGGATATTAGTCCAAATTTTGGCTTTGCTACCTTTCCCAACATTCCATGTAAGCAAAGTCTTAATCATATGTCTTTCTTGTATTATTATATTTCAGGCAAGAGAACCTTTGTACAGAGAACTAGTGGTGAAAACATTTTTTTGGATCATATTATCAAGATAGTTGTGCATGAGAATGATGCTCCATAGAGAGGAATCTTCAAAATACAATCTCTAAACAAGTTTGGCACCTAAGGCCCAATTCATGAGTTTGTTAATTCTAAACCCAAGTCCTCCCCATACATGAGGAAGACAAGTTTTTCCCATTTGATCAAAGCCATTTTTTTAATTTCATCAGTACCTCCCTAGAGAAATCTTATTTACATGGACTTGAGATATTTCTCCACTTTGTTAAGCAAAAGAAGAACAGACATCATGTATATAGGCATGGCTTAAAGGCAAGATTTAATAATTTGGACTCTTCCATTAAAGGTGAGCCACTTGCCTTTCCATCCTTCCAGCTTGCACATTGTTCTATCAATCAATGCTTTCCAAAGATCTAAAGAGTTTTTGCTAGAAAAAAAAGGGATTCCTAGATAGGAATAAGGGAGAGATCCTGAAGTGATGATAAGAATCTTGTAAATGGTTGCTTGAACAAAATTGTTAGTATTAAAAAAGAAAATATTTGATTTTTTAGAGTTGACTTGAATCCCTTTCATAGAGAAAAAGATCTTGATTGAGAGAGGTTGTTTCTACAATGGTGGATGTACTAGCGAGGCCAGTGTCATCTTTAAATAGAAGATGAGAAATTTGTGTAGCATTGTTAGCAACCAAAATACCTTTTAGAGAATTAATATCTTTGAAGTGGGTAAGATACCTACTTAGAGCTTTAGAAACAATAATAAACAAGGAGATAGAGGGTCTTCTTGATGGAGGCTAGGAGTTGAAGTAAAGAAGTCATCTAGTTCACAGTTAATGAGCACAGAGAATCTAGGGGAACTGATACAGTTTAAAATCCAATTCCTTTAGGCTTGAATGAAACCAAACTTATTGAGAATGGTAAGAATGAAATTCCAATTCACACAATCAAAGGCTTTGTTCATGTCAATTTTTATTAACATGTTTTTATTTTGGGTAGAGATTGAGTGAATTGGTTCATAAGACAATGATAATGCCATCCAAGATTTGTCTTATAGCTACAAACCCTCTTGGTTCTTTGGAGATGATCTGAGGCAATACAAATTTGAGTCTATTATCCATAACCTTAGTAATGATTTTGTAGCTTACATTGCATAAATAAATGGGTCTATAAGATTCAAAATACTTGGCATCATCTTTTTTGGAATGAGAATGGCATCTTCTTGTTTGGAATGAGAACAATGAAAGTAGAATTCATCTATTTGAGCACCTGATTGGTGGTGCCTGATTCTTGGATAGTAGCAATGACATCATGGCCCAGAATGTCCCAAAAATGCTAAAATAACCATGTTAGAAAGCCATTAGGACCAGAGGATTTATATGGTTTGAAAGAAAAGATAACAGTCTTTACTTCATCTTCAGAGATAGGCAAGGTCAAGAAGGTATTATCAACCTCAGATACTAGAGAGGGAATCTAACTAAAAATTTCATCAAAATCAGTTTTAGAGAGAAGGGTTTTGAAATAATTTTAAAATTATTTTTTTATTTGAGATTCTTTAGAGAGTGAGATTCCATCAGGGGTAGTCACTTTGGAGATTCTATTAAAGTTTCTTCTTGTGATAGTAGTTTTGTGAAAGAAGCTAGTATTTATATCACCTTCTTTGAGCCATTTGACTTGACACTTTTGTTTCTAGTAAATTTATTCTTGGAGAAGTAATTTATTCTAATCATATAGGATCAAACCCTCCTTAGCTTTCAAATCATTGGTTAATATAGAACTTTTGATTTATTTTTCCAACTCAAAAAGTTTATCTTGAAGAAGAGGTTTTTGGTCTAAGAGAGAACCAAAGATAAGCCAATTCCAAACTTTTATATGAGCTTTGAAATTTTTCAATTTTTGAACCAATTTGTATTGGTGAGTGCCTTGGAAATACATGTCCCACCAAGATTTGATTTTGTCCACAAGAGAGGGTTATTTGAGCCACATAAGCTCAAATTTGAAGGGTCTACACTTAGAGGGCATAGCTTTAAATACAGATAAGGAGATAGGCCAATGGTCAAAACTGACATCCAGAAGGATTTTTGATTCAAGAATGCAGTCTTGTTGAATCCAATCCATGCTAAGTAGGAATCTATCAAGTCTTTTTGCAATGTAAGTATCACCAAGCCTTCTATTGTTCTAGGTGTACTCTCCAGACTTGGGCCTAATATCAAAAAAATATATGTCCTCGATGAAGGATGTCAAGAGATGTGTATAGAGAGAGAAAGAGCCCACTCCAAATTTTTCCATCAGGGAGGCTATAGTGTTGAAGTCTCCCCCTATAATCTATTTATCAAAAGGATATAGAGCCTTGATGTTTTTGAGAGAAAACCAGCACAAAGATCTACCCCAATAAGAGTTAGGTCCATATACATTGGTAAGAAAGAGGGATTGGTTGGAACCATTTGATAAAAAGTATGCCACTTGCTAATTGGCACAATCATTAGTTAGAGTAAAAGAAAGAGAAAAAGGATTCCAAGCCAAAGCAAGTCCTCCCGAGAAGCCAGAGGAACTTTTAGAAATAAACTTACAATTTTTCCAAATTCTTTTGAATACTTCTTGGCAAACATTTTCTTCCATTTTGGTTTCTTGGATTATAACTAAATCTAATTTTTTGACATAATTAGTTGCTTCAAAAACCTTTGTTTTTATGGGGAATTGATCCCATGCATATTCTAGGAGATAATGATCATTGTGAATGTTTTTTCTCATTTTTTTTGAAGGTGTAGGGATTGCCCCCTCCAAAATAAAACATCTGCTTCTTTAGGTTTTTGCTTTCACTAGGGTTTTTTCTCCCTTTGTCCTCAAGAAAATTGGGGTTCATATTTTCTTTTGTCAACATTTTAGAGATTTATTTTTGGCTACCTTTTCCAATATTGATTTGAGCCTCCAAGTTCCTAGAATTAGAAAGAGGAGGCATGCCAGCTTTATTTTTTCTAATTTATATTGATTTGATATCAAAAGAGGAGACATCAAGCATACCTATATTATTTATTAGCTATTTGATCTATAGTTAAGACAGGTTTTCCTTTCCATCCACCACTTGCTTGTTTGAGTTTGAATCATCCCCAAACCCAAAAATTTCCCCATCTTTCATATCAAGAGGAGTAGATGTTATGAGGGACATATTATCTTCCTCAGTCGAGACTATCAAAGGAGTCATCTCTGAAGTAGGGTAGACCTTCACATCAGCAACAACCTCCTCCTCAAAAGGGAAAATTGATTGGAAAAAATTAGTATTTTGAAGAGAAGGGGCCTAGGTGTAAATTTTGCCCTTAATTTAACCCCTTTATTTATTTATTTCCTCTATTCTTGAAAACCCTCATCATCTATTTCAAGCATAGGTTCTTGATCAGGATAATCTCTAGTGAAATGTCTATGAGAGTGGAAAAATGACAACAAAAAGGAACATTTTCAAATTCAATCTCTTGAATCCATTCCTATGTGTCTGATTTGGGTCAAAAAGACAAAGGAAGAAGGATAGAGAGATCGATATTGACACAAAACCTGGCAAAAACCACAAGACTAGCTTCTTCAGAGGGTTTTGACAAATAGACAAACTCCCTAAGCTGATTTCCAATAAGTTTGAAAATCTCCTCATTCTAGAATTTAGAGGGAAACCCATAAATCTTGGTCCAAATTGGGACCTTGTTCAAGTCCATAATTTTGGGATCAAAGCTTTCTTCCCATGGCTTCATGATCAGCCCAACATGACCAAGAAACCAAGGGCCTCCTCAAAATATGTCATTCTTATGTTTAACACTATCAAAAGTAACTTGAAAGAATCCCTAAGGTAGGAGCTTGACTTTGAATACTTTTCAGTTCTTCACAAGCCAACTCTTCAAAATTAAAACCCTACGCCAATATCCAATGAATTTTTAAAACATACCCCTCTCCTTAAAAATATTGATCTCTGCATCTAAGACACTGTCCTCAAAATGAATTATAGGAACCTTAGTCGAAGCAGGAAAAATAGATCTACCTCCTTTATTAGTTTTGGGACCTTGAGTCCCACCCAAACCCACTACTCCCAATGCATCTTTACTACTTCTACTTGCGATCGTACCCAAACAAAATTTACCTGCACTTGCCATCGATTATTTTAACTTATCATTAGGTTATTATGATAGCATTATTACAATGTTCTCATCTTAATAAATATTATTTGATCATCTAGAAGAAATTATTTAATTGATCCCAAAAATTTGGTTTAAGTCTCATATACTCTCTCAACCATTAAAATACCCTTTGCATGCCTTAGAAATTATTTTCAATTATAGGTCCCTATGGTTATACTAGTATGATACCACTTTAACCTTCATGATAAATAAATGGGTAGATTCATTGATGACACAAATTTAATCATCAACAAATTTGGTGATTCTATTGGGGAGTTTTTTTTAATTTTAAATGTTTTTCTTTCAAGTGTTTCCAATATTTCTTAGCATTTCCTCTATGATAATTACTGATCCTGCACCAGTAATTCAATGTAATATTGATATTGTTGAAAATCAAATTGACTTTGCATCAAACTTGGTACACTTTAGTTGGCATAGTCATCCTAAAATCTATAACATATGCTTAGAGTTATAAACTCTAAGAAAGACAAAACCTTTAAAATATAAATATATTCTCCATTCACACTTCAAACTTGAGATCATATAATTCAAATAAATATACATCTCAAGTGATAAAAATAACAAGTCTTGGTTACCAATTCTTAATCTCTTATTTGGTTTTTTCTAGATAAACCACCTAAATATTGCTAACTTTCATAAATGGTTGATCAAAATAGAAATAAACTTAGAGATTTTATACCTGGTTTGAAAGAATATAGATATATTGATGAATTGACTAATAATGAAGTATATTTTGATGTTGAAATTTTTCAACAGGGCAATCAATGGATGCATAGAAATTCACTTGACATTGGGAACCATCCTTCAAAAATTATTTCATTAAAAATATTTAATGCCCCAATTTTATTGATAATATAAATGAGTCATCAAAATATCATCTTGATTATTTCAAAAGTATATGTTTATATCTTGGTATTACAAATAAAAAAATTACTTAGGTTTTTTTTTCAAACTTTAGAGAGTGAATCATATCAAGCATTTATTAGTTACTTACTAAATTTATTCATGAATGGAAATATGTTGAAGAATAGCTTGAATTATGTTTCCAAAAACTTAAAGAATATTTATATTTGGTTTATGAACATGCACAAAATTCTATTGATCTTGGTGAAACAATATATAGTTTCACTACTAAATTTATTAGACTTAGGTAGAAAATTTCATGTGGCATGAGACTTCCTAAGAAACTATAAAGGTTATACTATTGTAGTGCATTATCTCTTAAATAAAAAAATATGTTATAAGATAAATAAATTACTGAATATGATGACATCATTACTTTTTTTATTGATAATAAGAAAAATCTCAAATGCATCAAACTCAAAGATAGAACTTTTACCGATTTAACTTCTGACAATGTAGAAATTCAAAAGGTTAGTTACAACTTTGGGAATGATATGGTCATTGTAAAATTTCTATTAAATTACCAACCTAAGACTTCATGTAAAATATTGAATGCTCATAAGAATAAGTCTTAAAATAAAGTACATTATTTTCATGTTTGTGAAATTGATCATGATCCTAAAATACATGTTGTTGTTCAAAATATTTAACATTTTATACAAAGAAAATATATTATATCTATCAACTTGGCAAATAATATAAACATGTGTAGTTTCAATGAGCTTTCAAGTAAAGTCAAAACTACTAATGTTTATATTATCTAGACAAGAATAAAATATTACAATTCTCTTTGTAAAGCTAATTTTGCTATAGCAAAAATTGATAATAACCAACTTTCTTCTTCAAAAC
Source organism: Torreya grandis (assembly GCA_037957365.1). Taxonomy (NCBI): domain Eukaryota; kingdom Viridiplantae; phylum Streptophyta; class Pinopsida; order Cupressales; family Taxaceae; genus Torreya; species Torreya grandis. Next base: position 1,474,377 of record JARHVA010000298.1, on the reverse strand, counting down.
CTTCACCATAATATAAAGGTAAAATCATAATATAAAAAGATACAGTTGTAAATAATCCAAAGCAAATAAATAATTTACTTACAAGATACAATAATATGTAATATCAACCAACCTAAAGATGAAACTATTAATGTTGGATCTTACAATATTATCAATGATTTGGATAGTACTAAAGTTACTTTTTATTTACTTCAATTTGTTGGTATACTTGATCAATTTAAAAATATTAATGAAACTATTAAAAATATTAATTCCAATAATATTGTAGATTTACAAGAATAAATTGATGATAAAAATTTTGAATATGCATTCGCTCAATACAATGATCCACCCTTTGATTATAACCCTCCATTTTATGTGTCTGTCAAAATTGGTGATAAAATTACTCACAATTGCATTCTTGACACAGGAGCATCTACAAATATTTTGCCTAAATTTATTTTTTATCAATTAGGCATTCCATATGAACATGATAATCAAAAACTTACTGGTTTTGATTCTCGTCAAATAAAGAGTTGTGGTAAAATTCAATAAATGATCATACATGTATCAAAAGATGAAAGAATTTAATGCATTAATAATATTCAAGTTTTAGACACTCCTGCTAATTATGAAACATTATTAGGAAAATATTGGTTTAAAGTTATCAGTGTTTATGTCAGGGAAGATATAATTTGGGTTCCTATTGGAAATGAAGTGGCATTTATGCATAGGGAAGATGGAAATGACACACCTATTGAACCCATTTCAAATAACATTTCCTTTGTAGAAACAAGAATTGGAACATATGGAAATTTAGATTTAGATGGATCAGATTATCAATATGCAAAAACCATTCAAAAATAAATAGAATAGTCTTTATATTTTGATGAAATTTGTTCCTATTATGACATTGGTGTTGGTATTGTTCTTATTTCTCATATGGGTAAAATTTTCATATATCCTTATTAGTTATTTTTTTTTAAATACTAGTAATTTAGCTAAATTTGAAACCCTATGCCTTGGTCTTCAAAATATTATTTAACTGAATATTAAATATCTAGAGGTTTTTGGTGATTTTGAATTAATTATTAAGCAAGTTAGAAAAATATAAAACATTAATCAATCATGTATACATAAATATATATAAAAGGTTTGGTCACTAATAGAAAATTTTGAAGCATTTAGTGTTTCACATATCTCAAAGAATTTAATGTAATCTAACTTTAAGTATTGTAGAATTTTTTGTTGATTATATTTTTTTAAAGATTTTCAGACCTAAGATACTTGATTTAAAAAATAGTTGGCTTGTATTTCATTGTGATGAACACATCGTTAGTTTATACAAATTAATTATTTTGATCATAATGACTATGTATTGAATTACAATGAATACTTATAACTTAATGGTAATAAATTACCACTTGGTCTGGTAAGCCTTTAATCAATGTTTTCTTTTCATGATTATCCTAAAGTCTCAAGAAGAACCTCCAAGAAATATTATAGGATAAATTAATTTGACTAATTTTAGAATTGATGAAGATCCCAAAATATGTTTATCTAGGCATCTAATGTACTACCCAAATAAATAAACATTTTAATAAATTGTTTAAAAATTTCTTTATTATTTTTTTATGGTCATATAAGGATTTAAAATGTCATGGCATTTCTATAATTCAAATATATATATATATATATATATAAAACCTAATATAAAACTTGTTAGGAAAAAACTTTGTAGAGTTAGCCCCTTATTGGAAGACACCATCAATAAAAAGTTGGATACAATTTTAGATGGTGGTGCTATTTATCCAGTTAGATATTCTAATTGGGTATCTAATATTATCTCAATTCTTAAAAGAATGTTGAAATTTGTCTTTGCATTCACTTTATAAATCTTAATAATGTTAGTATTAAAAATAATTCCACCTTAACACACAAATCAAATTTTACAAGAAGTCATTGGTTGTGAAATGATATCATTATTAGATGGATTTTTAAGTTATAATCAATTTTTTATTAATCTGAATGATAGGCAAAAAATCACTTTCACTATATGTAGAGGCACTTTTACTTGAATATCTTTTGGACTAATAAATATAGGTGCCACTTTTCAAAGAGTAATGCATGTATATTTTAATGAATTGAGTGGTACTATCATCAAGTTTAGTTAGATAATATTATTATTCATTATAATAAAATAAAAAAACACTAGATCACTTGTGTGAAATCTTTATTAGGTGTAAAAGAAATGGTATATCATCAAATCCAAAAATATAATTTTTTGTTGTGACCAAAGGTAAACTCTTAGGTCACATATTATCTAAGGATAGAACTTATTTGGACCCTAATCACATCAAATCCATATAATAATTGTCTTCTCTAAAGATCAATTTGATTTAAGGTCTTTCTTTGGCAAAATTAACTTTGTGCACAAATTTATTTCAGATTTTTCTGATAAAACTAATCCATTAGAGATTTAGCTTAAAACAATTAAAGTTATTTATGGGATGTAGCATGAAACATAGTCTTTTATGAATTAAAAAATGCAATAACAAGTGTTCTTGTACTTGCAAAACCAAATATGAATAATCTTTTTATCTTAAATGCTAATGTGATCGATAAGGTAAAAGGTGTTGCATTACTCAATACAAATAAAATCATAATGAAATACCCACTAAATTTATGATCCAAGTGCTTTAAAATATTGAAATCAAGTGTCCATTAATTGAAAAGTTTATCCTTTCCTTAGTTTTATCATTAATTATATTTAAATATCTTTTAATGAGAAATAAAGTGATTGAACATTCAAATGTACCTATTTTGTCTTATTTACTAAAACAAACCACAATCAATGAAAGGCTAGCTAAGTGAGTTTTCAAAATTCAAGAGTATGACCTTGAATTTGAAACTTTTAGAATAATCAAAAGAAATTACTTAGTTAAAATCATGATAAAAAGGATACTTACAATGTTAATATTTTAATTCTTGATGTTGATGATAACTTCAATGTTAAATCATATTTTCAATCTATAAAATTTCTTGATGTTATTCAAAAGTTTAAAATAGGACTTTAAATACAAGAATGAGATTGTTTACTTACATAAGATGATTGATATCATGATCTCACTTATTACTTTTAGAATCAAAGACAAACATCAAATAATAGCTCTTAGATTACAAGCTTTAAAGTTTATTTTCCTTGAAAACTTTATGTTTTCTATAAATAGAGACGTATTCTCATTATGTTGAATTACATAAGATTATACTCAAAATGTGCTTTAAAATTTTCATGAAGGTAGTTGTGATAAACATTTCACTACAAAAATAATAACACAAAGTTTGTGTTCTAATTACAGTTAGCCAACTCTTTTCAAAGATGTCTTTCACCTAGTTATGTCATGTATGCCTTGTCAATTATTTGTGAGATGAGAAAGATTACCTACAATGCCATTGAATCTAACTATTATTTAAAAATCATTAAATAGATGGGGAATATATTTCATCTCTAATATGATCATTTGTCATTTAACTGGTCATAGATATTTTACCACAATTGATTATTTTATGAAATGGCTCAAAGTTATAGCTATCAAAAAAATTGTCACTTCAGAAGTCATTTCTCTCTAAAAAAACCAAATGTTTGCATGCGTTGGAGTTCCTTATGAAATCATTTCAGACAATGATTCTAAATTTACCTTAAACAAATACTTAAAATAATTAGGACATTATTCTATTATTTCAATTCATTCATCTAAGTATTATCTTTAATCAAATGGACAAGCTAAATCGATCAACAAAATTTTGATTTCAATTATGAATAAAATGGTATATGAAAATAAAAAAGAAATCATTATATTAAAATATTTGAAACATTATGAGTTGGTTGTAATACCTTCAAAGATACCATAGGTTATTCTTATTTTATGTTTGCTTTTGTTTTTGAAGCAACTATTTTAATTGAATTATAAATTTGTTTGACAAGAAATTATATTCAATACACTTCTTAAAATATTGATACAATGCAATCAATATTACAAGATATCTTAGTATTAGATAAAGCAAAAACTACTATCTTATAGAATCTTGAAAAAAATAAAGAAAACCTGAAAAATTATTTGATAAAAAAAATTCTAAAAAGTTTTGAAGGTTGATGACTTAGATCGTAGATGGAATATTTTTCACCTACAAGACCAAGATGAAAATTAGTTGCATCATATAGTTAATGGCCGTGATTAGAAGCTTTTATATGATTGATCATTCACTTTTTGTTTTTGGTTTTATTTGTTTTCTTCTTGTTTTGTTTATCCTTCCTATTTTATTTGTTTGATTCATCTTTTCTATTATGCATCTATTGAAAAATCTCAGTTACATTAAAAAGTATTCTTCATATGCACAAAGTTTAAGAATCTCGATATGAATGTAGGTATTTTTTTGTTTATCAATGACTAATTTCTTAATCTATTTGGATTAATGAGATCATATTTGAATAACACTATAAATATTATTATTTAAAGCATCACATGCTTTTAGGTTTTATGTTCTACATTGTTGTAATAATTTACATCTAGCCCAAACTTCCTAATTGTTTATATCTCATTCTTTGTGCCACATTAGCTAAACAAACCATCCCTTATTGCAAAAAAAATTTGGTGGTTACATGCTTAGGAAATAATTTACTTGAATTGCATTCCTAGATTAGTAAAAATAATTATTTTGTATTGTTACCTAGTTTGATGTATAAAATTATCCAACAAGGTCATCAGTGTTATCACAAATTTTAATATCGTAGTCAAAATATTTGATGAATTCAAATATATGTTGTATCACATCTAGACAATTTATTTTATAACACTTTATTACCATTATACTTATTTGATTATATGTTGATTGTTGTCTTTGATTATTTTTAATATAATTACCAAAAGATTAAATATTTTTTTATCAATAAGTTAACAAAAAAAAATCAATTTGATTTCATTCAATAAGGTGTTATTTAGTTATATTTTCTACCTTTTAAATAATGATGTATTGAAAATAGTTCAAAGGATCCACTTTATGAGAATCATGTTTGGTCGAATTACTGATAAATTTTAGATTACAATGAACATTTTGATATCTTGAATGTGCAATTTCATTCTTATCAAGTAAATATTCCATCTCTACAATTATTAATCAGTATCATGCTAATTTCAACACTATTGTGTCACACTTGTTAGGAAACTAGTGTTCCACATTAGAATATTCATAATTATAAGTTTGTGTGATTAATATAGCTTGTATTAGTGTGTGTTATAAAATAATTTGTGGAGTAAATAATACATGAAATGTAAGTGATTTTTACACAAGTAAAAATCACATTAGAGAAAGGAGAGAGATATATATATTATAGGGATTATATTAGCGATTAGTTTTCATGTGCTTGTATGTACATGAAATTTTTTGTAACAAATTCACTAAGATAGAATATAGGTTGATATTGACTTTTTATATTAATAAGTTACCTAAAGTCATATATATGTGTAACCTAATATTCAATAAATATTCAATGATTATTAATTGACACATATGTGTTCGAACTTTGGCTCTACTATAATGTTGGTCATTTTTTAAATTTAGTATCAAAGCAATTTCCTGAGAGGCTTCTCTATCATCTGTTCATCATCCACATGTTTGAGTGATAGTTCACACTCATGGAGTTAAGCTTGATTTAGATTTTTGTTATAGTTTTTAAATTGTTTTCTATGTGTGCACAAACAATATTTTATTTTGCACATATTTATATAATTCTTTATATTTGGGTTAATCACAACAATCAAGTGGTTGTTGTGAACCAACTCAATAACCTATTTAGTAGGCACTCCTTGTGCTTCTCTTTAACCAATTGAGTAGAGAGAAACTATGTGGGTTGTATATTCCTTTTTAGATACAATAATGAGGAGACTTCATTATGTATAATTTTTTATCTAATTATTATGCGAGAATGATGGATTCTTTGTGGTTATGGTGTGTAGGAGTAATCTTGAAGTTTCATGAGTGCATATATCACATCATCATGGTATCAAAGTAGGCCCTAGCAGCCATTACTCAACCTCTTAGCACTTTTTCAGGGACTTGTGATGGTGTTTGACAATTTTCAAGCCATATTATTCTCTATTTGGTGGATTGTTATATTTTCCAAACATTAGATTGTGTCAGCCATACTTTCTCATCAGCATTTGAAAGCTCAATTTTGAAGATTTTGGTGGTGTTCCTTGGGTTCTCGAAACCTGGTTTTCAATTCTTGATGAACTCTTGCACGAAGTCATGACAACCTTTGTTTGGCTTTATACTACCATTTTTATCTCGTCTTAAATAACAACCTTTATTTGTCTTTGTACCACCATGTTTATCTCATATTAAACAAAAACCTATATTCAACTCATTATAGTTATTCATATCCATTATGTGATTACATGTTGAATTATTTCTCAACTTGAACCTTGACTTAGATCACCATTTATAACTCAGTCTATTTATAGTTTTATGGAAATAGTTTTTTGTTGAAAGTCTAACATGTAATTGATGATTTCAGTGTTTGCCAAAAGTCTCAATTTACTTGCTAGCCTTTAAGTAATATATTCATTACAATAATGGATTTCATCACCAATGAAGGTTATCAGTTTAGTCTCAAGCTACCTTAAATCTGAGCTCGATTAGTTCCCTTCCCTCATTGTTGACTCATTTTTACACCTAATATCTCACTCAAACTTATCCTAACATCTCACCTTAGCCTTACATGGTATTCAATACAATGTTTTGAGCTCACTTAAACTTATAATCATTTCTTAACATTCAACACATCAAGCAACAACCACCATGTTATCATCGACTTCTACTCCATCATGGTATTAGATGACAAGCTTTATTAAAGTCAGGAAATTGTTTTAAAATGGAAATGATTTAATTTTTAGGGAGGGGCCTATTTTTTTATTTGGTGGCATATTTAATTAAGGGAGTGATATAATTTTTTTAGGTGAGTGGGGAGTGTTGGTGTTCTATATTTTCACCCTAGTTGAGAAGGGAATTATTCAGGTCCTCTACTCAAATCTAGGCCAACTTGGGATTGATCCTAGGCTATGGGTATCCTAATAAAGGATCAGACCTTTGGATAAGGTAAACTTCATTCTATATCTATCACATATACTAAACCTAAACTACCTCTTGCTTGGAAAAGGGAGAGATTTTAACAATAACTTATGAAAACATGTAAAAAGATGTGATGTACCAATGATTCAAACACTCAAAATCACACAAGACACACTATAGGATTCATTGAAGATTGTATAAAATCACTCGCATTATTATTCACAAAAAGGCATGAACTAGCTATTAATCTATTATGGGAGAGTAGTTATCCACTTCCAAAACTGACCAATAGACCATATATTGCAATTAGAATGACCTGTGAGGATTGCCAAAGTAGTTCATGAAGGTGAGCAAATTCAGATAGAGGCAAGGAAAGTATACATTCACTTAACCAATCAATGAACTCATAAGACACACTTCAATTCAACTACAAAATGAGGAATTCAATCTTTTATTGCATTACATAGGTGTTATAGTACAAATCTTGGTAGATTTTTATCATACCAAAGAGAGGGATCAATTTCAAGGCTTGGAAGCCTATAATTATAAAAATGGGAAAGAGAGAGACAGCAATGCACTAGAAAATGCCCAACCAATTTTGATGTATTAACACCAATTTAAGGATGTCGAGTCATGATCTTATCAAAAAAAAGGTCCTCGTAAAAGAATTGAATGCTTTATTGATCTTTATCCAACCACCAGGTCACTTTTTAGGACTCTATGCCATCTTTACTTGATCTATCTAAGAGTACCAAATCTTCATGCCTTAGAACTAATAGAGTCATGTCACTCTATAGATTGAAAACCAATGTCATTTATTGGTTTTCTTATAGATACCATGTCAATGATATAGAGCTCTCTAGTTATTTGATCTTATTTTGATCATAGTTGTTAACCCTTGGTCTATTTTAGGCCCTAAAAGGGCCTATCTCACCTCTGCTAAGCTTCAATGGTGGAGTTTGAACTTGAAATATTTGCCCTAGTTTGATCCTAGTCTGTGCTTGAGCTCAGCTCCTTTGTTTTTACCTAGCCTAGGTTGAATAATAATCCATCAACTTTTGTCAGAGATATCATGGCTTGCCTTTACTTATTTATTATCAAAGACTAACTTGAATCATTAACATGTTGACCCATCTCACTCCATTGATCTTCCCTGGTATGAATGATTGTGAGCCATTGATTTTATGCCAGATGAACGCATTATTAACACTTGTCATTCATACATTTTCCATTTGAGATTTGTTGGCCCTTTGACTTGCTTGTATGCCATTGATCTTAATTTCACACTCAAATTCTAACCATTAGATCTACTAGGACCCACTATTTAAAACAAAATAGCTACTTCATGAGCTCAAATTTGACATCTACACTCCCATTATTTGATGTTTGTATGACCATATTTGACATTTGCATGACCATCAAACTTAACCCATAATGGATTTTTGTTGTCTTAAGTTTAACGTTTGATCAAACATCAAATACATCCACATAGCCATCAATGACATTCATGTGACTGTCACTTTTTAGACTGATATGGTTTGTTGCCTGAGCTTTATTTTGATGTCTACATGACCATCATTTGACATTTGTTTGGACGTATTTGATGTCTGCATGAACATCAATATTTGGACCCTAATGGATGATTATTTAGTTGTACTTTGATGTTTACACAAACATTAATGATGTCCTCACTCCCATCACTACATATTTGAAAACCAACGATCATTTTAAGTGCCTAAATTTAACACTTGTGCACCTATCATTACCCTACTGGATCAATTATGTTAGAGCTTTTGCATTGGTCATATTATTGCATATATTTTGTCTGATGGAAATATCTTTGGATTTTAACAAGGCCCCATTTTTGGACATTTTATCCAACTTAATTGTGTCTTTATAACTTATGTTGTGGATAAAATATCTGATAGAATTTAGCTCTTACATTTTCCCATGGATAAAATGTTTGAAAGAATTAAGTTTATGGGATCTTTGTCTCAGACAAAATGTCCAAAAGAATTCAAATCTTCAAAAAAATTATTCAAAAAATTTGTCTAAAATAATTATATACTTATCCAAATAAAAAGGTCCACAATTAATTTGACTTAGTAAAATAAAAAGCCCGAAAGACTTTGACAAGCGAGGACTTAGCCAAAAAGGGTTTTGCACTTAGCCCTTTTAAATCCTGTAGGCTCTTTTAAACTTGTGCTTGAACTTTGACTACTCAAATGACTTTCCAATGATTGTGCAACTTGTCCCTAAACTTTGATCTACTTGGTTTCACCATGAAACCTATTCAAGAACCTTCTCCTTTGCTCTAAAGACTTGTCTCTCAAAAATTGACAAAATACACTCTAAGTAAACTTAAATTGTTTCAAAAACTTTGCAATATGCATGTGATCCTTGGACCACTCTTTCCATCCACAACTCTTCTCAAGCCTTACTCCATACTTGATCTTTAGGACACTGCACTGAATTTAGGCAAGTTTACTATGTAGGCAAAAAATTGGCTAATAGGGAGGTAATTATAAAATGAGGGAGGGGCCATTTTGTTTGGTGGCGAACATAGTGGGGGACATCACTTTAAGTGATATTTATTATAAATGGTTGAGTCAATATTATTATGAGATGATTATTTCTAGTTTTTTCCCTCTTAGGCACTTTTGGAGGTTTCTTTGCTCCTTCCACCTTGTACTTATTCTAATTTGGCCACTTCTTGCACTTGTGTTCATTATACCTAGTATTTATATACTAACAAATGCATTTTTAGCTGAATCCAACTTCCACTTTTTGAGTGTGCATTGTATTTTTTATACCAATTATTATACTCATAAACATATTTTCAGTGGTAACTGATGCCCATTATGGGGTTCAAATTATGTTTTCATTTGCATATTTTTATCGTTATTAGTTTTTCTATCTTTGGGTATGGATTCACGTATGCTTGAACCCCTTAGTTGTTCCAATTACAACACATGAAAAAACAAAATGTAGATGCACTTGTAGATAAAAAGAATATGGAAAGTTATACTTGGTGACTTTATGAACTTTATAGATGAGTAGGATATTGTGTGGCTTGTATTCTTGAAAAAGGAAGCCTTTTGTTTCATTCCCCTCCATGTTTTGAATAGTTTTTAGTCTCATATTATCCATGCCACATCACCTAAAAAAACTTGGGATGTTATTTTAGCATTAGTTGGAGAGGTCACTTCAGCTCCCATTGTTCATATTCCTTATCCTCCCTCTTGTAGGGAGGATTTATTTGGTGACATTGTTGATGTTTCTCCATCATCTTCTTCCATTTGTGAGGGTGTAATTCTTGACGATGATATGCATGAGGAATATTTGGCATATACTCCTCCTTTTATTGGTTCTTGTCCTTAATATGTTAGTGAAGACTCATTTATTGAGGATGAGACACTTATACCACCTCTTCCTACTATTGAGTTTATTGATTTTGTAGATTTGTTTATTGGTGGTCACTTGGATGAGGTATCTACACCTACTCCACATACTATTGCACATTCTAATTTTGAGATTAATGTTCCTATTTTTTATTATGGTTTGATTATTGATAGTACCATACCAAACACTAAGAAACCCATTGATCTTATGGCCTATTTCTTATCACTTTAGGAATCACATAAGAAACTAATGAAACAAAATTTCTTTTTATGGTCCCTGATTCACAGAAAAGATACCATCATATGCTCTCTACAGAAGAAACTAGTTATTACATAGCATCAAACTAATATGTTAGACTCTTATGCCCCTGTTCCTAGTCCATCATGTGTTATTAAATCTAGTACACATCCACTTGATCCACTTTTATAATGTGATATACCAGATTCTGAGCAGCCCATTTTTCATGTTATTCTTATTACAAATGATACTTCTATGCCTACTATTATTTTACACTGCACATCCCACTCTAGTTCCACCTGCATATGTAACTACTTATTTTGAGAAGCATACCACTGCTTTTTGATCTCACATGCTTCATTCCATGGATCACACTACTCAACTTATGGGCATTGGTAAGCATCTATAAGGTATTTTACCCTTATACAACCTATTTCATGGATTTATAGGCATGAAATTGGTTATGATGCAGGTGTTTCATCTTCATCAGGATATTTTATTAGAGATCCAAACTTTGTCTACTCCACTTCTCATGAGGATAGTGAGCTACATATGAGCTCTTCTACCTTTACTCAAGGCTGAGAAAATTGAGATTATAGTGGTTAGACATGATTAACTTGACATTTTTTAGATATTCTCTCTCATTTTTTTATTATGGACTTTGCACCCACTTATATGTAGGCATCTTCATCCACCAATCATGTTCATTTGAGGTGGATTTTTATCATTATTGGTAGTGTCAATAGCATTATTTGATAGGAATCTACAGGGGAGTTTCCTCCACCACTCAACTTCTTTGGTTGCACATTATTTCTCATGCCTTTTAATACTCCTTGGTTATTTGAGCTCCTTATTAGGTAGATGTTTTTTTTGGAGCTTATGTTTATCATTTCATAGATGACATCTAGTATGCATTGACTACATTGTGGACTTTATTATGTTACTTAGTGATATTGTTGTTGTAAGGGAACCTTATTTGTATTCACACTAAGAGTCATGGAGTTTTTTATTCATGTGTGTATGCTCCATATTGAGCACTTGATTCTTTAGTTGTTGACTATCTCATCACCACCAGGGATATATTATTAAGATATTTATATTTGTATCTTTGATGATGATAGTCTCCTTCAAATTTGATATGGAGTTCGATCCTCTTCTGAAGAGCATCTAGTCTAGTGAAGACCCAATGTCAATATTTTAGTGTTTTGTAGTTAGATTGTCCCACTCATATAGTTTTTTGAGTCATTACACCCACTTAAGCATTATGGGGGGGTGCACATATTGCTTTAGGTGTCATTATCTTTGCTATCCCTTAGAGCACCACGTTATTTATTTATAGGTAGTTGATTAAGTGCATATTCTATTTGATGGGTTTCATTCCATCAAGTACACCTATTAAAGCATTTTGTTAGGTTTTAAGTCATGATTCTTAGGATGCCTTGCAACCTACATTATTTTCTCTACTCTAACTATGGTTTCACTAGTTTTTGGGTACTTTACGGTGATACATTTCATCTTTGGTGACTCTTTTTCCCTAATTTTTTGGTTAGTGTTTTTTACAGAGTGAGGCTCATACAGAGTAATAGTTTCTATTTTACTTCGTGATTACAATAAATCAACATCCATGTATTCCAATAAGATGGATTGGTTAGCATAGGGACACTTTGTATTTCATTATGATTTTATACATGGGTACCTGATTAGGCCTAGTTGTTAAGACCCATTCAATCTCTTTGCTTTCTCTTTTCACACTCTCGATTCTGCACTTAAGGGAGGGTATTAGAGTGAGTGTTCACACTCATGGATTTAAGCTTCATTTAGATTTTTTTTTTTTAGTTTTTGAATTATTTTCTATGTGTGCATGAATAATATTTTGTTGTGTAGTTATTTAGATAATTCTTTATATTTGGGTTGATCACAACAATCAAATGACTATTGTGAAACCAATTCAATATCCTATTTAGTAGGCACTCCTGGTATTTCTCTTTGATTGATTGAGTAGAGAGAAACTATGCAGATTGTATAATCTTCTTGAGATACAATAATTAAGAGACTTCATTACGTATAATTTTTTGTCTAATTATTGCATGGAATGATGGCTTCATTGTGTTAATAGTGTGTAGGAGTGATCTTTCAATTAAATGAGTGTCTATAACACTCTATCACCACATTTCTTAGTTTTGTTGTTGACATGACACAATAGTTAAGAATTCTAAACCAATTCAGAACCCCATTACTTCATCCATCCATCATGCATGAATTGTATTAATAGTTCAATAGTATAGACCACGTGCAACCCCATTGGCATTTATCATTTATTTAATTTATATTCAAGTTCCACTCCCCACTATGTTCATTTTATTTGATGTCTTCAATTCATTTTGTTCATAGTTTTCATTCCCCAAATTTAATATGTATAGTTTTTTAGTTAGTTTTGTAGCATATTTTGAGCAAATCTAGTATTTTTTTTAGTTTTTTATAGATTGCATATTTTCTATAAAGCCATATAACAACAAAAATTATGATGTAGGAAGAGCATTATATAAGGTGAATTGAGGAATGAAGGGTTTGAAGGATATGTTTTTCAGATCTATAATTGAGGAGTTGCAAATTTGTGGTGAGATCCATTGGAGGAAAATTGCTCTTGTAAAATTTGAATGTGAGTTACCCTTATTTCATCTCGGTGAGTTACTCCTGCATTGTCTCCCCCAACTCATGAGTTGATTCCACACTAGGTTTGGCTCTCTTTTTCCTTATGACAGATGAGATTTTAACAACTCAATTTAGATGCACAAGTTCCATGCACCAACAAACTCATTAGTCTGAACCAATTTAAAGACTAGACCTATGTTATGGTTTTGTCTCCAAACTCATGATTTTCTCTCCTCAACTCATTTATTTAGTTCTAAAAATCCCTTGTAAACTCAACTTGTTGATCACAAGCTTGGCCTTCAACATCTTCCCTTGGTAATAGGTTCAAGTCCCCTATCAAAGTATTCTTAGCTTTGATCTAGACTATAAATATTCCCATTACTTAGTAATTTATCAATCCTCTATAACTCATCCTTTGATTTCTCCACTTCAACCCATGACAAATCACAATCAAGCCTCAACATGACTCGACGTGAATCATTAACCCCCAAACCCTAAATTGGGTGAGCTATATATATTTTTCAAACTTGGTTTTTCCTATAAAAAATTATAAATAAATAAATAAAACTATATCTACATTATCAATGGGCTTCAGAGCCCAATTGGTAACCAAGTTTTGGTAAATTCAAAGCTTGGAAGGGAGTTCTAAGGGTCAACACTAGAAATTACCCCTGAGCATAACAGTTTGGTTGAAACTTATTTTCAAGGAATTTCTTAATATGTAAAATTATCCAAAAGGGGGTGATTACCTATAAAAGGGTAAAATTTATAAAAAGGGGGTAAATATTTTTAAGGAGGGCCATTTATTTTTTGAAAATTTATACAAAAGAGGAATATATTTTTCCTATAAAGGAAAGAAAATTTTAAAGGAGATATAATTATTTTTAAAAAAAATACAAAAGGGTGACTAAATTGTAATTTGATGCATTATCAATTAAAATTGACATCCAAGGAATTTTTAATTATGGAGAGAAATATGATAAATTTTAAAATAATGCCAAATTAGTTGAGTAGGTAGCACTTGGAAAAACCTAAGGACATGGGCAACAAAAGAAAAAGGCCAACCATCACACTACAGTTCCCAAGTGTGGTTCCTCTCCCCATGTTCACACTAAAGGGGGAAATAGTAGGAAATTAGTGTTCCACATTAGAATGTTCATAGTTATAAGTTTGTGTGAGTAATATATTTTGCATTAGTGTGTGTTAGAAAACAATATGCGTAATAAATATTACATGAAATGTAAGTGATTTTACATGAGTAATAATCACATTAGAGTAAGGAGAGAGAGAAAGAAAGATTTTACGTATTATATTAACTATTAGTTTTCATGTGCTTATATGTACATGAAGTTGTTTGTAACAAATTCACTAAGATAAAATATAGGTTGATATTGGCTCCTTGTACCAATGAGTTCCCTAAAGGCCTACATATATGTAACCTAATATTGAATAAATATTCAATGATGATTGTTTGGCATGTCTATGTTTAGACTTTAGCTCCACCATAATGTTGGTGATTTTTTAAATTTGGTATCAAAGTGATTTCCTATGAAGATTCTCTATCATTTGTTCATCATCCACAAGTTGGAGTGAGTATTCACACTCATAGAGTTAAGCTTGATTTGGAGGTTCTCTTGCCCACATTTATTTTTAATATCCATTTTTTTAATTTAGTTCTTATACATTTCAAGCTTGATTCTAATATTTTTCAAATACCACATACATTCTGGTAATGTCCTGTGTCATACATTTACTAGAAAGTTTGAACTTTGAAATAAAAACAAGAAAATTGTAAATAAAAAATCTATTTTTTACCTATTTTGGAACCCCTATAGTAAGTCATACAAGTCCATTTTTATAGATTTAAATTCATGGTAGACTTTTAAACTAAGTGAATTATCATTTCAGATCTAGTTGTACCATTATGTAGTATGCCGTACACCTATTAGGGACCCTATAAAACATTTATCTTTTGGCATACTCCAAATCAAGCTTAAAAATAATAATCTAGAAAAGACATCAAATCACTATGAACCAACTCTAAGGGTGCATGTGCATGTGTGACCTTACCAACTGGAAATGGATCGTAGTGTTATTTACCAACTAAACATCCAGGACACATATTATCAATACATGAGACCTTTGAAAGGCCATTTACAATATTTTTTACACTCATTTGTTTCATATATCCGTAACTTAAATGCCCTAGCCTTTCATCCACAACATGTTAAGATTATCACCTTGTGCTACAAGTGAAGAACCAGAATTCCTAGAATAAGACTCAAACTTATCAAAGGTGTAGAGTCTTACAGAATAATCTACTATACATATAGTAAATATATCACTAGGATAAATACATTCTTTTATTACAACATCATGTGGGGAAAAATCCATAGTTTTACCAGTACCGAAATGACATATTTGATACATAGAGAGAAGATTAGAATAAATTTGGGGTGCAAGTAAGAAATCATTAAAACAATCATCTTGTTTGTGAATAGTGCATAATCCCAAAACTTCAATATGTGAAGAGTTACCCATGACAATATGTGATGTCCTAAAATCTTTAAGAGAAGGCAAGTGATCCTGATAATATGTGAGATGATGAGAGGCACCTGAGTCAAACATCAATTGATCACGATATGAAGATATAGCTCTAGATGAAAGTGTTTTCCCTTTCCCTGTAGAAAGAGTAGAAGATGGAAAAGGCATAAAAATATTGTGTTGTTTCAATGCTATCTATAATGCTTCCATATTATTAAAACTTTTGCTTTCATCATGATTAGGACCACTACATAAGTTACAAGGACCAAAAAAATTCTTCTTTCACTTAAAAGACTTTTTATTTTTAGAAGATTGAGGAGACTGTGTAGTGGTGTTTGTAGGTTTATTGAAAGATGTTTACCTCTGCTTGGATTTAGGATAAGGTTTTCTTTTTGAGGAATTATCCACTAATGCATGACTATAACTAGGTAGAGCATCTAGGGCCATTAGTTTTGTTTGCTCTCTAGTTAGTCTTTTACAAAAAACTTCAAAATAAGGCCATTTGAGTTCATCACCTAATGTATCCATCATGGTATAGAAACCAAAGGAAAATACAATATCTAGTCCTTTCAATTTTGAAAAAATTATGAAGATGCACTCCTTAATCATTTTTATACTTGTCACCATCTTTCAATTGTGACCTAATAAATTTGAATTTTGCCAAGAATTCATCTATTAAGGTAATTGATGGAGATAGAGCACTTAATTTTGAATCTAATTTCAAAATTTTGAATTCATTTATTTTTCCAAATAGGTTTTTAAATTTATCCCATACCTCTTTTGTCATTTTGCCATCTGCAATATGAAATTGGAGACTATCTGAAATATTGAGACCAATCAATACATGAGCATCATCTTGCTTGCAGCCATATGCATATTTATCCTTTTCAGAGGTGAATGTTACAGATGTTCTATCATCAAAAATCCTCCATAATCCCTTTGGTTGAAGGATTTGTTGCATTTTTAGCTTCCAAGCATGGTAATTTGTAGAGTTTAGGGGATCGAACAGTCAAGACTCCATTCCCAAGGAAGAAGGTGATGTTAATTGATAAGAACAACCTTGACATTTTGTATAAAAATTTATTCACAAAAAAATCAAAAAATAAACCCCATGTTACATTAAAAATGTCACCTCTTGGTAAAATAACGCAAAAAAAATGTGTTTAACAAATTTATAATGTGGCTAATAATTGATTATATTACTAACAAAACTTTTACAAAAAGTACAATTTTGGTTTGTGGGCCACAAAATTGACTTTGTGTAAAAAAAAAAGTGATGGGATTTGGCCCCAAGAAGTCTTAATAAAATCTTATTTTCTACTGTGCCACTTGCAAATTTTGAAAACATAAGTCAAAAAACTGATTTTTAACCACTTTCCAAGAGACAAAAATGATTAAAAAGCCAAAATTAGACTCACATATGTGGGAGAATATGAGGGAGAGTTGACAAATAAGCAAATATCTACTCCTTGAAGTCCTCAAAGGTGTAATAAGAGCCCAAAAATTAGAAAAATTTAATAATTTTCCAAAAATCCTTCTTGGGTGCTAATGGACTACTTATGGAAAAACTTTCACAAGGTTCATATGGCCTGATGTAATATTCTACGACCTTGTTTGAAATGGTCCACCAAATAGTATTTTACCCTTCAAAGTTAAAAAAACTTTAAATCTAGACATGTATGGCCTGTAACATGCAATTTATGACAAAATTTTGACCAAAAAACACTGCCAAAAGACAAATGTTTTACAAGGCTCCTAAGAGGTGTATGGCCTATTGCACAATGGTAAAATCACATATGGAATGAGACTCCACTTAGTCTAAAAGGATACAATTAATTTAAATATGTAAAAATGGACTTGTGTAGCCTGCTATAGGGGTTACAAAATAGGTACAATAATTTTTTTCTTTGCAATTTTCTTTTTTTTCTTTTGAAGTTCAAACTCTATGGTAAAAGTATGACATATAACATTAATAAAACATATGTGGGATATAAAAAATATCAAAATAAAGCTTGAAATTTATAGGAACTAAATAAAAAAAATTGGATGTGAAGAATAAATGTGGGCAAGAGAACCTACAACTGAAAGATTCCAAAAATGCTCTAATATTATGAAAGAAGCATATGAGTATGCAAATGATTCACAGGATCAACTCAGAGGATAGGAATACAAGGTAAATAATTGAAAATACTTGTTAATAAACTCATAACAAGGTTCCTAAAAAAAAATAATGAAAGATATGTATATTCTCTGACTACACCTACAAACTATGCAGTGTAATATATAACAAATATAGTTTGTTGTGTGTGAACAAACAATTGTCATAAACATAGAATGGGAAAACTAAAAATATTTAGTTGTCAAATTCTATGTGAAAAAGGTTGAGTAAATATCAACAATAAAACAAATAAACTAACTGGGGTAGCAAAATATTAACCCTCGGTAAAAAAATAAATTTACCTAGGTAAGTTTAACAGCATGTATGGTGACAACTCACATCCATAAATTTGTAGATAAGTGATAAATTGAATGAACTAAGCTCCCCATTTAGCAATATATGTTAATTCTTCTATATATATCCTCAAGTTATAAGGATCTCTTTCAAACATTTAAATCACATGTTGTAGGAATGCATCATTTAATCTTCGAAAGTGATGACCACTTTCTTTCAAAGTAAGTTGATGATAGAATTCATATATTTTTGCAGATTTGATGTCTCCTACCTACTTCAATCCACTATAAAATCTTCTTCCAATAACTACATATATGAGGTAAGAAGACATGTATAACTTGGAATTTGTCTTGACTTCCATCAGTTGATTATGGATTGACTAACTTATGAGTTGATGCCAATTGATGTACTACCTATTTTGGTGAATAATCCATATATACCTACACATCCAAGTTTGGAAGTTTTTTGTAACTGGATTCCCCACTACTATATGTAAGAGTGTGATTATATCATTGACTTCATTCATGAACTTGAACCTAGAAAGATTCTTCAAAATTCTTATTGTCATATGCTTAGGTTTTATCAACCATTGTTTGTTTACTGATTTTGCATAAAATTTAGTGTTTTCTTCCCAAAATTGTTGAGAAGAAGTAGGATTCAAATCAACAAAAATTCTTTTTCTATCAATTGAATAAGTTTATCAATATGTTTAAGTGCTAAGTATACAATATATTCTCCTTTAAGATTCAAAGCATGTCTCTTATCAGGATCATAGTGCTTATTTATAGTTAAAACAGTTTGCAGACATTGTATTGAAGTAAGAAATTTAGTGTCATGTTCTAACCCACTATCATGAATGCTTTATCCATAATCTATCTTGTGGACTCCATTAATTCTATTTTAAAAATATTCCAAGTCAACATGCCCTAAATTAGTGTATGTTATATTTTTAACATTTAAATCCAAATTTGATGGAGGGATGACACATTGAAACTTGTACTTCATTTTGTATCCTTCTTCACCTTATGGGACCTTCTTTGGAGGATTTTTCTTAGGATTGCCTTTAATGGGAGTCTTAGATATTGATATCTGGGAGGAAAATACCACCTGGGTGGAAATCTTACAATATACTACACCTAATGAGGATGAACTACTAAAGAAATTAGTTAAAATTTTACTTCCCTATAAAATTGATTTTGATGTGTTTAGAGTTTGATAGGGTTGTATGTAGGGGTATTAGGATTCAAGGGTCATATTAGCACACATGTTGGGTTCTGAGGGTTGTGCTTGCACACCTATTAGGTTCTGATAGGTATGTTAGCAATAGTGTTAGGACTAGATAATGATGAGGCAAATGGGATGAGACATGATGAGGTTGCAAGAAAATAAGATGAGGTTTGACTATGTGTTTGACAAAAGTAATGGATTTTAGGAAGATAATATAGAAGAACACAGATTTGACCAAGTTTTTTTTATTTCAACAAAATCCAAAAGAAACCAAGATAAATGGATCCCAAAACAAGTATAAGAGTGTTTGTAGGAAATAATAGATAGATAAAATTTTGATTTTATCTTCAAATAAAGATAGGAAAATACTAATTTTTCCTACCTCATCCAAAAGTATGAACCTGAGTAGTTTGATAGGGAAGATTTTAGTCTTGTCAATGGATATAGTGAATGAATGAAAGGTGAGGTAGATGTAAATTGAATTCATAAGAGGAGGGTGATAAATCGACAATAGGATGTGTAAGAAAATTAAGGTGGATGATTAAAACCAAATTGTAGATGCCCTCACACATGTTGAGGAGTAAGTTCCATTATTGGTTGAAAACCTAGGGTTTGCCTTTGGATAAGCCAGGATCTGGGAGTTGTGCATGTAAAGAGGTCAAGATCCATTGGTTGTGTTAGCAAAAAATTCAAGCTATATGAGTGATGTCAATGATAGCATCAAACTTTAGGGGTGTTGACATGCCTATCAGGTTTTGATAGTATTGTTAACAAGTTTTTCAAACTTTGATCAATTTCCTTACATTAATATCAGGATTCAAGGGTGTTATTAATAAGTCTCTCAAATTTCGCAGGTTGTGTTTGCACTCCTAGAGAGATCCTAGGGGGTCATTAGCACTTTTTCTAATTTTTCAATAGGAAAACCCAAAGACTTAGAAATAATTTCCATCCTTTTGCAAAATTTAACCTTGAAAATGGATTTTCTTGAAAATAGGAATTTTGACTTTTGATCAACTTGACATTGACCACCTTTGACTTATTTTAGTATTTTGATCATTATTCAAAAATTGGTACAATGGATATCAAATTAGGTTACTTGAGAGGATTATCTATTCATTTATTTATCATCCACATTTGTTAGTTTTTCTATCAACATGACACAATGACGGTGTAGTATAGACCAAGTTAGAACCCTATTACTTCATCCATGCACCCTCTTTCATTATGTCAATAGTTTGGTATTGAAAACCACATGAAACCTCATTCACATTTATCATTTATTTAAATTGTATTCATGTTTCCACTCTCCACTCTATTCATTATATATAATGTCTTCATTTCATTTTGTTCATGGTTTTCATACCCCAAATTTTGTGTGTGTGTGTGTTTATTTTTTATTCAATTTTATTGCATTTTTTGAGTAAATCTAGTCTTTTTTAGGGTTTTACAGATTATATATTTTATATAGAGCCATACAACAGTAAAATTTGTGTTATAGGAAGAGCATTACATAAGGTGAATTGAGATGTGAAGGGTTTGAAGGATGTGTTTTTTAGATCTATACTTGCAGATTTGTAAAGTTGTGGTGAGCTACATCGAAGGAAATTTTCTCTTGTCAAAATTAAGGGCGATTTGCCATTATATCACTTAGTGAATTGTTCCTGTACTGTCTCCCCCAACTCATGAGTTGACTAGGCTTGGCTCTCTTTTTTCTTACAACAAATGATATTTTGATAGCTTGGCTCATATGCATGAACTCCACGTACCAAAAAATTCATTAGTTTGAACCAACTCATGATCCAGATCCATATTCTGGTGTTCTCTCTAAATTCATGAGTTTCTCTCCTCAACTCATCGATTTAGCTCTGCAAACCCCATGTGAACTTGGTGTGTTGATCACAAGCTCAACCTTCAACATCTTCCCTTAGTAATGGGTTCAACTCCCCTATCAAACTCTTCTCAACTTTAATATAGACTCTAAATAGTCTCATTGCTTAGTGATCTATCAATCCTCTATGAATCATCCCTTGAGTTCTCCACTTCAACCCACAACCCATGGTGGATCATAATTAAGGATCCATGTGGCTCGATAGGAATCATTGACCCCCAAACCCTAAATTGGGTGAGCTATATATTTTTCAAACTTGGTTTTTCCTATAAAAAATTATACAAAAGTAAATAAAACTACATTTATATTATCAACGAGCTTCATATCCCAATTGGCAACCAAATTTTAGTAGATTCAAAGCTTGGAAGGGAGGTCTAGGGGTCAACACTCGAAAGTACCCCTAGCATAACTTTTTGGTTGAAATTTATTTTAAAGGAATTTTTTAATATGGAAAATTTTACAAAGGGGGTGATTACTTATAAAAAGGGTGAAATTTCTAAAAAATGGGTAATTGTTTCTAAAATGTGCCATTTATTTTTTGATAATTTGTATAAAATAGGAGTATATTTTTCCTATAATGGAAAAAAAATTAAAGGGGATATAATTATTTTTTGAAAAAAATGCAAAATGGTGATAAAATTATAATTTGATGCACTATCAGTCAAAATCAGCATCCAAAGAGTTTTTAATTATGGAGATAAATATGAAAAATTCCAAAATAACACCAAATTAACTAAGTAGGTAGCACCTATAAAAATAAGGATGCAAGAAAAATAAGAAAAAGGACAACCATCAAACTATAGTTCTTGAGTGTGGCTCCTCTCCCCATGTTCAAACTAAAGGTGGGAATGGTAGGAAATTAGTGCTCCACATTTCAGTGTTCATAGTTATAAGTTTGTGTGAGTAATATAGTTTGTATTAGTGTGTGTCAAAAAATAATAATTGTAGTAAATAATACATGAACTGTAAGTGATTTTTATGTGAGTAACAATCACATTAGAGTAAGGAGAGAGATATTTTAGGGATTATATTAGCTGTTAGTTTTTATGTGCTTCTATGTAAGTAGAGTTGTTTATCACAATTTTAATGAGATAAAATATAAGTTGAGATTGACTCCTTATTTTAAGGAGTTCCATAAAGGCATATATATATATATATATATATATATATATATATATATATATATATATATATATATATATATATATATATATATATATATATATATATATATATATATATATATATATATATATATATATATATATACATATATATATATAGAGTTGTTTATAACAATTTTAATGAGATAAAATATAAGTTGAGATTGACTCCTTATTTTAAGGAGTTCCATAAAGGCATATATATATATATATATATAACCTCATATCAATTAAATAGTTAATGATGAATGATTGACATGTTTGTGTTCAAGTTTCGACTCTACCATAATTTTTTATGTTTCCTACAACACGATCTTCAAATGCATGGTTTAATCATATATTTTTTAGGTTCTTACATGGTTTTGATGACTTTAGTGTTCTCTAAAACCTGAGTTATTAAAATCATAAATCCTAATGACACCCTAAAAACCTAAACCTATCTAAGATCATAATCAGGGTGGCTCTTTGTTTTGAATATAGTCCTACTAGTTGTATTCATTAACTATATCCATATTGATGTTTTGTTTGGTGACTATAGTCACATTGGCTATATCTATTGTGACAAAAGTTTTGACCGAGACATTCGGCATCAATTTTTTGTTATTTGTTTTCTTTAGACATTCATGTGGAAGGTGTTCAATTTAGTCCCCAAAGGACTAAAAAGACACATGGTTTTTTTATAGTATAAAATCTCATTGATTAATCTTTGATTTTGTGTGATATGTTATAAAGACATAACAAAGTACCAAAGGACTGTTGGAAATCCCAATAAGACTTTTTCTTATCATTATTTATTTTAAATTGGTAAGTTGGTTGGTGGTATACTTTTGGTGGGATAGATAAATTTGGAGACAAGATTTTAGATGTGAATTTCATGATAGTTAACATTGATGGAAATGAACTTGGGAAATTTGATAATTATGGCAATAATTTTAATAAAGTTACTATTTAATTTTTAGATAAAATGCAAGTGCCCACAACCATTTTTATACAACATGTGTGTGCCTTGTAATCAATGAGCCACTTGGTTTTTTGGTTACATTCAATGTAACCTTGGAATGGGGTATAGTTGATCACCTTTATTTTCATTTGGTCATTTTTCCTTGGAAAGTTTCTTTGTGGAAGTTGAATCTTGATATTTCTTCTGAACAACTTTCTAAAATGTTTAGTTATATATTCTTAGGTATGTCATCTTTGGTTGCAAGAGTTTATCCATCTAAGGATTCACCATTATTGAATGTGGATGCACTAGCCTTAGCATGATTATTGATTTATTCTCAGATAATAGTAAGAATGTATTAATCAATTCTTTATTTGTATTTAAATGATTGACTAACATTTTTTTATTTTCCATTTAGAAATGATCTTTGTGAACATTTAAAATATTTGATAAATGCAAATAAAGTTGCCAAAGGAAATTGAAAAATTTAGATCCACACTTTACTAAAAGCAAAAAATCTAGAACAAGTTGATAAATATACTATATGTAAAAGCATGTAATGATATAGCTTGTAACTTGACAAATATTGCTCATGGGTTGTTATTTAAGTGATTCAGACCTATGATATGATTGTTCCTATGACTAGTATTAAAATAAGTAAGAATAGGATAAAAGAATTCAATTGTGTGATTTATTGATTGGCTTGAATAGTTGTTTCCTTGGTATTTACTATGAATAATGAGAAGGATTAGATTTGTGTTTATACCATACCTTTTTAAAATATTTCATGATAGGTTTCAATAATATAAATGGGTCAACACATAGGATTCAAAATATTTGCAAATCAAATGACTTTTAAGGACTAGACACTTGATAATAACCTAGACACTTACGTCCATGCAAATGTCCCTATGAGGGACATAAGTATCCAATACGATAGAAACCTACTGAGGATATGGAATTGATAATGAATGATATATATCAAGTTTTAAGCTTTATGTATAATGCAGGAGATTTAGGTCATCATAAATGATTGGATCAAATCATAAGATAAGTAATTAGACACAATGAGATGGTAAATGTGAGCCTTTCGACAATATGAAGGTCTAAAACTGAAGGGTAGATCCTAATAGGTAATTTTTAAGTATATAAGACTTACAATGTTATATAAATTATATTTTGGTATCTACTTACCCCCCCCCCCACAATATAGTAATCTATAAAGATGAAATTACTAGGTTAAAGGAAAGAAATGTGTACATGGGTGTGTATAACACACCTTGTATTTGCTTGATCCCACTTTCAGTGTTTTAATAGTGTATGGCATGTAAACAATAACATTTTATAGTATAAATTAGTGCATATAATCTAAAATTTTATATAATTGAAATGTTTCAAAAGAAAGAGATAAACAAAGGAGTACACCTATGTATCGATGCAACCATGTTGCCCCTTGGTACTTTAACTTGGTAAAGATGTTTCCATATGAAGTACTACAATTGAGAGAGATTAAAAACTAAAACTTGAAGATTTTAAAGGAATATTGGAAGGTAATTATGCCCCCATTATAAGGGTGAGTTGTGACATGGCCATTGAGATCATTAAATCTCAATCGCACAACTCAAGTGACAATACAATAAAAGTTAAGTTAGATGGTATAATTATCGATGAGTTATTTAGTACACCAACTTTAGGAGGGATGAAAACCATCCAATATTTTCTAAAATGAAATCTAAAAATCTCTCCAAGGTATATATTTACTAGGTCTTGGAGGACCAGATCTCACTCAGTTGGTTCATTATAAACTATTCCATACAAGGGACCTCTGTTGGTTCTTGGAAATTTCAAAATTTAATTTAAACCTTTGATAAATAAGAGGGATATACAAGTTTCATTGTCTCATTGATGTGGGTTTTAATCATGTTTAGAATAATGATGAGTTGCATACAGATTTGCCCAAATAAATCAGTGTTTTAAATTTAAATAAAAGAAGTACGGGTGATTTTTAAATACTTATTACATATGTATTTATTCAATAATGCATTAACGATAATAAATGACTTTAGAAACTACGATAAAATGAGGGAAGAAGATTGTGTTTAAATGAAACCTTAGCCTAACCAGATTCATAAAAAAGAGCAAAAGAAAGGGGAAAGAAATTTAAAAATGTTGTTGAAATGTGGCTAAATCTGAGCCGTTTAAATAAATGCAACCCACAAAATTGATTCCCTACCTAACCAACAAATGCACAACCACCAACAAGGAATGATATAATATTTTAAGGAACAAGAAGATGATAAGAGAAATAGCACATCTAACATTTGCACATGTAGGAAAATAAAAATAAACTTCTGTAACTTTATGATCTTCGCTTCTATAGCACAATGTTTAGGTATACATTCACCACTTGGTTACAAATTTTTGTACCATAAAAATAGTGCCAAAGTAAGAATAAGGGATACATTACACTACAAGATAATTGAAATCTCTAGTCCAATGTATCCATTTGAAATGACCACGGACTGGTTATTTATAGCAAATTTGGTCAATGGACGGAAAGACCTTTCCCCTCAAAACCAAAAAAACACTTTAATTTGAAGTTGAGTTGCACTTTCCCCCCAAAATTAAGATCCTTGCACTTTAGCTCCATTCACACCTGTAAAAAAAAAAAAACTAGTTACCTTTTGGCATATGTGAATAAAATGACTTTTCAAATAATTAAAATGTACTTTATAAACCTAGTCATGAAAACACAAACAACTTTTGATTGAGTTACTTTTTCATGAAATCTATTATGCCATGCAAACCGCGTCAAAACCATATTTCTAATGCCATCAATGATTCAAAAAATGGACATCCAATTTAAAAGATATGGACAAAAATGTCTTTTAGGGTCATTTAAGGCACTAGGGGAAAACAATTAAAAATAGATTTAAAATAGTATTAATTTTCTTGAAAAAATAAAATGTATATATATTTTAAATATGCATGCATGCACATTTTTTTGGGTCCTAAGGATGACCAGATCACCCTTACCCATGTGGCCACATGATGGAAGTTGGGTGCACAAGGGCTCAGACAACCAACCTTCACTGGCGCTAGGGGAGGTGCCATGGAAAGTGGTTTGGGAAAACCATGGTTTTCCCAAAATTGTAAAACTTTTCAATTTAAAAAAAAAACTTTTTAAATTCATTTTGTCCTTTATGGCATTAAAAATCATTTTTTAATATTTTATTTTTAAAAAGTGGAGGATTTTTTAAATAGTTTGACTTTTGACTTAAGTTATAGGATTCTTAGAGTGTGTTACTTTGTTGGAAAAATAGAGGGTCGAGATGGTGTTTTTTGGTGAAGTGGTAAACATGAAAGTTATTTATAAAGGCTTGACCTTTCCAATGACAATAATTTTAAGTACATATGATACATGCAAACTATGATACATTAGACAATGTAGGGATAGATGTGTGCACATCTTAACAAGTGAGACATTCAAACACAGATTCAAGAGGCAATACTTCTTTTTATGCTAAGTGTAAAACATGAAACTTTATCGTGTGGACATGGTATCCCCAATGGAGGTGGGTAGGGTCCCAATTCAACACATAAATCCAAATAGACCATTAAGGCAATTTGGGAGAGCTGAGACCGATGAGCCATAAGCATAAACAAGAGATGATATAAAAAAGCAAAATAAGAGGTTCTCTGATTTCAAAAGAAATGAGGGCATGTTGTGTAAGCAATAAAAAATGGCGACTCTACTAGAAAATACTCTTAAATATATTTAAATGGTAGACAAAATAAATATTTCTACAAACCCATAATCTATAGCCAAGAATATGGATGGAACATGAATGGATTCAAGAGAGAAGAAGACAGGAATAACTGAGAAACCAAATCAGACATTCTTGTTGACCTGGTGTGTGTGCAAGTGAGTTCATTAATACTTCTTAGAACCTATAAGGATTACCTACCATAGATCCAATCTTTAGGTTAGTGAATCATACCTTGAGAATGCTTACCAGGAATTACTCCATGGTTAAATAGGTGTTTTATATCTCGATAGAGTTATCTATAATCCCAATCAAGCCTTTACTCTATTGTCAGTTGGATGTCCATAACCCTGATAGAGGTTCTTTGAGTCAACCAAGAATTGATTTTTTCAAAAATGTATATTCTTTTATTTTCTTATTTTCTCTTTTCTCTTTCTTTTCTCAACATCTCAACTATGGGTTGGGGACCATGGTGCCAAGTGAAAGGTAGAATTATAGATTTTTCACCTTAGATATTCATTGTAGCAAGTTATCTATGTAATCCCAAAAACCATTAAGATGTGATTTTTGTGGTTGATTTTGAGAGAATGTATTCATTGGCTAAATATTTTACCCAAATTAAACCCAACATAAACAAATTATGAACACACAATAGCTTAATCTTTTAGAACCAATTCAGAAATATAATCTAACACTCTAAATTACTCTTAGTACTTATGCACCAAAATGACATCCATATAATTTACCTAAAAGCCTTTTATTCCTCATTTTTTGACCAAGAAGGGAACCCATAAGAAAAATTGATGGGTCGTGCCAAAAAGAAACAAATAACGAAACTAAAATAACAACAAAAAGTAGGAAAATCAAGAAAAACAACTAAACTAACAATGAAAGTAGGAAAGGGAAAAAAATAAGAAATGGAAAGTTAAATTATGTATAGGAACTTACCAGGCTCATTCAAACCTAAAAGGAGTGTTTTAGGAATTATCCATCAACAAGCAATCAAACATCTTCACCAATTAGACATCTTAGGTAGAATGTATTCTCACTCAGGATTTCAGAGATTTGGTAGGGATCCAACCATAGCGCATAAAATTTATTGTGTTGTCCCTTTTTCTCACTAGCTTTCTCCCAGAGAAGGACTAAGTCCAAGATTCAGAAGACTTTCACTTTAGCTCATTTGTCAAACCAATGTTTGACAACTCCTTGGTGTATTAGGTTTAGGGGTCAAGCCTCAATTTTATCATCAGTTTCCAAGTAATCCCTCATGAACTACAAGGTTTGAATTTTTAGGTTCATAGGAAAGATAGGATCTTGGCCATATACTAGATGATATGAGAAAATACCTAGAGAATATTTAATTCTAGTCTTATCAGACCATAATGCAAACTTCAAAACTTTATGCCAATTCTTAGGGTTCTTTTCCAATATTTCCTTAATGATAACTAATAGATTGTGTTTGTTGATTCAACAACCCCATTACCTTGAGGGTAATACTTAGATGAAAAATTTAGAATTAACTAGTTATCATAAGTCCATTTAATGAATTGCAATGAGGATAAAGCAAGGCCATTATCACATACTAGAGTAGTAGGCATCCCAAACCTAGTGATGATGTGTTCCTCTAGGAAGTTGATTACCACGTCAATCATGTAATTATTAAATGCTTAAGCTTCAATCCAATGGGTACAGTAGTTAGTTATTATAAAGATAAACTTATGTCTTATAGATGAGTTAGTGTTGATAACAACAATGAAGTCCAATCCCCATTTTTTAAATGGTCAGACCTCAATAACTAGTTGCAATGGCATGGTGGGGATACATTCTCTATGCATGATAATTTAGCAAGTATGATAGCTCTGAATATCAGCATGAACATCTTTAAAAACATGTGTCCAGCAATATCCTACTCTAAGTATCAGGTGGGCTATATCACTACCTGATCCATGACTAGTTTCATATTTCCCATAGAAATCACTGAGTACTCCAACTGCTTCCTCTTTATTTAGGCATCTCAAATATATGCCTTCATGGTTCCTTCTGTATAATACACCCAATTTGATCATGAAATTACTAATTTTTAGGCATAGTTCTCTCCTTTGAATGGAGTTCAAGTGGCATGGGCACTTATTATTTAGCAAGTAATAGACCATGTCTTGGTACTAATCATCATTAGTTATATCTCACACTATATATTATTATCAAACTATATGTGGGTCTACATCAACCATGGACTTATTGAGTCCTTGACCTCTTACAATTTTCATTGATTTTAGTTCCAGGTCAAACTCTTGGAAAATAGTCATCCACTTACCCCTTCACTCACCTAACTCATTTTGCACTAGCATAGCCTTCACTGCTAGGTTAGGCACAACTGTGGACACTTATTGTGAAGAATATAATGCCTAAAAATTTTAATAACTTTAATTAAGGTAAAAGTTTGTTTATCTATCATTGAATATCTTACTTCAACATTGTGGAGTGGAGAACTCATGAATGATATAGGTATGTCATCTTTGCCTTCTTTCTTTTTTGTTAGAATAGTAGCACTTAAGTGTTTAAAAGTGAAAAAATAGATGTAGAAGGGTTTTATATAGTTGGGACTGATTAGGACTAATGTATTCACAATCGATGTCTTGATTTGAGAAAAAGTCACTTATGCTTCAATCATCCATTCAATTTTTGCATCCTTCTTTAGCATGTTATTTAGTGGTCAAACTGTCTTTGTGAAACCTGAGATGAACTTCCTCATGAAGTTTATCTTGCCAAAGAATGACTTTAGTTCTTTTATACTACCAGGCAATAGTATTTTTAGGATTGCCTCTTCCCTTTCTGGGTTTATTTAAATG
This sequence comes from Torreya grandis, assembly GCA_037957365.1. Classification (NCBI taxonomy): domain Eukaryota; kingdom Viridiplantae; phylum Streptophyta; class Pinopsida; order Cupressales; family Taxaceae; genus Torreya; species Torreya grandis. The sequence goes on along the minus strand of JARHVA010000298.1, from coordinate 1,444,149 downwards.
CCTCACTATAAAATGATGTAACCCAACAAATTAACCTCTATGAATCTAAATATATACTTCTTCAAGTTTAGGGAGATTTTATGATCTCGGCACCTCTACGATACTGCCCTCAAATCTTTCACGTGGTCTTCTCTATTCTTGGAAAAGATAGTCAAGTAATCCATGTATATGACTACGTATTTTCCAATGATATATTTAAATGCAATATCCATGGCATTTTGAAAGGTGGCACCTACATTAATTAGGTTGAACAATGACCCTTTGTATGTGAATGTATCCCACTTGATTGTAAACATTATCTTGATTTGGTCCTCATAGTTGACCATTACTTGATTGTAACCTAAATACCCATAAAGAAATGAAATCCTTTGAGAGCCATTCACTATCTGTAAGACTTCATCTAGTGAAGGCAATGGGTAATTATCCTTTTTTTAGGTGTTATTCAAGTTAAATAAATCCACATAGAGCCATATCTCTTTTTTATTCTTTAAAGCGAGTACCAGATTAGCCACCCATGTGGAGTGTCTAATGGGAAAGATGATCTTTGTTGATATTAATTATTGTACTTCCTTGAATATCAAAGGTTGTAGCAACGGATTCACTGGTCTTTGCCTCTAATGAAATGGTTTGACTCCTAGCTTGAGAGGGAAAATATGCATGAGAATGGAAGTGTTAAACACTTTCAAGTCCTTACAACTCCATGATATAAAATCCTTGAAGTTCTTTAAGGCTTATATGAATTATTATTTCTCCCTTTGGGTACACATTATACCTAGAAGTGCATTTTTTTATTCACTAGCCTTGCCTAGATGATAATGTTGGTGTAGCATACCTTTGGTAGAGACTATCTTCTCCTTTTCGCCTTGGTAATCCATTTAAATAATATTTTTAGTTAGACCATGTCCTTTGGTATACTATTTGTTTTCAAATTTATCACCCCTTCTTCATCTGGTTTAAATTCTTCTTGATCATCTTCATCAATAATATGAGACTCGAATACATATTTATAATAAAGTCAATGATATGTTCATCATCATCGAATACTTGAAATTTTTGGATACTATCAAGAATTGAAGTAGAGACTAACTCCACTAAAAACCTTCTTAACTTCAATTCAAAAATTGATTCTAGAGTACTAGCAACTGTAGTTAATGCATCTATCATGTAATTCTTTCTGAGAGGTAGGGTCTGAATATTGAATACATCAAAATCCTCTATCAAGTTCCACACTCAGCTATGATACCTAGATAAATGCTTGTCATTATAATCATATTGGCTTCTTACCTATTTGACCACCAATTTTGAATCACCAAGCACTTAGATATTCTTGACTTTCTTCCTAAGAGCAAACTGGAGACTGTGAACTAATGCCTCATATTCAACCACATTATTCATGAAAGTAAACTACAAGTAAAACATAACTATGTATGACTTCCCTTGTGGGTTGATGAGTTCCATGCTAGCACCATAACTATTGTTGGACTTAGAGCCATCAAATTTCAGAGTCTATAAGTGGTTTTTAGCTATGTATTATGGGGTCTAAAAGGTAGGTGCAAAGGTAATATTGATCTCTTTACCTATTTCAATAATTCCAAGTGAGTGCATACTTTGTTTTTCAACTGATAAGGATCTTTTAGTTAGGTCTTCAGTGGAAGTAGGTATAGGTTTGTCCATAATATTCATTTTTTCATCCAAAGAGTTTGTAAGTCCTTTATCTTCACTTGGATTAGCTTGTTTCACACCCTCATATGCTATGGCAACACTAGAGAATGAATTTATATCAGGTGCATAGAGGATATCCTCCTCATCCAACTAATCCCACCCTTCAAAAAAAATTTCTTGTATAGTTAGACTATTAATGGAAAACTTGTCATAATCTTCTACCTCTTTCTCAAGTGTATACACCCCAAGCTCTAACTCTTCAAATAATATTTCATTTGTTTTGTTATATTTTGTTATGGTGTGAGTCATATTGGGCTCTACTTTGACTTAGATCTGATTGGGTAGGCCACACCATGGGAGCCACATATGAGAGAAATTGGCTATCATGTATCTATTTAACATTCATGACTAATATTTACTTAAGAGCATATTGTATGCATCAAGTATATCCACTACTTGAATATCAATAAATTGTTTCACTCTTAGATCAGAAGCCAACTACATCTGAATATTGTTAAGTTCACCAACCATTCAAACTTCTAACTTGTCCAATTGAATAACTTTTCTATTTGACTTTGTGAGAGTTAGACCCAATCTTTGATAAATGGCATATGGCATCATGTTGCCAAAAGCACCTGAATCCACCAAAAAATTATGTAAGTTCTTAACAAAAATAAATATTGTTAGGACAACAGAAGGAGTTTCAATTTTTTATTTATAAATTTCAACATAAGCATCCACTATCCTATTAGTTCCTTTCCCTTTAAGAGCAGATAATTCTTTTAACAACATGTCTTTTTTATTAGAAATTTAGAGAAAATCAAACATAGTTATATTAGTCTTAGTTTTCTTTAGGTCATCTATAATGTTATATGCATGTTTACTTGACTCTATTAGTTTGTTAGTTGGTGGTGGAATAGAGTTTTTCTTTGGTTGATACGACATGGTAGTTCTTTTAGGTGAAAATGAGTTATTATTCAAGTTCTCATCAAGTAAAACTTGAGTGTTGTTTGGAGGAGTAGAAGTGCTTAACAAAATTTGGGATTTACTCCTTAAATGGTAGTTATTTCTCCTTTAGAATTGTTTGAAAGCATGGACCTCATCTAGGTTGTCTTCAAGCTCATTGTCACTTTCGAATGGAAATTCATAAGTCTCCAAGACTAGAGTCGTATCAAGGTTTCCTCTGTCTTGATTAGAGTTTTTATTGGGTGTAGGAACTAGCTCTAAATTGACCATCTCCTTTGGAAGATGTCTGAGGCACATATAAACTTTGCACAATCAATTTCAACATGGCTAGTTGTATTTTGTATCCTAACTAGGTGGGCAATGTTAGATCAGCTAAGTTTATTACATTAAAAGCATTGTTGTTGTTGTTATCAAGTGGGATAGGTACACCTCTGCTATTTGATCTCATGTTCCATTGTCTGTTGGTTCTCTAGAAGTTCAAATTTTTATTATGTGGTGGGTTATTTGCATTTTTATTAGTGTTTTGAGGTACTTGCCTATGCAAATTGACCATATCATTTGTCAACTTTTGAACCATTCATTGCAAATTGGCCACTTCGGGGTTCACTCCTACATTTGTTGATTTCTCGCCTATGGTTGGGGGCTTGCCACAAGTACATTATGTTTATAAATACATGGACAATAAGATGTGATTGGTTATGAGAATTATTAATAGGCATCTTATTGTTTAGAAATGATGGGATAGCATATTGGTTACTAGTACAAATAACATAACCACTAGTGTTAGGTATGGTAGTTGTGTTGTTGTATGTAATGGGGACCAACTATTAGTTGTTTTCATGTGGTAAAATATGATTAAGAGGCATATAAAGTTGACCATTGGGCATCTAATTCATAGGCATTAGGTTGTAGACCAAATTTGGGCTTGCATATAGGGCACTTGGAATTAGATTCATCAATGGAGTGTTATGATGAAGAGCATGATTGATCATTAGAATCTAATTATAAGTACCTAGTTGGCTAAGTGAAGGTAAAGGGATAACTCCAAAACCTTGTGGTACCATCTATTGCTTAATTTAAAAGCCTTATTGTAACCTAAAGACAAGGATAAGAGGGCTACCAGAGTTCTTCTGAGGAACATGGAAGTCATTGAATCTAGAGACCTTAGGTAAGTCTATATGGTAGCCACTTTTGTCTGAGTGTATGGGTCTTTTAAATTTTGATAAAGCTTGTGTAAGCATGCATTAAATACACTCATAGATTCATTTAGCTCTTTATGGTTAGCAGTAAAGTAATGATATAGGATAGTCAGATCGATGGGGAGCCTGAAGTGATTGATAAACACAGTTTCTAAATAATTCCAAGAAGTGACAAAATTATTTGGAAATCCTAGATACCAACCATAGGCCATTTCATCTAAAGTGTATGGGAATAGGTGGAAAGCCACATCCTCATTATTAATTTTTGTTTAGTTAATAGCATTTTTGAATGCTTGAATATAATATTTGGCAATGCGAATTCCACCATACATATACCAAGGGCAAAAAATTTCTAGATTTTTTGATAAGTCAAGGGCAAACCCTATAATGTTGATAGGATAGTTACCTCCACTGAGCCAAACTTCGGCCATTGGTGGGTTTTGAGGGGTGTCATTTGCATTAACAAAATGAACTATAATAATTTTAGATGAACTACTAGTTGATTGAATGTGTCTTGTTTTCAATTTTCCTTTGTTTGCTTTAAGTATTTTATGTTCAACGAGTTGTATAAATTCAAAGTCATCAACAATGGACTATGGTCTGGTGATAATTTATCAATTTTCTAGCTTAATGTTTACAACTTTTCAACATGGGCAATGTTTTTAAAATGTCAAATTTTAAGATTTTTAATTTAAAAAAAATAGCTTTAAATACTTTTAATGTCAGGTCCTCTGAACACTAATCTGTTAATGGGTTGTTTAGCACATCAACTTTAAGAGGGACAAAGACCTTCCAACCTCTCTCGAAAAGAGATCCAAAAATCTCTCCAAAGTCTATATATACCAAGCCTTAGCATACTAGATCTCACTCAGTTGGTTCGTTATAAATTATTTCATACAAGGGGCCTTTATTGGTTCTTGGAAATTTCAAACTTTCTTTTAAGCCTTTGACAAATAAGAGGGATATGCAAGTTTTTTTGTCTCACTCATGTGGGTTTTAATCTTGTTTTAGAGAACAATGAGCTTCATACAAATTTTCCTAAATAAATCAGTGTTTTAAATTTAAATAAAAGAAATAAGTCTTATTTTTAAACATTTATTACATACATATTCATTCAAAAATACATTAACGACATTAAATGACTTTAAAAATCAAGATAAAACTAGAGAAGTAGCATTTAAATGAAACCCTAACCTAACTAGATTCATGAAAAAGAGCAAAAGAAAGGGGAAAGAAAGAAAAAATTGTCAGGCATCTAGAACAACAAACATGCTCTGGTACCACTTTGTTGGGGGATCACAAGAACAACACCTGTTCTGATCCCACTTTGTTAGAATCTTGCTCCTCAGAAAGAGCACAGTATGATTACCAAATATAAGCAATTATAAATGCGGAAATAACCAGAAATACAAGTGACTAGAATTCACCAATAGCATAGAATATGAGAGACAATACACTATCTTGTATTAACACTTTACAGAAAAGAATACAATAAAGAGCCGCCGCACTCTTCCACCTTACAAAGGCTTCCCACACCTCAAGTGTACAGTAATTCTTCTTCACAACACTCTCCTACACAAAAAATGGTCCCAACAACCAACTCACAAACAGAATTGGTGTTCACCTCTCCAACTAGTCAGTAATAACCCTTCCAGTTCACCAAGCACTCCAAAGTATTTCAAGTTGATCTCCCATGAACCTGCAACCTGCAACTCAACAGACCATACTCACACATGTAGATCTCCTATGAGCTTGCAACAACCTGCAACTCAATGATCTTACACTTAGAAGGAACTTCCTTGCCTTCCTTATCTTGTACCAATTACAATACATGCCAATGGGTCTATAAATAGATCCCAGACTTAAACAATAACTTAGACTCTTAATTTAGACAATTATCCTTGCAGCTTAAGACTCTAACTGGCCTTTACATGCAAACACTTTGTTCACTTAACTAACTGTCTGTGCAACGAGCAGTTCTGGAACACACAGGTGACCAACGTCGGTCCCTGCTAGTCTGGTTCTGCCGATGTCGGTCGACTTCCTACCATCGCCGATGGCCTTCTACACTGGTCACGACCGACATCGGTCCTACTACCGACGCCAGTGCTCTTGGATCTCAGCAACCTTCTGTTCCTTCAGTTTGCAAAGAGTTGAAGCTTTTAGCTCCACAACTCAACAATCTCCCACTTGGAGATAAATAGCTGCAACCTGTACCTGTACCTGTACTCCGTCTAGTTTGTTCCCTTGGCTTTGTATCCCTCCTCAAGATCACTCTTGAAGACCAACCACCACAAATCCCATGGTGCAAAACCTGTCATCCAAATCACCTGCCACATCCACATCTATAAACCATGTAGAAAATAACCTGAACTTGCATAGCATGTGCACCTGCTGCTAGTCCCTATAAGAATCCACTGAACTGTCCTCCAATGGTTCTCTCCCGAATTGGCTCCAACTTGTGACAACTCCCACTGCTTGGGAAAACTCAGGTTTAGTACATACCATGCACTCAACCTCATTATGTGAATCAAGACACCTGTTCTAAGAACTGTCCAACCATTGGCGTGCTAACCGATCTCACACAATCATCCTGAAACAAAGTCAACATATGACCTACCATGTCTCTAGAACACACTCATGCCAAAGAATCTTGCTGCTCCCAGATTCTCCATGACAAACACCTGAACTAGCTTTACCTTTAGTTCAGCAATACCCTATATATGTAACCCTGCAACAAGCACATCATACAGTAATAGGATAATGTAGCTAATATTATCCAACCAGGTAAAGAGAAACACAATGATCAAACCTCCATTGCCCTGCAGCTATACAAGACCATATACCCTGATCTTCCATCTCACGTATCCATTTTTGCTCTTCTTTATCCTGAACATCCATTCGTCTCTCAGTGCTTACTTCCAGTTGGCAACTCTACCCAAAACACTTGTTTGGTACTCCTCCAAGGAATCACATCCTCATCCATGCCAAGCTCCCACTGTTTCCTGGATCTACCTGTTCTGCTTCTTCAATAACTTCCTGGTCTTATGCCATAAGTGAGCAATAAGTAGCGTAAAGAAGGGAAATGATGAATTTAAGAACTTACTTACACCTTCAGTCCTCCATATGGGTGCTTGAGACTCCATGACAGCGTGTTGTCCACCCAAAATTCATCTCAGTAACCGATACCGGTCACATCTCAGTCTGCACTCGACCGATGTTGGTTCCCTGCGACTGCCCCTTTGCTGACGTCATTTTTCCTTGGCCGATGCCGGTCGTTATCTGCCCTGAGTCACCGAAGTCGGGCTGCACATAGTCGATGTCGGTCCCTGTCTGGACGCCGATGCCGGCTTTCCTATCGACGTCGATCTCTGTGTTTCTCTAGTGAGACCTGACTTTTTCTCGCGAGCTCTTTTTGGATCAAATCTTTCTCCAAAACACCCTTGCTCTGCTTAGAATTCTTCTGCATCTTGTGTTGAACTCTATCCATCACCTTCTCCTTGAAAACCAAGGCTTTCCTGTTCTTGTCACTAACATCGAATTCCTCAAGAAACGTTACCTTCTTCTGCATACAGAAACCACGATCCATACTTTCCAAATCTGAAAGCATATCCTTTGACTCAAGAACAAGCATCTCCTTCTTATCTATGTGACCAAGCCTATCAAGCCACATCTCTAAATCTACAGCTGAAGTAGATAACCCAGAAAGAGAATCAGTAGTACAAGTAGATAGATAAAGCGTACCTACTTTCTTACCTCTAGCTACAACAAGTGTACCCTTGGAAACCTTCCAAGAGTCCGCTGTGAGAGTTACTGTGCAACCCTCATCACCCAAACTTCCTATAAAAATCAAATTCCACTGCAGAACTGGGACATGCATGACCTCCTTTAACACCCATGTGTTACCTGTCTACAGTTTCAACTTCACTTTCCCTTTACCAACAATCTGACAAGGTTTACCATCCCCTACACAAATTTCTCCAAAGTCTCCCTGGACATACTCATGAAAAAATTCCCTATGTGGGGATGCATGAAAAGAGGCACCAGAATCTAAAACCCAAGATTCTACTTTATCCAAAGAACATACCAGAGCATCTTGTGCAGCGTAATCTGCAACATCTGCTTCTTCTTCATGTCCTTCATGCTGATCTTTACCTGATCTGCAATCTCTCTTTAAGTGCCCTTGCTTTCCACACTTCCAGCAGGTTATTTTGCCATACCTGGACTTGGATCTTCTGCCTATCTTGGACCTTGATCTCCCATGCTCTATCTTTTCTCTTTTCCTTCCTCTACCTTCAACACTCAAAGCATTTCTTGATGATTCACCTATGTTATTCCTGCGTATCTCTTCATTCAAGATCACACTCACAACATCATCCACTTTTAAGACTTTTGAAGGAGACACAGTGTTAGAAACTGCCATTACCAAACCTTCCCAACTTTCAGGTAATGAACACAAGATTAAGAGAGCTCTAATTTCATCATCAAATACAATATTGAATGAACTTAGCTGGTTTACTAAACCATGGAAATCACTAAGATGGCTATGAACAGATCCACCTTCCAACATTTGCAAATTAAATAAACGCTTCATAAGAAATACCTTATTAGAAGCTAAGGGTTTTTCATATAAATTTGCCAAAGATTCCATCACCTCCACCGTTGTCTTACACTGTGATAAGCTGGAAATCACAGATGATGCAAGACTCAATCTAATAGATCCTAGAGCCTTCCAATCAAGAACCTCCCATTCTTCATCTTTCATATTCGAGGGTTTGCAATTAACCCCACCCAATGGTAAGTACAAATCTTTTTGATACAGATAATCCTCAATCTACATCCTCCACAATTGGTAGTTCTTGCCATTAAACTTTTCCATTCGTAGTTGATTGTCTTCTGCCATTGCTCAACTCCCACTCAAATAGAAACCCTGTGAGTAACCTGTAATCAAAACACACTAACCAGATCTAATCCAATCTGTTAGTATCCCAACCAACAGCTCTGATACCACTTGTCAGGCACCTAGAACAATAAACATGCTCTGGTACCACTTTGTTGGGGGATCACAAGAACAACACCTGTTCTGATCCCATTTTGTTAGAATCTTGCTCCTCAGAAAGAGCACAGTATGATTACCAAATATAAGCAATTATAAATGCGGAAATAACCAGAAATACAAGTAACTAGAATTTACCAATAGCACAAAATATGAGAGACAATACACTATCTTGTATTAACACTTTACAGAAAAGAATACAATAAAGAGTTGACGCACTCTTTCACCTTACAGAGGCTTCCCACACCTCAAGTGTATAGTAATTCTTCTTCACAACACTCTCCTACACAAAAAATGGTCCCAACAACCAACTCACAAATAGAATTGGTGTTCACCTCTCCAACTAGTCAGTAATAACCCTGCCAGTTCACCAAGCACTCCAAAGTACTTCAAGTTGATCTCCCATGAACCTGCAACCTGCAACTCAATAGACCATACTCACACATGTAGATCTCCTATGAGCTTGCAACAACCTGCAACTCAATGATCTTACACTTAGAAGGAACTTCCTTGCCTTCCTTATCTTGTACCAATTACAATACATGCCAATGGGTCTATAAATAGATCCCAGACTTAAACAATAACTTAGACTCTTAATTTAGACAATTATCCTCGCAGCTTAAGATTCTAACTGGCCTTTACATGCAAACACTTCATTCACTTAACTAACTGTCCATGCAACGAGCAGTTCTGGAACACAGGTGACCGTCGCCGGTCCCTGCTAGTCTGGTTCTGTCGATGTCGGCCGACTTCCTGCCATCGCCGGTGGCCTTCTGCACTGGTCACGACCAACGTCGGTCCTGCTGCCGACGCTGATGCTCTTGGATCTCAGCAACCTTCTGTTCCTTCAGTTTGCAAAGAGTTGAAGCTTTTAGCTCCACAACTCAACAAAAATCATATTGAAATGTGATTAAATTTGAGTCATTTGAACAAATACAACCCATAAAATCAATTCCGTACCTAGCCAATAAATGCACAACCACCAATAAGGATCAATGCAAGAGTCTAAGGAACAAGAAGCTAAGAAGAGAAATAACACATCCATTATTTGCATGCATAGGAAAATGAAAATAAATTTTCGTAGCTTTGATTAATAATGATCTTCACTTTAGTATCACAATGTTTGGGTATACATTCACCACTCAATTACAAATTTTGATAGCACAATAGCAGTATTGAATCAAGAACAAGGGAGAAATTACACTATAAGGCAATAAAATTGTTTGGTCCAATGTCTCCTCATTTAGAATCAACAAAAGCTTGTCCTTTGAAATAACCGTGGACTAGTTATTTATAACAAATTTAATCAATGGAGGGAAAATGTATCCCCCCAAAACCAAAAAGTACTTTAATTTAAACCTGAGTTTTGCTTTTCCCCCCTAAAATCAATCTTTTTGCACATTGGCTGCATTCAGACCTATAAAAAAGATAAAACCAGTTACTTTTTGGCATATGTGAATAAAATAACTTTTAAATTAATTAAAATTTACTTTATAAACCTAGTCATAGAAATATGAACAAATTTTGATTGGGGTAACTTTTCATGAAATTGATTGCACCATGTATATTGCATCAAAACCAGATTTCCAATGCCATAGATGGTTCAAGAAATAGACACCCAGTTTGAAATATATGGATAAAAATATATTCTAGGGTCATTTAAGGCACCAAGGGAAAAAATCCAAAAATAGATTTGAAATCACATTAATTTTCTTGAAAACTTCATAAAAAAATTTTAAAAAAAATGTATGCATGTGCATTTTTATGAGCCATAAGGATAGTCAGATGGCACAAGTCCACAAGGTTGCAAAATGGAAGTTAGACATGTTTGCACTTCCATGAGGGCCAAGATGACCAACCTTTGTTGGTGCATCTGCATGGGCCCAAGGGACTATCTATCACATCTACATGGCTAGGAAGGCCTAACCGATCAGTTTCCTTTGGTGCACTCACACTATTAGGGGCCATCACGTCCATGCATAAAGGTAGATGGCTTCCCACATATCAGTAAAAAGGTTTTCAAAAAATATTTTTTTACCGAGTGGTTTCAAATTTCTGCCCGACATGCCATGGAGAGTGGTCTAGGAAAACCATCGTTTCCCCAAATCATAAGACTTTTAAAATTCAAAAAAACTTTTTAAAATCAGTTTTTCTCCTTTATGGCATTAAAAATAATTTTGAAATATTTGATTTTTGAAAAGTGGTTGACTTTTTAAGTAGTTTGACTTTTGACCTAAGTTTTGGGATTATTAATGTTGGTTCATTGGGAAAATAGAGGATTGAGATGGTGTTTTTAGGTGAAGTGGTAAACATGAAAGTTATTTGCAAAGGCCTAAACTTTCCAACAACAATAATTTTAAGGACATATGATTCATCTATTCTATGATAAATTAGGAAAATTAGGGATGCAAGTGTGCACATCTGAACAAGTGAGACATTCAAACATAGATTTGAGAGGCAAGACTCTATTTTTACACTAAACATAAAACTTTATCATATGGAAATGGTATCCCCAATAGAGGTGGTTATGATTATCAGATAAACATGCAAATAAATATGGATCATCAAGGCAATTTTGGAGATCTAAAACTGATGAGCTGTGAGTGCAAGTGGGAGCTACTACAAAAAGCAAAAGAAGAGGTTCCCTAATTTCGAAAGAAATGAGGGCATGTTGTGCAAGTAACAATAATAAAAAACTCAACATACAAGATGTAGGTAGTTTAGGCCATTGAATCTCAACCACACTATTAAAAAGAGCTAACTTCTATAGAAGAAAAGGTTCAAAATGGTGCTTAAACAGTGTTTCTTGGTAAAGTAATAGTGTTTATTGGTAAATAAGTTTGAATATGTATTTATGTTTTTTGGACCATTTGCATGCCATATGGACCTATAATGTGTCTCAAGTTGAATTATCTATCAAAATTTAATATATGTTATATAATTTTGTATAATATCTATCACTAATCTAAGAAATTTTGTCCTAAATTAGTAAAAATTGATGCAATGTGTAGGATTCACACTCAAGTGTATATCTAAATCATGTAAATTGTAATGAAATTATAAAAATCATGAGATTGATATAAGTGTGGAGGTCATATATCTATGACATGCCCCCACTAATATGCCTTCCCTTTCATATTATGGAGATGGAATCTGGTAGTTACCTTACATCAAAAAATTAAAATAACCGTATAATTTGTGTATGAATCATGTAGCATGTCTAAGTAGATATACCAATGAAGATTGTAGTATGTGATCATGATAATCCCTAAGATGCTTGATATATATCTAGAAACATCTAAAAATTAACAATACAAGCTCAATAAATAATCAAACACACACACAAGAGCACTGAATGCCATAAAAATGGGTCTAAGGAGATTGCAAACAAGGGGCATATTCAAATATCACACACTCGAAGGAATGAAATATTCAAATGTCCAAATATAAATCAACATATAATGGTACAAGGGCTAATAAGAAAGGAACATATTCAAATGTTCCATAAGCAAGAAAATATCAAGTAAGAAAAAGACATCAAGGAAGTGAAACTGTGAATAAATGAAGTATAAGCAACCAACATAAGCATATCATACTAGTCCCTGCATGTGTGTTAGCAAAAATGTCATGTAACCTAGCATATCAAGTACACTATTAAATATTTAAGTATTATTATAGGCATGTGTAAGCATTAATCTATAATCTCAACATGAATAATAGAAATGATCATAAAGTAATGTAACCTACATCAATCGCTATCAAGGAAGTAAATGCCCCCAATGTAGTTTATCATGTGAGAAGAGGAAAGGTGTAACAACCCAACTGGGTTAGACATAGAAATACGTAAGAATTTTTTTTGAATAAAACACATATATACAAGTAGACTACATCCTGAGAGTCTAACAAAGATCATAGACTACATCCTGAGAGTCTAACAAAGATCACACACACACACACACACACACACACATATTTGAGTGATAACAGTAAGTACACATTACATCTTATATCACAGATCTCTAATATCATAACAATGCTTCATAAATAGATAATGAATGAAATGCAGAAACTTCATCATGGTTGATACCACTTTGCAATCATTATTGTCAAAGTATAATAATAAGTAATTATAATTCTTCATGACAATACTCAATAGTAACATTCAATCTAATACAATTTACATAATTTATATATATGGCTCTCTAGAGAATGAGTTCCCTAGACTCTTCGGTATATGTGGCAATTTCAAGTGTTCATCTTAATAGTAGTATTGTTGTGGGGAAGGAAAGCATCATTCGAGTGCTTTTTCACACCAAACATGGACCAATGATCCCCTGCACTAATACCATCAAGATATGGCCCTCCCTTCACAGATGGGTAGATAATGACAATGCGAGAATCCAGAGAGACAAGCTAGTACCCATGTGTTATATGATTTATAACTAACTAAACATGCAGCATATCATAAAAAACTTGATCTATTTCAAGATATCACACATACATATAAACTATACTCATGAACTAATAATGTCTCACTAAACATGCGTTGGCCCAAATTCTTACAGATAATATATATAGAATGATCTAGATCAATCAAGTTCATACACACCACTTGATAGGAAGGACCACCTTCATCTAACATTGCAATACAAGTAAGCTAATGAAGTCTGTCTCACTCCTTACTCCACATTAGCAATGTAGATTGGTCAAATACAAATTCAAACACAAGATTCATCAAGTTACATCCTCCTATCAAATGCATCACATGACACACTATACATAGGAGTAAACCCAGCATTCATGTAGTTCCTCAAACATATGCATGAATCTTTTATTATATTCTATCACATACTATAAATAATGATTATAAATATACCACTAAGGTACACATACAATTTAGCTATTAAATTCTAACAATATAATTTGTTTCCAATTATCTATACCCTATGCAACCCATATTACTACAATCTAGTGTTTTAAGACTTGATTACCAATTTTCCACAATCATATAAAGTAATATCAAATTCATGAAAACACAAGCATTTTACTTATAACTATATATATACTAAAACAAACATCATTCCCATAGAATGCAATAACATATCAACACAACATTTGTAAAATTCTCAGAGTTTGTATGCACGCATACACAAGTCTACCAATTTTAAAATCATAAGTTAATCACAACAATAACTAGTATATATACAAATAAATGTGAGTTAGGTATAATAACTACAATAAATACCACTTAGGTATATTATACTTTTATATTGTAGTACCCTATGATATCCCATACTATCATAGGTTCCCAACTACATGACAACACACAATCTAAACTTATGATTATAAAGACTCAACTAAATCATAATAACAAGCATACAATAAATAGTAAGGTATTATACCACCCAGGTATGCTTTGCTTACAAATATTCTAAGGTATCTCAATCCTAAAACATACATCAAGATACACTATTATTTACTAAGTATAACTATATATTTAACACACTCATAGTATGTAATTCATACAACTATCTCATACTAACAATCATTCACATTACTAATAGTGAGTCTGATAAACCTATTATCCTATTGACTCATTTGCTTCTAGGAGGTTATTCCAAAGGTTATAGTTCCTAATTCCTATGAAGCTCATTGAGTAATTTGAATCATCTAATAAATTATAGGTATAATCACTATATACCATTACTTGCACATCTTAACTACATCGTATGTAGATATTATAATGATATGCAATCTCTAAACCATGGTTTAGCATTTTAATTGTAACTACAAGTATCTATAAATACATAAAACACACACATTTCATAAAATAGACCATAACTTTTGTTTTCCTGAAACACAACTAATCTAGTTACATAATCAGTTTATATTTGGGGGTTAATAAGTAATCATTCCTTCTTTTTTTCTAGCTCATATTTCACTTGAGAATAATAGCTAAAGAAGACTACCTCAGTTTAAGCTAATATTTAGATCAATGCCAAATTTCGCATGGCGAGTTTTCATATATTAAGGAATCTAAAAGTTCTACAAGTTTTAGTCCACAATACATAGTTTAGTTATCTATGCAATAATTACAAGAATCTGATTTTAAATTACTAAAATTACTGATTCAAGTTTTTATGCCCACCAACAATATAAAAATAATATTACTATTACAAAGGTGAAAATCCATTTTAGACTTATAAGTTTATACTAAAAAAACTAGATTTGATTTCTTATATATACCAAGCTACAAATCCCATCCAGGGTCTGCTATACACAATGGTTTATTATAAATTTCCTTCAATAACTTTTCTATAGGCATTAATTGATGCCCATATATGAGGTGTTTTAACTTGATATTAATCCTTTCTATGTTCGAGGTCTATATCATGTGATTAAATTTATGTCTATTTATATATATATATATACATATATATATATATATATATATATATATATATATATATATACATATATATATATATACATACATACATATATATATATATATATATATATATATATATATATATATATTTTAGTCTCCCTACTTAGTTCAGACACATTTTTTTTTATAGAAAACTTAACCAAATTTGATTAAATGAGTACAATTCTGATGCCAATCAAACATATTTTTTAAGGTTAAATATATAATCTCATAATACTCAAATAATCTTATATAAAACCCACTATTTAGCATTATTTAAATAATTTACTTTTCGGTTAATCATGGAGCATAATAAAAGATAATAAACATAAATTTTATTTTAGAAAGTACTAGCTTGGTTGAGATGGGGTGACTCCCCAATTGGATAGCAGCCATATTTCAATGCAAAAATATATTGCAACTCACATATCCCTCTATCCTTCTCATCAATTCACGATAACTTAAAATCAAATATGTGCCAACCAAAGTATAACAAAACTCATGACAGAATCAAAGAAAGTCACTATTGTTATATAATAGTTAAATGTAGGAAAAAGACGTGAGGTAGCTCTCACTCCCAAAAAGAAACACGATCATAGTACATATACATTATATATATGTCTTCTTAAACATGAAGATAAATGCATACTTGTATTCTGTTGAAAATGCAGAGGGGCTTTTGAGTTTGTTGAAATCCTTGACTGAAATGGAACACAGTTCTACTTGAGTTGAAATAGTTGAGATGAACATAATGGTTGTGGTGTTGCTCTTGGGATAGTTAAAGAAAAGAACAGAACAGAACTTGATATGGCAACAAATCAAATTATATCATTAATTAAGACTATACTCAGCCAAGCATCTCTAAATAGCTGCACAGAAATGGGGTGATATGGAAATAAACAATCTGCATTCAATTAGGTAAATCGACCTATACAGCATATACTCCATTTATATTCTTCCTTCTTCTGAATATTCAATAATTCATTTTATTTTCATGTAGGCTAAAGTGTCAATTAAAGAGTGATCCAAATGTTGTAGTAATTCATACCATCAATTTGCCCAAGCTAAGGTAAGTCATTGTTAAGAACTCAAATATCATTGTTTTAATCATTGCAATCCTCATCTAGTTAAATCATTGCATAAACTACTACTCTTATATTATATATGTAAGAGTATAAGTCATTATTCTTAATAATTCATTATACTCTTAATTTAAGTCACTATACATAATTATCATATAATATATTATTAACTTTCATTAAAAAAAAATATGTTGATCAAACATTCAACTTGATTATAATATTTATTATTTTTTTATAATTGTATGACTCAACCAGTGATTTAGAGAGAATATAAATCAATACAAAAATGGATAATATATAGTTATTACTATTGTATCTCTATGTATCCTCCTCTCTTCTATTTTAGAATATTTAGAATTACACTCTTATTTTCTAATGCATTATCTCATTCAAATTTATCACAGGGAATATCTTATTTCTCAAGTTCTTGTAACCAAAATAAGGAAGATACAAAATCTTAAAAGGACATATTTGTATATTAAATATACCCATAAAATTTATCTTAAAATCTGAAAACACCACCTACTTGGCTTATAGAGTTGAGCCTCATCTTTTATCATCCCTTTGAGACATGTAGAGTTCTCTCTCCAAAATGAGGCATAGTTTTTCTTTAATTTTAATCTTTTCTTTTTTTAAAGCATTTTTTTTTTTTTTAATTTTTCACCATTTTTTTTCTTTCTTTCTTTTTTTTATCTTTATTTTCATTTCTTATTCTTTTTATTTTATTAAATTTAGATCTTTCTTTTTTTTCTTTTAATGTTTTTTCCTCATTTCAAAATAATTTCATATATATATATATATATATATATATATATATATATATATATATATAATATGGAGATCTAAATTTCATAATTTAATTAAATGAAATTAGTTTTCAAAATATTATAGCAATTTTAAATGACAAAGCTAAAATTTACAAATAATTTGTATTTATACATTTTACTTTTGCCAAATTATCCTACCAACATAAATAGAAGCACATGATAAAACACATAAAAGAAATTTTTACGATAATTTTTCCTACTCTAGCAAACCACAGCAAGCAATACTTCAAGTAAATAATCAAAGACACCATAATCAATTAAATGTATTCTATCATGACTAATTACTGTGTGTGTGTGTGTAGGGTTTTGCCATCTCTCTGTCAACTTATAACATCTCCATATACACCACCCTCTCCGATTATGCTCTCCTTCTGACACATTCGAGGAGTGAATTCTCCTACATCCACTTCACAACACATAGGCAGTTAGGTCTTTGCACATGATAATCACAAGCAACAATATATAACTAGAATAATTGATTAATATACTTAAAATGTAAACACATATATAAACCATTTCATAATAAGTATTCATGTATTATCATCTAGCTAAGAAATATTCTATTTTTTTTAAATAACATAAATCTCAAACTTAGTCAAAAGAATAACCAAATCTGAATTTGTTAACTACAGATATCCATGGATAATCTAGCGAGTTTGTCTGGTGAGGAATTGGGATGTAACATCTCTCCCCCCTAAAGCTACTCATCATCTTCGATGACTCTTATTCAAGCATAAATTTTGAATTAGACCATTTATTTAGCAAAGCAATAACATGATATACAATATCAAATTAAGCAAATAATTAGAAAATTAACTATAGAACTCACTGTAGTTTCTCTGAGTTGTACTATTTCTGAAGTATTAGTCCCACAAGACCCCAGTCACTAACATCTCCTAATTAATCAACCATGGTTATGAGTATTACTTACTCTAATTGATTCTATCATGACCACCTCAGGGTTCAAAATCATCAAGACAAGCCTATATACTATAGGATTGACCACTTTTGTTACCATGAAGGGTCCCACACGTCTTAGTAAAAGTTCACTGACTTCTCAAAACACATAAGATCATTATACAAGTCAAAGTAAATGACCAAGGAGAGTTTCACAAAAATCTTCTAGCCCTCAACATATCTCTCTATCCTAAAGAGTGTTTTTTTCATCCTAGAGAAAAGTAATTAAGAAATCTGACAAGAATAACGTGTATATATTAATACTATCGCTACTTCGCATAGCTTCAGATAAGTATAATATGTCAATATTTTCACTACACCACAAAGTTCCTAACAAGTATGACGATAAATAAGAATGGTAAATATAAAGTATACAAAAATCATGGAATACTCATCTATATGGGATCTTTGTCCACTGTATATATGCATATGGCCATACGACTGAATTTGATAAGTTTTGCTTAACAAATCCTAGATTTAAAAAGTCCATCTGTCGATCCAATGTAGTACCAATAATCCAAGTTAATGTGAGGCTAAGTAGGATACCATCTTATCACTTAGATCTCACGCTCCCAATTCACCACTTTTCCTTTAGGTCTCCACAACCTAATGATCTTAAAATGTGCACAATGTTTTCAAAAAATCACAATTTTATGTTATCAGATCAATGAAGCAAAGTTATAAGCTAAATTATTATATATGTATTCTCATACATACAAAATAAATCATACAATCAATCTGTAATTGCATTAAGCTACTACTATCCACACATAACTAGGTATCACATTTCATAGCTTAACTTATTCTATTATGTTCATGATTAAGAGGAAAATAATGTTATAATTAACATAACATGCATAGGCCAAGATTTACATCACTCTTTCAACCTTCCAGGGAAATAAACAAAATAATGTCTCTTTACTTGCTCAACTAGCACACAAGTTAAAAGTTTATTCCAACCCCTAGATTGACAAGATGTGTTGCATCTCCTACACCCTACTCACTTTCAGTGAAAGGTATAAAGATATCTCTCCAAAACAATAGGCATAAAGAAAAAAGAGATCAAATATCAATCGAATCATGAGTGTATAACATTATACTATTTATAATCAGCTTATAATCTTTAGTACAAAATTTAATTTATAAGGTTTGCCACCCTACGTGGTTTAAGAATCATAAATTAGATCAAGTAGTGACATAGAAATCTATAATCTCAAAATCTCATATTTACCCTCCCAAGGTAAAAATAAAATATCATCACTCAATGTTGCCCAAACACTACCTACTTACCCAATCTTGTAAGTATGGTATCTTAATCTACTTTTATATTCAAAAGAGATATATGCCAACATAAAGATGTGTCCGTCTATATAATCTTAAATCTTATCTCTCACCAAAAGTAGAAAACATTCTCCCCCAAATTCCAAGGGAGTATAATTAGTTAACATTTAGATATAATTTCCATAAAAGAGAACACTAAATCAATAGTCACGCACATAAGACTTCTTTCAACAGCATCATAAAAATATCAAAAGAGAATAAGATAATAACAACTCATCTCTATCCCAACTATGAGGGATGACACCACATATCTTAAGAGTGTAAATTCCATAAACAAACTCCTATCATAATGGAATTATCAAGCAATACAACAACACTCTAGTAATAAGATTTTCCACTGCCCTAGGTGGTACTAAAAGAAAAATGGTCTTATAAGATTTTCCACTCCACAAAATTAAAGCACATATATTTTAAATGAGAAGCATCCTGAACTTATCAAATACTCATAAAACACAAATGGCAAAAGTGACTTGATAATCAAAAATAGGTTTAGTCACTCTCGAGTTGTTCGTCTTAAGTGATCAAACTATGGTAAAAAGCTTTTATTCATAACTTATGAACTATGTTATATAATCATCTACCCAAGCCTTGAATACAACCATCACCAATGGGATAATCGATAAATTGATCTCTTTAACAACTCAAAGGGGTATGAGTGCTCTTAAAATACACATTAAATGTCCCACATATATTTTATGAATGTCACAAATCTCCAATCATGGTGTAACATGGTTCTGCACTAAGACACCACAAGTCCAAATTTTAGTGAAATAATTCATAACACTATGTTTTCACTGATGAACAAAATACATGAAAATACTAATGGACTCATTAAGTCTTAGAGTTTGAACCACATCTCTGATACCACATGTAACAACCCAACTAGGTTAGACATAGAAATATGTAAGATTTTTTTTTTTTTGAATAAAACACATATATACAAGTAGACTACATCCTAAGAGTCTAATAAGGATCCCATATATATTCAAGTGTTAATAGCAAGTACACATTACATCTTATATCATAGATCTCTAATATCATGACAATGCTTCATAAATAGATAATGAATGAAATACAGCAACTCAACCACGATTGATAACACTCTGCATTCACTGTTGTCAAAGTATAATAATAAGTAATTATAATTCTTCATGACAATACTCAACAATAATATTCAATCTAATAAAATGTACATAATGTATATACCTGGCTCTTTGGAGCATGAGTTCCATGGACTCTCTAGTATCTATGGCAGTCTCAAGTGTTTATCTCAATAGTAGCACTGATGTGGGGAGAGAGAGCATCATCCAAGCACTTTTATACACCAATCACAGACCAATGATCCCTCACACTAATCACATCAAGATATGGCCCTCCTTTCATGGATGGGTAGATAGTGATGATACATGAATCTAGAGAGACAAGCTAGTACCCATGTGTTGTAAGATTTATAACTAGCTAAACATGCAATGTATCATAAAAAACTCAATCTATTTCAATATATCACATATACATGTAAACCATACTCATAAACTAATAATATCTCACTAAACATGCTTTGGACTAAAGTCTTACAGATAATATAAATAAAATGATCTAGATCAATAAAGTTCATACACACCAATTAATAGGATCGCCTTCATCTAACATTGCAATACCAGTAATCCAATGAAGTCTATCTCACTCCTTACTCCACATTATCAATGCAGATTGGTCAAATAAAAATTCACCACAGGATTCATCAAGTTACATCCTACTAGCAAATGCATCACACGACATGTTATACATAGGAGGAATAATAGCATACATTTAATCCATCAAACATATGCATGAATCTTTCATTATATTCTATCCCATACTAAAAATAATGATTACAAATATACCACTCGGGTAAACATACAATTTAGCTATACAATTCTAATAATATAATTTGTTTCCATTTATCTACACCCTATGACAACCCATATTACCATAGTCTAGTGTTCTAAGATTTTACTACCAGTTTCTCACAATCAATCATATAAAGTAGTCTCAAATTCATAGAAACACAAGTATTTTATGTATAACTATATATATAATAAAGCAAACATCATTTCCATAGAACACAATAACATATCAACACAGCATTTATGAAATTCTCAGAGTTTGCATGCACGCATACACAAGTCTACTAATTATAAAACCACAAGTTAATCATAAAAATAACTAGTATGTATACAGATAAATGTGAGTTAGGTATAATAACTATAGTAAGTACCACCTAGGTACATTATAATTTTATACTATAGTACCCTATGATATCCCATACTATCATAGGTTCCCAACTACATGACAACACACAATCCAAACTTATGATTATCAAGACTCAACTAAATCATAATAATAAGCATACAATAAAAAGTAAGGTATTATACCACCCAGGTATGTTCTAAAAAAAAACATTCCAAGGTATCTCAATCCTAAGAAACATGCATCAAGATACACCCTTATTTACTAAGTATAACTATATATTTAACACACTCATAGTATGTAATTCACACAACTATCCCATACTAACAATCATTCACATTACTAATAGTGATTTAGATAAATCTATTATCCTAATGACTTATTTGCTTCTAGGAGATTATTCCAAAGGTTATAGTTCCTAATTCCTATGAAGCTTATTGACTTATTTGAATCATGTAATAAATTATAGGTATAATCCCTATATACCGGTACTTGCACATCTTAACGTGCAGTGTATGTAAATATTCTAATGCTATGTAATCTATAAACCATGGTTTAGCATTTTAAATGTAACTATTAAGCATATAAATCAACAACTGAAGTATCTATAAATACATAGAACACATACATTTCATAAAATAGGCTAGAACTTTTGTTTTCCTAAAACACAACTAATCCAGTTTCATAATCAGTTTATATTTGGGGGTTAATAAGTAATCATTTGTTGAACAACTTAATCATTCCTTTCTTTTTTTTTATAGATAATATTTCACCCAAGAATAATAGATAAAAAAATACTACCCCAATTTAAGCTACTATGTAGATCAACACTAAATTCTACATGGTGGGTTTTCATATATTAAGGAATCTAAAAGTTCTGCAAGTTTTAGTCCACAATACATAGTTTAGTTATCTATGCAATAATTTCAAGAATCCAATTTTCAATTACTAAAATTATTGATTCAAGCTTTTATACCTACCAACAATATAACTCTAATATTACTATTGTAAAGGTGAAAATCCATTTTAGACTTAGAAGTTTATACTAAAAAACCTGGATTTGATTTCTTATATATACCAAGGTACAAATCCCATCTAGTGTCTGTCATAAATAATGGTTTATTATAAATTTCCTTCAACAACTTTTCTATAGGCATTAACCGATGCCCATATATGACGTGTTTCAACTTGATATTAATCATTTCTACGTTCGAGGTCTATATCATGTGATTAAATTTATGTCTCTCTATATATATAATAGATTATAGTCTCCCTACTTAGTTCAAACACTTTTTTTTTTTAAAAACTTAACCAAATTTGATTAAATGAATATAATTCCAACGCCACTCAAATATATTTTTTAAGTTTAAATATATACTCTCACAGTATTCAAATAATCTTATACAAAACCCACTATTTAGCATTATTTGAATAATTTACTTTTCAGTTAATCATGGAACATAATAAAGGATAATAAACATAAAGTTTATTTTAGAAATTACTAGTTTGGTTGAGATGGGGTGACTCCCTAATTGGATAGCAGCCATCTTTCAATGCGAAAATATATTGCCACTCACATATCCCTCTACCCTTCCCATCAATTCACAATAACTTAAAATCAAATATGCACTGGCCAAAGTATAATGAAACTCATCATAGAATTGAATAAAGTCACATTCATGATATAATAGTTAAATGCAAGAAAAAGAAATGAGGTAGCCCGCACTCCCAAAAATAAACATGACCATTGTATATATACATTATATATATGTCTTCTCAGACATGGAGATAAATGCATATTTGTAGTCTATTGAAAACACAGAGGGGATTTTGAGTCCGTTGAACTCCTTGACTGAAATGGAATGTAGTTTTGCTTGAGTTGAAACAGTTGAGATGAGCAGAATGGTGGTGGTGTTGCTCTTAGGATGAGTTAAAGAAAAGAAAAGAATAAAGCTTGATATGGAAACAAATGAATTATATCATTAATTAAAATTATACTCAACTAAGCATCTCTAAATAGTTGCATAGAAATGGGGCAATATGGAAATAAACAAATCGGCATTTAATTAGGTAAATTGATCTATACAGCATATACTCCATTTATGTTATTCCTTCTTCCAAATATTCAACAATTCATTTTGTTTTCATATAGGTTGAAGAGTCAATTAAATAGTGATCCAAATGCTATAGTAATTCATATCGTTAATTTGCCCAAGCTAAGTTATGTCGTTGTTAAGAACTCGAATATCATTGTTCTAATCATTGCATTCCTCATCTAGTTAAATCGTTGCATAATTGCTACTCTTAGATTATATATGTAAGAGTATAAGTCATTGTTCTTAATAATTCATTGTACTCTTAATTTAATTTGCTATTCATAATCATCATATAATAGATTATTAAGTTTTGTTAAAAAAAATATGTTGATCAAACATTCAACTTGATTATAATCTTTATTGATTTTTTATAATTGTATGACTCAACCAATGATTTAGAGATAATATAAATCAATACAAAAATGGATAATTTATGAAGTTATTACTGTATATATCTATGTATCCTCCTCTCTTCTATTTTAGAATATTTAGAATTACACTCTTATTTTCTAGTGTGTTCTCTCATTCAGATTTATCATAGGGAATATCTTATTTCTCAAGTTCTTGTAACCAAAATAAGGAGGATAAAAAATCTTAAAAGAATGGATTTGTATGTTAAATATACCCATAAAATTCACCTTAAATTTTTAAAACACCACCTACCTAGCTTGTAGAGTTGAGGATTGTCTTATCCTTCATCATCCCTTTTTGGCATGTAGAGTTCTCTCTCCAAAATGAGGTGTAGTTCTCCTATTAAAAGGTTTCTCTCTAATTTTAATATTTTCTTTTTTTTTAAATATTTTTCACCCTTTTTTCTTTCTTTCTTTCTTTTTTTGTTTTATCTTTATTTTTATTTCTTCTTTTTATTTTATTAAAATTAGATATTTCCTTCTTTTTTTTGGTTTTTTATTTCCTCATTTCAAAATAATTTCCCTTGTATATATATATATATATATATATATATAGAAATCTAAATTTCATAATTTAATTAAATTTAATTAGTTCTCAAAATATTATAGTAATTTTAAATGACAAAGCTAAAATTTACAAATAATCCGTATTTATAAATTTTATTTTTGCCAAATTATCCTACCAACATAAATAGAATCACATGTCAAAACACACAAAAGAAATATTTACAATAATTTTACCTACTCTTGCAAACCACAACAAGTAATATTTCAAGCAAGTAATCAAACACACCATAATCAATTAAATACATTCCTACCATGACTAATTACTCTGTGTGTTTGCAAGGTTTTGCTAGTTCTCTGTCAACCTGCGATGTCTCCATCTCCACCACCCTCTCTGATGATGCTCTCCCTCTGACACATTTGAGGGGTGAATTATCCTACATCCACCTCATAACACATAGGCAGTTAGGTCTTTTCACATGATAATCACAAGAAACAATATATAACTAGAACAATTTATTAATATGCTTAAAACGTAAACACATACATAAAACATTTCATAATAAGCATTAATGTATCATCATCTAACTAAACAACATTATATTTTTTCCAAAATAGCATAAATCTCAAGCTTACTTAGAAATATAACCAAATCTAAATTTGGTAACTGCAGATATCCACAAATAATCAAGCGAGTTTGTCTAGTGAGGAATCAGGATGTAACAAAAGGTTTAACATCTATATGTGTGAGTATCATGGGTTTGGGGTATTCTTGTATCACATTCAAGTATGTGTGAAATATATGTGTATAAAAAATAATGTTATTTACCAACATAAATTAAATAATATAGATGCCAAGGAACTAGTAAACATGTGAATGCTGAATATTTTTGCATTTATTTTAATTGGATGTTTTTATATTTTATTGATTTTTTATTTTTGTATATTTTGAATAATTGGAAAGGGAAAAGGTCTGACATATGATCCCATCAAAGGGATGTTTCTATGTATCTCCAAACTTAAAATATGGTACATCAAACTAGTGATACTATGAAGGACCATGTATAGGTGTCATATCT
The DNA here is from genome assembly GCA_037957365.1 of Torreya grandis. NCBI lineage: Eukaryota > Viridiplantae > Streptophyta > Pinopsida > Cupressales > Taxaceae > Torreya > Torreya grandis. The sequence goes on along the minus strand of JARHVA010000298.1, from coordinate 1,418,311 downwards.
AGAGTTGTAGAATTTGGGGTACATTGTGTATGTATCATAGGCCTATATGGTCATGAAGAGGTAATATAAGGAGTAGGGTTTAATGGAACCCATTTTTTAGTTCTCTATGGTTTTTAGAGTGCAACTATAATTGGAACATGTTTATTTGTTCTTAGTAACAGTGTGGATCATGTAGGTATAGATGTGGATTTCATGAAATCCATTGTGTATCTTTGGTGTAATGGTCTCTAAAGTATAGGCCACATAGGAAATGGAATTATTTATTGATTATGATTTCATGAATGAATAACCTTATCAAGGTGTACAATTAGCTATCTAGGAATAAACTTAACTTGTTCAAGTGGATGTTCATATGGAATTTCAAAAAAATTGGCTACCTTGATGGTAAAAATTTATTTAATATACCCATGCACTATGAAACATACTACATAGAGTTTATGTCTCCAAGGTCATACCAATAACATATCAAATACTTGTGTGTATGGTTTAACTAAAATGGTAATAACCACATGTGTTGGACTAACTTGTAAAGGTAAATCAATCTCACCAATAGCACGTTGTGATGTTCCATTAGATGCTCTAAAAATTTTGATTAAAGGGTATAAATCATCATGTGTATATCCCAAATGTGTAAGTAAAACCATGGTACATATATTTTCGCTACCACCATTATTGATCATGAAACTATGTATAGGTTAATGATTAAGCTATGAATGAATGAATAATGAATGAAGATCAGAGTCATCATTTTCATTGTCATTATCATCAAATGAAATAGAGGGTATTTGAACCATATGAGGTATTATGTGTGTATAAATTCCAATAATTACATCTAATGGGTTCCCATAATATGATGTAGGAGGATGTGAATGATATGCCATTTGCATTTGTCAATCCTTCTTAGAGTGACCTTGCAAATGATTATTAAATATCTTATGGTTTTGATGGTCACCATGTTGTGAACTTGAATCTTTTTTAGGATTATCAAAGGTGATTTTTTGGTTATCAAGAAGATCTTATATCTTATATTTCTATATAAAACATTTGTTTTTATAATTATGAGGGCCTTGGTGATAGCCATAATATGTATTATCATCATACCCTTTTGGTAGAGGTCGACTCATATCAACCTATATGGGAAGAGGGAGAGATATAAGATGACATGCCAAAAACTTATTAAGTATCAAATCTAGAGACTTGGTTAATCATGTAAATTATCTCTTATGTCCTTTGGATAAGATGAGTTGATTATGTTGATGTGACATTGCATTAACTGTTATGATTGTTTCTATTTTAAGTTTTGTAGGTTTTAAAATTTAGTTTGATATGAAATTCTATAGAAGATGTAGTCGTTGTGTTTGATACATACTTAAGCTTGTTCAAAGAAATAAATTTCATATCTCTATCTCAAACAATATGGCATAAGTCAACAAAAGATTTGAACTTTTGAAAACAATGGACTCATGTAATGGATCAAGCAAAATTTACTTAAAGATGTATTGAAGCTTTTTATCTACCATTGGATTTGTCATTTTGGCCAACAATGTTTTATATTTCAAAACATATTCATTGATAGTTTCATTGGTTCCTCATTTGATCTTAGCAATTTGTGAATATCACATCTTTTTAGTGATGTTGATAAATAAATATGCTAAAAACTTAAGTGATAGGGGTTTGAATGCCTTCACTGATTGGATTGGTAATTCATGGATCCATATTAAAGTATCATCCTTTAGGGTCCTTGGAAATAATTTGGTCAAAAGTTATCATTTGAATCATAATCAAGGCATGATGCACATAAATATTGGATACATTTTTCAAGATCATCCTTTCCATCATAAAATGTAAACTTGGGTGCAATAAAACTAGTTGAAAAAATGTGCAATGATATCTAAGGTGATAGAGGATTATGTAATAAATTTTGTGAATCAATAGCATGAGTTAATTTCAAAGAATTTTGTTCAATGTTAGTAACCTTAGCTTCCAAAAATTTTATAATTTGGAGAAGAGTTTACACTCTAAATCCATTGGGATTAAGACTAAATACTTGAGAAGATACCAAAAGGGATGAAAATACTACTTGTGTTGATGTAGGCATTAAAACTATTAATTGGGTTGAAGTTTTAATTGTTCCAGTGGAATATGTGGCAAGAGTTGTTTCATCTAATGATTCACCATTATTGGATGTGGATGCACTAGCCTTAACATGATTATTGACTTCTTATTGGGTAACATGTAAGAATGCATTAACCTATTCTTTATTTATATTTGCATGGTTGACTAAGGATTCTTTATCTTCTATTTCAAAATGATCTTTGTGAATAAATTTCCATATTTGATAAAGGAAAATAAAGTTACCAAAGGAAATTGAAAAATTTAGATCCACATATTACAAAAATAAAAAATCCTAAAGCGAGCTAGGAGTTGCATGAGAAGACACAATGGTCGAGCTCACCAAATGTTTAACAATTTTTTAAGGTGTATGTAGACTTAAAGGGGTAGATTAACCTATACACAAGGATCAATAAAACTGTTCTAGAGCAGGCCAATCAATTGAAAACTCAAATAAATGAAAATTTCAAATTAAAGTGTTGAGTTGTGTTAAATATAGAAATTCCATTCAAAACATTAATTTGATTGCATAAACATGAAGAAGAGATAATAATTAGATTACCTCCACATGTATAGGTAGATATAATAAGTACATAGCTGGAAATAGGTGAAAACAAGATCAATATCCAGTCATCATATTCTAAAAATATTATTTATAGAGGCCTAGAAACTTGCATCAACCTTGGGACACTTGTGTCGATGTAGGTGTCCTAATATTGATGAAATTATCTAGTATGGAATATTCAATGTATTGTAAAATGACCACCTAGATCATTTTGATTTTTCTATCACCTTTCTACTACTGTCTTTTATTCACACACATAGGCTATATATGACTATGTGTGAATCAAACCCTAGCTCTTCACCTTATATCTTTGTACTCGACCAAAAATGGGTTAGTAGAATTAGGAAATTGAGTTGACCTCAAGGACTCCTTTATCAATGAGCATTGCCTACATAGCCAATACATAGTAGGAAGGTCTAGAATTGAAGAGTGGAGCCATGATAGGTATTTTTCAAGTATATAAGACTGAGATGTTATATAAATTAGTATATACAATATGAAATGATTATTGTTTTTAAATAATCATTTGGAATTATTTTGATTTTCAAAAGAGAATATGGATTTTATTATTTTTCAATGGGTACAAGACTTATTCTCAATAATTTTCATAAAAGATGGATTTTGAATGGAGACTCTGTTGTTTAAAGATGTATGAACAATTTTTTTTCCAATTCTTTATCGATTCATATGTATCTCAGGCACGCATGTTTAAATTTTTCAAATAATATCTAGGTGTTATCATTTTATTTGGTTGTTACCATATTTGAATTGGTATATCTAAATGCATTTTTACTTTGTGACTTTAAAATTGGTCTTGATTATTCGACCTCTTGTTTTAGATATTTGAAATCAAGGCTTTCTTCAAAATTCTTGCAAGTAAGAGAAAATTCATAAGATGGTTTTGTTTAACATGTTTTCTCTAGGGCATCATGTTGATTATGTAGGGTCAGAAGAATTTGATTGATAATTTTTAGAAATTCATAAATATATTAACTTCTAAATCCCATTTTTTGTGAAGAATACTTGGCCATTTTTTGTTGTTGTTCACATGCAATTATTTCTAAGTTCAAACCCTATGTATACTTTTAGCCTTCATTAGGGTTTCATAATTACAATAATATGATGTTACTTTTATGGTTAAATACAGTTGATATATGAAATATCTTGAGTAGCATGGATATATTTTTGGGCATGAAATCCTATAATATTTAATTCTACATACATATTTCTAACCCATATTTATGATGGAGTATTAGCACAATTGTCATGTTATTAGATTTGGAAATATGTGCTTCATTAGTTATGCAGTCAAATCTATCTAATTTTAGAAGTTTGTTGGTATTCAATGTTACAACAAGTAGTTGAAAAATTATATGTAATACTCAATTTATAGATAGAAATTTGGACATTTGGTTTGTATCACATAATTTTAAGACCCGTATACATATTTATGGTCTTATTTTTTATCATTTATAATGTATTCATCTCATTATACATAAATTTTTAGAAGACTTTTTGGGATTATTTTGGTTATTCTCAATCTTTCTCAGTTGTTTACAAATAAGATAAATCTAGTATATGTTGGTAGTTGATTTGTGCATGAAGATATTGTTGATGTTTTACAAACATATACATGAGATTATTAAGTGTTTGAATATTTAATGCATGAACATATTTGATTGAAGGCAAATATGTATATTTGAAATCTTGCATGAATTTTAGGGCTCTTTGTTTTGAGAGGGTTTAACATTATATTGTGATTTATTCTCATTTTAGATGCAAATATGGGCACAATGAAAAGAGCTCTTATTTGTTTAAAAATTCACATGATATTTTCATTTTGAATAATTTGTAAAAGAATGAATATTTTTGAAGGCTTCTTATTGGGATATGAGTATTTTCGGATGGTTTTGATATTTTGCATTAATTTTTGGTTTAGAAATTTTTGTGTAAATAGTGGCACTTTCATTTAGTTGGATTATGGATACTTCAGAGATAAAATTTGGGTCAGATGGTTGATTTCCTAAAATAGAACCTTAATTGAAATTTTTCTTAGTTGTTATAATTTTAAAAAATAATATTTTGAAGTCCTCATAATAGTTAAAAAGAATTAGTTTTTGAACAAACAAATAAGTTTTAAGTGTTTAAATTCATATGTTCACTTTTCTTCAGCGACTTCTTTAGAGATGGTAATTATATTTGAAATGTTTTTTATTGATCTTCTCCCTCTCCAGTTTTAAAATAGAAATGTCAATGAGTAGAGGTTCTTGGAAATCTAATAGATATAATGTCTAGAGAAGATCTCAAAAAAATGATTATGTGCCACCTACTCAAGATAATTATCAAGGCAGACCCTTTAGAGTCCAAAGGGCCTCTATCATGTTTATGTATTGTTTTAGTTATGGCATTTGTATTTACACTCATTTTAATGTTGGTGGTCATCATTTTTGGATATCTTAAATTATGTGCCTTCTAATTTTATTTCATCCCATGGTACCCATCATTGGAGACATATTTACAAAGGTATTTGGAGATCTCATTTGTATGGGCATAGTTCTCCAAATACTTTAACACACCATATGTGGCCTCCATGTAATATGATAAATCCATCTATCCATTTTGAGCCTAAAAATTATGGATTGTTAACTCTTAAAGCCTCAAATCATGTCATTGACCCAGCCAATGTTGTTTCCTTGACTCATAAACATGTTAGTATCCTTTCATCTCCACCTGTGATAACTCACATTATGAATAAAATTAAGTTGGAAGTCAATGACAAGTTTGGATGTGTTATTAGGATTGAGATATTTGTTTTACCTCTTATGTAGACTGAATGTGGAACACATTTAGTTGATTTGGTTTCACATGAAGAATGAAATATTTTCTATTTTATTTGTTGTTGATATCAAGACATTATCAAAATTTGATAATCTTTTTCAATTTGATTTGATTACTTTTAGTATTTAGCACTTTGGTTTTATACTATATACATTATTGTAGTAATAGTTAAGTTATGGTTTATCTATCTACATCATTTGTTCTTTACAGTTTATTTCAGATAAGTTCAATGGAATATTTTGATTTCATGTGATTTTTAATGAAAAATCTCAATAAATGTATTTTAGTGAGCTATTTGAAAAATTCAGTGTTATTTATTATGTTTTATCATTTTTGAAGAAAATATGTGTTAGATTGTTTGATTATTTGAAATAAAATATATCATTGAACCATTGAATTTGGTTAAGTCTCAAATACTCTCTTAACTATTAAAATACCCTTTGCTCACCTTAGGATTTATTTTTAGTTATAGGTCCCTATGATTAGACTAGTACAATTCCATTTTAACCTTCATGATGGGTGAATGGGTAGATTCATTGATGATATAAATTTAACAATCAACAAAATCACAAGTCTACTTTTTCTAATCTTCACTTCCAAAACACAGTCATAGTCAAATGGTCAACTAGAAAATCTAAGTGTTCATCCCTTTATTGTACTTACTATATTTAGCATATGCCACATGTCAAATTAATGCAATCATTATTAGTATTTTACATTCATATGTATGCTTGAATGCCATATCTATAAATTTGAATTATTCTACTAGTTTCTATCCTATTAGGATTTATAAATGCAAATTAAGGTAAAATTTCACCTTCTCTTTAAAATACATATTATAAAATCTCAACCCATGGGCATCAAAAACCATCATCATAAAAAAATTTGAAAATGAGAAAAATATATATATAATGTCACATCCATTATGAAAAAATAGCAACAAAGACAAAAGAAACTTTAACAATGGGATAATTTATCCCTTCACTCTGCCTCTGCCCCTCCCCCACCCCCCACCACCACCATTTGTCTTAAAAAGACAAGATATAAGGTGGGGAACCTCATCCTACAAGGAGGCCACTCCACCTCAAAATATAAAATGGTGGAACAACAAAAATCCTCTAAAAGCACAACCATCACCTAATATCTGACTAACTAAACCACTTTATCAAACTCATTTTAAATAAAAAGGACTTTCACAACCATAAAAATTCTTCTACAATCATAACTTTACATATGTTCTCACATTACTTGACAAATTTGGCTAACCTAATCACTCCTATATTAACCACCACAATATCCATTGAAAAAGTAACATGGATAGAAACAACAAAGTGAGTATTAATAATGGATTTCATAGGAAAGATAATGAATCATGTTACTTCTTATATATATGATTGTAAAATTCCAAACTTTCTCTCCAGAAATTGCACACAAAAAAAAATTAGGTACCACCAATGTTTGAATATAAGATATGAAGAGAATGGTGCTATTTCCATATCAATTTTCAAGAAAATTTCTATATAGTATGTGGTCATATTTACTACAATCATTAGCATATATACATAAAATTGGCTTGTTGAAAAATCTCTGAATATTTTACAACATCGAGTATGGATTCAAAATATATATATAGATTTTATGGAAAGAAAGTTTGGAATTTTACAATTGTATATATATAAATAAATAAATGCCTTTCCTTTTGTGTTCTAATTTTTCACATTTGAGGTTGAAATTACTATAAATAATTTATTTTCTCTAAATATTGGCTTAATCACTATTTATTTATTTTTCATTTTTTTATAATTATGATTTTATTATTATTTCCTTAGAAACCTTCTCATGAATTTCAATTTTCTGGTTGAACCTCCTTTGTCCAGAATTCATCGAGACACCATTCCTATGTGGTTAAGTTTTTATTTTCTATTTCCTATTTTGGAGGTTCAAGTAAGTTATAATTTATTTTGAGGAGGCATTAGCTTTGGTTTTTCATGGATACATTATTTTGCATCATCCTTTGTTAAGATACTTCTTTAAAATAAATCCAAGCATCAATGGAAGATCCTTTTAAATACAAAAAATAATAATAGATCAAGGATATTGATGCATAAATGAAAAATGATGTGATAAGTCTAATCAGCTATTCTGGCCACTTTGAGGGGGAAACCTCTAAAGTGTATGATAGTAATTAAATTGATTTGAGAATACCACTTATGATGATTTATAATATCATATATATCCCTATTTATAAACATAATTATGTAGGTTCAACCCCAATATTCAATATTTGCATTATTTATATCACTAAATGCAAAATAAGTTAAAACAATTTCATGTTTCCTACTTGAAGAAAATCATTAGTAACAAGCTTCCATCCCATTAATAATTACCAGAGTTAAATGAAGAATTAAAGTTTATCATGGAACAAGAGGTGGTCATAAAGAAGATAGTGAGGCATTTGGACAACCAAACCATTCCTCAAAAAATGATCAAGTGGATCAATTTTCTAGTGGAAGATGCAACATTGGAAGATGATAAGTTCATGTATCAAAATCCAAAGTTCTTAAGTGTTGAGGGAGAATATATCAAATGTGAAGGGCATGATATGCCCCTAATATTATATCCTCATATGTTTTTAATGAGGTGTTTGACTTACGTTGTGCATGATCTTTATCTTTTCATTCATTAGTAATATATTTTTTTTTATGTTGACCAAGTTGGCATGTTAAGAAATAGACTATCAAAATTTGTAAAGATGTTACTGATAAGGTCTAGACACCTATAATAACTATATGTGTCCACTATCTATTAGAATTATCTTTGAAGTTTTTTTATGTTTTTTCTATCATAGATCAGTGTGCATGCCTATCAAGATGTTTTATGAGTAATTTCCTACCCTCGATCCTATGTGTAGATTTAGATTTCATCTTTCTTTGCCTTGAAACCCTAGTTTTACTTTCAACACTTGATTAACCTATAAAAAAGGATTAGTTATATGGGTTGGATATCCCCAACCACACCTCATTTTTTGGTTGAGTGTTTCCTACATTACAATACTATGAAAAAGGCTCAAATCGCATGTAGTTATCCCACTTATGTATATGTGTGCTCAATAGTGATCTGCTAAAATGCAATTCAACTCTTTGGATTTACACACTTGAAAATATGAGATTTTGACCTTGATTTATGTATTTAGAATTATCTTAGGGACTATTCTTTTGATGGGTTTCATATTTAAATGGTTCAAGATGTTTATATATCTCAATGTGTAAGTAGTTTTTTCAAATAGTGACCAAGTGAGAGTTAGATAGAAATATCCTTAGGATTGATGTGTATAAATAGATGAGTCTTTAAGTCATTTACCTCCATAATTGACATAAAAATGTGCAATTTTAACCAAGGGAGGCATTTTAATTTTAAAAATAGTCATTTGAGGGCTTTAAGACACTACTAGCTAAAGTAGACACTACTAATAATCAATAATGTCCAACTACTATCCAGGAAGGAGGAAACAATGATATGGAGTATGGTGACATCCTAATTAGTTTAATAGATCATTAAGTCAAAAAATAGGGGCATCCTTATAATGAATGATGTAAAATTAAGAAATCCAAGTCCATGGATAGATAAATGGATAGGATAAAATGTGAACAAGATTTAAATGTGTATGCACAAGTCATGTATGTCAAAGATAGGTTGTATAATGAAAAAATGGTCTAAAAATTCCACCATTTTAGTCTATTATTGAAAATATCAGATGAAAAGGATAAATTAATAAATTTGGTACCTAAGTATCACTACATTTTGTGTCCTTAAGTATGCCTAAAATATCCAGCTCACTCCATGCAAAACCTACAAGGTGTTCTATCAATTTCAATATTAGGAGAGTTTTAATATGATTAGACAAATTATTTCATAAAATAATAATGTTATAGATATGAAATAAATGACATAGAATAATTTAGAACTTAATTAATTTATAAATATGTGAAAATTGGAAAGTACCAAAGAAATACAACCTAGTTAGAAAATGAATGTGTGGGACTATAAGTGCAACTATGAAATTTCCTATGCAATGACACTGTGAATTAAGAACAATGCTTTACTAGGATATTAGACAAGGACACTAGAATTGGATAGGGGTAGCATGCATTAGTGTCCTTAGGGCATGTCAACATCTAGTGAGGTTTTATTCTCTATACTTTGACTATGTGAGAGCTCTCAATCTCGTGCAAAATCCACTGGCCTTATTCCTCACCTATAACCTTAGATAAATATACCATGAATGATAAATGGAGTAAAACATAAAAATGGGTTAGCAGTTAAAGTTGTGTTAGACCTCAACACTCGTTGTGTTGAGTGTTGCCTACATACCAATATTTTGAAGAGGGATCAAAATCCATGTAGTTATCCCATGCTATGTGGTGTGGGTGAAATACTAGCACAAAATGCTAAATTTTGGTGCAATCTTGGTGTAATTAAGTGATTCAACAATGACTTTTGACCTTAGAGGTGTATGCAATCTTAGCTCAGGGCTATTAGGGTTATGGGGATTCTGAATTGAGAAAAATATGTGTTTTTCTCTCAATGTGCAGTTAGATATTATAGTATTTTTCAATCATACAATCCTTTAATGGGTAATGATTATAAAATGTGTCTTTATAGTGATTTTTTTGGGATTCCATCAGATAGGACTCAAAAAATGTGCAGGATGATCCATTGGCTAATTTTGAATTTGATCAAAGAGTGATTATTTGTTAGGAGGACATGGTTGGTAAAATTGGATATTATCAAGGAGTAGTATAGTCTAAATGGAGCAAAATTATCAAAAGAGCAGAGACAATGAAACTATAAGTGCTTGTAAACATTCCACTTTCATCACTTTTATGTTGAAATTACAAATTAGAATAATTTCCTGTAATAACACACAAATCAAGCTAGAAATCATTAAAACATTCCAAATCATGTCCATAATTTAACATGCATAATTTATATCACATTGGTTTATCCTTGATTGGGGAATATATTGCATTGAAATATCTTATTCATCATCAGCATCTTGAAATTGGTCCCCTTCTTACAAATGTCTCACCATGCATATTAAACCAAGTAAATCAAACCTAGAAAATGAGACTATAAAAGGACAAAATCAACATAATTAATTAATTGCTTAATTAGGCTAATTAAACTTATTATAAAAATGAGGTACATCGAATGCACATGTCATAAATATTTGAAAATAAAATATTTCCTAATATCATCATCACACAACAACTTGCTAATTGAAAATTCATTAAATCCTCCTCTTTCCCAAGGTAATTAAATGGAATTGGATAATGTGAGCAATGTTTATGACATATCTTACATACCTCTTACACACTCAATCCAAATTCTTCCACACTCTAAACCTTCATAATTTGAACCTCTTATAATCTCAACCTCTCATATTTATGATGATGAGGACTCATTCTCCACCCTCCATCTCAATCTAAGATGGATTGTCCATATTCACTCACCAAGTCTATAAATTGAGGAGTCATTATCCATTGTGACAATATTTTTATGTTAAACTTATATTGTTAATTCTCAAAAGAGCTTCAACCATTTCTTCCAATTGTTCATCCAATCATGCATAGCAAAAGGGGAGATGTCGTCCAAGTGAATTCATGACATCGCTCACCAAGTTTAGATTTTTTTTGTTAAACTTGTGCTATCAAATCCTCAAGAGGTTGTCCATCAAAATTAATTTTCAACCATTCCCTTGAGGGGGCATTCTGGGCGTCCTATATTGTTTGGGGAATCATAGTGAACTCATTTTTTTATAAAAATTAATAATAATCAACAAAACACAAACACATCATTCTTCAATCATCATTTAATTCATTGAAAATTTATTACTTCACCTGTGTTCTAAAACACTCTTTTAAATAGGTAAAAATGTAGACACTCCACTTTTATCACTTACATGTTAAAATTGAAAATCAGAAAAACTTCCTATAATAACATACAAATCAAGCTAGAAATCATTAAAACATTCAAAATATTATACATAATTTAACATGCATATTTTGTGACACATTGATACATCCCTGATTAGGGAAATACACTCCATAGAATCATCTAATCCTTGATTAACATCCCAAAATTGGTCCCATTATTGCAAATGTCTCACAGGGAATATTAAACAAAGTAAATCAAACATGGAAAATGAGACTACAAAAGGATAAAATCAACTCAATTAGCTAATTGGTTGATTAGGCTAATTAAACTTCTTCTAAAAATGAGGTTACATGAAATTCACATGTCATAAATATTTTAAAATCAACTATTTCCTAATATCCTCATCACACGACCACTTTCTAATTAAAATTCCATAAAATCCTCTTATTCCCAAGGCAAATTGAATGAAATTTGGATAGTGTGCAAGGAAGGTTTTATTAAACTCCAATACATGGGGGATAATCTCCTACAAACCCTTCCACACTTTATCCTTCCTCTTCCACACTCCACCCCTTAACAATAAATTCCCAACTCCCCTATGAGGACTCATTCTCAACCACACATCTTGATTTGAGATTGATGATCCAAATTAAAAGAAAAATTATGTGAATAGAAGGGGCCTCCTTCTCCTTAAAAAATATTTTTTGTGATAAACTTATGCTATAAAATCCTCAAGATACCTTCAACCATTTATTTCAATTTCCCATCCAATCATGCATAGCAAAAGGGAAGATGTCATCTAGGTGAATGTACGATATTGTTAAAGACCTCAAGCGCTATATCCAAGCTAATCTAAACTTGAATTTTGGCTATAATGAGACATCCAAAAGGAAGGTATAATCATTTTATTTTGTCTTCTATTTGTTTATTTATCACTTCTTAGACCTTTCATAATCTGATGACATGCACCTAGGATTATAGTTTTGTATTATTTCAATTTGATTTTCATGCTAACAAGAAAATAAACTCCTTTAAAATCCTGTGATCACAATGTGGATCAGTCTAAAAGTGAGTTTAGGTTATTTATGATGTTTGATAGGGATGTTTAGAATTAAAATTTTCTTAAGAGGTAAGGTTCATCCAAATAAAAAGTGAAGGAAGAGCGGTCAACAACTATGGAATAAAGCATGAGCTAAGTGTGTTTAAGGGGTGGTCACAAGTAAATTATTTTAGTAATAAATGTTAATTTATATGTCTACATTTCCCCCATTTTATTCTAATAATGAAACAAAATCAAAAGTACTAGATTAAAAGGAAAGTGCATGATTGAACTTACCTATGAAAAACATTATGGAATCTAGGCCAAAATGCTAAATTGTGCTTCGTGAAGAACCTAAAAAGAAACATTTATAAAATAAATCCTTACTAAGATAAAAATCAAGAATTAAATACAAGAAAACTTATATATCTAATAGCAAGGAACAAATACACCTGATTGGGTATATGAACCATTGTATATTTTAGTGTAAATAAAGCGGTGATTGGAGAGCCCGTATAACCCGTGTATATTTATTTTTCATTGAAGCACTTGGATTGGACTATGCATGCCCCAATCCTCACTTACAAGAGAGTGTGATTAATAACTCAAGCTATCTTTGACTTCATCATTGCATAACTCAAGGTAAGTAGAGTAGCTTGGAATCCCTATATGAATTCTAATAGATTTTTTTGGTGTAAAAACTAGGACAAAAAGGTGAAATAATTGTTGTAGATGGAATAAGGTTCATTTTTGGTGTAAAACTAGTGCAAAAGATAGAATGATCTGAGTCAAGAGTATATAACATAAATAATGACAAGTATTGCCAACCCATCTACAAAACTGATGCAAAACTAAGAAATAAAGTGGTCATGTGCCGCACACATGCCCCCAGTCTAATATATCGGTGTGTATAGATTGTATAACTAATTAATATAAATTAACTTTATGATTAAAAATATGTGTGATAACCTAGATCACATGTCATACATGATGCCCCCAAATAGAGCAAAAATTGAGACAAACTTGTGAAAAAATTGAAACTTATTTATGAGCAATAATGTAAATGATCTATAGACTGAGTGGCATTTTGATAATTTTGGAAAGTGTTATTTCCTAATTGATGGGATAACAATGCACTACTTTGGACATGGCTAGCCTGCACCCTTTTCAAAATGGAGTATTATTGTCAAAAACTAATTTATGAGTAAAATATGAGAGAGAATTATGATCAACTAGGTAAAACTTGTAAATTTCTAATTGTTATTGTAATTTTAGACCTTAGCCTCTAAGATAAGCCATTATGTATACCCTCTCTTTTGAGGTGAGTTTTGAATCCCATGTAATAACTTAACCCAAATGAAAAAATTGTGTGAGAGGTGTTATAAAAATATGTAAATCTTAAGTAGTAATGATAACATAGAAGAGTATGGCATCATCATATATAAACTAAACAATATAGTGATGTAAGATGCATGTATAACTAACCATATACAATGTCATGTCTATATAGATGTTAACAATTAAATAGGCAACTATAAATTAACCAAATTTGAGTACCGAAAGTTGACTAGAACTACTTAGGGAGAGTGCATGATAACCATCATGGTATCTAAGACTAGGAATATGCATGATATTCATCATGGCATCCAAAATTGAGAAAATAAGAGAAAATAAATGTCATGGCCATGACACACACACACAAAGATTACATGCAAAAGCATATAATATAAGGCCAAGGGGACACATACAATGAACATATTCAAATGTAATTCACACACATATAAACATACAATAGGCTTAGAGCCATAAAAAAGGACATGTTTAAATGTCCATAATCCAAAACAATGAATACACGCAATATATGAAGCATAGAATCAAACATGCAAGAGTAAATGTAATTGATCAACATAAGTAATTTGTAACATTAATATATTCAGAAAATTAGGTAACCAATAAGATATCAATGTGAAAGTAAGTGAGCAACAATGATAGATTTTGTGCAATGTAATAAACTAGGGTGTGAACAATAAGGGATAGCCAAAGAATGATAGAACTTATGTAAAAGGATTCCCGTAGTGAACTTATTGCATTATCAATAAGTTTTAGGCGGCCTATGACTTATTTAAATCTAATAATAATTAGTCTATGTTCATTTGAATGAGTTTGATGGAATCAAATAATAACACAATGTGTTACTATTTTGGAAGAGTTCTTTTATATGTGTAACATTTTTGTGTTTGATATAATGTCATAACCTGCAACTATGTCTAAAAATGGCAACTTGTATGTTATGCATTAACTTAAATACACTTGTGAAGTATATTTTATATAAGTTGGATATATACAGAAATACTAAGTATACTAATCATAAATTGACTGATGAAAATAAACTACACAAATCATGCATAGGCCCTGGTTTTTGAATTTTTTGATTTTTTTTATATTTTTGAATATATGAAACAACATGATAATCTAAAAATCAAACAACACATCCAAAGGATGTGGATAATTGAAAGGTGGATCTGGTGGAAGATCATCAAGTGTTGGATACTAAATATTTTTAAACTCCCATAGATCATCATCATTGTGTTCATCCTACCATTCATGTTCTATAAATGTAGTTTTATCTTTGGTGTTATTTTGAATCTTGTGGATCCGTTTGGCATGTTTATCTATTATGTAAGAATCATGATGTGTGGCTTTTGGATAGACCAACTTTGAGCCCTATCTCTCATTTATGAATATACTATTATCATCCATTCCATCATAAAGATTGTGAATTATACTATCCTAAAATTTTAATATAAGACACTTATGTAACTTATCAACCATAGCTTCTATTTTATGTAACCATTTTTTACCCAATGTAGCATCAATGTGATTGCTTATTTACATAACAAAAAATAATTTGTCCACAATATTGGGACCACATGCAATTTGTATTGTAATATATACTATTGAACCTTGAAAGTACATAGCTTTCTATAATTCATCTTAATCATGCCCTATGTGCTAAATAAATGCAAGTGTGCATACAATTGGATATGTAGACCATCATCTATTTCTACATGCTATCTATATTCATTCTCAATAAAATCCTAAATATTTAACTGATTCCTTCTAGAATGCTTGTAATTTGTATGTATATAACCATGTTATTGAGCCTTAGTGCGTTATGGTATGCTTATAATCTGAATAGTGTCTTTAGCCTTATATTTATAAAGTTTTCTTATGTAATGTTTCATGAGTATAACATGTCAAGCAACTTGAAAAATAATTTAGTTAGTGTCTATTGTGGAACTTGAATATACCTCTAATATAATGTACATTGAAGCACTGGTCTTCAAGGAAGATCAGTTATATGTCTTTGAACTGCTAGTGTGTAATGAAGCTATATAGGTTATATAAGATGTTGTGGGATTGGTTTTGAAGGAAATGTCTTTAATTGAATAAGATACTCATATAGAATACCTATAACTATAACCACTTGGGATATATAGATATACTTCACACTTTGATGTACATAATATGGTAATGTATGTATATTTTGTATCCATAAATGTCCTAATAACATGTCAAGTACTCTCATATTGAGAAGAACTAAGAAAAAAATAACAATTGTTATACGTACTACCATAAGTGGTGATTGAATAATCCCAAGATGGTTTTGTCTCTTTCTATTGAATCCTTTCACTATATTTTTTGTATCAATCATATCCTCATGTATGTATTTAAGACTAATAAGTAATGTCATAGTCTAAATTTTTTCACTTGATCCATTATCCACAATGACATTATGTATAAGTTATGAGTCAATGTAAGTGCACACAAACAATGGTGCATTAATAGAATAATATTTAATAGTCTCATGCCAATAAAATGTGATAGTATGTTTATGTACATAAGTGCATGGATGTTTACCATTAATACCATCAATAGGATGTTCCTCTTCTTCAGTTTTAGAATAATATTTAATCATATGAAGTTAGAGGAGGACATTTTTTGTAAGTCATATGCACGTCAAAAGTAGTCTTGATCTCTTTTGATGTATGATTTTTAAAGTATCGAAAAGGATCTTCAAATTCACATTTTCATTATGTTGTGCCATTAAATCATTCGTAGGTGTGTTAATATCATTGATTTTAATAACATTGTGATTGATAAGATCAAGTATCTCATGTCTTAACCCAAAGCATTTATTTTTATAGTGTCCCATGCATTTATGATAATTTAAATATGCATTGATGTCAAACCTATTAGATGGTGCCCTATTCATATCAACCTCCTTTTATAGAGGGAGACATATTATATTGCATTGAAGTAACTTATATAATATCTTTTGAATGGGTTTGAATAATAATATAAACTGGCTCCGTTGAGGATTCAATAGGACAATCAGATTAGTAAGATGTGACATTGTATTAGTTGTTACTTTTGTCTCATTCTTAGTATCATTTACTTTACATTTTAAATTTGTTTTGCTCTAAAAATTTTCACTAAATTATGTTGGAGGATTGGGCCAATACTTTAGCTTTTTCATAAAAGGGAGCTTAACTTCATGATCCTTGATCATACAACATAAGTCATAAAAATATTGGAAGTGTTTGAACATAATGGACTCATGAAACGGAGTGAGCAAGATTGTCTTGAATATATATTGTAACTTGTTATCAGCCATAGGATTGAGATTTTAGATAGCATGGTCTTTTACTGAAACACATAAACACTGATAGGTCCACTAGGTCCTTGCTTATGTTTTTTAATTTGAGCATAGGACAACTTCTCACCGGTGTTGATAGAAAAGTGTGTTAAGAATTGATTGGCCAAAGGATTGAAGGCATACATTGATCAAAATGGGAGGTCATATAACCATCACAAAGCATAGTCCTTAAGAATCCTTAAAAAATACTTGGTCAATAACTTATCATTAGATTCATAGTCCAAAAATACTGCATAAAAGGCTCTAAAATATATTTTGATATCATCTTTACCATCATATAATATAAACTTAAGTGTAACAAATCATAAAATTAAGGGATAAACTAAAATATCTAGGGCCAATGGGTTGTGTAATAATTCATGAGAATCAATTAAATGGTCTCTCTATAATAACCTTTCTCTAATTATAAAACCTTAGCTTGAATAAGAAGGATAATTTTTACCAGGGCTTGATTAGTATGCCTAGTAGAAATAGATGGTGTGTAGGGATAGCCATAAAATTTTCTGGAATGCATTGTGTTTCCCCCACTATATGAGTGGGCATCACATGTAACCATAGGTGTATATGTATTGATAGTAATAGTAAGAGTAGTGTATTGAACACATATTATATAATCCATTCCTCTAAAAGGTAAACTACAATTATTGAAGAGTTCATGTTGTTCCTCAAATGTGACAACCTTAACATTCTTTCCTTTTTTCTCCTCTATGATTATATTTAATATATTATCATATTTTTTTAGGTTGCATGAAATTTTGAATTCAAAAATTAGACATTTTTACAACTTGTGTGGGATATACACCATTAAGCTCATCGATATGTATTTTACCATGATAATCATTATTATTTTCATTAAGATCTTCATAAATAATTTTATGTTCAAGCATATCATCATTAACAACATTTTCTTCTACTTATAAGTGTTCATTTTTTACATTTGCATTAGTAGAAGAAGAAGGATTTTTCATTTCATCTATTTTAGCCATTTTAGATTGCACACACACATGCATGTGTTTGGACAAAAGGAATTGATTATGCTTAATTTCAACACCACTTAGCCTATCACTTTGCCTTACAAGGATGAGAGATAACATTATTAGATGACATAGGATATGATCATGAAAATATCAAGAAGGCTAGGGCTAAAATGGATAAATTACTACTTAATAAGGAGAACCCAAATATCAAATACAATACCCTAATTTAGAATAAATCTGAAACCCTGAATAGGAATGATGAAACCCTAAGGGAGAAAGACCTAGGGTTTTTTTGTGCTTGAAATAATGGTTGAGTTCACCAAAATATATTAACTTATTTTGAATTTAGTAATCTATATAAGCCAAACTTTTAAAAATTTAGATTCCATAAGATACAGTATAATCTATACAAATCTTAGTGTAAAAGCACATGAACTATTGCACTTACTATTAAAATAAATGACAAAAGAATAAAGTACTTAGCTTTTTTTTTTAATGATCTTTATCCATGAATAGTCATTAAAAACAATTTAAAATGGATTTGTGATCCCTCAACTCATGGAGCAGAGTATCAAAACCTACCAGAACATTGCCAATAAGGCCCATACACCTACAAAAACTAGATGTGTATATTGTTTGTCAAAAGTCTTTCTTTATTTTTTTCCCTTTTTTACCTCAAATCACTATACTTTCCCTATAATATTTTTTTTGAGTAATTACCTACCCTCGATCATGTGCATAAATTCATATTTTGTCCTCACTGGCCTTGAAACCTTGGCTTCACTTTTGACACTTTATTGACCTAGAAAATGGATTAGAAATATGGGTTGGACAACCCCATCCACAACCCACTACTTGGTTGAGTGTTGCCTATGTTCCAAAACTTTGAATAAAAATCAACTGCATGTAGTTCTCCCACATATGTGTATATGGGCCCAATAGTGATCCACTCTAATTCAATTCAACTCTTTGGCTTTGGACACTTGACAATATTTAACTTTGCTCTTACTTTAGGAGTTTAGACTTGGCTTAGGGAATGCTCCTTTAATGGGTTTTTCAGATTTGGATATTTAAAGATGTTTAAATAGATCTCTCAATATTTAAGTAGTCTTTATAAGTAGTGACCAAGTGAGAGGTAGATAGGAATAGCCTTAGGCTTGATGTGTACAAGTAAATGACTCTTTGTGTACTTTCCCTCCATATTTGACAAGCAAAATTTGTGGTCTGACCCAAGGGAGGGATATGAAATTTAAAAATAGTTATTTGAGTATCTTGGTAAACTACCAACAAAATAAAAAACACTACCTATAACCTACAATGTTTGACTATTGTTGGCACTATCCAAGAAGGAGGAAATAATGATCTAGAATATGGTTACAATTTTCTCATATCATAGAGCATTAAGGCACAGACTAAGGAGATCCTATATATGTAATATTGTAATTTGGAAATTCTAAGTCCATAGATAGATGAATGGCTAAGAGATAATGTGATCAAGAGTCAAATGTGTATGCACAAGTCATGTGTTTCAAAAATACATCAAATTTGATGTTTTCAAATGTTTAATACCAAATTTATGTGTCTACAAAAATGTATGATGAATTTTGGAAGAAAGTGGAAGCTCCAGTTTGTAATACACACCACCAATCTATTGGATAGGTTTACAAGGACCATAAAATTTTGGAGATATATATTTTTCTTATGTTGATTTAATGAAATTTTATTGTAAAGTTGCAATCTAAAAAATGCACAATCATATTAGTCAAAAAATTTCTCACTTCAATATTGATCTTCTTATTGTTTCATCCTATTTCAATCCATTAGCATATTTTCTTAAGGACATGGAGTATATTTTATTGGTGTTGAATATGATCCTTTGTGTCACATGTTTGGGATGACCCTACAAGGAATAACTTATGGATATCCACAAAGATCCTCAAATGGAATCATCTTTTTTTAGTATGGAATGTGGTATTATACTAAAATTACTCCATCAAAATTAATTTAGACTATTATGTTTGCGTGTTTATGGTAAAATAATGAATATACCCTTCCAAATATCCATTCATAATTTTCATCTTTACATTTGAATACAAAGGATAAGATGTGATATGTGTCAGCTTTATACCCCATGGAACAAATAGGTCTTTCTAGAATATACTAGTGAATATAGGATCTTGATCACTCACAATGATTTTTGGGTTGCCATGGAGTTCTTGTACCTTTTTCATTAATACTTTTACCATTGTAATAGCATGGAATGGATAGGAGATTTTGTAGAAGAGTGCATACTTAGTGAGTTTATCCATGACCATAAATATCACATCGATGTTACCTAAATTTGGAAACCTTGTAAGGAATTCCATTGTTATTTACTCCCAACATTGTGTTGGAATAGATAATCACTGTAAGAAATTATGGTCATTCAAATTTGGTCATGAATACTCAATAATGTCAGTTTTGGCCTCATTTCACTTTAATTGGTTTGAGCACTTAATATGGACGTATTTCACCATCTCACCCTATTCCTAAGCACTTATATATACTTATTTATTTTATAAATTGTCATTTTTTTCCTACAAAAATGTTCTAATGACTGAAAACACCCAAAAGCATTTTTACACATAGGTCTAGACCCAAAATCCACATGTTTCCCTAAAGGACAAAAATGTTCAATAGAGGACAATAATGGTAGATAATATTGTCCCATATGGGATGTTTTTGTCCCTGTCTTCTAATAGTCATTGTTCAAATTTAAACCCTCCTTTATATTATGATCCATGTTTTTTAGGATTTTTAGTGTAAGGTTTCCCCTTTTGTATTGATATAAAAGCACACTTATGTCACTTATTCTACCAGATGGAAATTTCAATACAAAGGAATATTTACAGTACTTCACATTAAGCAAAGCTTCCCTATTATTCCAATTTATGATTCTAATCACTTCAAGTAATCCTCACCTAAGTCTAAATCATATTTTATCTAAGTCAAAGGAAAAGATGATCAAGTATTCAAGCCATCTCTAAATGCACTCATATATTCAAATGAACACAAATTACACAAAACACTCTAAATGGGAGAGCTACATGGGCTTGAATTACCTCTTCAGAGTATTGGATATGATGGTAAAGTTTAGTCATCACATGGGTGAATGTGGTTAACATAACCCATTATACTCCCCCTTTTTTATTTTCAAGTTTTCAATCATTACAAACCCTATTAGGGTTTCAACCATGAAGAATTTATTTATAGATCTTCCACACACATTTGAAGGTCTAATATCTACATACAAACCTAATTTAAGTTGTCACATACAATTTTGACCCGAGTTCTTGATTCTTAAAAAAATACATGATCAATCAGCTCAGGACTATAATGTTAGTTGATCATGTCCCAAGCTGGATGATCCTCTCCTTCACCAATTTCAACAAAATTCTAGGTATTTACATATTTATCTCATGTTTTTCTACTTTAGTCTTTTGTCAGCTTCATATAATCAGATCTTAAACAAAAAAAATAGGTTTATCATTTCATTTCATAGTTATTCTTCTCTCAATCAATTCACTTAGTTGAATTCAATCTTTTACTTTCATTTTGCTTGTCTAAAGTACATTTACAACATTTTTTATAATCCATTGAATTTATTTTAATTAGGGTTAACTCACCTATTAGTTCAAATTCTAGATAAAAATATATTGATGAACTTGTATATTATTGGACATTGTCAAAACCTTGGGTTTCCCTTAAGGTCGCAACCTTATTTCTAAGAATTTAAAATATTTGTCTTAGGGTTTCGTATCTGATCTATGATTTCTTGTTATCTTCTTTGCAAATTAGAAGTTTTATCCTTTGTCATAGCGTTTCATCCTAATTTTACTATTAGGATTTCCTTTCTTAGGCTTGTGACTTAAACCCCCACTTGTTCAACTCATATCCGATCCATAAAATCTCTATTTTTAAAAAAATTTAAATTTTTTTTTAGTATTGTTGATAAAATTAAAAACTTATTTTTGTTCACCAAACTATTGTATAGATTTTATGGAATTTAAAATTTACTATTTTTGGTAAATTTTGCCTCAAGGAAAAATCATGTACATGTTTTCAAATTAATTTATGGGTTTCATCTATTTATCGATTTTAATCAAAAACCTCTATTGGGTTTCAAAAATACCTAACGTATCTTGTAACAATTGGTTATTAATCATCCACATCATATAATGACTATTTGGGTTACTCTTGGTGTATACTTTTAAATTCCACTAATGATTGTTCTTATTGCATGGTATTGGTTATAAATATTAAATATATTTCACAAATAATCAATAAATTGGATAACTCTAATGTATAATAAAACAAGGGTTGCAATCAATCATCATACATATTTTATGTCTATGGAATACCAAATAACTTATAATGGCCCTCCTCAAGATTGTGATAGTTATTTTCCATTTAATCAAATCCAATTTATCACTATCCCAAGAGGTAAGATGAACCACCCTATAGTTCCAAATAAAGTTAACCAACATGTCCTTCCTCAACCCCCTCCACCTACAACACATATTCTTTATGGTGTTTATATGCATATTCAATCAAAGTACCTAAGACTTGTGCTTATGAAGCCCTGCAAGATCAAATAGTCACTATGAGAAAATTTGCATAAGAGTTTCGAATGAAAATTTAACATTTTAGTTAAAGGACCACATCAAGGTAAAAATAGATCACATATATAAATAATCCAAAGTATGCTTCAAATAATATCATCTCAAGTATAGGTTCAAAATCAATATATTTTTACAACCAATCATTTAAAAAAATTATAAAATGCTTATAAGAGTTTAATTGAGATTCTAAGATAAATTATTTGATGCATGTTGATCACATTACCTCCTATGCATTATCTAATGATATCAAAAAGACTATTATGTGTGTCATACAATGCATGGGCATCATACAAATATTTGTTTGGCTTTGAAGAACAAAATATAAAGTATTGTCGATAGTGATAATCCTCTAATATATAAATTAATCAAGAAACCTACTCACTTCATTATTACATCCAAGTGCTAAAGGAATAAAAAGAGAAAGCATTGATACAAAAGAAAAAATTAGAGCAATAAAGGTTAAAAAAGAATAAGATGAAAAAGAAATGAGACAAAAGAATATTTTTTTTTTTAAATGTGATAAATGGAAAAATTAGAGCAAGAAAAGATTCAAAAGGTGAAATTAGAGCAAGAAAAAGTTCAAAAGGAAAAATTAGAGGTATAAATATTCAAAAAACAAAATTAGATCAAGAAAATATTTAAATGGAAAAACTACAAGAATAAAATATTCAAAGGTCAAAATTAGAGCAAACAAGATTACAAAGGAACAAGATGAAAAAGTAATATTACAAAAATAAATACTATAAAATGAATAGTTTGAAAAACAAAGGTTACAAAGGGAACAATTGGAAAAAACAAGTTATTAAAATAACATATTGAGAAGGAAAAATTGCAAAAAGAAAAATTAAAACCAAAAATGTTACAAAAGTTAAAGCAAGAGAAGTTACAAAAAGAACAATTATTAAAATAAAAGTTGTGACAACAAGCTCAAGCTAAGAAAAATAGTATTATTAAGAAAGGACTTCTCGTAGAGAAAATTTAATAATAAAACCCAAAATATGGTTAATATGGTTCCCAAAAAAGTCAACTAAAAATCATTCTTCGTATTTAGAGCCTTTGATTATTAGTCTTCACATCGATCACAAGAAATGTACTAAGGTTGAGATTGTATTTTTTAACGAAGTAAATATATGTAGTATGACACTTCTTCAAGATCTTGGGTATGACAATCAACACTTGGGTAATATTATTGGGCCTCGATGTTGCATTGGATCCATTGAGATACTAGTAGCACTTAGGTCAAATACATGTTTCATTATATTTCACTTTAATCCTACATTGAATTAATACAATGCAACATCAATAAGATCATAGATGTAAGAAATAGGGGAAAAAACAGGTAAATAACAAGACTATGTATCATTGGTGTATGAGAGTATAATGGTTACAATTTCAAGAGAGGATAAATTTATAAAACGAGAGTAGACAAAATAAGATATTTTTTCAGCGAGCATGTTGACAAAGATAGCTAGTACCAATTTGGTACATGAATTTTAGGATCAAGAAGATAATTATGATCATGATTGTACAGAATATTGGTGCAATAATTTTGATAACACATGACCTATACATAGACATCCTATTCTAATTAGTGTCTTAACAAAAAATTCAGATTACACGTGTTATGTAAGAACTCCATGGGAACAATTAATGGATTAAGTTATTGTTTACTTAAAAAATATTCAACTAAATAAAAAAATAAAAAATGCCATTATACATAGCTTCTTAACTATTGCATCATGATCTTCTATTGTTGGCATGTGATTGATTCAATTAACTCTTATAATACCTTGGCTCTCACTAAATTTTTGGCCTACTAGTTCTTCCTTTTCATCTTTTCAGATCTTAACAGTCTAAAATAATGATCTTTTCTACCATTTATCTATTTTGGTTTTCACAGTCTATATCGACAAAATTGCATTTTATTTTAAAGACAAAATTGATCAGTAAAGGACATAATTGACTGCCATTATTGTCCTCAATTATTTGATCCTAATATGTGCAAAATTTTCCTCATAAATCAAAATTTAATTACATAGAGACTTAATATTTCCTATTCTTAGACATTTTACTCAGTTCAAGTATGTAAAATAGTACTTATTTATGAAAAATATTTATTTTCCTCTGTTATATTACTCATGCATGCTACATCCTTCAACAAATGTACAGTTGATGAAAAAATGATGTATAATCACTCCTTTGCATACTTATCTACTCTCTTATAAAATTTACAAAGTTACATCACACATATATAGTGTGGGCATTGTGCTCATAAATGGCCATGTCATCATTCTTAGTCCATACTCTATATTAGCACATGTTGTAGATTGCTCATATCCCTCTCATTTATTCTACTTTCAATCCGATGGTTTATTCACTAGCTTCTCTCTTTCCGTTTTAAAATTTCAAAAAGTAAAAAAAAATCAAATATGTAAAAATATAAAAACATTCTAAATATTCTAAAAAACTATAATTAGGACATGAGCATGATTAGATATCTATTTTACATCATTGGCATATGTTATTTATCTCATGTTTAGTAGATGACATATTGTTTTTCTATCACATGTGCATTTCATGGATATTCATGTGTTATGCAAGACATACAAATCTCACATAGACTAAGATGTTAGGCTTGCCTCTACCTAGTAGTCTTGCTAAACTAGAGGCATCTTTTTTGTGGGCTAAATTATTTTAAAGTGTTTTCATTCTATAACTCCTGAACTATTGAGCTACGTACTCCTTACAAATGTCTTGCTAACATCTATATCTTACATTTTGTACATGAATGCATTATTTTTTATGATATGATCACATTACATATACATGGTGTAAGCTATATTTCTAGTTCCATGTTCATTGATGTTGTTATTTGTACATATTAGAATATATCTTCTTTATCTATTATGTCTGGCCCTTGGCCCTTCTGTTCAAATTACTTAAACATCTCTATGAGATCGTTGTTTGATATGTGTGACATTTGAACATATCCATTGGTATTGGCCTTTGGTCCTTTGTTTTGTAAGACAATTAAACCTGTCCCTTATTTGTGACATTATCATGTCCTTAGCATCTATCCCTTGGCCTTGTATGTGTAGATATTTATTAATATGGAATATGAACACGTCTTTCATATGCATCCCTTGGCCTTATTATATGGCATTATGATTTTTGTGGTTGTGTGCTTGTTGAGCCTATTAATTGTGATGAGTGTCATGATCCATATAATACACAAACTAATGTATAGGATAATAATTATACATTTTACTGCTACAAGATTCATTGACACATTTATATAGGCCTTGCCTCATATTTTACATACATAATGCAAATGGAACAAATCTTACTATGTTGACATGATTTAAAAATATGTTACATTATTCAATTATTACATATTACTACTCATGATGTAGTTAAAATTTCTTTTAAGATGAGTAACATTGACGACACAATTTCATCTCCTCAAAAAAGGGGCATTTTAGTGGGATTTCATACATGAGATAAGTCTTATTTTTAGAGTAAAATTAGTTTTGGTATAGAGTACAGTTTCAAAGGTTTCATAATGATTCAAAATTAAATCATTTGCATATATTATGGGGGCATATGCCATGCATTTCCACTCATTTTAAAAGATCAAGGTACAAATTCATACAAATTTAAATGCATGATACAGGTTCATGCACAAGTTTTAAACATAATTCACAATCTACATCTACATATAGTTAAAAAGTCTATATTTATCAATGGGGACATGATACAAGTTTTAAACATAATTCACAAATTGCATCTACATATAGTTAAAAATTATATATTTATTAGTGGGGGCATGACATAGATTCATGCACACTATGATATTTTTCAAATTCAAGGGGCATAATGTAGATTCATAACATTCTTTTCAATACTATTACTATTTACAAACATGGTATGAGCATATATGTTCTCCCTTCTCTTTTGATCATGCATTCAATAACAAAGTGACAATTGAATCTATAAGCCATCTACAGTGGTTGATTCAGTTAAAGTGCACAATGCATAACTTAGAGGTTCAATTCCCTATAACATTATATTTACAAATCCATTGTGGATTTCAACCCATTTCACACCTTGGTGTTATAAATACCAACAAAATAAATTGATATTTTAGCATCCCTCAATGGTTTTTATTTTGTATACAAGTGTAAATTCAATTTGGGGCTGGATCACACTCAAAATTTCTCCACTAGTCTAGCTAAGGAACTAACTCTCTAAGTGTGTCATGGGAAGCACCAAATCTCCAATGTTTTATGAATCACCATATCCAATCAAAGTCACAAGAGCTATGTTGGTTTCACACATACATTTTCAATCCTTCCTTGTTATTTTCAATATTTTCCAATTCAAATTACATTTCAAATCTCAATTTCATATATGATCATAAACTACTTTTACATCATTGTAGGGTTTTCCATGGAACATGTTGCATGATTTGGAACTTATCCCAAAGGCAAAGTGTGATATACACACTCAAGAACTATTTCTCCTTTACTATAATAATTTATTTCCTAGACTAAAGGGGGGCAGGGGGGAGGGAATGTAGTCACTCAAATTTGGTCATGATTACTCAATAATGTTAGTTTTGACCCCATATCACTTTAATTGACTTGAGCACTTAATTTGGACCTATTTCATCACCTCACCTTATCCTAAGCACCTATACAGACTTATTTATTTTCTAATTTATCATTTTTTTCCTACATAAATAATATAATGGATAAAAACACCCCTAAGCATTTGTACAAATATATCTAGACCCAAAAGCCACATGTTTCCCTTAAAGATAAAAATGTTCATTAGGGGATGATAGTGACAGACATTGTTGTCCCCTATAGGACATTTATACCATTGGTCTCTAATAATCATTTTTAAAATTTAAACCCTCTCTTATATTTTGATCCATATTTTTAATATTTTTAGCATGAAACTTCCCCTTTTGGATTATTATTAAGGCACACATTACTCACCTACTCTACCATTTGGCAATTTCAATACAAAGGCATAATTACACTATTGCACATTGAGCAAATTTTCTCTATTATTCTTAATTCTAATTCTAATAACTTCAAGTAGTCCTCAACCAAATCTAAAGTATGTTTTATCTAAGCCAAATCAAGTATTCAATTCATCTCTAGATGCACTCATATAGTAAAAAGAGCACAGAATGAAAAAAATACTCTAAATGGAAGAACTATGTGGGCTTGAATTCTCTCTTTAGAGTATTGGATATGTAGGCAACATTATATTCATCATGGGGGTGATTGGGATCAACCCAGCCCATTACACTACCCTCTTTATACTTACATGTTCTTAATTATTGCAAGCCTTATTAGGCTTTCAACCTTGAATAAGTTATCGATAAATTTTTCACACACATCCAAAGGTAAAATATCCACACAAAGACCTATATAATTTATTTTAAACAATCATGACCTAAGTTCATAATTTTAAATAAAAGACAAGATCAACCAACTTAGGACTATAGTGGCATTCAATCATGTTCCAAATTAGATGATCCTTTCTTTCATCAATTTTAGTTCCAGATTCTGGGTATTTGCAGATTCAACTCTCATTTTTCTATTTTAGTCTTTTTTCAACTTCACAGTCAAATATTAGAGAGAAATAATTTAGTTTGCATTTCATTTCATATTTAACCTTCTTTTAATCAATTAAACTTTGTCAAATTCAGTTTTTTACTTTCATTTGGCTTGTCAAAAGTCCATTTACAACATTTGTTTGTATTCCATTCACTTTATCTAAAACAAGGTTAATTCACCAATTAATTTAAATTCTAAATAAAATAGAAACTTAGAGTGTTGATTGTTTTTCCTTTATTTTGTTGACATATAAAACATTTAACATCATTTTTTGGTACATCCCTCTTAATAATTTTATAAAATAAATCATTATTTTTACTATGATATGTATTCAATAACCTTGAATGTCAGATTGGTGAGTCATGCATTTAAGATAAATACTAGTTTTCAATCAACAATGTTTGCTCAAAAAATTATTTATTTATGACATAAGGAATATCATTTTCAAGTATACATCTGTGAAGATGACAAGTCCTTTTGAATATTTCAAATGAGCTTCATTTTTGGAGTGTTATGTTTAATTTCTATTTATTATACTCCTACCCAATCCCAATATAATGAAAGGAATGGCACAAATTTTTGCTTCATATGCCTCTTGTCAAGAAAGAGAGTCAACTATGATATTTTGATTTCCCCTTTTATAAATTATTTTAAAGTCATACCCTAACGTCTTGATGAATCATTAATTTTGCAACTTCAATGACAATATTTGTTCCAATAAATAATTCAGACTCTCATGATCTGCATTCAATTTGAAATGCTTTCCCATGAGATTTTATTACCATTATTTGACTGCATGAATGATAGGTAACATTTCCCTCTTATATTTGAGTTGTATCGAGTTCTTGCCTTTAAATTTTTTATATTAAAAAATCAAAAGGATACCATTCTCACATGAATATTGATATTATTCCATGTTTGGAAGCATTTAATTAGACCATAAATATCTTAGATAATTATGGGGTGGTTATTAAATAAGTGGAACTAAAAGCACATTTTAATTGTTGCAATGCATGGGTGGGTGACTTCAACCATTAAAAATAACCCCTCTTCAATTTTTTTGTTAAGGGTCAAACTATGCAAGCATAGTTACAAGAAAATATTTTATAGTAACCTATTCAACCAAAGAATCAACTCAAACATTTGATGTTCTAAGGCCTTGGACACTATTTGACTTCTATGATTTAATGTTAAGTTTGTAATTTTCACAATTTAACATGACACTCTTAATAATTTTATAAAATAAATCATTATTTTTACTATGATATGCATTCAATAACCTTGAATGTCATATTGGTGAGTCATGCATTTAAGATAAATACTAGCTTTCAATCAACAATGTTTGCTCAAAAAATTATTTATTTATGACAAGGAATATCATTTTCAAGTATACATCTGTGAAGATGACAAGTCCTTTTGAATATTTCAAATGAGCTTCATTGTTGGAGTGTCATGTTAAATTTCTACTTATTATACTCCTACCCAATCCCAGTATAATGAAAGGAATGGCACAAATTTTTGCTTCATATGCCTCTTGTCGAGAAAGAGAGTCAACTATGATATTCTAATTTCCCCTTTGTAAATTATTTCAAAGTCATACCCTAATGTCTCAATGACTCGTTTATTTTGCAACTTTGATGACAATATGTGTTCCAATAAATAATTCAAACTCTCATGCTTTGTATTCAATTTGAAATGTTTTCCCATCAGATTGTATTACCATTATTTGATTGCATGAATGATAGGTAACATTTCTCTCTTATAGTTGAGTCATATCAAGTTCTTGCCTTTAAATTTTTTACATTGACATTCAAAAGGAGACCATTCTCACATCAATATTGATATTATTCCATGTTTGAAAGCATTTAATTAGACCATAAATATCTTAGATAATTATGGGGTGGTTATTAAATAAGTGGAACTAAAAGCACATTTTAATTGTTGCAATGCATGGGTGGGTGACTTCAACCATTAAAAATAACCCCTCTTCAATTTTTTTGTTAAGGGTCAAACTATGCAAGCATAGTTACAAGAAAATATTTTATAGTAACCTATTCAACCAAAGAATCAACTCAAACATTTGATGTTCGAAGGCCTTGGACACTATTTGACTTCTATGATTTAATGTTAAGTTTGTAATTTTCACAATTTAACATGACACTCTTAATAATTTTATAAAATAAATCATTATTTTTACTATGATATGTATTCAATAACCTTGAATGTCATATTGGTGAGTCATGCATTTAAGATAAATACTAGCTTTCAATCAACAATGTTTGCTCAAAAAATTATTTATTTATGACATAAGGAATATCATTTTCAAGTATACATCTGTGAAGATGACAAGTCCTTTTGAATATTTCAAATGATCTTCATTGTTGGAGTTTCATGCTAAATTTCTACTTATTATACTCCTACCCAATCCCAGTATAATGAAAGGAATGGCACAAATTTTTGCTTCATATGCCTCTTGTCGAGAAAGAGAGTCAACTATGATATTCTGATTTCCCCTTTTGTAAATTATTTCAAAGTCATACCCTAATGTCTCAATGACTCGTTTATTTTGCAACTTTGATGACAATATGTGTTCCAATAAATAATTCAAACTCTCATGCTTTGTATTCAATTTGAAATGCTTTCCCATCAGATTGTATTACCATTATTTGATTGCATGAATGATAGGTAACATTTCTCTCTTATAGTTGAGTCATATCAAGTTCTTGCCTTTAAATTTTTTACATTGACATTCAAAAGGAGACCATTCTCACATCAATATTGATATTATTCCATGTTTGGAAGCATTTAATTAGACCATAAATATCTTAGATAATTATGGGGTGGTTATTAAATAAGTGGAACTAAAAGCACATTTTAATTGTTGGAATGCATGGGTCGGTGACTTCAACCATTAAAAATAACCCCTCTTCAATTTTTTTGTTAAGGGTCAAACTATGCAAGCATAGTTACAAGAAAATATTTTATAGTAACCTATTCAACCAAAGAATCAACTCAAACATTTGATGTTCTAAGGCCTTGGACACTATTTGACTTCTATGATTTAATGTTAAGTTTGTAATTTTCACAATTTAACATGACACTCTTAATAATTTTATAAAATAAATCATTATTTTTACTATGATATGTATTCAATAACCTTGAATGTCATATTGGTGAGTCATGCATTTAAGATAAATACTAGCTTTCAATCAACAATGTTTGCTCAAAAAATTATTTATTTATGACAAGGAATATCATTTTCAAGTATACATCTGTGAAGATGACAAGTCCTTTTGAATATTTCAAATGAGCTTCATTGTTGGAGTGTCATGTTAAATTTCTACTTATTATACTCCTACCCAATCCCAGTATAATGAAAGGAATGGCACAAATTTTTGCTTCATATGCCTCTTGTCGAGAAAGAGAGTCAACTATGATATTCTGATTTCCCCTTTGTAAATTATTTCAAAGTCATACCCTAATGTCTCAATGACTCGTTTATTTTGCAACTTTGATGACAATATGTGTTCCAATAAATAATTCAAACTCTCATGCTTTGTATTCAATTTGAAATGTTTTCCCATCAGATTGTATTACCATTATTTGATTGCATGAATGATAGGTAACATTTCTCTCTTATAGTTGAGTCATATCAAGTTCTTGCCTTTAAATTTTTTACATTGACATTCAAAAGGAGACCATTCTCACATCAATATTGATATTATTCCATGTTTGAAAGCATTTAATTAGACCATAAATATCTTAGATAATTATGGGGTGGTTATTAAATAAGTGGAACTAAAAGCACATTTTAATTGTTGCAATGCATGGGTGGGTGACTTCAACCATTAAAAATAACCCCTCTTCAATTTTTTTGTTAAGGGTCAAACTATGCAAGCATAGTTACAAGAAAATATTTTATAGTAACCTATTCAACCAAAGAATCAACTCAAACATTTGATGTTCGAAGGCCTTGGACACTATTTGACTTCTATGATTTAATGTTAAGTTTGTAATTTTCACAATTTAACATGACACTCTTAATAATTTTATAAAATAAATCATTATTTTTACTATGATATGTATTCAATAACCTTGAATGTCATATTGGTGAGTCATGCATTTAAGATAAATACTAGCTTTCAATCAACAATGTTTGCTCAAAAAATTATTTATTTATGACATAAGGAATATCATTTTCAAGTATACATCTGTGAAGATGACAAGTCCTTTTGAATATTTCAAATGAGCTTCATTGTTGGAGTTTCATGCTAAATTTCTACTTATTATACTCCTACCCAATCCCAGTATAATGAAAGGAATGGCACAAATTTTTGCTTCATATGCCTCTTGTCGAGAAAGAGAGTCAACTATGATATTCTGATTTCCCCTTTTGTAAATTATTTCAAAGTCATACCCTAATGTCTCAATGACTCGTTTATTTTGCAACTTTGATGACAATATGTGTTCCAATAAATAATTCAAACTCTCATGCTTTGTATTCAATTTGAAATGCTTTCCCATCAGATTGTATTACCATTATTTGATTGCATGAATGATAGGTAACATTTCTCTCTTATAGTTGAGTCATATCAAGTTCTTGCCTTTAAATTTTTTACATTGACATTCAAAAGGAGACCATTCTCACATCAATATTGATATTATTCCATGTTTGGAAGCATTTAATTAGACCATAAATATCTTAGATAATTATGGGGTGGTTATTAAATAAGTGGAACTAAAAGCACATTTTAATTGTTGGAATGCATGGGTCGGTGACTTCAACCATTAAAAATAACCCCTCTTCAATTTTTTTGTTAAGGGTCAAACTATGCAAGCATAGTTACAAGAAAATATTTTATAGTAACCTATTCAACCAAAGAATCAACTCAAACATTTGATGTTCGAAGGCCTTGGACACTATTTGACTTCTATGATTTAATGTTAAGTTTGTAATTTTCACAATTTAACATGACACTCTTAATAATTTTATAAAATAAATCATTATTTTTACTATGATATGTATTCAATAACCTTGAATGTCATATTGGTGAGTCATGCATTTAAGATAAATACTAGCTTTCAATCAACAATGTTTGCTCAAAAAATTATTTATTTATGACATAAGGAATATCATTTTCAAGTATACATCTGTGAAGATGACAAGTCCTTTTGAATATTTCAAATGAGCTTCATTGTTGGAGTTTCATGTTAAATTTCTACTTATTATACTCCTACCCAATCCCAGTATAATGAAAGGAATGGCACAAATTTTTGCTTCATATGCCTCTTGTCGAGAAAGAGAGTCAACTATGATATTCTGATTTCCCCTTTTGTAAATTATTTCAAAGTCATACCCTAATGTCTCAATGACTCGTTTATTTTGCAACTTTGATGACAATATGTGTTCCAATAAATAATTCAAACTCTCATGCTTTGTATTCAATTTGAAATGCTTTCCCATCAGATTGTATTACCATTATTTGATTGCATGAATGATAGGTAACATTTCTCTCTTATAGTTGAGTCATATCAAGTTCTTGCCTTTAAATTTTTTACATTGACATTCAAAAGGAGACCATTCTCACATCAATATTGATATTATTCCATGTTTGGAAGCATTTAATTAGACCATAAATATCTTAGATAATTATGGGGTGGTTATTAAATAAGTGCAACTAAAAGCACATTTTAATTGTTGGAATGCATGGGTCGGTGACTTCAACCATTAAAAATAACCCCTCTTCAATTTTTTTGTTAAGGGTCAAACTATGCAAGCATAGTTACAAGAAAATATTTTATAGTAACCTATTCAACCAAAGAATCAACTCAAACATTTGATGTTCTAAGGCCTTGGACACTATTTGACTTCTATGATTTAATGTTAAGTTTGTAATTTTCACAATTTAACATGACACTCTTAATAATTTTATAAAATAAATCATTATTTTTACTATGATATGTATTCAATAACCTTGAATGTCATATTGGTGAGTCATGCATTTAAGATAAATACTAGCTTTCAATCAACAATGTTTGCTCAAAAAATTATTTATTTATGACATAAGGAATATCATTTTCAAGTATACATCTGTGAAGATGACAAGTCCTTTTGAATATTTCAAATGAGCTTCATTGTTGGAGTGTCATGTTAAATTTCTACTTATTATACTCCTACCCAATCCCAGTATAATGAAAGGAATGGCACAAATTTTTGCTTCATATGCCTCTTGTCGAGAAAGAGAGTCAACTATGATATTCTGATTTCCCCTTTTGTAAATTATTTCAAAGTCATACCCTAATGTCTCAATGACTCATTTATTTTGCAACTTTGATGACAATATGTGTTCCAATAAATAATTCAAACTCTCATGCTTTGTATTCAATTTGAAATGTTTTCCCATTAGATTGTATTACCATTATTTGATTGCATGAATGATAGGTAACATTTCTCTCTTATAGTTGAGTCATATCAAGTTCTTGCCTTTAAATTTTTTACATTGACATTCAAAAGGAGACCATTCTCACATCAATATTGATATTATTCCATGTTTGGAAGCATTTAATTAGACCATAAATATCTTAGATAATTATGGGGTGGTTATTAAATAAGTGCAACTAAAAGCACATTTTAATTGTTGGAATGCATGGGTCGGTGACTTCAACCATTAAAAATAACCCCTCTTCATTTTTTTTGTTAAGGGTCAAACTTTGCAAGCATAGTTACAAGAAAATATTTTATAGTAATTTAACCAAAGAATCAACCCAAACATTTGATGTTCTAAGGCCTTGGACACTATTTGACTTCTATGATATTATTAGGTTATAGTTTCACACCTTCATTTGATAGAACCTATTTTAAGTACTCCTATTATTTGATTTCAAAGGCATATTTGGACTCCTTGGCATAAATTTTGGCATATTTCAACACCTTTAATACCTTCTCTACATGTTGCAAACGTTATTCCCACCATTTATTGTAGATTAGGATGTCATGAAAGAAAACATTCTCAAATTTTTAAGGGAACGAAATGAAAATTGAATTTATAAGTCTTTGAAGAGTAGGTAAACTATTAGTGAGACTAAATAACATAACTAAGAATTTATAATGATTGTTGTGTGTTTGGAATGCACTCTTATGTGTGTCTTCCTCTATTACTCAGAGTTTAATATCCTAAACATGCATATAAATTAGTAAATAAACATCACCTTTGAATTTATCCAATAATACATAAATAAAATGAATATGAAACTTATCTACGAGAGAGAACTTATTGAGTCCCCTATAATCTAGGCATAATTTCCATTTCTCATCATTCTTTTTATCCATGACCATAGGAGATGAGCAAGAACTTTTTCTATGATGAGTAGTTTTTTAATCCAATATTTTTTAAGAATATTCTCAATTTCAAAAAAAAAATCACAAAGATAATGGTAGGGTATGATGCCAAGTGATAATCTTCCTAGAATAAGTATAATGACATGATCTTGATCTATGGATAGAGGTGGGCACTTAGGCTATTAAAATGTATGTTGATGATATTAAATGATTTGTCAAATCTCTTTTTAAATTGGAGCTTATGCATCCTATGATTCCAATGAATGTAGTTATGTTACCTTGTCTTGAGATCCCTTTTTGATAAACTTCTTCATCCTATAAAAAACTATTATTTTGGGATGGGCATGATTTCATCCCCACAAGTATTTAATTTTTTTATTTTCAACTAAGAGCCATGAATAAGTCCCAAAAATTGAAGGATATTATTTTAAACTATTTCAACCATTACAAACCTAATATAACATTTATTCCACCTATTTTACCCTGATTTGGTTTTGCAAGCCTAACAAAATAATAATGATTGGAATAATGACTTATTTCCTATTTGCATGACATATACAAATATATAGGTTAAATATAGTAAAGAATGTATAATAATAGGTAAGAAGACTCTTAACTTGTTTATCGTGGTGATTTGAGTTCTCATTATTTGATTTATGCATCATAAAATTGAATAATTTTTTTATACATGATTTGTTTCCACTTGTTCTCTCCTAGGATGATGTGCATGTGTCTCTAATGTTTGTTTCTACCTTTTACCACTACCAAAATCACATATGTGCACCTATACGTTCAAACCCTAGTTCTTCAAAAGTAATCCTATATCAAATTGGGGGTGGGGGGTCATTGGGCAAAAGTGTTGAGTAAGACTGACCTTGGTCAATCCCTAGTGATAGACTAAGTTCTGCATTACATTACAAATAATATGAAGAGGGATCAAACTTGAATGTAGTTATCTCTCTAATGTGTAAGTGTGTAATTATGTATACAAGTCTAATTTCTCTTTCTCCTATCTTGCCCTTGGCATAATCATTCATATGTAAACTGACCCTTGTAAACTTTAGATTCAGCTCCAATAATTTTATAGGTGCAATATGTAATCTTCCTTAGCCCTTGATAATGTAATGTGTTTGTCCTAAAATAACTTATAGTAGCTTTGTATATATAGTAATCTCTAACATTAAAATAAGGACCTAGTGATGTGCAAAGCCAGCCAAAAGAATTTGAAACATGCCCAAACAATGGTCATAAAGTGAAAAGTGCCTAAAATATATTTAAAATGTACCTAGGTCAATTTTACCATCTTCAATCATTATTTATAGTCAATATCGATTGTAAATGACAAAAGTTACCCACATCCTAAAAATACCCAAGAGTGAAATGAAGGGCTAAATATCTTTATAATAAGGCTAGATATGAAAAGATATAGGTGTTACTAGATTAATAAAATAAATAGCACAATCATGAGACCAAGATAAATTCACTATTAATCACTTAATTTGTAGTTTGAGATATCTACATGCAAAGTTGCCTAATAGTATTGCGAAATAAGGCTTGTACCAAACCTAGGTATTGACATTTGCTCCCACTTTAATCTAGCATTTTAGTGGAACTATAAATACTAGATAATAAAGAATGCAAACTTGTGTTGGAGATTATGAATGATGTATGAGTGTCCCTACAAGAGATGATGTATGTGATTAGATAGATTTATGCTCAGAGAAATAAATATAATTATAATGAAAAACATATTCAAAGAATAACTACACATGTATGTATGTTGTGTGGTGTTGCTCATGGAGTATGCTCTTATTGTGAAGAGTGGAGATGCCAAGTATCAATTATTGATCCAATCACTATAAAGAAAAAGAGGGGACTTATTGTCTTGTTCACTTCTTGGCCAAGGAAATGGACAAGCTTCCATGCAGTTATTTTAATAGTAGATCTAATATAAAAACTAAAAAAACTCTAGGTTGGGTTAAGAATTAAGCATCATTGAACCTTAACACAACAATGAAAAATGAATCAACCATTGCAAATGGTTTATAGATTCATTTTGTATATCTTTGCTTGAGTTCACTTTATGCATGATTGAGAGGAATGGTGTTCATGCCCCAATTATGATTGTATAGTTTCACTTAATCTCACTTAGTGTGTGATAGATGCATTATCAAAAGAGAATGGATAATGTCCATGCACCCATCATGACCATTTATTTAATAAGTGTGAAGTGGAATGATAATCATTTACCATCCAACTGTAAACTATGTCGTTATGTATGTGCATGAACCAATATCTTTCCCCATGAATCTGAGAGTGTATATATGTGCATGAATCAATATCATACCCCATGAGTTTGAAAGCGTATATATGTGCATGAAGAAGTATTGTGCCTGATAAATCTAAAAGTGTGTATATATGAATGAATAAATATCATACCCCTTGAATCTTAAAGTGTGTATATGTGCATGAATTAGTATCATACCCCCTAAATCTATACCAACTGATATATAATGCTATGTATATGTATGTTGAATCTAATAAATTGTATCTTAGATGTATGTGTATGTAGAAATCCATAATTCATATTCCTGTAAACTTGTTTTCATTTGTCCATGCATATGCACCCAAGTGTTTATGAATATGTACTGAAGTATTTGTGAAGTGAATGCATATGCATGGTATATGCCCCCATAACTTGTACTAGTGTGCCAATATATGTTATATAATTGATCCATCTAGTATCTTAGCCATTATGAATCATGCGTAATAAGCAAACTTAAAAATATAAAATTTAGTAATAGGCCTAATGCATGCCTCCTTTTCAATCTGATGGATTTGGCCATATTGAAAGATATATGTAATTAGATAAGCTAAATGATTTTTAGAATTTTATTAATTGATTTGAATTAGGTATTTGAAATATTTGATTTATCGATTTTTAGTGTTGTATTTTGGATTTTCATTGTCTTGATCTCAAGGAAGGCATTGAGATATAGTATATTTCATTAAATGTTCTCATTAAATAATATAGAATAATTTCTGAAGGAAATGGTGTGTTTATAGAATCAAAAGGTGCCCCTATTTTATAAAAACTAGAGCAACATTTTTTGTAAAAGGGGAGTATTTGCAAATTTTGGCATATTTTAAAATATCATGAGTAGTCATAGAGATGTTACCATTTGTCAGAACGTAATGTGTGTGTTCCAACATAACTGGTGGGGAGTGATTTTGATATAATAGTGTCCAAGATACTGTGCATAGAAGGTTCACATGTATTAATTTAGAAATTGGATTAGGTATATTATGTAGCTAAAAAGTCAACCCATATAAATAGATTGAGTTTTTAGAATTTTGTAATTCTTTTGCACATTATTGATAGTGATTTTGAGCTTTGTTTCATTATGATTATGAGACATTGAGATGCATTATCTCACCATTTTAAGCATTTTTAGACTTATTTATAAGGTTGGCAGCCTGAGGACCTGATATGTAGTTTTTTTGGTCATTTTAACTGAATTTTGTAGTTTTCAAAAAAAAATTATTTTTTTTTTCAATTTTTTATTTTAGTTGATTTTGGGTGGTTTTTAATTATTTTAGGGTAACATCGATACTTACCCTCAGAAGTCAATGATGTCAATAATGATCCTCTAAAGTTAGTAACATCAAACATCTCACAAAATCATCTTTTGATATAATGGTATTCATTAACAAAATAAATTGGTTGTGATGATGATGCCCAATGATAGTGAACTTATCTAGTTAAATATGACCTTAGAATTTCATTATATTTACTTAGTATTTTTTCATTTTTATGTGTTTTATTTGATTATATATTACATTATTTTTGCTTATGTGTGTTAGTAGAGGCACTTGCATGCCAAAGAGTTATGATATTGTCATCATATGGAGACTACAAATGAGTATGGTTTAGATGATGTCAACTAGCATATGTTTGATAGATATGAGCTTGGACATGTGGCCCATTTAAGCTAGATTTCATATGATCTGCATCTCATGAGTGCCTTAGTAAAGAAGTGGAAAGTTCTACATGTGCATTTTGGCTCCCTACAGAGGAGATAATTATGACTTTAGAGGATGTATGGTAGATGTTGACATTACAAATAGTTGATGAGTGAGCCAAAGTGAGGTGGGGATATGTTCTCCATATTAATAGATATATGATAGGTCATGTTTGTTGTGATCAGGTTAGAGAACATGAATCTATAGTGTTACTTGGGGAAATTTTCACTTTTGACAAAATAAATCAGATGATTCCAAACCAATACCAAAGTGTTAAAGCATTCGATAGGTGAAAACAAACCAATACTAATAATAAAAGAGTAGAGTGCGCACTCCAAACCCATAACACATATACACACCCATCATGGACTACCAACAAGATAGGTGTAAGCTGCCAAAAATTATGTCCACATGTGTTAAATGACAAAATAGAAGGATCAAGATAGATGCATATGCATGAATCCAAGAATGACAAAAAAAAGCATAGGGATAAATAGAGAGAGATAAGACTAAAGGTTTATCTTGATAGGTAATTGAGGAGCGATGGTGGAAGATGGAAATAGATAACCTTGAGCAAATTAATGCATTAACTTCCAAGTTGACAAATAATGCAATAATGACTAAGTGGTAGTAGTTGATGAAATGCATGGATCTTAAGATCCTATAAAAGGCATACCCTTACGAGATAAAGGGGTTGATTAATGACTAGTTGGAAATAGTTGGTATTTTAATTGGTTGTTGACTAATATGTAGGTGAAATAGTTAGAATGTATGGAAATGTTGTTGGATTCTAGAACTAGAATAATAAAGCACTATAAGTGTTAAGAGTGCCTTATAATCTGGAATGACTATGTAAGAGAATTTTTGAATAATAATACTATTGTTCCTATTACTAATTGTTGTTATATTTTTTGTAAGCCTCAACTTATATTATGTAATACTTATGCAATGCATTCATAAATTATCATTAAGTGTTTTACCTATAGTTACTACTAAGATCATTTATTTGTGGATAAAATGAATGTTTGTTATGATTAGGTTAAGTATTATAATATTACATGGGCTCTAAATATCAATGTACATAAGTGGTAGAGTGCAAGAACATGCTTTCACCCTAGTGCATGCAACTAACCTTTAACTACACAATTTTCCCCTATTTGCACTTCAGGTGAGTGTGCAAAAAAACTTGTGTGATATGTAAGTGTAGGAATCAATGAAGTGTCAATATCCTATATGGGGCATGTGAGAGATTGGCATGCATCTAGCTAAAAACTAGACACCAAAATTTTGGTTCCATTGTCGAGATGAGTCACATTTTATTGTTGTGATGCTAAGTGGGAGTGATAAAGAAGAACATGGAGATATTTGATTAAGCCTTTATGTGCATGAGCTATGTTGATGGTAGAGGGAATGTTGGCACAATATTTTAAGGTTAATGAGGAGAGTTTTAGAATAGAAGGACCAAACAATCATGAGATCAAAAGGCAAAAATATGATGAGAAATAACATAAGGTGATGGTCGATAAGGATCCTATGGAAAGTGGAGAGTCTGACTCAAGAGATGTCATGAGGACCTGTGTAAATTAAATAGCATGAAAAGGATGATCACATAGAGTTTTTTCACTCTAGTGATGAAGAATTATGTGCCAATGAGCAAGAGCAAGACTTGGAAGAAGAAGCTAAAGGATTCTAAGATGGAAATAGATTCAAGAAAGTTACTGAAGGAGTGCTTAACTCCCTTGAAACTAACATGCATGCTCATGTGCCCCACTCCAAATTAGAGAAATACTTTTAAGACATTATTAAGGTGGGAGACATAGGAAGAATTATCACACATCAGGTGGAAAGAAGTCCACTAGAACAAGTAATTCCCTATCTAATGTATGCACTGATGGTTACACAAATAGGGCAATAAGTGGATACCATGTGTATTGTATACCACCTATGGGAGGGGCTATGAGACCTTAGACAAGTAGTTTGACCTAGAGTGGAGAAGTAAGAGTTGAAATATCATGGATGGACTAATAAGCACTCCAATAATCTAGAGGGATCATGGTACAGTGAATTATAACTATTGGTGGAGCCATACCACTCGTAGGAGGAAGTCAAGGCTCAGGCACACCTTTAGGTAGTGCACTAGTGATACAAGCCAAACAAGCACATGTTACACCTATGATTTCCCCTTTTATCTATTATGGATTGCCCTTTATCTTACCTTAGTGTCATGGGGTTGAGAACTTCATCAAGCATATTCTTAGTACATGATCATCTAACACATGAAAGGAGTAACTTTGTTAGATTGCAAGGAAAACTACATTTTCACCACTCTC
Source organism: Torreya grandis (assembly GCA_037957365.1). Classification (NCBI taxonomy): domain Eukaryota; kingdom Viridiplantae; phylum Streptophyta; class Pinopsida; order Cupressales; family Taxaceae; genus Torreya; species Torreya grandis. The sequence goes on along the minus strand of JARHVA010000298.1, from coordinate 1,376,137 downwards.
CTAGATCCTACACATACCTAATATAAGAATTTGGATCCTATCTAGATGATCATGGACTATGATTTCCTTAAGGATGAGTTCTTGAAGGAATTTGGCATCCCCAAATTTGAGCAACAGAGCATCATACACTCAAACAAATCAAACAAGAACAGATCAAGAATGTTTGCACATACGATGCAAAGTTTAAAATTTTGGTGTCTAAACTATCATATGTTATTCACCCAATGCAGCATGCCCAATGGTTTGTTAATGGATTATTTATGTTGATTTGGCATGCCCTCTCTACAAGCATATTTACCAAACCAAGAAAAGCATTAGAGGCAACATTAAGAGTTCAGGTTGCTGGGACTATAGAAATAAGAGTTAGTTTAGTAATGGGGGTATAGGTCACATTAATATATTTAGTGTTGCAGTGAATAATAGTGAACAACATACATGATACATATTGTGGATTATGGTATGTTAACAATGAGATGAAATGACATGATAAGAATAAAATCCCAAGGTGTATTATGTGTACCTTGATCACCTCATGTGAGATTTACTAGGAGGGCCATGACACACATTACTACCCTCTTTTACAATGCATAATTGAGATGAATATGTCCTTGTATTGCAATATTTGTGATGCATCTACCCACAATACTAAACATTTTTAGTTGATTGATGAAATCCATGAGGTACAAGAGTAAAACAGGTGATATGCTATTGTGGGGCCCTCCAACCAAAGACAAGTGAGCCAAGCCTACAGTGAAACACTGAATCGAAGCTATGGAAACTATGGAAAACATCATGGATATAGAGGTTGCATTGGAGGACACATAGGTGGTAGATTTCATTAATGCTCTTGATATAAATATGGGTTGCTAGACCAATTTCAACATGAGTAACCCCAATATCCTACTTGTGTGTATCATTATGGTGCACACAATGTTGAGGAATGCCTAATGCCTAAACCTATTTTCAAAGATAACATAAAAGGGAAAGCCTAAAAAGGGCATCAGGATGATTATATGTTTGCAAAATTTTGACCAATTGGTCCTCGAGGTACATAAAATGAAGAAAAATGTTGGATCCAAGGTGCATATGATGACATGTAGTGGTGTGAGTAGTAGATTAGCAATAATTTCCAAGGAAAATATTGGGAAAATTTGTGGGCCTATGAGGCCAGAAGCTAGTATAACATTCCCAAAACCTCTATAGACACCCTTCCCATATAGTTCACACCAAGAGAAGGTGTTGCAAGAAACTATGGTTGTGATCCATAATTTGCATGGAGAACTTCAACTTGTTCAAGATTCCAAAGAGAGAGCTTTATGAAATATAGATGAATAAAGAGTAGGTTGACCTTGATAACATGATAGCTCTCCTACAGTACAAAGGGATGATTCCCATGCTGAAGACTTTATTGGTTAAGAATTATGAATAATATCCAACTAATGTGCTTACACCAAAACTAGCACATGGTTATGAGAAGAGAGCTACATAGACCACAAGCTACAATTGAGAGTTGTTCATCAACATATATATCAATGAATGGTCAATATGTGACATCCTCATAGATACAAGTACCGAGGTGAATATACTTACAATATATGCATGGAGAAAGATGAGCAATCCCTTGCTATAACCCTCACATCACATATTGTTCATGGCAAAAAAGACACAAGCACACCCCATGGGCAATCTCATGAAGCTAAGATTAAGATCATAGATGTTAAATTTTGTGTAGACTTCAAGATGATAGAGATTACTAAGGCTAATGATTTACCTAACATTTCTTAGGAGACCCTAGTGTTATGTCAATAATGTAGAATTGTGCTTCAAATAATGCTACATGAGCTTGGAGAACATGAACAATCACATGGTGATCCCTCTAAAAAATAGCGAGGGCCCACATATGTCAAAAGTGTTAATTTTGTAGGTGAACTCTACACCATCATGACGTGTGACATTTTAAATTTGAATTCATGCAGGGAGAACATCTTGATCTGGGATAATACTCGATCTACCTCTAATATCATGAGCATCTTATGTGATTGATGATTATAGGACTCATACAAGGTTTATGGAAGAATATGTGGTGTGGTGTGCTTGAACACATTATTTGAATACAAGCATAAGGTCATGCACACCATAAGTAAGCCTTTTTGAAAAAGTGGTCAGCAAAAGATGTGGCATGATATGATCAAGATCCCGGCCTCAAATACATGAAAGGCCCTACATGTCAACATTAACCATTCCATGAGCAACAAAAAAATCTAGATGTCATGAGTTACATCCATAATAATGAAAGTGGCTAGGATATAGGTAGTGATTCTAGTAGAGGTCCTGTCCCATCCTTGTGAATGACACACATGGGCCAACCCAAGGAGCCAAAACTAGTTACATTGTGCCTGAAGAACAGTGCATGGTTGAGAGAATAACACATAAGAAGGAGTGGCAGGTATTTAAAGAATGCCCACCCAAAAAAAATGCCTAACCACCAGGACTATGACCACATCTCACAATGAGTAGCCCCCATCCATGACATTTTGGAAACAAGAGGTTGTTACTTATGCATGGTAAGACATGAAGTGATCCATGGGCACTTCCAAAAATGGCATTCCACACTGCCTTAGACAATATAAGGCTTCAACCATTGATATAATAAGGATTCATCTATTTAATTTATGTATATTTCTTTTAGTAGAGTAAGCAAGTTCCTAAGTGTGGGAGATGAACATGAAATATGATAAGATGCCTCATAAATCTAGTCAGGCAAGTTGAGTAAGAGATTTTTTTTTAGATCCTTATGAAAGAATTTTAAGTGTTTAGTGAGGTTTTTATGCTTTAAATATTGAAAATATTCTTTATACCACCCAAAAATAATAACACTTGCAAGCACGACCCCAAAATCCTATATACAAGTTTCTTGGCCTATAGGACAAGGTACATAATCTAGTGTAAGATGGTGGTACTTAGAAGAAAGAAATCATGGTGTGAAAAGGTATTGCACATGATCATAATAAAATTGGTGCATATGAGAGATCCATGAAAAAAGCATGCGTAAAAGGATGATAACATCTATAACACACATGAAGAAAAATGATATCATGTAGGAGTTAACATGTAGAAAAATCCAAAGATACAACATGAAGTAAAATGATTGGAGCTCAAGGATAAAAAGTGACAAGGTTAGTTGGCCAACTAGACAAAATGAAACCTAGCAGGGATAGGACTCAAGGTAAGAGAGGATGATAGATCTAAACGCTAATCTGAATTGATTCTTGTTAAAGTTGAGTGGCTCAAGGAGTGACTTGGTCGTAAAAGGATAAGAGTGGAAGGGCTCAAGGCATGACTAGCCATGTTACATGTCATAATTAAAAGGCCCAAGGAATGAATCAGCTAGGCTACCCTAATACATATGGTTGAGATAGGAAAAAAACTATAAGGATGACAACTGTTTACCCACATACCAGATTAGTCGGTGACCCACTCTCACATCTATAAATAGAGGCATATGGCCCATGGAAAATGTTACAAAACAAAGTTTTAAAAGATTTGGATGTTGATAGATGGTATTATTGCTTGAGTTGTAGTAGAAAACATTAGGAGACAACAATGGAAGGAAGGAGTAGATAACCTCATAGGGAGGGAACTAAGGCCTAAGGGTCGAGCTTTGGATATTGTAGATAAGAGATCTCAAAGATGGTAAAGGGAGATGGGAATCCCCCTTTTATGGAGCCTAAAGGTTGATAATCTACAGGCCTCATACATTTTTTTGTGTGGATATATTTAATAAAGAAGGCTAGCTAAATTTTGGATCTTCTTATTTGGAGATTATAAGAAAACTAAGGGCCTTCAAGCAGTAAGGTAGAGATTGAGAAAACCACCAACTAGGTGGAAAAGTCACGTGTTTTAAGTGTTCAAAAAGCATGGTTGGATGGGATATGGCTTGGCTAGGATTCAGTGCCCTCCATCAAGTGTGAATGGGTAGAGGGTGATAAGTACAAGAGAAGATGTGGTGCCATAAAACATAGTCTCTCATGCAATAGAGAAGATTGGAGACTCCTCTAGAAAAGAGAAATTACAATGGAGTTATACACCTAGATGATGGTATGACTTCATGGAGAAAACTAGATGGTGAGTCAAAGAGAGGAGATAGATGGTCTTTACACTACTACCCTTGGTAGTTTTTTCCTAGACTCACTGTAATGTGAGAGGAAGATGATAGCCCACTCAATCATAAATTGAGGTCGAGGAGCTCAGAAAGGGAGTTCGATAATTATCCTTGATTAGATGGTTTGGGCCATCAAGGGAGTTACTCCCTATTTTGATGGTAATCCATGTGTAACTCCTAGTAAGGTGGCATGCAATAAATAACAAGCAATTGGGTTAAGTCCACACACCTAGGCCAAAATAACCCAACCTAAAGGAACATGAATAAGTTATTGGGTTGTAGAGACTCTTACAAGAGCTGCCACATGAACAAAAGTGGAGGATCAGAGGAGGCACAAGAGTGCCTAAGTAGAGCATAGAGGATGCATAGAGGAAGGTTGCCATAAGTGCAACTAGGACGATAGGTGGCAGGATGAAATACATGCACCCTAAGAAGAAGATCTAGAGCCAATGTGTAACAATTATTAGAATAATTAGCCTATTTATTTTAACTTGGTTAACATATTATTAATCTTTTCAGCTTATTATTTTGGTTAATAGCTTGTTAAGTCTAATGTGGCTTATGGTTGCACATGCTCCCCTTATTTGTAGGCTTATTGTGAGTTAATTAATAGGCTCCTTTATTATAATACTATAATAACTTATTATTTCTCTCATACATGAAATCTTTTATGGTATTTGAAGCTCATGGTCAGTAATCTTGAAAAGAACCCTGTGAGGGATATCTTATCGAGGAGGAAGCATGGTGAGTTTATCCACATGATGAAGATCTTGAATAAGAGAAAAGTAATTTCAAGAGGATATGGTTGTTTGAAGAGGTGGCATAAAGGAGTATGTGTGGTATTTTGTCATTTTTTTGACATATAAACAAAGCGTGGCACCTTGTAAAGATGTGTGGTAGCTTAGAATAAAGGCATGACCAGCCAAGAAGACGTGGTAAGGAAATAAGAAAGGATTATAAACCAAATTATGGTGTTTCAATAATAAAATAGGCATTCTGTAAAAGTTTAGGGAATTTTAGTAAAGATCATAGCATTGGTATTGTGTTTGTTGTACAAATCTAGATTTTTTCACTTATTTGAGGGTTAGAGAAAGGCATGATAACCCTATATCCACTAGTCTGGAGGTGTGGCGTCCTAAATCAATTATGTGGCATCCCAAATTTAGTTTTGTTTTTTCCTCTTGCTATTATATATTGGTCCAAAGTTGTGAGGCACCATTCTACTAACAAGAAAATCAAAAGACAATGTTTTGTGTGTTGTGGTGAAGCAGGAAGGCATTGGATTTGTAGACGACGTATGTATAAATTACATAAGTGCACCATAATTCCTATTACTACACATATTTTTCTGTTGATTGATTTGACTTATTTAAATTTAAAATAAAGTTTCTAAAAACTCATGTAAATAGGGCAAAAATAATTATTTTAAAAGTTTATTCAAAATTAAACTTTTTATTTTTTGCCTTAGTAACTCCCATTTGTCCAAAAAAATAATAGTTAATTCAAGACCTAGAGAACTGTAAGGTGTAAAACCCTAAAATTTTGCCACATTTCCTGACTTTCAAGTCTTGTTTGCATGCAAAATTTTTTTTACAAAAGGATGTGTAAAACTTGAAATCTTATTATTTTTTTGTTTTATAGGTAATTTTACAAAAACTAATTAATTAGATTTCTCATAAACTATAAGGAATTTTTCGCTAAAAATTGGCAACATTATCCAATTTTAGAATAGAAATAGTTTACAAAATTAATTTTTGTACAACACATTATAATTTTTAATACTTAATTATTTTAGTGAAAAACTAGGTAACATGGTTGTTATTGTCAAATTCACAAAAATTGATAGGCAAAAAAATTAGTTTTTGGAGTCATAACATACAATCAACGAGTATCAAAATATAGATAAAATTGTACTTGTTAAAGAGACTAGACCAGATGTTTAATTTAATGACTATGATAAACGTCATCAAGAAGCCTTGATGTTATTAAAACTTTTAGTAGTTGATAATTTGATACAAGAAGTTAGAAATATAATTATTACATCAAAATTATGGAAACATCGTAGAATAAAATATTAGGCTTTTGAAGTCAATAGGGTATTATATATAAATAACTTTTTATTTTCCATTGATATGTAGGAAGTCGGGTCAATTATGAATTTTTATTGCAATTAAAACACACATGTGACTAGTTAAAAGAGGTGGAAAAGTTTGTGGATGAGTAAGACTTAATTTCTCTTATCATGCAAAAAAATTTATCATCATATGATTCCTTAATGGATTCATTGCATATGATCATAAAGACACAAACACTATATTATGAGCCATTGTCCACACTTCTCATGCAAAATGAAGTAATATGGGTGTTGGGTGAATATTTTGTCGGCCAGCTAACTGGTGACCAAAATAGTTCCTATCACCACAGCATAGGGAGATGGGTCATCCTGGTGTGCAGGTTTACTACATCAACAGGGGACAAATCTCTCCTCTCATCAAGGGGAGGTTCCCTATTAAATATGCGGAGGCTATATACTATATAAATACGTAGAAAGTAAGATGCAGGGGTGGGATAAATCATCAATATCTCTTTTTTCAGAGATGATGCTAACAAATAGAGGAGAAAATCTTGGTGGAAACACTGAAGGCACTTCTTTTCTTTCAGAAGTGTTCTTGCAGGAAACAATAGGAATTTCTTTCAGATAGTAAAGTAACCAGTAATCAAAAGGGCGTACTAACAGTAGGAAGAAGCAGAATGCAAAGTTTTCACCTCAACTACCCAAAGAGTATATCACAAAAGATACTGGGGGCACAAAGTCATCCCAGAATCCTCAACACAAAAAGAAAAGAAAAACACATACTAAAAGCGATTGTGAAAGCACAAAGTCTTCCCACAGTTGGTTTCAGGACACATCCCTATTACCTTCACTAATTTTGCTTACCAAATTAAATGAATACGGACACCTTCAGAAGATAGACGTAAGAATGATCTTCTAAAATGATACAAATCAGAACATCACAAAGTCTATGAAAAACTTGCTTTCTCATTCAGATAAAAATAAAAATGAAATTACAACCTAAGCTCAAAGTCTCAGTCTTCCTCTTTCAAAATGGGTAGAGTTTCGCTCTTGTAAAATGAAAAGTATCCCTTGTAACAAATGAGAGATTACAATATATAGCGTTCCAAGAAAGACTTGGGCGCTTGTTTTCCATAGAACAGTCCATGATGTGCATTCAATGCCTTGCATGCATTTCTAGGTTTGTCAAAGGACTGTGTTGAAAATAGGGTAGCTGTCTTAACTATGGCATGTCATTTCATCCCATATGTCTTCTCCTGAGTCTGGATCATCTGGTCTGTCCCCTCTGACGTCTGTGCAGCTGTCCATTTGTCTTTACTTCATGGAAGAAAAAAATAGGCTGCATCCTTAAATTGCAAGCCAAAATACCTGCTTAGTGGACTATTCCACCTACTGAAATTACTTCTACGCATACATTATGGGCTTTTCCCTCTTTATGCTTTTGTCTTTTCCAGCTTTGTCTCTCCCTGCTGCGATTTGAGCTATCGGGCTATCTTTTCAGCCAGTCGCTTGGTTCTTCCTTCAAGTTTTGCACTTTATATGAATTTTAATGGATATTCCCTTACCTTAAATTTGACGTCTATGGGGATGTCATTTGTTGATTATTTCAACGGTTCAGGCGGCCTTCTCAGCTCCTTGGTTCAATCACTTTCCTGTTCCTTGGTTGAACCATCGCTTTCATTTGAACTTGCCTTTGGAATCATCCATGTTACTTCTCTCTTTGCTTAAGGCCACCTTTGAACTTTTGAACCATGTTGAACCATTGAACTTTGAAATCTTTCAGTTCAAAGTTCAATCAGTTCATTGGTTTATTCTGTGTCTCGCTCAAACACTACTTCCTTTATCTTTCTAAGCTTTGGTTGAACCTTTGAACCTATCGATTGAACCAACTTTGGTTCAATAGTTCAATGGTCCAATCGATTCAATCTTCGTTATTTGGCTAAGTGTTGAACACATTTCTTTCCTACAGAGTCTGTAGAAAACAACCTTGAGAGTCCGTAGATTTGAGCCTACCTGTAGAGTTCGTCGATTTGAGCCTGTAGAGTTTGTAGATTCAAACCTACAAAGTCTGTAGATTTTTGGAAAACTTGAAAAATGAAGAACTTAAATGCTCAGAACAATTTTTGAAAGGGGAAGAGAGGATTTTGGTCTGTAGGACCAAAATAGTTAAAATGTTATCCCAAAAATGAGTGATATTTTTGGGGGACAACAGTTGGCTCCAGTTGGGGAACTTCTTTCAGATGAGAACTTAGAACAATTGAGGGGAGTAGAAACCAGAATCTCCAGTGCCTTAAAGTGGTGCCATTGGGCTTAGAGTTGAGCTACCCAAAAAGGAAGGTTCCAAAAAAAATGAAAACAAAAAGAACAAAAAATAACTATACATATGTACAGGCGAACTTATCTAATGCTTCAAGAATTAAATTACTTCAGACGCTGCTCCTTATGAGGTGAAAAAAAGGGGATGCCATCCTGATAAACTAGCAGAAAACCATTATGTCCCCAGAAATGGTGACGGGCAAATGGAGCTCTCCACTAGAAAACCAATTTTCTGTGTCTTCCTCTTAGCTCTTTCTTCTTCTTGCCCCATGGCAGGACGTGGTCTTCATACTAAAAACCATAACTCCTTGTTCTCTTGGTGAAGAGTTTCTTTTGTTGACTTTGGAATATAGTAGTATGGTCCACCACCATAGCTTGCTACTTACTAGTCCAGTCTAGCACATGCTTTGATTGTCAGCATTAGACCCCTGACAAACCATCAGCTCAGCATCCCCTTTGGTGTGAAAGAGTTTGATCTCTTCATCTTGAGCAATCTTCAATACGTGCAACAGAGATCTACATCCAGCATGAGTGGAAGAATTGTTGTCATTAGATTCTAAGATCTAATCATCATCATAACTTGATCTTCTATTAGATTTTTCTTCATCGGAGATGGAAGATCCTTCTTGATTTGTACTGCGCCTTACCAATTCTTCTAATGCCTGATTTGGATCAAATCCTGGATTGCCAGCCATGGGACTTTGATCAGCTGAGACATGGGCATCCTCTATGTTCAAGGAGTAATTACCCCTACCTGAAGGCTCAAAAAAAAATTGAGCAACAGGGGTTGACATTTGGGTGACCACAATTTTTGCCTCGGACAGGTCCGCACCTAGCTCTTCACCAATGTTTAACTGCTCAGGATTGGCTTGTAAAGATTCAAACTCAGTCCTTTGAATTTTGGATTTCTTGACATGATCAATCATGTCAAATAACTGAGCTGGACTTGGAAGAGAGGATGGGAGTTCATCCTTTTGGTTTTTCGGAGGGGGAGGACTGATCTGCGAAGTTAAAGTAGAAGGTGCAGAGATGTTTGATGTATTAACCTTCTTGGCAATCATTGGGTCCTTTTGACTGGAAAGGAAGAGGGGTTCTCTACTCAACAATTGAAATTGCTGGTTGGGGTCGTTTCTCTATCTTCTCTTTGTTAGCCTGTTGGACTGACTGATTCTCAAACCTGGTGAATACTGCGTATGATCCTTTGACTACTTCACCTTCACTTCTGGGTTCATCCTAGAAATTTAGGATACCAATGTGGGAGTCACCAACTGATTCTTCTTGATCCTCCATGAAGATACTAACATCGTTTTCTTGCTCGAACTCAGGTTGGAAATAGGAAACATGTTTTGTTTCTAGATATCCAACTGTTGAGTTGGTTAGTGGTGTTTCAAAGACAAAGTTCCTCTATGGGGGAGGAAGGTGATTTGATTGCCCTTGACTTTTGGTAGCGTTGCCTTGATATGGTTGATTGGGGAATGTCCTCCTTGGTATATATTTATATAGAGGAGCAGAAGACATACCTTGTGCCATTTGCCTTTTCAAGGCTAGCAATTCATTTGCCAGCTTTTGTACCATTGGGTCAATGGTGGTTGTGGGTGAGTATTCAGAAGATGAAGAGGGTTTACCTTTGTTAGAATCTCTCCTTATCTTTCCTGCCAAGATAAGGTCATCTTCTAGCTTAGTAGCCAAGTCTTGAGTAGCCTCAAGGTCTATGTGTCTAGCTCGTCTCAACAGAAAATTCACTTCAAGCAGCTGTGAGTTGATGAAGAAACACATGAGATTCTGAAGTGTCAGCTAGGCGATCATGGGAATCCTATGCCTTAGCTTGTTGAACTTGGAAATAAAATCCCTCATAGTCTCATGAGGTTCCTTCTTCATTTAAGTGAACTGGGCCAACAAAGCATGTGCATCCTCTATAGGCTTGAACCTGACTTCAAACTTGGCTTTGAGTGTATCCTAGTCAGTCACTGATCCAGCTTGCAGATGGTAGAACCAGTCTGCAACAGCACCTTAGTGTCTCCATAAAGAGCCTGACTGCCATGTCTTCAAATTTCACCCCTATAACACTGCAGGCTATGCTGAAGGCTACAATGTGTTCATCAAGGTGAACTCTCCCATCACCAAAGAATTTGGGGAAGCTCTTTCTTGAGCTATGTGGGAGTTCATGTAAAGGTGAAGTCAAGTTGAGTGGGCCAAAAGGGTTATCCTAAGGGCCTCGAACTACCGTGATAGGTAAGACATGGAACAGAGTCACCAGACTATGTAATGGATAAGGGTAGGGACTACTTCAATCTAAAACTTGAGGCTTTAGACTGGATGTTCATCCCCAGCAGAGTTGCCAAAAATTGTTGGGTGAATATTTTGTCGGCCAACTAATTGGTGACCAAAATAGTTCCTATCACCATAGCATAGGGATATGGGTCGTCCTGGTGTGTAGGTTTACTACATCAACAAAGGACAAATCTCTCCTCTCATCAAGGGGAGGTTCCCTATTAAATATGCAGAGGCTATATACTATATAAATGAGTAGAAAGTAGGACATAGGGGTGGGATAAACCATCCATCTCTCTTCTTTCAGAGATGATGCTAACAAACAGAGGATAAAATTCTGGTGGAAACACTCAAGGCACTTCTCTTCTTTCAGAAGTGTTCTTATAGGAAACAGTGGGAGTTTCTTTCATATAGTAAAGTAACCAATAATCAAAAGGGCATAGTAACAGCAAGAAGAAGTAGAACGCAAAGTTTCCACCTCAACTTCCCAAAGAGTATATGACAAAAGATACTGAGGGCACAAAGTCATCCCAGAATCCTCAACACAAAAAGAAAATAAAAACACAGACTAAAAGCGATTGTGAAAGCACAAAGTCTTCCCACAGTTGGTTTCAGGACACTTCCCTATTACCTTCACTAATTTTGCTTACCAAATTAAATGAATAAGGACACCTTTAGAAGACAGACGTAAGAATGATCTTCTAAAATGATACAAGTCAGAACAACACAAAGTCTATCAAAAACCTGCTTTCTCATTCAGATAAAAATGAAAATGAAATTACAACCTAAGCTCAAAATCTCAGTCTTCCTCTTTCAAAATGGGTAGAGTTTCGCTCTTGTAAAATGAAAAGTCTCCCTTGTAACAAATGAGAGATTACAATATATAGCGTTCCAAGAAAGACTTAGGCGCTTGTTTTCCATAGAATGGCCCATGTTGTGCATTCAATGCCTTGCACGCACTTCCAAGTTTGTCAAAGCACTTCATTGAAAATAGGGTAGTTGTCTTAACTATGGCGTGTCATTTCATCCCATATGTCTTCTCCTGAGTCTGGATCATCTGGTCTGTCCCCTCTAACGTCTACGCAGCTGTCCATTTGTCTTTAGTTCATGGAAGGAAAAAATAGGTCGCATCCTTAAATTGCAAGCCAAAATACCTGCTTAGTGGACTATTCCACCTACTAAAATTACTTCTACGCAGACATTTCAGGGTTTTCCCTCTTTCTACTTTTGTCTTTTCCATCTTTGTCTCTTCTTACTGCGATTTGAGCTATCGGGCTATCTTTTCAGCCAGTCACTTGGTTCTTCCTTCATGTTTTACGCTTTATTTGAATTTCAATAGATATTCCCTTACCTTAAATTTGACGTCTATGGGGACGTCATTGGTTGACTATTTCAACGGTTTGGGTGGCCTTCTCGGCTCCTTGGTTCAATTGCTTTCCTGCTCCTTGGTTGAACCATCACTTTCATTTGAACTTCCCTTTGGAATCATCCATGTTGCTTATCTCTTTGCTTGAGGCCGCCTTTGAACTTTTGAACCATATTCAACCATTGAACTTTGAACTCTTTCGGTTCAAATTTCAATCGGTTCATTTGTTTATTTTGTGTCTCGCTCAAACACTGCTTCTTTTATCTTTCTAAGCTTTGGTTGAACCTTTGAACCTACCAATTGAACCAACTTTGGTTCAATGGTCCAATCAATTCATTCTTCGTTATTTGGCTAAGTGTTGAACCGATTTCTTTCCTGCAGAGTCCGTAGAAACCAACCTTGAGAATCCCTAGATTTGAGCCTACCTACAGAGTTCATAGATTTGAGCCTGCAAAATTCGTAGATTCAAGCCTGCAGAGTCCGTAGATTTTTGGAAATTTTGAAAAATGAAGAACCTGAATGCTCTGAACAATTTTTGAAAGGGGAAGAGAGGATTTTGGTCTGTAGGACTAAAATAGTTCAAATGTTGTCCCAAAAATGAGTGATATTTTTAGAGGACAACAATGGGAACACTCAATTACTTCAACATTAATATCTATAGAAAGTGCATTCTTGGCATAGTTAAAAGGCAAAGGGAAGCAATGGTAAAAAAACAAGAAATCTTAAAACTAATGTAAGTGCAACAAAGAAACCAAAATGGAAATGTTTCTACTGTAAGCAACCGATACATTTTAAGAAATATTATTGCAAGTGACAAGAATATATGGCTAAAGCAAACAAGAAGTCTAGACATGCTAATGTTGCAAAAGAAGCATACGTGGAAACATCTACTGAATTTGCCTTTGTAGCATCACATAACCAATCCAGTGAGTCTTATTCTTGGTACTTCAACCTGTGAACATCAAGACACTATACGTGTTATCAATATTGGTATTAAGCTTCATTGAGGATACTAGTAGTAATGAAAAATAATCTGTAGGTGATGGATGGACACATGATATTAAGGGATATGGGGATGTGTAAATCATATTAAGTAATAAACACAAATAAACATTGTATAATGTTATATATGTACCCAATATGAATAAGAATCTTTTATCCATCAGTTAATTCATCAATGTAGACAGCTAAAACTGGCCATCGATAACCTCTAACTAGGTTTTTGACCAATTTCCACCAAAGTGCACAATTTGGCTTAAAAACACTAAAATACATTAAATGAGTTAAAATTGATATATTCAAGTGCCAATTTTGGCCAGAGTATTACTAAATTGGATAATGTAATTTATGGGCTAGCTAACTTTGATCAAATTATTTCAAGTCAAAATGCTAATTTTGCACTTGGGTGCTCTGGATTGCTCTTTTCTATCAAATCTATTGCACGAGACACGTGTCTTTTTTATTTGGTGTTGGTAACATCCTAAACGGGAATATGGTTCCAACACATCTGACATTGACTTCCAATTCTAATCCAGTTGAATTTTAGACCAATAACAAGGTATTTCGATCAACTTGAGTAATTTGTGCACAAAGTGCTTAATCATACTTAAGAGCTAATTAAACCAAATTAGAGCCTAATTAATAATTCCATGGAAACTTGTTGAATACTTATTTTTGGAATTGAATATTGAATATCTGCATCTATTGACCTTATTTCTTGGGAAGACATCCCTAGGCCATAAGTGCCACAAATATTAGGATTCATGCCTCCCATGCCTCATCAATGTCCTCCATGACTCTTAATTGTTCCTCTATCCCAAATATTGAGGATCCTATTTATCAATTTTAATTGCAAAATTGGATTAATCCTTACCCACACATCTCAATCTTGAGATGGACTATTTAGGTTGATTTTAATCAATCTCAAAAATCTATAAATAGAGAGGCCATGAACATCATTTCTAAGTTATTTTGGTGCAAAGTTATTATGCTCAAATATCTTCAAAAGGTCTTGAAAATGCAAATTTATAATGCACAAATGATTCCAAAAGCTATTACAATTAGTTTTACTATGCCAAATTGACTCCAAGCCAATCTAAGCCAAAGCCAAAGGTGCCAAGGAGAGATGAAGGTAGCCAAGCTGCCATTGATGTAGACTTCATGAGTACAAGCCAAGTAAGCCACTATAAAAGCATTTGGAGCATCCAAGGAAGGTGAAGGATTCTTGTTTTTCCTTACTTTTTAGTTATGTTTGTCATTTGTTTTTGTTAATAAGCTCACCCTAGTAACTAGGCATGAAGGTGTTAGTTTAGTGTGTTGTTTGTCAATTTGCTTTATTCATTTTGTCATTAACACAATACAAATATCCTCTTCTTAGTCAAATTCCTAGTTCACAACCAAAAATAAACAACTACTAGAAAATTTTGAAGGAAATAAATGTAAATTAACTACTCTCAATGATGAAATAATAATTATTATTATAAGGGAAAGGGGTATATACAAACTTGTAGATCTAAAACAATAGAACAATATGATTTAATACTAATTAAGAAGACTAATACTCTTTGGCATGAAATATATAGTCATCTTTGTTACCAATATTTTAATATCTTGATTAAAAATCAAATGGTGAATAGACTTACATCCATTCAAGATAATCAAGAAGTTTGTGCAGGATGTCAGTTGGGTGAACAAATAAGGCAACCTTTTCCTACTGGTAAAGCATGGAGATCAAAAAATGTGTTAGATCTCGTACATGCAGATCTTCATGGTTCTATGAAAACTAACATTGTATTTGGAGCTCTTTATTTCTTGTTGATAGTAGATGATTGCTCTCAAAAAAGGTGGGTGTACTTTCTAAAGATAAATTCATAATGTTTTTCTAACTTTATTGCATGGAAAACATTAGTTGAGAATCAAATAAGTAAAAAGGTCAAAGCTTTTAAATTTGATAATGATGGAGAATTTCTCTCCAAATAATTCAATGCATATTTCACACATGCAATATACAACTCCTTACACTCCAAACCAAAATAGAGTAGTAGAAAAGAGAAACATGACTATCACACAGATGGCACATTGTATGGTGAAAAGCATAAATGTTTCTTTTTAGTACTAGGTAGAATTTGTCAATACTATAATGTTCATCTTAAATAATAGTCTATGTAAAGCTATGAAAAATATTACTCCATACGAAGAGTGGTCAGGAAGAAAAATTGATGTAAGTGAATTTCATATTTTTGGTTATACTACTTTTGCATTGATTCATAAAGAGAAAAGGAGTGTTTTAGATGCCAAGAGTAATAAGTACATGTTTGTTGGCTACAATGAGAATTCCAAAGCATATAGGTTGTTATGTATCTCTACAAATAAAGTAATTGTAAATAGAGATGTCAAAATAAATGAGAAAATTCCATATTTCTCAAAAGATGGTAAGCCTACTGATACTAATAATATTTGGATTCCAAATGATGAATGTGAATCAAGTTCTAGTTTAAAATGGAACATGACTTAAAATGACAAACACCAAAGAAGTCCAGATCCATAGAAGGATCTAGTGAAACACACATTGATTCAACTAATCAACATAAGAGGCCAAAGTGGTTTTATAACATAATGGAGGATGTTCGACAAGATGAGATTCTAAATTGATTAGAAGATAGACCCATTAGATATGACAAACAAGTGGTACATAATCTTGAGTAGGTAAATTTTGCTCTCAATTCAACCATTTCACAATTTTTTGATGCAAATACTTATTAAAATGCTAAAAGAAAGCCTGAATGAGAATCTGCCATGAAGGTGGAGTATGATGCACTTATAAAAAATGGTACTTAGGTTTTGTTTGATATACCCCAAGGTAATAAATCCATTGATTGAAAATGGGTTTATAAAGTAAAATTTAGATCAAATGGTTCTTTAGATAAGTATAAATCTCATCTTGTTACTAATGGATATGTATAAAAATAAGGATTAGATTATGAAGAAACATTTGCTTCTATAACAAAAATGGTAACATTCAGAATGGTTATTTATATTGTTGCTCACTTTGGTTGGTAGGTATATCGATGGATGTAAAGGGTTCTTTCATGAACATCCATGGTACAACCATAGGGATTTCATATTCCTAGAAAAGAGAATTTATCTTTTAGGTTAGGGAAGTCCTTGTATGGACTTAAGTAGGCTCCTCAAGCTTGATACTTCAAAATTGATAAATATATTAAAGAGTCTGGTTTTAAAAGATGTGATGCAACATATACTCTCTATGTTAAATTTGTTGGTGATGACAATATGATTCTAGTTGTATATATTGATGATATTTCCACCACTAGAGGAAACAATGATTTGACTAAATATGCAAAAGTTGACTTCTATTATGTGTTTGAAATGACTGATCTAGGCTTGCTTCAATATTGTCTAGGTGTAGAGATTTTGTCGTGTTACAATTTTGGTTATATAATATTTGTATCCCAAAAAAATATGTCATATCCTTGTTAGGAAAATTCAAAATGCATGAATGGAATCCAATATCTACACCTATTCAAGTTGGGACAAAACTCTCAACTAACATCAATTCACCATTGGTCAATGAAATAGTGTATTGACAATTAGTAGGTAGTTTGATTTATCTTACTACTACTATACCACATTTGCATTTTGTAGTAAGTTATCTTTCTTGATTCATGGCTAAACCACATGAAGAACATTGGCAAGCTATAAAACAAGCTCTTAGATATGTCAAAGGCACCCTTGACTTTGTCATTTTATATAAGTAATATGTTGATTTTAAGCTAATAAGGTATAATGATTCAGATTGGGCAGGATCAATTGATTCTAGAAAATATACATGTTATGTTTTCACTCTTGGTTCAATAGCATTTTCGTGGAATAGTAAGCTTTAGAGTACACTTGCATTGTATTCAAATGAATTAGAGTATAATGTAGTTGTTAGTGCAGGTTGTGAGTTGATGTGGTTTCAATCCGTATTGGAGGATCTTCAACTTGATTCATCATCACCCACACCTATCTTATATGACAACCAAAGTGCCTAAAAGTTGGTGAAGAATCTCATTTTCCATGCCAAAACTAAGCATATTAAGTTTCATCACCGATATATCTAATAATTGATTAATAATGAAGACATATGTCTTTATTATTGTCTTACATCTGCACAACTAACTGATATAATGACTAAATCTTTATGTAAAGACAAATTTGTAAATTTTTGATATAATCTTAGAGTTGTTTTAGGTTTATTCATTAAAGGAGGGTATTAGAATAATTAACGTATTTGATTTATCTTGGTTAACATATTTTTAATCTTGTTAGCTTTTTATTTTGGTTAGTATCTTGTTAATCCTAAGTTGGCTTATGGTTGTACATGTTCTCCTTTTTTTAGGCTTCTTGTGAGTTATTTAATAGGCTCCTTTCTTGCAAGAATATAGCATATTATTATTTATCTCATATTTTAAATCTTTAAATAGTGAAGGATGCATGAGGGAGTTACTTAGCAAGAAAGAAAAGAGGGTAGCATGTACTTTAAAATATAAAGGACAACATCCAGTTGAACCCAATTCATTACACACATTGGAGTGTGAATTTGAGCAGCTGAGGTTAGGGGTATGAAAGTTGCATAAGAGCATACAAGTTTTTACTTGCCACCAAAATAATGAATAACATCTCATAAGGAGGTGCATAACATCGAGGTTATTGAAAGGAGTAAATCAAGACAAGGCAGTTACTTATGGTGTAGCTTTATAGATGGCTAGATTGAATAAGGAAAGTAAGCAAGATATGAATTGGTTGTCCAAGGATGGACAATTGGTTTAGTGCAGGGTGATGTTAACCCTAGAAATTGGCTAAGTCTAAACCAAAACCAATGCACATGAGTGTGCGACAAGAAAAAATAGACCAAAACCAATACTCAAAGAGTGGCATGCATAATCCAAACCCATAACACGTGCATGATAGGAAAAAATAGACCAACACTAATAGTCGAATATTGGCATGCATAATCCAAACCCATAATATACATACACTACCATCATGGAATACTAGCAAGACATGTGAAAGATGCCAATAATTATGTCCACATATGTTAAATGAAAAAATGACAGAATCAAGACATACACAACCACATTAATCCAATAACCACAATGGAAATCATGGGGATAAATGGCAAGAGTTAAGACTAGCAATTGATTGACATGTAGTTGAGGAGTGATGATTAAATACGATGGTAGATAGCCTTGAATAGCTTAATGTATTCACTTATAAGTGGACTAACGATAGGATAATTGCTAAGAGGTAGTGGTTGGTGAAACCTAAGGTTCTTAGGAGCCTATAAAAGGCAAACCCTTATGAATGAAAGGTGTTGGTTAACATTTGGGATTTTAATTGGTTTTTTACTAACATATAGGCAAAACAATTAGACTATATGGAAATTTTGTTGGATTCTAGAACTAGAACAATAGTATAGAATAGATAGAGTGAAAGCACTATAAGTGATAAGAGTACTTTGTAATCTGGAATGACTATGTAAAAGATTTATTGAATAATAATACTATTATGCCTAGTACTCATTGGTGTTATCTCTCTTATGAGCCAAGAATTTTATTATGTTATATATATATATATAGTACATGCAATAATTTGCATTAAGTATTTTGATTTTAGTTATGACTAAGCTCATTTATTGTGATCCGACTAAGTAGGATAATTTTATGTAGATTGTAATATTAGTGTACATGATAGAAAGAGTATGGGAACATGCTTTCACCCCATTACATACAACAAACCCCAACCTAACCATGTTTCCCCTCTTTGCACCAAAGGTGATAACACAAGGAGGCTTGTGTGATATGTCGATGCATAAGTGGATTAAGTGTTGGTATCCTACAAGGGGCACATGAGAGACTAGCATGTGTCTAGATATAAACTAGACCCCAATTGTCACTTTTATGTTTTGAAATTTAAAAAAAAAATGTGTTGTTTGTTTGCTTCCTTCGTTATTATGGATGGCAGTGTTGTTTCCATCTCTTATTAGATGTATGTATTTGTGTGTGCCACTAAGGAGATGAGTACAATATATTTGTCGGGGTACACCATGGTGGCTATCTTATATGGGGATTTTTATAGGTTCACTTTGGAGGGCCACACTAGAGGCATTGGTGTCATGAACTTGTTGCGTGTCTGGGCATATGAGCATATTATTGTGACTTAATTGATTGGAGGACCTTGTGGTGGTTGGGTCCACCCACATATTCTTATAGAGATGTGGGTTCTAGAGAAGCATTGGGGATTGAGCATTGTGTAGTATCATGTGATCTTATTGATCCTTGATAGGATCACACTTTTTGGCATAATGTAGAGGTCGTAACGAGGATATGGTAAGTGGCTTGAGGTTGCGACAGAGTTATGTCACATTCATTTATGTGTGTGGCTCCATGACTAGTATCCTGGTGTTGTGGAGAGACTTTATTTTGAGAGGTTTAATCAATAGTTTGACATCCATTAGGACATACCTCTAACATCATACCCTTGGACATGGACCACAAGGTTAGCTCATAGTGTAGGTGATAGGCCAAAGCCAAGTGGTGCAAATATAATGTCTTATCCTACACAGGATGTGGATCCTTCTCTTATGCTTAATAGATATGGATGATGTGGGTTGTATTGATTATTAAACTCAGTGGTGGAAAGGTGTGATATGGCCTATAATTCTCCCCATTTTAGTGGATCTAACTGGTGTGCCCTTAGTTTAGGGATAAGTCAATAAATGAGCATGAGGAGGTGGAAGAGGAGGCTAGACTGATCCCTAGTCGACTCCAACCAATGCTATAGATGTTTTTGTAGTTGCATGTAAGTATATAAATATACTTGTATATTTATCTTTGAGTTTAACTTCTTAATTATAAGTTTTTAATGTCTTGTGCATTCATTGTGTTTGTGGCATAGGTGATGAGTATTAGGCTACTAAAGTAGACACGTCTATTTGTATTTTAACATGAGTATTCATTTTGATAGTTGAAAATGGATTGATTGGGAGGTAGATCAAATTGCATGTGTACTTTCATCCCTTGTTTACCCTATTGACACTGTCATCATAAACTTTACTATAGTTGTGGGTGAGTGAGATGATCTACAGGCAAAGCTAGATAGATGATTGTTGCCTACCCTTGAGAGTTGTAATGATATACCAAAGGATGTTATAGCTCACTATAATACATTAAAAGTTGAACATGCACATAATATGGTGCAGTTAGTATTTTTGTAGGAGCATGTGAGGCAATATAGATCATGATCACAAGGGCTTAGAAGGGATAGTAGAGCCTCTAATTCTAGGGCTAGTAGGCTTAGTGATAGTGATGATACTATGCATTGGGAGATGTTGCCTTGATTATTGATTGAATTTTACTGTATTGTAAATTTTGATCTAATTATATATAACAAGTTCATTGATTTATATCAAATGAGTTAGCATAATCTCGTATGGTTTAAATTCTTGCATTAAATTTATGTTTATTTGATATTTTACATTTGTAATGGTTAATTGATATTGCATTATTTAAATTTGTGCTTATGTACTATCTTAGATTAAATGTGGTTTTGATTATTGAGCTTTGTATGTTTGTATAAACGTCATGTGTAAAGTAATTTTGTATTCAATGAGATTAATCAATAGTACTATGTGTTATTATTGATGTTCAATAATGATTTCCCCACCCTCTAGGTAATAGGAAATTATTGTAATCTTGTTAAGCCAATTATTGATCTTGTTGTGGAACAAATTAGATGAATCATTTTTCCACTATGGTTATGAGATGTTGTTAACTTGCACTTTCCATTGATCTATATATTCTTGAATTACTTTTTGTATCCATAGTTGTTTGGAAGGAGATGTCATTGTTCCCATATTATATTGTGCCTTATAATTCACAACTTTTCCTTCTCTAGGTTCTTTTCTAGTTAGATCTCGAGTGACCATTGGTTCCTCAATGGGAATGTCCTAGGATCAATTGGTCATGGTAGAGTGTGAATTATAAGAAGATCTTATTCTATAAAAATTATTTGTAGAAGTCTGATGGATCATTGATTCCTTTGTAGGAGCATCTTGGGATGTCTATGTCTTCATCAAATGAACAATAAAAGAATATGGAGAATGGGATCTTGTTGATCGAGTGTTAAATTTTATAGATGTAATAAACCCTCTATCCACAAGTGGTGTAATATTTTATTATAATGTGTAACAATCATTGTACCAATGTCCATCAATACCATGATAAATGTAAAATAATTTGCCTTTGCTTTTATTGAGATGGTGAGGAGGTTTATAATGGTTAAGCGGTAATGTGATAAGCTTCTTATCCAATAATGTATGTAGAATATCATGTGGTCAATCTATGAAACTATTAAATCTGAGTGGTGCCACTTATTAACATTAGTTTTATTCACTTTGGGTATTGTTTTGTAAATTGATTATCTCCCTTTGTAGAGGACCTTGACTTGACTTTCCTTGATTAGAATCTTTCCCTTGGGGAGTGAAATAGTTGCCTTAGCTTTTTTTTGTGGAACTTTTTGTTGTATATTAATGTCTTCATGTGCCTTTTTTGAATTTGAATTAGGCGTTAGTTCCTCTTATAGTGTAAGAGTCTTAGAACAAATTTATTGAAATGAAAAACAAGTGATATAAAGCAAATTCAATTTGAGAGGATAGATGAGGCATCTACAAAATATGTATTGTGTTTCCAAATTTGTTCGTTGATATATTATTTGGTGCATACAAGTCATGAATAGTAAAATGTAATCATAAATTGGCTTTGATTTTCCTTGATGAAGAGAAGTTAAACATTCATATGTGGTTCTTGATCCTTAACTTTGAATGCATTACATTAAAAATATCTCTTCTAACTCAAGATAGGAGTGTAAGGAACCACTAGGTAAAGAGTGAAACCAATCCAAAGCTTTTCCAACTAAAATTTTTGGATATAATTTTAGTAAAATCCAACTATTATCATATTTTTCCATAGAATCTCTGAATTCTTTGAGGTTTAAATAAGGATCACTACTTCCATCAAATATACGAAATGTAGGCATGAGGAATTTATGAGGAAATGGTGCATTTAGAATATTATGCATAATTACGTTTTTATATATAGCATTCAAATCAACCAAATCATGTCATGCTTTGCTTTCAAGGACTAGGCAATGCATTTTATGTTGCAAGACACCTACAACATGGATTAAGGAGATGACTTCTTGGGAAGTCATGTTAAGAACCTTAAGAGGCTCGTTCAATGGTTGAATTTTATTATTCTAAGTTTCCATAGATATATTTTTATGAATGGGTGAAGGAAGTGTAGGCCAAAAAAAATACCAGGCATAGGTATAGAAACATCATGACACTCATGTGTATTATTATTTTCCATACGTTCACATTTGAATAAGTATCATTGTATATAATTATATTATCATGACATTTTATTTCAATAGAAGTCTCTCTTGAATATATATTTTGACATTGTGTTTCAAGAGACGATAAAGAATCATCACATGTGTGTGTATCATTTAGTTTTTATAGAGAGATAGAGGGGGTTTAACTTTATTTTTCCATATTTAGAGAGAAAAAGAGATAAGGAATTTGACATTCTTCACATTATTTTGCCATTTATAGATAAAGACAAGGAATTTCACATTATTTTGCCATTTTTAGAGAGATAAGGAATTTCACATTCTTTTGCCATTTCTAGAGAGAGGTAAGGAATTTCATGTTTTTGACATCTTTAGCCATTTATATGTAGGACTTATGCCTTTATTTTTTATAATGATCAATAAGATGAGATGCTATGTAAAATTGCAGGGATAAACAAGGTCTATTAAGGAGAGAAACTTCACTTTTTAGCTCATAAGGTATGTTAGGAATATCCATATATCCATTATTATTTTTCTCATCTTGTTTTAATGTGCAATTTAAATAAGAATGCAAAGAAGAAACATGGGAAGTGGAATCCTCTACTTCAAAATTAGTGGGTTCATATTCTTTTTCACTATAGGCTTCACTTTCATACCAACCCTCTTGTTATTTATAATTGTAATCATACCCATAATCACAATCATAATCATGACAATCATATTCTTCATCTACATAAGTAACATCTAGTTATTAGTCCATTCATTATTATATGCATAAGGGATGGAGTTTCTATATAATAAGAAATCCATATGATGAGTGCCATTAGGGATTTCTAATTGATTATCCACTTTTTATTTATTTGGATTTAAAAATCTATTGAAATATAGGTAAGACCTAATACACACAAGTGAAAAAACATGGAGAGAATAAGGTTGCATGCTAGATGATTTTGTGTATGGAAATAAAAATTCACATCTAAAACCTAGGACAAAAAATCTAAAAAAGTTTTTTTTATGTGTAAATCATAAATGAGATTTGAAACCTATGACAAAAACTCTAAAATCTTTGGAAGTAGAGTTCGATCAATATTCATGTTCATAAATATGTTGTACCCTAATTTGGTATTACAACCCTAATAGGATAGAAATGATTAGAATAATGGCTTGCTTTTTATTTACATGATATATACAAATATATAGGATAAATATAGTAAAGAGTGGATAATGAGAGTTAAGAAGACTCTTAGCTTGTTTATCATGTTGATTTGAGTTTCAATTATATTAATTATGTGCTTAGGACCATGCAAATGCTATTTATATGATCCATTTCTACCTATTTTCTCTTGGGATGGTGTGTATATGTTCATTTCTACCTTTTACCACTTCTAGAATCATGTGGATGCACTTGTATGTTCAAACCTTAGTTTTTAAAAAGAAATCCAATATCAAATTGGGTGGGAGGGGGGGCGGGGGGGTAGGCAAGGTGAAAGGGTTGAGTTGGACTAACCTTGGTCAAGACCCATTAATATCCCAAGTGTTACATTACATTTACAATGCTTTGAAGAGGGATTAAACTCAAATGGCGTTCTCTTGTTAATGTGTGTGTAATTGTGTTTGCAAGCCTCGATGCTCTTTCTCCTATCTTTCCCTTTGTACAAACATGCAAATGTAAATTTAACCTTGTAAACTTCATATTCAACTCTAATAATACTATAGGTGCAATATGTAATCTTCACTAGCCCTTGACAATGCAATATGTTTGTCCTAAAATATCTTACAATAGTTTTGTAGACATAAAAGTATTTAACTTTGAATTAAGGACTTAGCGGAGCACAAAGCCAACCAAAATAATTTGAAACATGCCCAAAAAATGGTCACAAAGTGAAACGTTCCCAAAATAAATTAAAAATGTACCTGGGTCAATTTTGTTATCTTTGGTCATTATCAACAGTCAATACCAACCGTAAATGGCATAAATAATAGAAATGACTAGTGACTTAAAAACACTCTAGGGTGAAAGGGAGGGCCAAATATATCTATAATAAGGCTAGAGATAATAAGATAAATATCAAGTGGGTTGTAGTCCAATGGTGATCATGATGGTGTAAAAGGTGTTGCCTAACCATCCACCAAGGTACAAATCCCAAAAGATACCAAAAAAGGATGAGGTTGGGATTATGCCTTGGGTGAATCTGATGGAATGGATACCCCTTAGTCCTTGGCACTAAGCTAAAGAATCATTTTGTACACCTAATCCATGTAAAAGTAGGGTTTCAATAAATAAATTAAAAAAGATAAATGTGCCGTGTAGATAAATAGTATCAACATGACAATTACTATACCAAGAGAATTGTGTCACTAAGCACTTAGTTCATACTTTGAGATCTATAGATGCAAAGTTGCCTAAAAGTATTATGAAACAAGACTTGTGCTAAATATGGGCATCTACACCACCTTAAGGGAATGGAAAATATTTTTGAGTTAAGCTCATAATCCTTAATTGAGATTTAAATGTGAGAGAATTTAACCACATAAGAGAGTTATTTTTCATCGACTATCACAACCTCAAAAATAAAACAATTGAGTTCATTTACTAACCTTATCTCAACTGAGTTATGTGTATTACTTATATCTACCATAAATTTCACCTTCCTCTTCTTAATATACCCCATATTTTTAAGTAGTCGAGGCATGCTTATCTCATTTAATGCATACAAGGAGATACCAAGGATTATATTATCTTGTATTGGTTCATGCTCTTAGTCCAAATTGGGGTCTTCCACAACTATTTATTCCTTCATAAACTCTTTCTTGATAATCATCAAACATTTATCACCATTTGCACACTTATGGCTTATAGAGAATTTTATATCACAATGACAATACAATATTTTCTCTCCTTTTTTCACCTCATGTTGAGGAGAGAGCTTAATGATTTAGCTCAGGTTAAAATTATTGGCCACATTTCTATATCTCCATCCTAATGATTGGAATTATGTGAATTTAATAGTAGCTACAATAGTTATATCTATGTTGACATATTTTTGTGTATCATTCATATGTAAAAAATGCTTTATGAATTAAATATCATGCTCAAATAAAATAGGGAGATTGAGGATGTCAATGAATTGGCTATGCAATTCGATGCCGAGCTAGGGCAGTCGTGCCCTAGCTTGTTCAGGTCGTGGCTATGATTGCACAGGCGAAGAGTGGGGGGTTGAGTGCGTGGGGGGGAGTTGAGGATTCCAACGCTAAGGACGGACCAAGGAGGGCATGGTAGTGGCTCAGAGGGAGCTATCTAAGACTGCACCTAGTAGGAGTTTTAGTGAAGCAGTGGGCTTGAACAGGCTGGGGCAAGAAGCAAGAACACTTGGAAATGAGTTTTTTTTCTAGACTACAGGTGCAACAGATTTGAGCCTGCCTGGGGGATCCTGGATCATGAAGATTAACGGTTGCCTAGAGCGGTGCAAGGAGAGACCCAAACTAGTAATCCCTTTTGATATGATTTCTGAAGATGTGGAATATTATTCTAAGCATTGATTGTATTGCAAGTTTTTGGGATTGAGAGTCTCCCTTCAATTTTTGGAGAGTTGGGTCAAAGAGTGTGGGAACTAGAGGGCGAAATGGAGGTCATGTTACTGGCAAACAATTACTTCATGGTGACGTTTTCATGCTTGGCTGATCGAAATAGGGTTTTTGAGGGGGGGCTTATTTTTACAATCAGGTTGGACTTTTCATCAAACCTTGGTATGCAGGATTTAATCCTTCTGAGGAACTACCAAATTGGGTGCCGATGTGGGTTTGGCTACCCATATTTCCTATAGAATGTTGTCAAGAGGATGTTCTTCAGATGCTAGCTTTGATGCTCGGAAGGCTAGTGGGGTCTTCAACACAAACCTTAGGTAAGAAAGTTATGACTTTTGCTCAAATTTGCGTGGAAATTGATTTGAGTAGACCACTGCCAGATATGATAGAGATGAGTGCGGGCTCATACTCTTGGGTGCAACAACTGGACTATGAGACCCTTCCCTTCAGGTGTCACCTATGCCATGAATATGGCCACATGGTGCATAGATGCCTGAAGGCTAAGCCAGTGGAACAACAACCTCAGCCGCCCCCTAGTAGCACTCTTGGAGCTGATAAAGGGAAGAAGTTTGGGGTTGGTGAGGGCAACAATGCTAAAAGTTTTATTCAGGTGAAAGCTCAAAATTGAAATAGAGGCTAGAAGAGGACCCTTATGGAGCGACAGGATGAAGATTCCTTTAATAGGTTTGAAGTCTTGGATGAATTGGGCCAACAAGAAGTGAACTCGGGATTAATGAGTGTGGAGCAGCTGGTGGGAGGATCCAAAACGAAGATTAACTCAGCCAATCTTCATTTGGATCTTTAGGAGGAGTTGACCTTACCCATGGTCATGGATGGGCAAACAAGAGAACAGATGGTGGTGGAGACAAATGGAGATCTAGGACAGAATGTAGAGGATGTGACCCTTCCAACAAAGACTGCGGTTGTAGAAATAGATAAGCGAGGTAAATCTTCTCCTCATTTGGGCATTCTTCAAAAGGAGGGGAAGAAGGGGATGTCAGAGAAAAGTGTTAAATTGGGGCAAAAAAAGGACACAGAGAAAATTAAGATGATTGGGGAGACCTTGGTAGAGTCAAGTTCTGTTAAGACCTTAGACTCCCACTTTTTAACTCCTTCAAAATGATCATTATTTCATGGAATGTAAGGGGCCTGAACAGCAGCCCTAGACAAAGGGCTGTTTGAGAACTAGTTAGATGTCAAGTGCCTGATGTTCTCTTTCTTCAGGAGATGAAGGTTTCTATGGATGATATGAGGAGTATCACACCTAAGTTATGGAGGCATGGTTTATGTCAGTGCATTGGAGCTCAGGGATCTTCGAGGGGTGTGGCATGTTTCTGGAACCTGCGAAAGATCCAACCAGTGTCCTAGATTTCCTTTAAGTCCTCTTTATCCATGGTTGCTTCATGTATTGAGTCAGGTGAATATGTCCTTTTTTCCAATATCTACGCTCCTACAGATTTCCAAGGTAAACTTCTTGTTTGGAAGAATATTCTCTTAGTTCGTAGATTATTTCCTTACCTGTGTTGGATTGTTGCTGGAGACTTCAATGCTATTCTTGATTTAATGGAGAAAAGGGGAGGTAATGCAACGCCGAAGCCATCTTCTATACTGCTCTGGGATAATATTTCGGCACTCAATCTAGTGGATATTAAGCCCAGTAATGGATGCTTTACTTGGAACAACAGAAGGGTGGGGGACAGGTGCATTGCTGAGTGTATAGACCGATTCATGACCTCTTGTTATTGGGTGGGTGGAATGTGGTCTTCTATCTTGGAGATACTTGGTTGGAGAGGTTCAGACCACTGGCCCATAAAATTGGTCATTTCTTCAGCCTGCATGCCTCAAAAGCTGTCGTTTAAGTTTCAGCTCATGTGGTTCAGGGACCCAGACCTGTTTGGACGAGTGGCGGAATGGTGGAGGGTAGGCAGGCCTACTGTAGGAACAACAATGTATATTTTTGCTAAGCTACTCTAATTCGTCAAGTACCAGCTCAAAAAGTGGAACTGACAAAGTTTTGGGAACCTCTTCCAAGGGAAAAATGAGGCTCAAATGGAGTTGAACAACATTACCAGATTCATTAGGGAGGAGGGGATGATTGAGTTTACACTGAGGGAGGAAGCCAGGGCTTTAAAAGCATTGGAGAAATGGGAGCTAAGAGAGGAAATCTTCTGAAAACAAAAGGCTTGAATTGAATGGCTTCAAGAGGGGGATAAAAACGCCTTCTTCTTCTTTAATTAAGTGCGAGCCAGACATCATGGTAATGTGATAACTTCTTTGGAGATGGACAACGAGGAAATTGTCTCTTCTACGCAGGGTATCTTTAATGAAACAGTGCATTATTTTGCATCTTTATTTAAGGAGGAAGTGCAAGGGGACTCGGCTACAGAGGATCAGGGCCTTTCTTGTATTCCTTCTTTAGCGTCTATGGAAATGAAAGCGCATCTAATGAGGGATGTATCCTTGGAGGAGTTAAAGAGGATTGTTTTCATGATGCAGAAAGGAAAGGTGCCTGGCCCAAATGGCTTCTCAATCGAGTTCTTTCAAGAATTTTGGGAAATTATCAAATTAGACCTACTGGCAGTTGTACAAGAATCTCAGAGGAACAAGTAAATGCTCTGGGCTCTGAACTCTACCTTCCTAGCTCTCATTCCCAAGGGGGAGGGGGCTGATTAGTTGAGTCAATTTCGGCCCATTTCCCTCTACAATGTCATTTATAAAATTATATCTAAGTTGATTGCTGAAAGGTTAAAAAAGTGGCTTCTTACGCTTATTTTCGAGGAGCAAGGTGGCTTTGTGGAGGGTCGACAGATTTTGGATGGGGTGGTGGTGGCTACAGAGACTATCTATTTCATGACCTAGTCCAATGATAAGGCGATGTTTATCAAGCTGGACATGTCCAAGGCCTATGATGGAGTTCGGTGGTCCTTCCTCTAGAAGGTTTTGGGCACCTTTGGTTTTGAGGAGGATTTGATATGCTGGGTCATGAGTTGTGTGAACTTGACCTCCTTTTTAGTTCTAATTAATGGTGAGCACTCTAATCTCTTTGGGGCTTCTCGTGGTCTGCGGCAAGGTGACCCTCTCTCTCCCTACTTATTTCTTCTATTGGCGGAAGGCTTGGGTTGGCTGATCAAGAGGAATGTGGATGATGGTGCTATTCAGGGTTGGCAATGGGGAGGGGGCCTTCCTGTATAATCTCACCTTCAGTTTGTGGATGACACGACTTTGATGGGCATGGTTACTATTAGAAAGGCGTCTAATATTTGCAAAAGCTTGGATGCTTGCTTTGTTGCCTCAAGGCAGGTAATTAATGAGGGCAAGTCTTCAATTTTTTTTTAACACTCCACCTTCCATACAACGAAGAGTGGCTCATATCCTCAAGTTCCAAATTGGGAGTCTCCCATTGCTATATCTTGGGATTCCTGTCTCTGCTAGTCGACAGTCTAGGGAATCATGGCAGGCGATTCTGGACAAGTTTTGAGTCAAAGTGAATCATTGGACCCATCGCTGGCTATCCTTTGCTGGTCGAGTATAGTTGATTCAATTAGTGGTGCAGGCTCTTCCTATCTATAGGTGTATGATCCAGGTGGTGCCGATATGCTTTGTTAAAGACCTAGATTCCTTAACAAGACAATTTTTATGGGCTGGTAATTTATTTCAACCAAGTGGAGCCTTATTAAGTGGGAGGCGGTATGTAGCCCAAAGAGGTTTGGGGGTCTTGGATTACGGCAATCAGTGCTAGCTGGTACTGCTCTGGCAGCCAAACTATACTGGCATTGGTGTGTGGAACAAGATCGGGTGTGGGCTAGAGTCTTATCCCATAAGTACTTTTTTGGGATCCCCCAAAAGGATATCCCACGGTATGGCTTGACTGGCAAAGGCTCAGTGATTTGGACCACTCTCAAGAAAGGGGCAGCGCTGATTAAGAGGGGCCTATTCTGGATTTGTAGGAGTGGGGTTGAGGCGTAGTTCTGGCTTGACTCTTGGGATGGCTACCCTCCCATAGTTATCCAATATCTTCAGCTGAGTATTTTGTCCCAGAGGTTTTACGAAGCTGAGTGGATTAGGGTGAGTGATTATAAATCCCTTTCCCTTCAGGGGCAGGTGACAGACCCTAGATGGAAGACCTCAGAGGAGTGGCTGATTCTTGGTTTCGAGGCAGAGTGCGTGAAGCTGCATTATATTCTATCCTATCGTAGTTGCAACGCACTTATGGACAATGATGTGTTAGCTTGGTCCCCTAATCCCAAGGGGAAGGATACTGTGTCGTATGGTTATCAAGAGCTAATTTCTCAGCAATATGAGGGTAGGGGGGAAGTTCAGTGGTGGAAAAAAGTATGGAACAAATTCTCTTGGCCGAAGTGTAACTGCTTTATTTGGACTTTAGTCTGGAATAGGTGCTTGACTTGGGATAATATTTGAAAGAGGGGCTTGGCTAGCCCGTCGAGGTGTGTCCTCTACAATAGTGAGGAGGAAGACTCCACACACCTTTTCTTCCACTGTTCCTTCACTCTTTAATTATGGCATTTCTGGTGGGACACGTGGAGGTGCCAATGCATTCACGCATTTTCCCTTGCAGATTTGTGGTCGAGACTGGGTCGTCCCCCCTCTTCAACCCCCTTCTTGCAAGATGTGTGGTACGCTGGTCCTATTTTTCTGCTTTGGCAACTCTGGCTGGAAAGGAACCGCATAATTTTTCAAGATGAAAAATTGGGGATTCAGTAGGTCTGGATTAGAATTAAAGGAATGATCCAAGAATCTATTGAAGCGAAGAGTGAGTTTACTTTATCGCCAGAGAAAGGGGATGCAGAGATGGTGGATAGGTTTGGCATACAGGGGTTATCTCTGGTCTCAGCGTGCGTCATGAGAGGTATACAGGGGAAGTAGAAAGTTCAACGGTTGGAGAAATGGCTGCCCCCACCCACTGGTCTTTTGAAAATTAATATGGATGGATCTTCCAAGGGTAATCCAGGGTTGGCTGGGATCAGTGGGATTGGGAGGGATTCTTCTAGATCATTGGTTTATATTTTCTCGGCATATAAGGGAGTTCAGACTATTAATAGGATGGAAGGCTTGGCTATCCTATATGCCTTGAAGTGAGCTTATGTTTTAGGGTGGAGGAGAGTGATTTGTGAAGCTGACTCTCAAGTCCTGATTAATTTGATCTTCGAGAGGAAAATCTCAGATGTGAGCTGGCAATTGGCTACGATAGTGCAACAAATATTACAGGTTAGTTCCTTAATGGATTTGGTATCTTATGCCCATATTCTAAGGGAATGGAATAGGGCGGCTGATTGCCTAGCAAAATGGGCGTCGGAAGGTGGAGATGGCTATAAGGCTGAAGAGTGGGAACAGTTGCCCTGCGATTTACGTCAGGTACTAGAACATATTCTTGTTGAAGATTTCAGTGGAGTTGAGGCGTGATGTTATTGTTATTGGTTTTCTAGTCTTTGGTTGGAGTTTGTTGTATTGTAATTTGTTGTTATAAGCTTTAATACAGTTTTTACCCCTGTTTTTATTTTTTTTAAATATCATGCTTAAATTTCTCACAAAGCCATTGACAAAAAGTTATAGTCTATCAAATTAGTTGTCTTAGTAGAAAATCACATATGATTTGCATTATATGTTGATATGGATCTTGTTTGATTTTGATTTGTTTACTAGGTAAAGCAATTTCCATTCCATGATTTCTTACAGCAAGTTTATATTTTAATAGTGAAAGCTTCCCAATTTAGCACATTTCCTTTATTGTTATTCATAATTCATTGATACCACTAATAGAGTTCAAGTTGTAAGAGGAGTGAGTCTATTTATACCTTTGCATAATATAGTATATTATGAAGCTTAAAATACAATTCCATGAGGCTTAGCTAAGAATTAACATCTCTACCATAAAAATACAAATTATAAATTTTTGTAAAGTTTATTTTACCAAAAGAATAATGTCCCATTCCTTGGGGTAGATCCTGAATTTTAGTTATCTAAGGGTGGTATTAAGTTATATGACCACATTTCCCCCATGAGATTGTCATTAATTTTTATTCATCTAGTGTTTGGTGAAATAGTAAAAGGAGCAAACACCTTATCATTCATAAATTTTACCACCTATCCCCAAGAAATAATAATATTTTTAATTTTTTTTGGCATTGTGTAATAAGGTAACTCCTCTTCATTTGTGATTTTAGAGGAAACATGAGTTCCATCAAGTTGTGTGGTTGAGGATGACATAGAGGATGTTAGGGTTGGTTTCTTGCCTCTATATACGCAAATAATTATGGGTGGAAAGTACCCTATGCAGGTGTTGGCCATACAAACATTTAGAGTTTTTCATCCAAATTGAGCATTATCAAGAATATACACATAATTTCTCATAATGAAAAATTAGATTCCATTTATACCCATAAAATACTAAGTTCAGTTGATTAGTGAAATATGAAGAATCACAATATGTTGTACTACTTAAATTAAAATCTAAAATGATAATTTCAATGATTATAAACTTAGAATTATTGTAATGTGTTGTTAGAATCATATAAATCTAATATAATATTGTAACTATGAATGTAAGTGTTCATGAATAATGATATAAATAATCATAATACATGAACACAATAATTTTTATTTGAAAAACCCAAAATGGGCAAAAAAGAGTTGGAAGTAGAAATCGCACTTTCCTGACCGATATTATGTCCAAAGAGATTTAAAATAACTAAATAGTCACTCGATTGTTTTGTCACTTGAATACTCTCTAAAACCCTATTTCCCCATTTTACAACTGTTAGTAATTTGACCTATCAAGGCCAAATTACTATCCTATCATATAAAACTTTCCTAAAACCGGTCATAGCCTTTTAAAGTTGGTCAAACCAAGGAATTATGGACTAAAAATTACTAATTTTGGTCAAAAATATATTTTAAATGGGTCATTACCATTTCAAAAGAGCATTGTCAAGTTCAAATATGCAGACAATCCATGCACAGGGATCAATTTTGAGAGAAAATTGAACATTCTGGGAGCTATAGATGGTTTCAGGACCTCAAAATTTTGTACATAGGGTCATCATGGGTTTGATAAAATTTAAAAAAAGATCATGGCCATTGGAAAGTGGAGATACTCACTTTTTTGTAACAGTCCTCAACATGTTCATTGGAGATCACCATTGGAGTAGGCATCATTCTGGAATGCCACAAAGGTTTCTAAGTCCAGGTAAAAGTTTAAAAATCATTGGATGATGTTTTTAAATCGTACTAATACCTTTCAAGAGTAAAATTTCTAAATTTTAAGCAAACCATGCTCATACAGGGTTTTGCAAGTAAACATGCATAAAGGCTAAAAAGAGGTTTTTTGACTTTTCAAGAAAAAAGTGCTTTTAGAGTGTTTTTATAGCATGGTATAGACCCCATGATTATTTTTTAAGGCATTGAGAATAATTTGAAGAGTTATTTTTATTTTGGTAAAATTTTCATTTTTTTAGTTCTAGACACCCTTCCTAGCCTCCTGTTCAAATGCTCATATCTTTCACCACGTGTGGAATTTGGATGAAAGATATTAGTATGTTTTTATTAATACTATTTAATTATAATTAATCAAAAAATGAGACCATTTTAGTGTTTTTGATTTATGAACAATCATTAAGAGTGTAGGCAGCTTAGAATGCAGTCAAAACCCCACAGGTAGATTTCTTGACGTGGTAACTTTTTATATATTTTGAATGGGAACCCAATATATTCAGGGATGTTTTTGGGGTAAGTTTTATACACAAAAATAGAAAATAAGTTGTATTTTTAGGTATGTACTTCATGAACCATCATTTTTAAAATTTAGCTTCAAAGCCCGCCTAAAC
Organism: Torreya grandis; assembly: GCA_037957365.1. NCBI lineage: Eukaryota > Viridiplantae > Streptophyta > Pinopsida > Cupressales > Taxaceae > Torreya > Torreya grandis. The sequence continues at coordinate 1,342,112 of JARHVA010000298.1, read as the reverse complement.
CCTAAAAAAACTAGTTAGACAAAAATTTGATTTTATTGCCACAAAATGATATTTAATCAACTTTAAAACTCTTAAAATGTAAATTAAACTTAAATATAATTCTAAAAATGTCAATTTTATGCACGAAGATGTATGGATGAGGGTAGAAATCATATTTTTTGTGGTAAAAAACATGTAAATGAAGTACTGGACACTTCAATTAAATATAATCAATGGAGATAAAAGCCTAAAAAAATTTATTCATCTTAATTTAATTTTTTCATAAATCATCTCATAAGTATCCCAACTAGCTCAATCAAAATGGCTAGTATGTAGGAAAATGGAGCAAAATAGGCCTAGTCAACCTTGTTAACTGAATGACAAGTGTTTTCTCATCAAAATCAAATATATTGTGATGAAAAAAGTTTTTTCAGGTCTATTTAATTATTATTTTTAGGTTTCATGGCATCTTGTTGTAGGTTTAATGGAGTCCAAATGCAAGAAGATAGGCTATTAGTCCTAATTGGCCTAATAGGCCTAATTGATCAATCAAATAAGTAAATAATGGTGTTAAAAATATATAAAATGAATTAATTTTGGAGTTACGATGTGTAATATATGTTTTTTAAGTGTATATATCATTCTTGAGTCAATCCACAAGTTTAAATTCATGCAAGTTGAGCTCAAGTTGAGTTAACTAGTCTTTAAGGGTCAAATCTATTCGGTTGACTAGTTGGACTAGTTTCATGCATCTCCCATACTTTTCATGCAAGATAAAGACTTTAAAAAACCTAAAATCACTTTCAAGATGGATTTATCTTCTAATTTATGGTGTTATTTTCATGCAAAGAAGGTTGACAAGTCAATATGGGCCTACCACTTCTCAATTTTATGCCAAAAATGAAGAAAATGTGATTTTTGAAGAATTGGAAGATTTTAAAGCCTTTATTTAATATTGTAAAAGGATTTTAGTCTTATTTTAATTCTAATAAGACTAATTCTTCTCCTTTCCATGTGAATTTGGCTTTATTTAAGGTTTTAGACTCATATATTGGCTTTTTGAAGCTATTTTTAATTGATTCCTGAAGCAAAGAAGAAATTGTAATTGACACCATTTATCAAATAAAGAAGTTTTTTTGCATATTTTTTTGGATCAGAATAAAGTGTAATTTTTATTGTGTACCAGCATACAAGTGGCATCTACTTTCCCTTTTTTCAGGTCCTTTCCACACCTACTGTGAAAATCTCATCCTCTACAGGTCATTTGAAGAGCTAAGATTTGAATTTGCTTTGCAAATTTCTTTCAAGCCTTATTTTGAAACACTGATGTTCAGGATTGAATGCGGAGTTTTCTTTCATATTCATATGTGTATCTTACTCAATTTTAGAAAGCTTTTAGAGAATACCAGTCATTCAGGTGCATCACCCCATTTAGACATAATTTCCTATTTCAGTTTCTTTCTCCCTTTTCATCCCAAAAAAATAAAACTAGTTAAGTTTTTATAGATAAATCTTAAGGAAACCATCCCTCTCTAAAGGTTCTTCTCAGTACAGAGTCACTCACACTTTGAGAAGATCTAATTGTATCAGCTAGAGAGAGGGTGTGTTTTACACATCTTCAAGCAGGGTGCACTCCAAAGTGATAACAACAACCAATAGAGAACTAACTCTATCATTCACCCACTCATGCTCTCAATTAGATTTGTCTCTTGCTTATCATACCAGTCATTCAGGTGCATCACCCCATTTAGACATGATTTCCTATTTCAGTTTCTTTCTCCCTTTTCATCCCCAAAAAATCAAAATAGTTTAGTTTTTATAGATAAATCTTAAGGGAACCGGCCCTCTCTGAAGGTTCTTCTCAGTACAGAGTCACTCGCACTTTGAGAAGATCTAATTGTATCAGCTAGAGAGAGGGTGTGTTTTACACATCTTCAAGTGGGGTGTACTCCAAAGTGATAACAACAACCAATAGAGAACTAACTATATCATTCACCCACTCATGCTCTCAATTAGATTTGTCTCTTGCTTATCGTATCTCAAGTGCGTACCTTTGTGAACTAAAGGACTTATAACCATTTGAGAACTAAAAATACAATGTTCCTCTACCATTACTTTATCTGAACAAATAATTCAATGAAAGCATCAATTAATGTGGATTGTTAGTTTCAAAATAACCACTTTTTGGACTAACAGTTAAAGAATTGTTGCAATAGTTATAAAATTGTTGCTCTGTAGATACTAAGGGTTACAAATATGCCACTCTGCTTAGAGGGGAGTTTTCACCCTCATATAATAAATACTCCATTTGAAGTTATGCTACCAAGTGAAACTAAGTTTTAGTTGGTTAGATGATGAAGTGGATTGATTTTCCTAATATATATAGATCACATGCTATAAGACTCCAACAAAGGTTGATAGAATCCCAAAATAAGATTTAAGATATTTAACATGCATTTATGATGTTAAAAGCAACCATGTATAATGTAAATAAACAAATCACATTTGATTAATTGGCCACAATGCATGTACAATGTTGTTTAAAGTGAGGGTGAGGCTCTTGAGGAGGTCCATCGTATTACAGTGAAATTATTGGCATGTGCCTTCTAATATAAAAAATGCCTCCAAGCATACTTTGCCACCATGGAACCTATCATGATTTTAAAGTTTTTGCTACAAGGGAATTAGAGGCATTAGGGCACAGTGTATGGAGAACAAAGCTCGACCAGAGAGAACAAAGATAAAGTAGACAACTAATGAAGGTTTTAAGTGGATTTTAGTGTAGATGTTGAGGGTTTTGAGTGAGTCTCTTTACACAATGGATAATTTTAGATAGCGGTAGGTTATTTACAATCACATGGGCCTTAGGGCATAGTTCTCAGAGGACAAGTAGAGATAGGTGAGTCCCACAATTCTTTTTATCCCATAATATAAGTATTTTTCCATATATTTAAAAAATATAATTTATTCTTTTAAAATTAAGATAAACCACATCACAAAAAACTTAAGAAATGACAAAAGAACAACAAGAAGGGAATAGGGATAATATTAGCCTGGGTGGCAAGGAAAATATCATAGGTGAAAATAACACTTTGAGGCAAATGAACATGAAAAAATTATAATGTTATAGAAACATATAGTCTTTAGTATTGAAGTAATAAAGGGGTCTCAAATGGAGAAATAAATACAAGGGACACTAGTGGGAATGATGTGTCATGAGGGCTTGATAACTTGACTAGACTACACTATACACCATCCCATAAGACACCTAACTGCTTACCCATTCTACAATCTTAACCCTTGTATGGGCACAATGGTTGGTGCAAAGGTATCATACATTCATCCCAAATCATGAAAAAAATAAATATTGCTATACATAAATGTAAAATAACATGAATATATTTCAAGGCATAGGCAGACCAGGAAATTGAAGCAAACTATGATTAAAAACTCACAATTATTATTGTACCAAGGAAATCTCACAACACCCCAATAGTAATGATGAAACATAACAAACATGGGTAGTATAAAAAACATAAGGACATGAAAGGGGATAGGAAAAACTAATTACATTTTATAGGGTGAAGTATAACCAAATTAAGCCATGAAGTAACACCCTTGACTCACCCACTATATACAACATGAGAGCGATGACACACACTAAAATCATGGATGAGTTTTCAGAGGATAAGAATAATGGAAAATAAGGATGTATGGGTAGTCACCATTTCAATCAAAGTGGGATCAAAACATATTCAAAAAACAAAAGAAAAATGGATGAAGAGAGCCAAGAAAGCAAGGAGCTATATAGCTCCACACCAACACCACTAATATGGTCACCATAACTATATGTTAATGAGTCGATGAATATGAAAATAAGGCTTGAAGTTATAGAAGTAGAGGAAAATTTTGAGGATACCAAGATGAAAGAAATTAGATAATTTGGTTGGAAATTGGTAAGAGAGAATAAATTGCTCGGGAAATAAGTAAACTTACAAAACACCATAGAAAAGGAGCATAAAGAGTTGATCACGATAAAACTAACTCTAAACCAACTAAAAACAAAAAATTTAAATAAACCAAGAGTGATTGAAGGAAGGGAGTATCACAAATAAGACAGATCCAATCCACAATTGCAAACATGGAAGTAAAGAAAATACCTTGAGAAACCAAATTGAGGAGGCCAAGTCTTGGGCACAAGCAGTGAGAGTACCATCAGATAGATATATCATAAATAAACAGGTTAGGATGAAAATAAGATAATAAGATATTATAGTGCTTCACAAATATCATTATTAAGATACTGAAGGTATATTGCGAGGATGAGAATACCAATAAATTAGCAAGACTTCCTTGAAGACCAACTGTAATGGACATGGCATATTCATCAGGCAAACATGATTATAAAAATGATAAGAGGAAGGGACATATATGTAAGATTTATCATGAAAATCATGGAAGACACATAAATGATACTAAGGAACAAAAGGTTTCTCATAGATACATAAATCTACTTAGATGAAGACTTAACCCCCGTATAACAAGAAGAGAGAAGGAAAGAAAGAGTGAAGGTAACAAGAGATGAAAGAAAATGGGCATGGTTACATAAAGTAAAATACCAAATTAATCATCGAATGTCACACAAGAAATAGGGATTCGAGGCCAACCAAGAGCAATTGACCATGATTAGGTGGAATTATAGAGGTTACCCTTGGAGGAGATGTTTTAGGTTAGGACCCATATCATAGGAAAAAAAAACATTATCTTTCCTATTGAAACTCGTAATCTTGAAAGTTGTAAAGTCCCCAAATTTGAAAGGACTAAAAATAGAAAAGGTCATGGAGGACCAATGATGCTAATTGAAGAAACGTAGTGTGGAATTATAAAAGTAAGTAAATATGACCCAAATAAATAATACACATGGCTAAAAATAATGGAAAATGAGTTAACAATTAGGCTCGCTACCTACAAATTTACACAGTGAGACTCTAAAATATATAATAAAAGGAACATACCTTGTGCATTGTCAAAAAGTGACATTTCAGTATTCAACACCTCGGGGGAAGTCTTGATAACAAGGGACTTCAATTCAAGGATGCCAAACAACCAAGTCCTTAATTTGAGAAATGAGGGTGGAATGTAAAAAATATTATATTTAAAAAATCTAGGAGACTACATTAAAATGAAAAATACTCTTAACGTTTCGAGTCTTAAGCAAGGCCCATCATCAGGAGGAAGAAATCGGTGAGATCCATGCAAACAGTTAATGATGGATTTTACAATGTTTTTGCCTTGCAAGGATCTCACCGATCTCTTCCTCCTGGCGATGGGTCTTGCTGAAGACTTCAAACATTGAGAGTATTTTTCATTTTGATGTAGTCTCCTAGCTTTTTTAAACATTTTGTTGTGTATACCATGAATAAATAAAAAACATTATGGCTAGAAGAAGAAGAAGCCTGATTTTGGGATAGGTCATCACAAGATGGAAAATGGGGATGTTACACACTATGGAGTAGAATTATTGGCACTATGTAGTCTATATGACATGGTTATATATAATAGTATGAGAACACATATGAATTTAGGCAACATCACCTATAAAACATACAAGAATAATGGAGTCAGAAGTCGAGGCTTACCCTATAGAGTTAAAATTAGATCATATTCAAATATATGTAATCTTTGACATGCTCATAAATAATCAACAAGGAGAAAAATACCACCACAAACAAAATAAGATACCTCCTCAGGGTAGAATCCTCGTAACTCATGAGAATTGAAAACTTTTAAAAGCAACATTTGAATAACACTTTTAGGAAGTAGAGAATATTAAATGATATACGATAAATTATCCAATAAACAATAATATGTTGATTCCCTTGATTCATAAAGTACTAAGTGCATACAAAAGATTTAGGCCAAAGAGATGAAATACATGTATTTTTTCAGTAAATCCATGGTATGACGAAGAGTGCAAGGTAACAAAGATAATTTGAGATAAATTGGGATGGACAAGGAAAATGAAAATGCTTATAAAACACTTATGTGGTCTAAAAAGAAAAGTTATATGAATACAAAAAGGAAATAAGTAATTTATCTTACAAAACACAACCCCATAGGATTTTGGAGGGAACTACAACACAAGAGAAAACAAATAAAGAATAATATCACACACACCCAATGGTTAGAGTATGCAAATTTACTCTATGAATGAGTATATGATAAAGACACCTCCCTTGAAAATCAACACAACAATTGAGATTTTCTTTGCAGAGGATATTACTAAAGGCATAAAGAGACTAGTAGGGGGTAAAGTACAAGACATATATGAGTTATAAGTAGAATATCTGAAATGGGGTTTAGAAGTCCTTACAATATACATCAAATACATATTCAATGGGTATCATATAAGAAGGCTTCCTAACAAATTGGACAACTAGTGTCATTATCCCTCACTATAAAGTAGATATATCAATAATCCATCAAATTATCACATTATCATGGTCAATCCCCTGCTTAGAAAGCTATTAGGTCACATCGTAGAGAGGAAAAATAACAATTGGGCATAAAAAGAGGTAAAAAGAGTAAAACGACAAGCATGTTTTAGGTTGAAGCATTCCACTATCCACCACTATGTCACTCTTGGGCACTTGATCGAAAAAGGATGGGATACCCAAGGAGAAGAAGCTTTATGCTGCTTTGTTGACTTTAAAAAAAACATTTGACATGGTGACCAGAGGCAAACTTTGGAGCAAAATAGAGGACATCCAATATCTAGATGAGTATAAAGCAGTAGCTTATAGACTTTATGAGCAAATTAGGGCCAAATTTTGAATAAGTGAAGGAATGTTAGAATGCTTTGGAAGTGACATTGATGTCAAATAATGATGCCCATTATCCCTCACTTTGTTTAAGCTTTTCATTGATAAGCTAGAGGAGTAGATAAATATAGTTGGAGGAGGGGGAACTTAACCCCCGTATAACAAGAAGAGAGAAGAAAAGAAAGAGCGAAGGCAACAAGAGATGCAAGAAAATGGGCATGGTTACATAATGTAAAATCTTGAATTAACCACATAATGACACACAAGAAATAGGGATTTGAGGCCAACCAAGAGCAATTGACCATGAGTAAGTGGAATTACGGAGGTTACCATTAGAGGAGACATTCTGGGTTGGGGACCATATCAGAGGATAAAGAGATTATCATTCCTATTGAAACTCGTGATCTTGAAAGTTGTGAAGTCCTAAAATTTCAAGGGTATAGGAAAATATCAGTTTGGAATGAAAGGACTAAAGATGGAAAGGAGCATAAAGGAGTAACAATGCTAATTAGAGAAATGTGGTGTGGAATTATAAAAATAAAGAAAGAGGACCCAAATACACAATACACATGGCTGAAGTAATGGAAAATGAGTTAACAATTATGCTCACTCATGACAAATTTATATTGTGAGACTCAAAAACATATAAGAAAAGGAACATAGATTGTGAAAAACCTTATGCATCGTCAAAAAAGTGACATTTCAGTGTTCAACACCTTGGGGGATGTCTTGATAACAAGGGACTTGAATGTAAGGATGACAAACAACCAAGTCCTTAATTTGAAAAATGAGGGTGAAATGTAAAAAAAATCACTATGACTAGAAGAAGAAACCTGACTTTGGGTTCAGTCATCACATGATGGAAATGGGGGTGTTACACACTATGGAGTAGAATTATTGGGACTATGTAGTCTGTATGAAATGATTGTATATAATGGTAGGAGAACACTTTTGAATTCATGCAACATCACCTATAAAACATACAAGCAACATAATGTGGTGGACAATGTTATTTGCTCACAAAGATTTATCTCAAGAATGATGGAGTTAGAATTCAGGGATTACCCTATAGAGTTAAAATTATATCATATTTAAATATTTGTAATATTTGACATGCTCGTAAATAATCAACAAGGAAAAAAAATACCACCACAAACAAAAGAAGATAACTCCTTAGGATATAATCCTCGTGACTCACTAGAATTGAGAACTTTTCAAAGCAACACTTGAATAAGAGTTTTAGGAAGTAGAGAATATTACATGATATATGACAAGTTGTCAAGTAAACAACAATATATTGATTCCCTTGACTCACAAAGTACTGAGCGCATGAAAAATATATAGGCCAAAGAAATGAAACACAAGTAGTTTTTTAGCAAATCCATGGTTTGATGAAGAGTGCAAGGTAACAAAGAGAACTTTGAGAGAAATTGGGATGGGCAAGGAAAATGAAAATGCTTGTAAAAAACTTATATGGTCTAAAAAGAAAATTCATATAAATACAAGAAGGAAATGACTAATTTATCTTACAAAACACAACCCCATAGGCTTTTGGAGGGAACTAAAACAAAAGTTAAAACAAATAAAGAATGATATCACATATACCCAATGGTTAGAGTATGCAAATTTACTATATGAATGAGTATATGATAAAGACACCTCCCTTGAAATCAATAGAGGATATTGCTAAAGGCATAAACAGACTAGCAGGGGGTAAAGTACAAGATATATATGAGTTGTAAGTAGAATATTTGAAATGGGGTTTAGAAGTCCTTACACTGTACATCAAATACATATTCAATGGGTAACATATAGGAAGGCTTCTTAACAAATTGGATAACTAGTGTCATTATCCCTCTTTATAAAAGTAGAGATATCAATAATCCATCAGAGTATCACACTATCATGGTCAATCCCCTCCTTATAAAGCTATTACGTCACATGGTAGAGAGCAAAATTAGGAGCTGGGTAGAAAAAGAGTAAAAGGACAAGCATGTTTTAGGCTGAAGCATTTCACTGTCCACCATTGCGTCACTCTTGGGCACTTGATCGAAAAAAGATGGGATACCCAAGGAGAAGAAGATTTATGTTGCTCTGTTGACTTCAAAAAAACATTTGACATTGTGACTAGAGGCAAATTTTTGAGTAAAATGGAGGAGCTCCAAGTTCCAAATGAGTATAGAGCAATAGTTCATAGATTTTATGAGCAAATCAAGGCCAAAATTAGAACAAGTGAATGAATGTTAGAATGCTTTGGAAGTGACATTGATGTCAAATAATGATGTCCACTATCCCTCACTTTGTTTAAGTTATATATTGACAAGCTAGATGATCAAATAAACATAGTTGGAGTAGGGGGCACTCACCTAGCCAACCATGTAGTTAAGCTACTCCTATATGAGAATGATCTTATACTAATTGTAAAAATAATTCATAGTTTGAGAGAACACTTGAGGTCTTCAGAGCTCTTATGTTAAAAGGTTAGAATGCAAGTGACTACCAAAGTCATGATCTTTTCTCTGTGGAGAAAAAATAAACAAACTTCTTTTTGGAAGGAAGCTTGCTGGAAGTAGTAGAAGAATACAAGTACCATGGGTTTGAATTTCATAATAAGCTTAGTTGGGAGACTTGCAGGACAAAAAAAATACATGGGCGGTGGAAGGCTTTATACTCACTACAAAATAGATGCAGGAATGCATAATTATGGGATTGAAAAACTATGAGAACCTTAATCTGCTTACTTGTCACACCAATGGTCTTATACATATGTGAAGTTTGGTGTGGCAATATGTTAGATCTAAAATGAAGACAACTAGAGAGAACCCAAAAACATTTAATCACAAGCAACCTCAAAATCAAAACATTAATTTTGTATGCAATTCTATTAGCTAGAATAGGTACTTTCTAGTTGGAGGCATCAATAATGACTCAAATTTAAGCTATTTAAAAAAAACACAAACTTCAGAGACTTATGAAAAGCCCATAATGGTGATAGAGGAAGAGCTGAGCAGAAGGAAAAACACATGAATGAAACATAACAAGTGGACGAGTAAATGGGACATTAACATGCTAAAGTGTCCAAACATTATTGAGAAAATATAAAAGTATGTGAGAGAGAAATTCAAGACAACCATGTAGACGAAATAAAGCATAGTATATCAAAGAGTTTAATCCCACGTGGGACCAAGATGAAAAGGCCTACATATGAGTAGTAATCAAGTAGAAGGTGAATATATTGATGGCTTAATTAAGGGTTAGCTCACATCATCTTAGGTGTGAGATTGATAGGTGGACAATACCTTGAGAAATGAGAACATGCCTATTTTGTGACAAAAGAGTGGTAGAGACATAATGACACTACATCACAGAGTGTGTAGCCCATAGTGACCTCTGTGTCAACTATGATGACAATCTAAAGGTGGATAACTTGATTGACTTGTTTAAGGAAGCAAGGCTAGACAAAAGAGCAATTTTTTTAATCAAGATCCATAATATAAAATTCAACATAAAAAAAAGATTGAAAATTTGTACGATTAAAAAAACTTATATCAAATAATACTCAAATAAATCTATTAACGCAAAACAACTTTATTACAATATTTAACCCTTACATTACTTAATTTCGGGAAGGTTATTAAAATCTTTCATTCATTCACCTAATAAATATCGATTTGAATTTAAAAAAATAAAATTTAAAACTATAAATGAATGAGGAACATAAATCCCACGAAGCGAGCGCGTCACCGAAAATAACCCTCGTTCCCTCGCATTTTCTCCCAAAAGCTAAATCGAGTTTGAACGAGTATCAGGCGAAAGTTAAATTATGCAATCACAGCAACCATGGGAGATTATTCAGTCCCACGAATAGGTTGCAGTCGTATCATTGCACACTTTGTAAGTAATTTTGTTCGCCACTTCTAATTGATGCTTTAATGTCAGAGTCTCCTTCCTATTGTAGCAATGGCCTTTGCTTCTTAGTGAAAACTTTATGCATTGAAGGGGTTTTGGTAATGCTTGTGCCAGCGCTGATGTCTGTTTTTCATACGGAATTACACATATAACAAAACCATTTACCCATAGCTTGCCCAAATCGAGTTGTCCATCTGAAAACATTGCAACCACATACAATTCTAAAGAGGCCTCAGACGCTAACCTAATCCATAGCACAAGGGTATAGTTACAGGTGAATTGGCAAGTTTGGGTTTACTGCCAAGCTTGGTCACGAGGGCAAAATCGAGGGATAGAAAATTTCAGCAATATTTAATGTAATTTGGAAAGAAATATTTAATGTAAATGGAAAGAAATCCCTTATTGGATTCCACAAGAGGATATCGCATAGGAAATTGGCATCTGACTTAGCTGTGACCTTAAAAAAACAACCTTTATCTTTTTATACCCTGTAAATAGTAGCATTGGAATATATTACCCCGAACTCATATAAAGCACAGGGCGCAGGGACTGCGGTTAATCCCATCTTTAGGCACCCAAAAGGCACCCCTTTACTTACCATGCAGGGCCACTGGAAGTAAAAATCTTAAGGGCTATTTTTTAGACAATTGACTTTTTTTTATTAAAATTTTAAAAAATTACCTTTATCAGTCAACAAATTTAAACTTACCATTTGCACTACCTCGAGGATTTCCTTGTGTGGAATCCACTTTTGATCAAGTCTGAAGGAAACCGGTCCCTTATTTTTGCAGAATTGTATTTCCAGTAATTATGGCTTATGATAAGAGATGGTATTTAATCAATTTTTTTTATACAATAATTTGGTTGTCATCTAGATTGGATCCATAGGCCAAAAATCTAGCTAATCTTTCATATACGAAGGATTTTTTTTTGGGTTCCTATATGCCATGTTAAAACCTCATTTTCAAGTTTGACGTTCCTCAAAGTTTTAATTAATGTCCTCAAGGTTTTATTTACAAGGTCTCATATAAAGTAAGCACAATATTTTTATGAGATCTAGCATTAAGTCATTACACAAGTTGCTAAGTAAAAAATTTTCTTTGGTATTTGAAGCTACCCATTTCACATATCTCCCATAATTTATCAACAAATAAGTTCTGAAATTGTCATCTTGATTTCTTGTAAAAGCACTGCTATCAACTTTACGTGCATAATTTTATTTCTGACGTGCTTGATATTCCTATTTGATCAGACCCCATAAATATTTTTTGACATCAGTATCGCAAGAGAAGACCGGATAAAGATTTTCCAGCCACCACTTCATTGTGACCACCGCTTCATATGGGAAAAATATTCCAAAGCTAAATACGCGTACCGTGTTCACAGCCCAAAAATGAATCATTCATTGATTTGATCCCAAACCATATTATTTTTCTACTTCCTTCACTATTTTGAGCCTACATTTGTATTTCAATAATTATCATGACTGCCTCTCCCCTTCATTCTAGATTATTTTGATTTCCTTGCTGTACATCGGAGGAAAATAATGGTTTAAATAACTTAATGCTGCTGAATCGTAGGAAAAAATGATAGTTATAAATAGCTAAATGCCGCATATTTAAAGAATCATTTCTTTAGTAGAGAATTTAAAACAAACTTCATGCAAGCACATTACTTAAGAGAATACTAAAGATATTATAACATAGCAAGCAATCTTTTTAAGGCATCTCAAGAAATCTATAACTATTAATTTTCTTTGAATAATTATGCAAACACGACAACATAAGTGAAGCATTTATTCTAAATAAAATTGCAAGTAAAGCTGCTTTTTTTTTCACTGAAATAGACTAACCAGAATGGACAAACCTTTTCACTAGAACGGACAAACCTTTTCACTAGAAAATACAAATCGACAAAAATAAAGTTGATAGATAGATAAATAGATAGAGATTTTAATAATATCTACGAGACCAAAACAGTATATGGGACCCCAAGAACAAAAGACATAGCCAAAGGAGTGAGAAACTGCCCCAAAAAGAGAGACTCGTGTAATTGGACCCTAGTTTAAATCTTTTTCATTGATATGCTTTTGAAGGTTCATTCTTCTACTATGAATTTTGATCAAAAGTTGTCTGCTTTTTTAATTGTTTTCTTCTTTGAATATGGTAGACATAGACACACCTTATAGGTTGTCCTGGTGGCTAGTTTGAATGTCATCATATTCAAAGCATTCCTTGATATGGTGCCATTCCGTCTTTGTCATACCTAATGCGTAGAAAAGACATATTCTTTCTTCCCACCTTTCTTCTGGGATCTTCCGCCTACCTCTATCACATCTAAGTTAGTGCAATCCAATGCCCAGTTGGCCTTTTTCATTTTCGCTTTGATTTTTGTTCCTATGTAATTTTTTTGGTCATGCCTATAAGTGGGGTTAAATTTGGTCATGAAGTATTGCCTTTTCCTCTTGAGTTACCATGTCCACAGGCTTAGTTGAAATTTGTCCCTCACATAATTTTTTAATATTTTGATTGGTGGTTGGGCATTCTTATAGATTGATGCCCCACTTCTTCATCCATAGCTTGTTTTGTTTCATCGAAGTCCTATTTATTTTGTTCAACACTTCTCTCAATAATGCCTTTGGCCACCTATCCTCTTCCATGCTCTCTATTTTATTTATAAAGTATAGGAGATGTATCATAATTGCTGCTTCTAGTATAAAAGTACATGTTTTGGCTGGGAAGATCTTGTATGGAACCAACACTTTAATCTTGAATTTGGGCTACAAAGGATAATCCAACATATTTTGACACTTATGAAAAGACCAATATGATGTTCTCTGAGCTCATTTTATCTAAATAACAAAGAATTGCCTTGCTCACTTGCCAATATTCACTTGGGGAAAACAAGATGGAAATGAAATAAAACAGTTTTAATTATGCCCATGAGACCTAACAATCTACAAAACCACAAATTGTTATAGATGTCTCAAACACCTGAAGATGTTGAAGTTGAGGGATGAGTTGTTTCTATAAGAAGCCCTTTCCTTCTCCTATTGATTTGGATTAGTAACTCCCCTAGTGATTTTATATTTGTCTCTTCAAATAGTTCCAACATGAAGTCTACTCTCAATCTTTTTGTGTACTTAACTTGAATGTTTTTACTAGTTGGACATTTGAGGATGAAATGCTTATTTGTTTGTATCGTACCTATTGTGCAGAAAACACATATCCTCTCCTCCCATTCTTCATTGGGGGTCAACCATCTTAATTTTTCACATCTGAGCCTGGGAACTAGTCCTTATTTGAGCTATGATTATCTTGTCATTCCATTTGGTTTCAGCCCCTATTTATGCCTTTGTGATGCTCGTAGATCGGGTTGAATTATATAAGATAATGTTATTGTTTCTGGCCTACTTTCTTTCTCCTCTTGACTTGCTAAAGATTATGAGATGAGCAATTCCAATGATAAAGAATGGGCCCTGGCGCGAGATGGATATGTCAAACAACAAAATAAATTTACTGTTTTGGGCTCTAAGTTCTAACAACATTGCTATTGCTACTTTGGTTTTCACCTCAAGCACAAATATTGCTTCTCAAGTCATCAATAGGATTTCAATGGAAGTGCAAACTCTATGGAAATTAGTGATGCCTGCGCTTTTCTTGGAAATGATTTCACAACATGAAATTTACTCTAATAAATGTAAAATTCTAATTGAAAATGTTAGGTTTCTTCGAGAAATAACATAGATAATAGGAACCATAGGGTTTGAGAGTAGTAAAAGCTATTAGTGAATTGCATTGAAAATTTGTAGGATCGTTGATGATGGCATGTACTTGAAGGAGAGACGTGTCATAGTGATATCCATATTTGGTTTAGCGCCGTGCTTTTCTACCCTTTGCAAACCAATTGAAACAAAAATATCAAAAAAGGATAACTGTCATTAAAAACTTATCCTAAAAATTGAATTGTCTTACCATTTGAATGGATAACCACTAACTAACAACTAACAAGATCATTAGCTAAAAGGACAACTAGCAAAATTGTTGAGTTTATATTGCTGAAATTATAACAAAAATATAATATTAACCAATTGAAAATCATTAGCACATGTTATATATGTTAAAAATTAAGGCCCCAAAGTTCAACTTTGTTGTAGAAATCCCTATGAAGGTAACTAATGACTTAGAAAGATTGGAATTAAACATTAACTAAAATCAACATGTTCAATCTATTCCTGAGTTTATATCACAAGATCATACTTTTCCCAATCGTTAGGGTGGCATCAATTAGTTAGTGTTACAAAGTAGTTTACTTTAAGTTGAAGTAGCTTAACTTTAACTTAGTTAGAGACTAATAAGTTAAGATAAAAACATCCAAATAACATAATAATAATTAAAAAAAAGAATATAAATAAAATAAAATATTTATACAATACAAAAGCCCTATATACTTGCGATATTTATTATTTATTTTTTATTCAATAGATATCGCTCTGAATTTATGAAATTAAAATAAAATTCTAAATGAACGAGGGACATAAATTGTAGGAAGTGCATGCATCAATGATAGTAGCCCTCGTTTCCTCGCATTTTCTCTCAAAGCTAAATTGAGATTGAACGAGTAGCAAGTGAAGTTAAATTATGCAACTGTGAGGGGAGATTATTCAGGCCCACAATTACAATGCAATCGTATCATTACACACTTCATAAGTAATTTTGCTCTGCTTTCATATTGGCTCTATGTGCATTAACCTTCTTGTATCAATGGTTGTGTTTCTTAATGAGAACTTTATGCATTGGAGGGGTTTCAGTAATACTTGTGCTAGGGCTTAGTTGTGTTTTCATTGAGAATTACACAGATAACAACATCATTTACCCATAGCTTGCCCAAAGTGAGTTGTCCATCTGAAAACATTTCAACCACATATAATTCTAAAGAGGCCTCACAAGCTCACTTTGGGCAACAAAGTTATAATTATAGGCGAATTGGCAATTTTGGGTTTATTTCCGAGCTTGGCCATGAGGGCAAAATCTAGGAGTAGAAATATCAGCGATATATAATGTAAATGGAAATAAATCTCTTGTTGGATTCCACAAGGAGGGTCTCATATGCCAAATTGGCATATAGCTTGGCCGTGACTTTAAAAACAACCTTTACGTTTCTATACCCTGTAAATAGTAGCATTGAAATATATTATCCCAACCTCATATAAAGCACACAACACGGCATGTTTTCAAGCACCTAAAAGGCACCCCTTAACTTATCATGCAGGGCCAATGGGAGTACAAATTTTCTGGGCTTTTTTTTTAGACAATTGAATAATTTTTCATAAAATTTTCAAAAATTACCTTTATCAATGAACAAATTTAAAACTGCCTTTTGCACCACCTTGAGGAATTCCTTGTGCCTAATCCAATCTTGGTCAAGTCTGAAGGAAATTGGTCCCTTATGTTCATTTGATTTTATTTCTAGTAATTATGTCTTATGATAAGAGATGGTATTTAATCAAAATCATTGATACAATAATTTGGTTATCATCTAGAGTGGATTCATAGACCATAAATCTAGCTAATCTTTCAGCTATGAAGGCCTTTTATTTTGTTCCATAGTTACCAAGAAACTCCAAATTAGGGACAAGGACTGCGTACCAGTCCCCGTACCCACATTTTTTGATGACAACATTTAAAAACAATTTAGCCGTACCCTTATTCATTTACTCACATACCCTGATTTGAATGGTGTCTCCGTCCACGTACCAGTATCCGTACCCCCACGTCTCCTGGTAACTATGTTTTGTTCTTATATGTCATGTTAAAACCCCATTTCCAAGTTTGACATTCCTCAAAATATAATTGATTTTAATGTCCTCAAGGTTTTCTTGTCAAGAGTCTCATATAAATGCACTACAATATTATTATTTATTTTTGCTGTGAGGATCAGGCTAAATCCCCTTAAAATTTCTTATTTGTGAATGGGATCATCTGAAACACTACAGATTTCAAACATCCTTTTTTTTTTCATATAATAATATGGAGCAAATACATTCATTAAAAAACTACAATTTTTTATTTGATTGAAAAATCTACAAAGCTGTCTTGCACATTCTACACCATAGACAGACTTAACATATCACTTGCTTATAATTTTCATTATGAGCTCTAGCATTGAGTCATTAGACAAGTTTGTTTGTCCAAAATTTATATTAGTATTGGAAGCTACCTATTTCACTTATCTCCATGATTTGTCAACAAATAAGTTCTGAATTTGTCATCTTAGTTTTTTCTTAGAGCATGGCTCTTAACTTTATGTGCATAATTTTATTTCTGACTTGCTTGATATTCCTATTTGATCAGATCTTATATTATTTCGTAAAATCTGACTTTGCTTTTATCTCCAATGCTCCTTTATCTTTAAGGATCCTTGATTTTGTAAATACGATTGATGCCTTGCTTGTTTAATTCTTTTTTTCATTTGACGGCTATCCTAATTTGTTGTTGCTTGGCTTGGCTACTTCTTTTTCTTTAGCTTCCTTTCTCTCAATGTAACGTGAAGGCAGTTTCTCCAACTACTCTGGGTTTTCTCCAACAAGAAGTTTTTATACCAAATTAAGTGTTTCTTGAGTCAATTCATATTCTCTTCCAATGGCTTATTTAGATTTGTCTTCAAGAAGGGTATTTAGTTGTTACATTATCTGTGTTGCTTGCTTCCCTATTACATTTGTCTTGTACCTTCCCTTCTTTTTGTTTATTTGAGAAGAACTATTCTTGTCCCTCCTCTTCAAATGGATCATCCAAGACTCGAAATTTGTTCTCACTTGCTTTCTTTTTTGTTTTTTTGCCCTTCATTCCTTGGTCTTTTTGAACTCTACCTAGTTTTTAGTTAACCTTCATATTCAATCTGGTACGTCTTGCATTATATTTGGTTTCTTTTCATAATCTCTAGTGAGTGATACCATTTGCATTTAACTAGCACCTTCTTGTAGTCTAAGTTTTGCACATGTTCATGGTTTAAGAATTTCAATGTTGTAATGTCCCATTTTAACCCGCAACACTGAGTAAGTGCTTCGTCTACAGTTAGAATAAAAGATTGAGTCTTTCAATCAGAATAAAGCAACTTAGTTTGTCTGCAGATAAAATTAGTTGAGAGATTACTCCATAAAATAAGGCAGAAAGAAACTGTTTGTCTCAGTCAATTAGCATCACAATTAGAGGGAGTTGTTCAGTTAGTTGCCTACATTTGAGGAAGTTAATTATCAATTAGCTGCCTATGTTTGGTGAAATTAATTATTAGTTAGCTGCCTACGTTTGGGGAAATTAATTATTAGTTCGCTGCCACCATTTATGGACTGACTTCCTATGATTTAGGATCGCTAAGATTTGGGCTTTAAAACAATGCATAAGGTAGAAAGAAAATATGATTCTGAATATTAACAAAACTCAACTTCAGCTATAGGAAGGTGATGCTGCTACAACAACTTGCTTGGCTCTTGAGGACGAAACCCTTCAGGTGTTAACCTAATCCTCTTGGGGATGACAACCCTCAAGAGATTATGTGGTGCGGGACATTTCAACTTTGCGCAGAGTCTCAAGGATCAATAGAATGAACAATTGCATTGCTGCATGTGTGTTGAGGACATTTTAGAGTTCAGAATCGTATGCTCGGCATTGTCCTAGTGAGTTGTATTATGTTAGTTGCTCTCCATTTGCATGTATGTGATTCATGAAAATAATTAAAAATCTTTGTTGTTAGAGACTTTCCAGGTTTGATTACTTGTATGCATTTAGTTTAGGACATTTAAGTGGTATGAAAGTTGTGTTCTTGCTAGCTTGTGGAAAACACAAAAAAGAAAAGAAAAAAATTAAAATAAAATAAAATTGTATTGCATGTCAGAGAGTGATAGGGAAATGGATATCAACAGAGGGAACAAAGGAAGCAAAAAATGGCACACGAGGACAGAGAGAGGAAGATGACAAAAGTTGAAAGCACAAATCTATTTCAAGATACCATGATAGGAATTCTGCAGGGACAAGAAAGAATGGCAAACTACTGGTACAAATGTTACACTTCCAAAGTAACATGCAAAATCCAGATCATACTAAGGCATCTCAAAGAGAGGGAAGTTCAGCTTTGCATGATGGATCAATGGTCAGTCAAATGAGTCTCCTTCAAAGACCCGCTAAACCCATGTTTATAAATAAGAATGAAAAAATGGCCGCCGAGACAATTACTCCAGGGGAGTTAGATACACTTTTTGTGGAGAATTAAGAGAAATCAGAGGATTTCAAGGCTACAATAAATTTTGTTAACTATTTGGAGATACTAGAAAAAAAGGCTTGGGGTGGCAGAACCCATAATAGCAACCAAATGATGAAAGGAGGGACCTGCAACAAAAGTTGAACAAATTAAATGCTCCTACCTTTGATGGCAGCAATAAAATCTCTACCTGGGCATGGTTGCAAAATATGCAGACTTACTTTACACTCAGCGCTATGGTGGAGGAAGACGCCATTCAATTCGCCACATTGCATTTGGAGGGTATTGTCTATGACTGGTGGCACCATGGTTTGGTCACACAAGGGCATAGTCATGTAAATAAATTTGATTGTTTTAGTCAAAGATTGCTGGACCGCTTGAGAGAAAGGATGAGGATGAGTACTTTAGGGAGCTTGCCAGAATCAGACAACAAACCTCAGTGGATTTGTATGTTGCTGAAATTTCAGCGAGTTGCGGTTATGGTACCTGATGTATCAAAAAAAGAGAATCATTTTTCTCTTTATAGAAGGTTTATATGAGCCCCTCAAAGGTCTGGTTAAGGCCTTTGCACCCCCCATCACTGCAAGAGGCTATTAGGAGGGCTTTGACACTTGATCCATTTGTACTAAGGAGCAAATTTTCATCTTAGCCTAAAGCACCTACTGTGGGACAACAAAAGAATAATTTTCAGAAAAGAGGATTTAACTCATACCCCCAAAGAGCTACACCTCAGTCCATTGCAACAATTTTTTTTGATGAGCGAACTAGAAATGAGCTCAGAAGGAAGACGTGTTTTTTTTGTGCAAAGAGCCTTAGGAGTCTGGTCATAGATGTCTAGGCAAGGGCCAAGTCCATTACGTTGAAGTAATTTCTGATGAAGAGGAGATTGGTTTTGAGACTGATAAATCAAAACAACATGCAACAGAGGAACTGATTGTATGGCATGAGCTTGAGTAGTTGGCAGGAGATAATACCAACACTAGAGAAGGGACATTTGTATCTCTTTTGAGAGCACCGTAGCATCACCCATTTTGAATTCGTGGGGAGATATCCGGACAGCGGATTATTGTGCTTATTGATAGCAGGGCCACCCACAATTTTATTGATGAAGGCCTTGTGGCTAAGAGGAGATTGAAGATGGAGGACTTCTCAGGGTTCAATGTCATTGTTGTTGATGGTTTCGCTATCCCCTGCAACAAGGTAATTCGACAACTCAAGTTATCCTTTGGAGAGTATAATGTATGTGATGATTTCTATGTTGTGGGACTAGGGGAAACACACATGATTCTAGGTATACAGTGGTTGCATTCCCTTAGGGAATTCTTCCAAAATTATCAATTGATGGAGCTGAAGTTCAAATCTCAAGGGAAGGACATGGTACTTAGGGTCATCCCTAATGGGTCACCTCGGGTTGTCACAACTAAGAGTACGGAAAGGACTTTCCGCAAGGGACAGGTCTCATGGCAGCCAATTGCTTTGTGATAAAAGACAAGCCTACGATTTTGCCTTCAGATAAGCACCACACTTATCACGTTGACATTCATACTATTTTGGATAAACATAGTATTGTGTTCAATGATATGCCTCCAAGGTTGCCACTGAGTAGGGGTCTCTAACACATCATAGAGTTGGAGCAGGGTTCTAAGCCTGTCATGATAACTCCCTATTGCCATCTGTGGATATATAAAGAGGAAATAGAAAAGGCCATCAAAGAACTGTTGGAGATGGCTCTCATCAGACCTAGTTCTAGTCCATTTGCATCATCAATGGTACTTGTAAAGAAAAAGGATAGTATGATGAGGACAATATAGATTACAAGGCCTTCAACAAGAAGACGATGAAAAACAAATATCTCATTCCTAGGATCGATGAGCTTTTTGATGAATTATATGGAGTTGTCTATTTTTCAAAAATTGACTTGAGGTCCAATTACCATCAGATCTGTATGCGTGATGAGGACGTACACAAGACAACCTTTAGGTTCCATTGTGGACACTATGAGTGCTTGGTCATGCCATATGGGCTAATAGATGCTCCATCTAATTTTCAATCAACTATAAACCAAGTTTTCAATGCTCAGTTTAGAAAATTTGTTTTGGTATTCTTTGATGATATATTGATCTATAGTAAAACTTGGGAAGATCTCTTGAGACACTTGGATATAGTCCTTGGGATATTGTAGCAACAAGGATTTGTTGCAAAAGAATCTAAGTGTGATTTCGGAATTACAAAGATTCTATACGTGGGTCACATCATTAGTGCTCAAGGTGTTCAGGTGGATCAACAAAAGATCCAAGCCATTCTACATTGGCCAATTTGAGAGGCTTCTTTGGCCTATGTAGTTACTATTAGAGATTCGTTAGGGGTTTCTAATCGCTGACAACACCCTTGATTGACATGACCAAGAAGGCAGCCTTATTATGGAATGACACAATGCAAGAAGGTAATGAGCTCATGCCATGTACTTGCCATACCCAATTTCTCACAACCATTTTTTGTTGAGTGTGATGCTTCAGGTGAAGGGATTGGAGTTGTGCTAATGCAAACAGGGCATCCCGTAGCATTTGAGAATAGGAAATCGAAAACTTTAGAAAGGGTATTTTCTATTTATGACAAGGAAATGCTTGCTATCATTCATGCTTTGGCTAAGTTCATGTGGTACTTAGTATGTGGCAAAGTTTTGGTAAGAACAGATCACAACACTTTGAAATTCTTCCTTAGCCAGCGTGATTTGAATGATCAGGAATAAAAGTGGGTGAGTAAGCTTCAAGCTTATGATTTTGACATATAATATGTGAAGGGTAAAAATAATTTGGTTGCTGATGCTCTTTCTTGAATGCTTGCTTTCTACTCCATGTCTTCTATTGCTGCTGATTGGAAGGCTGCTAGAATATGCTAAGAACACTTTTGCTAGTAATATTTTAAATAGAAGTGTGAAGGATGACATGTATATAGTGGTAGAAAGTCTTATCTTGTATAAGAACAAAATTTTCCTTGTACCCGAGTCCAAGATGAAGGAGAAAATTATGATGACTTTGCATGATGCACTTATGGTTGGTCACCTAGGTTTCTACAATACTTATAGGCAGTTGAGGGAGGGATTTACCTAGAAGGGCCTCAAGGAAGATGCTCTTAGGCATACTAGAGAGTGTACTACTTGCTAATAGAATAAGGCAAAGCATACTTTTCCAGCAGGTTTACTACAGCCTTTGCCCATTCCCAACCAAAAATGGGAAAGTATATACATGGATTTCATCACAGACTTTCCTAAGGTAAATGGCAAGGACTGCATTTTTGTTGTAGTGGATTGGTTAACTAATATGCACATTTTGTTGCCATCTCTATTGAGTTCAAAGCACAACAGGTAGCTAACTTGCTTTTCAGAGAGGCATTTGAGTCACATGGTTTGCTTGAGACCATTGCCAGTGATAGGGATAACAAATTTCTGAGTTCCTTTGCCAGGAGTTATTTCATTTGATGGGCACCGAACTCACTCCTAGTGCCAGCTATCAACCCCAGACCGATGGATAGACAACGATAGTAAATAAGTGGGTTGAAGGGTACTTGAGGACTATGTTACAGATCATCAAACAACATGGATTAAGTGGCTGCATCTTGGAGAGTATTTGATTTAATACCACTTACCATATGTCCATTGACCTGACACCATTTATGGCACTATATGGATATGATGCACCAACCCTCATTGATGTGGTGTTCACTTACAGTAGAGTACCAACAACTGGTGACTTGGTGAAACATAGCTGAGACATTTTGAGGTCACTCAACGATCATTTGCAGCAGGCCCATAATCAATAGAAGCTTTATGCAAATTGACACCACATCGAGAGATCCTTTGAGGTTGGAGATATGGTCTTTCTATGCTTGCAGCCTTATAGGCAAACTTCCATTAATAGAAGTGGGGCTGAAAAGCTCAAACCCGTTTTCTATGGACTATACAGAGTCTTGAGGAGAATTGGTGAAGTGGTCTATGAGTTGGAGTTGACGTCTAGCATCCGGATTCATAATGTTTTCCATGTATCTTGCCTCAAAAAGGCACTTGGCCAACATGTTGCACCGTCAGTTGATTTGCCACCATTGGATGATGAGGGGAAACTCATACTGATTCCAAAGGCCATCATTGACATACGAGAGAAGAAATTGAGGGACAAGACTGTCATAGAGTACTTGGTCCGTCGGAGGAACCTACCCGTCGAGGATGCTACTTGGGAGGGGTCAAAGATCTTCGATCATCTAGCACTAAATTGCTTGTGGGCAATCAATTCCGAGAAGGGCAGATTTGTAATCTCCCTTTTTAACCCACAACATTGAGTAAATGCTTTGTCTACAATTAGAATAAAAGATTGAGTCTTTCAATCCTAATAAAGCAGCTTAGTTTGTGTGCAGTTAGAATAAAATTAGTTGGGAGATTACTCCATAAAGAAGACAGAGAGAGACTGTTTGTCTCAGTTAGTGAGCATCACAATTAGAGGGAGTTGTTGTTCAGTTAGTTGCCTATGTTTGAGGAAGTTAATTATCAGTTAGCTGCCTACATTTGGGGAAGTTAATTATCAGTTAGCTGCCTACATCCGGGGAAATTAATTATCAGTTAGGTGCCACCCTTTATGGACTGACTTCCTATGATTTAGGATCGCTGGGTGCTGGGTTATAAAACAGTGCACAAGGTAGAAAGAAAATATCCTTTTGAATATTAACAAAACTCAACTTCAGCTACAGGAAGGTGATGCTGCTACAACAACTTGCTTGGTGCTCGAGGATGAAACCCTTTAGGTGTGAACCTAATCCTCTTCGGGACGACAACCCTTAGGAGAATATGTAGTGCGGGACATTTCAGATTTGCATAGAGACTCAAGGATCAGCACAACAAACAATTGCATAGTTGCATGTGTGCTAAGGACATTTCAGGGTTTAGAACTATATGTTGGGCATTTTCCCAGTGAGTTGTAGTATTTTAGTTGCTCTCCATTTGCGTGTATGTGTTTTATGAAAATGGTTAAAAATATCTGTTGTTAAAGACTTTCCAGGTCTGATTAATTGTAGGCATTTAGCTTAGGACATTTCAAATGTTATAGCTTTTAGTAGTTCTTGGTTGACTTCTAGATCCATGCTTATTGTTGTGCATGCCACCAAGTCATCTCTTTCTTTTATGACCTTTGTATTTTCCAATTGTGTTCCAATTTGCTTCAAAGACATCGTATCCCTAAAGGTAGAGGGTTAAAAGGCGATCCTAACTCATACAACTAAAGATGAAGTGATTTTGAATCAAACTGTTCTACCTAGTAGAGTCTATTGGTGTCCATAAATTAAGGGTCCCCTTGAAATATTTTTTTATAAATCTTCTTTAAAGGCATAATTGTGATGAAGAATCCCCTTCTGCAAAAAAAATGTTTATGCTATCTTGAGATAAGGTACTTTAGGCTCTAGCACACAAGCATTGCACACTTTGGGAGAGGGCCAAATATTGTTAAACTTCTTCTCTAGAGTGTTCTCGCCAATATTTATTGGAATGCTTTGAATTGGCTCATTAGGAGAATCCAAAGAAGTCACCTCTTACCATTTTTTGATTGTGTGAAGGTTGTCTCAATTGATTTGCATGTGATTTTGTCACAATTCCTTATCAAAAACACTTTCGGAGCTACTTGCGGGTTTGAGCTTCGAGAACCTTGACAAGCACTTTCAAATGATTCGAGAGGAAAGTTGAATTTTACTCAGAAGACAACCATAACTGGAGAGGGGCAATAATAGAAAAAGGAACAAATCCCAACTAGAACATGAAAATTATAGGGGCAAGATGAACAGACAACTAGAAAAGGGACAAAAGTAGGAGTCACCTCTCAGTCTGATTACACCATACCTTGTACACTTTTTCTCCACCTACTTTGAGAATGTTTGAGTGCTGTTGTCATATCTTAATGTAGTTCACACGTCATAATGAAATAAAGGGATTGTGAACAAATAATGAATAACTGAGACACTTTACTTCTTTGTGAGTTGTTTTTTTTGACTAATTTGCAATAATATTGTGTTGTTAACTTTATATAGTTCAGGAAAATACAGGTTTTTTCTGAAAGTCTATTGTTTTGGAATGTCGACTTTGGGCATCACTTCGCCTAAGACATTGCATTTTCTTTTGGGAAAGCTGTCTTAAGTTTATCACATGCATGTACTTCTCAGTAACGGTATCCCTTTTCTAAGAATTTCTGGTTTTCTAGGCAGTTGGTTGTAACTCAATACAAACAAAATAATAAAAAA
Organism: Torreya grandis; assembly: GCA_037957365.1. Taxonomy (NCBI): domain Eukaryota; kingdom Viridiplantae; phylum Streptophyta; class Pinopsida; order Cupressales; family Taxaceae; genus Torreya; species Torreya grandis. Next base: position 1,316,877 of record JARHVA010000298.1, on the reverse strand, counting down.
CGAATCCTTTGTCAAAGCATTGGTCCCCAAATAAACTTTTTAAAGTTTGTGTGAGCTATAAAACATGACTAAAAGGCCAAGATATGTTTCTTGAAATACATTTCTTTAGTGTTATGTCAATAAAGTTTTGCATGGTTCTATGTGCAGGATGTGGACTGTTTTTATGCACAGGCTGAAATATTGAAGCAACCACTCTTGAGGGATCGACCGGTTGGAATTACACAGGTGCTTTACGTAGCTTACATGAAACCTATGCTTTTTCCTTGAAATCCATTTTATGACATAAGTTAGTGGAAAATTTTGTTGCACTTTTCCAAGGTAGTTACAAAGGGAAAAGATTAAGAGAAATGTGTCTGCGACTCTTGATGTTTGTACCATTCTATTTAGTGATTTGGCACAATTTTTCAGTTGATCAATTCTGCTGGTAATTTCTATTGAAATTTATCTACTCGACCTTACTTCTCCATCTTTTTTTATTGCATTTCATTGCCTATATACATGGGTAAGTCTACTTGAGAATTTATAATTACAAACACACAAACATGAAGACATGCACATACTGCACCTGTACAGGTTATGTGATATATACAATAAGAAATCACTTATCTGCAGATCTGAACACTTAGGAGAATATGAACATTTTCATTACCATCAAATGCAATGCATGTGGTCTCCAAATATCATCAGTGTTTCTTGGTGAATAGCTTCGTCAATGCTAGTCAAAGATATATGAAAGGGAAGAAATAATGGTTGGTATGGTGGTTGGACAGAACAGGTCACACGTAAAAATTAAAAAGGTGCTTAAATATTACACTATATTGTAACATTCCTTTAGTAAGTAATGCACCTAAGTTGCTGATACTGGTACCGGGTGGGTACGCGGGTACCACAATTTTTTGAGCAGGTTTGGTATGACCATATAACAAATATTTAATATATAAAAATAAATAAATTTCTAGCCAAATAAGCAAAATTAACCGCATAACATGCATAGCGCAAATACAATTTCTATGAGTAGTCATTTCTGGGTGGACAGCTACAGTGGCTGATGATGATGGGACTGCAACCCATATCTGTTTTTTTCATTCCATTCTAATTAGTTTAATCAATGAAAACAGAAACACACAAAATTATTATAGGCACAAACAACCTGGCATTTGACTATACCTTTGCTTTTCAAATGAAAATTTGGTAATGGTTAGATTGTTTTCAGTCGTCTCTAAAGTGATATTGGAATCACGTGTCTATTTTGTCTTCTTAACCCAGATCAAGAATATTTGGTTATATCTTGGTAGCCATTGGTACTCATAAAAAAGGTTGAAAACAATCAAATGGGCTGGACCAGGACGAGGACTAAGACCGGGACACATTATGTGCTGTAGTGGAATCGGTCCCCTGCAGGTGCCAAATCAGGCTTATTTGTAACGTGCATATATATTATTTCATCATAGGTAAGAACATATAACTTGAACTCTAGCCTACACCCACCCCCTTGTTTTAAGTAAGTCTGCATCCCTTTGAAAACAGTTTGAAAGTCATAGTTACCATGTTTGAAAAGTTCGGTTTGTTTGGGAGGCAAAAAAAAGTTCAGAAGTTCAGGATTTCTAAAAACGTTTGGTTTGGTTCAAAAAATAAAATCATTTAAAACATAAAAATTTAAAATTATACATAAGACAAATATACATTAAAAACAACAGAGGCACATAAATATAATATAGTATTTATGATTGTCTTAAATACCAATAAAATATAATTTGTCAATATTATCTTAAAATTTTAAGCTACGTTATTTTTAATAATGCATTATTTAATATAGTACTTGTATTAAAAAATTAATATGATATTCAATAATTCTTTTAAAATGTAATAAATTGTAATGTTTATTAGTATCTTAAAAATCTAATGTAATTTTTAACAATGCAATCCGTATTATTGTATGTATACCATACTGTCTATCAATCTATGTAATGTTTGATTAAAAAAATAATCTCGAAAAAATAACGAAATGTCTGTGTGATATTTTATTGATTATAATGTTTTTTTTGATTGAAGGCATACAAATATATTTCTTTAGATAAAAACATAAGTACATACCTGATCAAAAAAGGTGGGTGGAATGAAAACACACCCCATGCAAAAATCACTATAGAATGTTCAACAAACCCAAGAACCAATTATAAAGTAACAAGGCCCAAGGCCAAAAAACAAAGCCAAACAATTACATAATATCATAGCCACATGCAACAAGCATCAACAAAAACCATAAATAGCACTAGCCCTTGACATATTTTTAGGCAACCGATGCTACCAGCCCTGCTGAGGGAGGAGGAGGAGGTGACTGACTATCATGCTTGTCTCCCCAATAGCCACCAGGGGTGTGTAGTATCAGGGATGGAATCCCAATCCTCTTGCTCTGATATTTTTTTTCAATCTCTTCCTTTGCTTGACGTCGAGGAGGCAAAATAGCCAAAGAAAGATGAGGCATTTGGGCCTGCCCATCTCAGCTACTAGGCCCAAAATCTGTAGGTTGATATCCACTAGCTTGAGGTGATGCCACGCTCCATACCTTCCAAACGGCGAGAGCCCGTGGCAAGGTGGTGGAATGGAAAACACAAGGAAGTTGCGTGATCTGCATTGCCCTTTTTCTTGTTCTCTCTCTCCTTTGGCCCTTCCTGGAGAATTCTAAGAGAGTCAAAAGGCACTCTGCTAACAGTACAAGGGGCATCCCCCCAATGGCCAATGAGGGTGCTCCACCTCCAAAGCCACTTTTTTAGCTTGCACTTGAATTTGCAGGATGACACTAGCTATAGCAGCAATTTTGTTAGTAGTAGACAAATTCCTGCCTAAATGGTTTCTATTAAATACAACATAATTTCTATCTTTCCAAAGCTGAAAGAGAACCTCAATGCGGAAATATGCCAGATTTGCTTGAACTTTGCTAGGAGCATGGCTGAGTCTCCAAGCAAGACCATGTGCCACGGAAACTTTTTGGCCTGAAGGGATTAAAAAAGGAGTGAATCCAATTCCAGACCTGCCGAGCTCTCACACAAAAACTAGAATATGTGTTAGAGTGACTCAATTAGATGACAAGCATGGCATCTGAGAGTAGGAATCCCCAAATGCAACAATCTATTCCCTACAGGAAGATCCTGGTACAAAATGCACTATGCAAAGTGAGCCTTTTAGGGTTCATTGCAGACTTGATGGTATGGAATCTTTTGCTCCAACTAGAAGAGTTGTTGTTAATGTTCTATTGTTTGTTGAGAATTTCCCAATGAACAACAGGAGCAAGCCGCCGATGACCAAGTCGAGGTTTGTACGACAACAAAGGAATAGAGACATTCCAATTCCAATTTTTCCAGCATGGGGGAGCAGCTTTAAGGCCAATTTTATGCAATGCATCCTCATGCACATGAATTTGGACTTCAACATTAGACTCAAAGTCTTGATTGTTGAGACCATACTTCGATTTGAGAATAGGCTAGGGTGCCCACGACCTATTTATTTTGTCATAAATATCAGCAATGGTGCACATGCCTTTTCTAAACAACCCGAGAGCCTTAACTCTAGGAGCTTATGCTAAAGGATTGCCATGGTGATTGATAACCGAAGACCACCATAGAGAGCGAGTGTTGATAGACAGCCCAATACTGAATTGATCCCCTTTCCAAACAAGCCAAGGTTTAACAGTTTCCCATGTTTTCCAGATGCTCTTAGGCTCTTAGTAACAAAGGTGCCTGTAATCTTAATGAGCACCACAGCATTAAGCAAGTTGTGAAACCCCATTCCTTTCCAGGCCATTCTTCCTTATGGACTATCAAAAGAGATGCAATGCCTAAGAAGAATTTTCCAAGCTTCCTTACCTTCAATGGTTTGAGGGACCCACTTGGCACATAGGGTAATCCCGTGCTTTTGAATATCAATTAAACCCAATCCTTCAGCATCTTTGGATGTACAACAAAGCTCCCATGCCACTATGTGAAAGCCTTTTTTCGCTTCAGTGTTGGCCCATAGGAAGTCTCTAAGCAGCTTCTCCAACCTCTTGTAGGCAGCCTTAGAAGGGGCCCACAAGGAGGAATAGTACACGCGAGTTTCTGTTAAAACTCTTAAGCATATCTGGAATTTTCATAGTCCTATAACTCCACTTGAGAGGCTTGGAAAGCAAAAGGAATCCTCAAGAACTTAAACATCTCCCCATGTGATATCCACTTCCAATTATAAGCCTCAAACCAGCTGGGCTTAGGGTCAATGGACTGTCTATAGCAGTTAGTCTTTTCCCATTGGATGCTAGACCCTGAGGCAAGGCAGAAAATTTGTAGACATTCCATAGTGTTCTTGACTACCTCCTCCTCCTCCAAAATGGTGTATTATTGTGTTAAACATTTAATCAGTTGTTCTGTTATCGAGAGTATATCGCTCCACGAAGCTATAGAAACAAAATTATAAAACTCTCTCCTAGTTGAAGGAAAATAAATGGATATTAGGGATCCAGTTTTTGCACAAAAAAGTTGCTGCTCACTTGGCAATCAAAACCTCATACAAATCAATGAAAAATGCTTTTCCAGCTAGTAAATGTTTATAGATTCTACAAGGGTGAAGGGGTGTATGATAATTTGGATTCTACACAAAAATTATTAGGGTTTTTTATTTGTTTCTTTTTGTAAAATGGTTCTTCCATTCCATATTTTAGCTCTAGGGCTGTATGTTTTTATATTTTTGTCCATTAAAAAGTATATAATAGCTCCAAACTGGACTGGACAGGTTTAGCAGGCCAAAAGTTTTGGTTCAGACCGAGGCCAAGCTTGGAAACTATGCTGAAAGTAGTGTGGGGTCCAGATGTAGGGACAATTGTTGATAAGACTAGGTCTAGAAAGTGCATAGTTGGTTTAGCCACAAATTAGCAAGCTCGACTCTTATAGGGAAAATGATGAATAATGCCTTAGTTCTAGCTATGGGCCTTTTGTCCTTCGTGGAAGGTTATACATTGTCATACTATGTCCCCCTTTTCAGTGGATTCAATTCTGATCTAGAAATTACTATTCTTGTAGTGCTTGACTAGAATTGCATTGCATGGCAATTACAGATTTACATGTATGTAGGTACAAGCAAGCAGTCCATAAATAATTTCCAAGCTTACATTTTGTTTGCAACTTAGGCCTTAGTAGATGACAAAAGCTTTTCTTATTTATGGACACAATATGGATATTTAAATTTTAATGTTCTTTACAATTGTATTGGCTAGTTGTTCAGAGTAGTTCTAAACTCTGTATTAAAACCATGGGTATCCATGGAAAACCTTGAAATATTTGCCAAATGGTTATCCGTTGCATTTAATCAAGGCCGGGTAGGGGCTCAAAACACGCAGTTAACGAGTAACTAATCATGGTTACTTCTTGTTAACCGTGGCTTTTGGACCCCTACTCGGCATCGACCTGGGTAAATTGTTAAATACTGAAAGTGAAAAAAAATGTCATTTGTTTCCTCTTGATCGCGATTTTGGCTCGTTCAACTGCGCAAAGGTTTTATCTGCATAAAAAATCAAACCCTAAAACATGTCTGCTAGAAACCCTAGACTGTATTTCATTGTAATCAGTTGTTTTGTCTGCTGTTTGCCATTTTTCTGCTGTTTGCTGTTGGTTTGCTGCTTGCCGTTTGTCAGCTGATTTATATGCTGCTTGCCATTTGTCTGCTGGTTTGTATGTTGCTAGCTGTTTTTTATTGTTGTTGGGGCTGACTGCATGTGCTCTGTGGTCGAGTTTGCTTTGAGTGTTAGAGTCGGTCTTTAAATTTTAACCATTTGTGTCTTCACTGTAGATCATGGCAAATACATATAGTCCCGTGGGCTAGTGGCTGATGGCCGTGGCATTGCTGTGTCAATTCTGATCTAGGCACCACTATTCTTGTAGTGCTTGACTAGAATTGCACTGCAATGCAATTTCAGATTTACATGTTGTATGTAGGTACAAGCAAGCAGTCCATAAATAATTTCCAAGGTTACGTTTTGTTTGCAACTTAGGCCTTAGTAGATGACAAAAGCTTATCCTATTTATGGACACAATAGGGATATTTAAATTTTAATGTTCTTTACAATTGTATTGGCTAGTTGTTCAGAGTAGTTCTAAGCTTTGTATTAAAACCCGTGGGTATCCATGGAAAACCTGCAAATATTTGCCAAACGATTACCTGCTGCATTTAACTACAGTTGGGTAGGGGCCCAAACCTGCGGTTATCTGTGAGTAAATAACTGCAGTTACTGTTAATTGCCGGTTTTGGCCCCTACTCAGCATTGACCCGAGTAAATCATTAAATACCGGAAGTGAAAAAAATCATCATTTGCTTCCTTTTAATCGGCATTTTGGCTCGTTGAACTGCATAAGGGTTTTATCTACATGAAAAAAATAAATACCCTAAAATGTGTCTGCTAGAAACGCTAGAGGGTATTTCATTGTAATCATTTGTTTTGTCTGTTGTTTGCCATTTTTATGTTATTTGCTACTCGCCATTTGTTGGCTGATTTATATGCTGCTTGCCATTTGTCTGTTGGTTTGTATGTTGCTCACTGTTTTTTTACTGTTGTTGGGACTGACTGCATGTGCTCTGTGGTCGAGTCTATTTTGAGTGTTAAGAGTCGGTGTTTAAATTTTAGCCGTTCGAGTCTTCGTTGTAGATCATGGAAAATACAGAGTCCCATGGGCTAGTGGCTCACTGTTGTGGCATTGCGTGTGAATGCTGCAAACTGTGGTAGCATTCGCATGGCAATGCCACAACAGTCAGCCACTTTAGTAGTGTAAGTTATTAAATATTAAATAATAATATATATATATTTTTAATATTTAAAATTTTAATTTTGTTATTATATATACATTTTTTTAATAATATAAATATTTAAATTTTAAATTAAATTGTATTTTGAATTATTTAACATTTTGATAGATGATAGCTTTTGGCCGGAGCAATAACTGGATTTGGGACAGAACAGTGGGTCCAATCCCCGGAAACCAAAATGAAACAAGAACACGGGTATGGTCAAGCCATAACTTGACAACTAAAAGTACAACAGAAAACAAGCAGGGGTAAAGGAAACAACAAGCAAACTGAGATCCTCACAAAGCTAAAAGACGCCACCTGGCAGAAAACCAACGGAAAGCAAACTACTCAACATACACACACAAACCCAGCAACCGCCCAAACAAAGCAGGGTCAACAAACAAGTTCTCAGCCACCTGTTGCAAGAGTTCGCCTTCCTCGGCTGGAAAGCAGGTCGTCCAAGGTCCACCAATGGAGCTTAGGGACTCCGATTGCCGGCTTTCCGCTTTAGACTTCCTACCTCTTTTACCTTCCGGACCCAAGTTTGGTTTTGAGAGCAAACAACTACGTGGAGAGAAAGTTAGAATCTCTCTAGAGCAGATATGTTCTTCCTCTCCAACCGGAAAAGAGGCATCACCCTCATCTAGACAACCAATTTGCAAAGATCTTTCAACATTTGAGAGACCCTGACTCCGAGGTTTAGCCTTTCCAATTGAACAAACTATAGCTTGCCTATGCATGGAAAATAGACTCCAAAATCTGACCCCCCCAAGGCCCCTATTTTGCTAGGCGTGGTAGAGTGCCCCGGCTCATGAAGAATTTGTTGTGCATCGGTGACCAAACTCCCCTGAGGAAGGTTCATAAAAGCCAATGGTTCCACTCTAGAAGAGTTCAAACCGTCTGTAGGTGGAAGAGAGGGCTCCTTTGCAACACCAAAAGAAGAGGATTTTTGAAGGCAGTTCACAAGATCAAGGTTGGGGCAGCCAATATTTTTCACCCATTTTTTTGGGAAGGGAGAACCAGAACCGGCACTAAGCTTCCTTGGACATGTTGCCACTTTGTGCCTACCCTGGTTGCACTTGAAGCATTTAAAAGGCAGACCTTTGTAGTTGATGAACTGAGTCCAATAGCCACGAGAGGAAAGAAGCTTGATGGAATGATGGAAAAGGGTTTTGAGAAATCAACTAAGATGCAAACCCTGACAAATCTCTGCTGAGCTACCAAGTCCTAATCCAATTTGACGAAAACCCCTATCTTGCTAACCAATTGCTGAAGCATCCTTGGATCTCTTATGGCCAATGAAAGATTGTAAAACCTGACCCAGATTGGAGCTTTCAAAACAATTGTGTTAGCTGGGTCAAAAAAGGGGGTCCAAGGATGCATGAGCATGCCATGGTTTCCAAAAAAACTAGGGCCCATTATTCCACACAAAATCTTGTTCTTCCACTGTTTGGAAGAGGATCATGAAAAAACCATTCTGAAGCAAAGAAAGGGAGATCTCTGCAAAGTTAGGCTAGACGCCCTTTGACCAGTGCGAGAGCTCATCCCAGGAGAGGCATTTCCCCAAACATTGGCAAATAAGGGTTTTGCATCCAGATTTCTTATCAATGGCTAAAATATTCTCATCATTGATTTCTAAAATAGGTGAAACATTGGAAAAAACCAAAGGAACGTCTCCTAGGAAAGTTGGCTCAAGATTTGATTGGTTCTCCCCAACAGAAACACACCTCACCTCTTGTCTGTCAGCGACCACATCCCCCCAACCCACTGCTCTTGTTAACCTCATGATTCAAAAATGAGCTCCTAACAACCAGATGCGGTGAAAGTTTAGGGTTTAAACCAATAATAGAAGTATGGTATAATGTTCTCAAATGGGACAATTAGGACAAGTTGGGGTTTCCCAACTTGTCTGTTAGCGACGACATCCCCCAACCCACTGCTCTTGTTAACCTCATGATTCAAAAATGAGCCCCTAACAACCAGATGCAGTGAAAGTTTAGGGTTTAAACCAATAATATAAGTACGGTATAATGTTCTCAAATGGGACAATTAGGACAAGTTGGGGTTTCCCAACAAACCCTTAGGCGAAACTAAAAATAATATGAAATTTGCTCTAAAAACTAGCAAATCCTAGCAATAATAGATGTCCAAATTCTAAACAACAACATTCCACAATAACCCAAATAATTAATGAATATGAAACTATAATAAAGTACTTTTTGTGGCAAGATGGAGTGATGATGTGGCTGTTATTTCTTTGCAATAATTTTGATTTTTAAAATGCTGGTACAACTTTGTTTTCCCCTTCCAATCAGCATTGAAATCTTTGTACAAGCTTACAATAAATATGCCAAAAATCCCTACAATTTATTAGGGTTTTCAAAGAACAAATTAGAACTGCCAATAGTCAATTTAGCCCCTCCAAACAAGCTGCCACACTTAGAAAAATGGGAGAAACAAATCTGAAAATCAAACCCTTGTTCTATCCCTTTAACAAGGTCTCCAAGCTCCTCAAAATGAATTCGGCCCATTTGAGAAATTATTAACGTAATTTTTGGAATGTAAAATAAATTATTCCCTTCAATATTAGAGCCCAAAAACACTCTAACAACCTGTCCAAGTGAATCACTCCACTAGGAAAAAATATACAAATAATTATCTGAATTAATTCCCTTATTTTTAGCCCTCAATAATTTATTATTTGCCTTAAGTAGTTGAAATTTCAGAAATTCGTATCTTCCGGAATATTTGGAATTTCAATGCAAAAGTTAGCTCAAAATGATCACAAAAATAGTAGCCATCAAACAAAATTAGAATCAAAATTTTTCTTCCATGAGAAGTCCCTCAAAAGTTGTTCCGAAGTTCCAAGAACCTTAGTTATAGTCCTTGGTTTGTTTAAACTTGAAAATGAAGCTCAATTGCGCAACCAAACAATGAGAAATCAGTGCAAACAACTCTCCAAGGTATTCACTTCCTTTTGAACAAGGTGGTGATATAAAATACCTTTGTAGGTCCAATTGCATGCAACCATGCAAATCTGAAACACAATTACAACCCTTGAATAGAGCTGCCCTGAATGTAGGAATGAAGGTTTTTGTCCTCAAATCCTTGGCACACTTGAAGGTTTTCATCCTCAAGTTGTGGTGAAAAAGCTTGACATACTTGATCAATAATTCAGTATTCCCAAATTAACATGATCTTTGAATGAACAACTCACCTTCCTTTTATATCCATGCCCCAAGTGTGGTGCCCAAACTAGGAGGGAAACTTTTTTTAAAAAAATATTACAATAACCTCTTTATAATTTCACTTTAGGCCTTAAGTGTGCCTATGATTCTTAAAAAGGCTCCAACTTAAGTGGATATTAGATTATTATTATTTTATTTTAAGTATTTAAAAATACTTTTTATTCTAATAATCATATTATTTTAATTTCAAAATGGAGACATTACAATCCTTTCCACCCAAAAGTGCTTGTCCTCAAACGATTGCAATATCCACGGAGGTGTTCCAACATACCTTATTATACAATGTCTAATGGTAATTTCTTCACATGGAAAAAAAGTTTCAAACTGAACTTGTACCTTGCTGTACCCATGTTTTAGAGGCTGCTCCAGGGTGTCAAAGTCCACATAAAAGCCATCTAGTGGCTCTCTATGTTCCCATGCTTCCAACTCACTCAATACTGAGTTGGGCATGATGAAATCTACCATCATATCAATCCAATCATGGCCTCTGGAAGATATCAAATGGCTGCCTTGTTTGTAGAGGTCCACTTGAACCAACTCAATGAATGCATACTAGTAAGGTTGTAGTCACAACTCACCTTACTTATTCCTTTATGTTTTGAGGAAGACTCCCAAATATGCAAAGTAGCCAAAAGAATTATCAGGTACAACATACCTTTGAAGCAACTCATCACCATATGCAATCCACTATGAATGGTCCCCATCATATGCACAACATATTTTATCCCAGGCTGCCCCTTTTCATGACTGCTATGTATGTGACCATGTAAACATCAAAGGAATGTTTAAAGAGAAGTAAGGTACACCGCTGTTCCATACTCACAAATTTTACCCATTTCTTGTGCAAATCGTGGTCTCCAAAGATGTCATTTCCCGAACTCAAGAACAGTAAACAATTAAATCAGTCATGTTGTTCCCACAAGGGGGCTGCAGTAGAAGCAAAAAATCTGATTTTTCTGATTGCACAAAATCAGAAACACAAAGAATAAGATCTCCCCTGATCATGAGTAACAAAGTACCTTCAAAACCAATTTTTTTATGTGTGCTAGGTGGCTGTCATGAATGACACAACTCAGAAATTTTAGTAACAAAAATTTCAGACTTATCAACAATTTCAAGCTTCTTTGTTGGCTGTAGTAGTGGCATAGAAACTGAGTTTTCTGATTGCACAAAATCAGAATCACACAAAGTAACATTTTTCTTTGGTGTGTCATAATGCTTCCAAAATCAAATTTCTTATTCATGATGGGTGGCTGTAATAGATTGCTCAACTCAGAATTTTCAGAAGCAAAATTTCCATACCTTCCAACAACAATTTCAGGGCTCTTAGTTGGCTCTCATGTACAAATAATGTGCCCTTTTTTGGGGGTCAATGGCCAAGATTGTTGCCAACGATTTTCTAAATTTTCCAGATGGGAAAAAGACAAATTTTTCTTCACCAATTTACCTTGCCAACTGTTGCTCATGATTTGAGCCTTTGCCTAATTTACGATGGACCTTAAATCTTCTTCCATGTCCTCCATATCATCACATCCAATTGGTTGCCTATGTATAGAAGCCAACTTATTCCTTGCATTGCCTTTTGCAAGGGATCTCCAAAATAAACCTACACATGAAGCAAACAAGTTAGGAAAAACATTGGTGTTTAATAACACCCTTTTGATCCAATTGTCAATCTCTACGATCATAAGGTACATCCTTCCTTGTTGCCTTGGTCCTCCCTTGCAACTCTTTCTTACTTGAAAACCAAGAGGTATTTTCTTGTTGCTTCCGATATGAATGTAGCAACTTCCTCTTTCCTTTTTTCTTCCCCTATGATGGCTTGGAATTTATGTATGTATCTTTGCACCACCCTCTTTATGTTGGAGGGTGTGATGCTCACCTCCTTGAGACCCATGCACAACATGTACACCCAAAATCGTGAATGAGACAAGCTGGTAATGCAAAAAACAGGCGTCAAATGATTATCAACAGCTCTTGCAATGACCTATGGGTCATAGCACTTGTCACCTGTTACTGTTCTCATGTCTAGCCAAGTTTTTCTCTTAGCACATCCACTTAAAACACCATAGACAAGGGCTGTATAAGGACTGTAACAGCCCTTAATTGCTTGCCCTTTCCCTCCAAAAGACATTGCCCACTTTGCATAACTTGAAACTTGTGATCCCACATTGCAAGCTTCTACCACACTATCATAGGACAATGCATTATTTCATATGTAGTGCATCCTTTCACCTAAAAACTGACTTGTAGCTGATTTACCAACAACAATACATACCTCAAGCCTTGCCATTGGTTGGATACCCTCCTCTTGCATCTTCCTTCTAAATACACAGATTATATGGAGCATATGAAATGTATCAAACGAATGGTGATGCTTACCAATTTCATGATCTGTTTGCATATTTTTTGGCATGCCCTTCACCTTGTCCTCTTGCATGACTTGCTTCTTACCACAAGTGGCTGCCCCACTTGATCCTTCTTTCATAGTGTGTCTAGAGTTCATCTCTCTTGGTTCATCCATCCTTTTGGTTTGCTCTTCAACTTCAGTTTTGGATGCCTCCCAATCTTCCCTTTTTGGCTCTGTTTTTTCTAATTTTTTGATCTTTTATGATTTCTCAAAGCTTGCTGGTTCTGTACTTACATGTTCTGAATTTTTTTGTTTTCTTTCCTTTTCTGATTTTTTATATTTGTTTGTATTGAGTGACTTAGTATTAAGTGTCCTTTGGCTGCCCCAAAGTGTTTGACATTTCTTCATTGATGTCTCCCATTTGCAGCTCTCTTTGTTGCCCCAAAAGGGCTGATTTTTTTTGGTTTGAAGTTGCAACCTTGTCAAATTTTTCCATGAGGTGATGCCCTTGGGTGACCAACCCCTGGTGCGACCACTCATAGGCAACCCCTTCTAAATGTGCTATGATGAATATTAAGGCATCCTTTACCTCCATGGGACGAAGTGTTAGGAATGTACCTAACTTATCCATCCATGCCCCAACTGAAATATTCGTAGACCCATTGAAAATGGGAAGAGCAATCTTCTCCATGGCCTTATGTAGCTGCCGTCCCACCTGAGAACCATCCCTACCTCCTTTCCATGACACAGTCATTGAGATTCATCTTCTCCCTGAAGGGGGGTGGGTATGTCATATACTCCACATAAATCTCCATCAACCGATCTTGGGACCAAGTGATCCCTTCCATTCTAATCCTGTCCATGCCACTGTTTGACAAATACCCATCCATCCCACTATACCCAAGATATGGCTCTGATACCCATTGTAATGTTCCCAAATGGGACAATTAGGACAAGTTGGGGTTTCCCAACAAACCCTTAGGTGAAACTAAAAATAATTTGAATTTTGCTCTAAAAACCAGCAAACCCTAGCAACAATAGATGTCCAAATTCCAAGCAATAACATTCCACAATAACCCCAATAATTAATGAATATGAAACTATAATAAAGTACCTCTTTTTGTGGCAAGATGGAATGACGATGTGGCTGGAATTTCTTTGCAATAACTATGATTTTTAAGATGCCGGTACAGCTGTGTTTTCCCCTTCCAATCAAATTTGAAACCCTTGCACAAACTCACAATAAACATGACAAAAATCCCTACAATTTTGTAACGTTTTGATTGCACACTAGAACATGCAAGTCTGTAATGTTTCCATTACATAATACTATATAATTGATTTGTTTAATACATGATCTTGCTAGAACATTTATTCTAGTCTTCTTACCCTGATTACATTTTTAACTTGTATAAGTGACATGTTTTCTGTTGAAGCATGTAATTTCTAGGTGCAATGTCTTGAAAACCACTAATAGGGTTTTGATGTTACTCACAAGTAATGTTTCAAATTTCAATAATGTGGCACATCACTAACTGTTTGGGTTTCTTGTTCATTTTCAGAAGTTTTTAGTGGTCACTTGCAACTATGTGGCTCGTCAATGCGGCGTACCAAAGATGGCATCAATTGAAGAAGCGAAAAGGAGGTTGATTCAAAATCAATTTCCAATTGTCTATTGTTTATATGTTTTTTGATATTCTTCTTGCAGTGTACAAAAATTCATATGACGTAGCTATCTGTAAGATGCCATTGTATGCAATTTAGTGTACAAAGTTCTTAATGGATACTACAATGGTTTGTTGCCTATTTACTTAACTTCTCAAACATTGAATTCGTCTTTTGAACACATAGGTATATGATTCTCTTTATGTTTTTAATTTCCCTTTTTGCATAACTAACCAGTACTCTATGGTACGTCTGTTATATCCATATCTGTTGTATCTGATGTGGATACTGGTACATAAGGATCCGATACACCAAATTTTGCATCTTGTATCAAGATATGGCTCAGATATGATAATGCTGTATTTGGGGCATATCCGGATAGGCACAGCCATATTGGGGTAGGCATGGATGTATCTAGGCCTTATCCTATGGTATTTGATTAGTCTCTTGGTTTTCTATGTTTATCTTTGCCCTTTCTTTCAGGAGTTTAGAGCTCAATATAGCTAGATACTCAAAAGAAATGTACAGGATACAAATCTATCCAGTTTTCTATAAGATAAGAGTGTACCTTCACAATATTGATTGTAGCTCATGGATAGTTTCGGCAATTGGAAATGGAGTTAATTTCTGGGATGGATTGAATTTTATGTTATCTACATTAACAAGTTGAAACAAATATATTTTGCTTGTTTGGACATGATTTTGTGATATTTTATGTTAAAACTTGACACTTGTTTGGGGTTTTTACAATGTGATAAGCAGATATGCAAACCGAATGAGTCAAATTTAAATTCATATGGTTTTATACAAAATAAGAGGCCATCTTAAAGATAACAATGCACAAATTTTTTCTTTGCTTGTCTATTATCTTTTACCATTTCAAGATCCTATATTAAATCAATCAAGTGCTTAAATGATGGTAATTATTATTGGAAAATTATTCTAAGCTTTGTCTGGTTACATTCAGTGAATAGGGGTCCATATTGTAGATAGTTCTTGTTGTTCTGTGTATATAAATTGTTGTTTTATGTCTTTTGTATTCCATAGTATTTGCATTTGCATGTGTATGTGTGAAGGATCAGATGGTGGATCTTGAGGTTTCTAATGCTTAGACGGAAGCTGTTTTCACACAAGAATTAGTTTAGATACCAATACAGATCTTAGCCCGTGTTAAGATAGGTACTCTTAAGTTTAGATAGCCCGGTCATTAATTGATTGACTTGGAAGAACTATTTCATGTGCCACCAATACATCTTAACCCGTGTTAAACAGGTACTCTTAAGTTTGGATAGTCCGGATTGGCCACTTCTTAAATTGGTGCTAAAATTAACTACATAAGAAGCTGGGTGCTTTTGTTGCATTTATTCCTCCCTTTTTCTCTTTGATGCTCTATGTAATTGTCCAGAGAAGTCTATTTAATTTTTTTCACATATATTTTGGTGGTTTTCCGCACTAGAAGTCTGTTTTAGCATCCTCAAACAATTCCAACCTCCACAAGAAGCAGTTTAATTGCTGTTTCAGCTTTTAATTGAGGTCTGTTGAGGCCAGCATGATTCAGACTCAAACCGTCTGAAAGGTGCTGATAAAGATGCATGCATTCAACAAACTATGATAAGTTGATGTGTGGTGCAAACATAATTGTTTTTTTTTCTATTTAAGTGTCCTTTTCATTATCATAGATACAAAATTTGAAGGGTACCTGTGAAATCTCGCCAAACTTGCGAGTCAAATTGCAGGGTGAGTAACTCCACTGTGATTCATGTTGTGAGTTTCTGCAGAGTACTTGCGAGTCTGTGCGGAAAACTCGGCAGTCAGCAAATTCATTTTTTTGGAGACTATTTAATTTTTTTATATGGCTATGGATTTGAAGGATTTTTCAACAATTTTCTTGCTTTGCATTCTCTAAATTCATTTCTTATGCTTTTTAACAGAATTTTGCATGTTACTCAAATTCGTTTTATGAATTTGAATATATTTTTAATTTGTCAAGTTTTTGTGGAGTTTTACTGAGTTTTTTGCGTGTCTTGAATCCTAGTCAAAATTATAGGTTGCTAAGTTTTACCAAGTCCGAGTTTTAAAACTATCCATTTTATGACATGATTCAGATCTGTGATTGGCTGGTCTTTAATATTAGGAATGTTATGTTAAGTTTGTTATGGTATAGCATATTCAGGAAGCTTTGCATTGAATATGCTTATAAGCAATGGGGTTGATGCTATATTATATTATTATTTCCCTTCATTTATGTTATAGTTGAAACAATAGTATACATATTCAGCGAGCACTCGCCGAGATTTTTGCTGGGAGAATACTTGCCGTAAAAACTTACTTTTTTTTTAATAAAAAATCGCGAGTATTCCTGCAGTACTCGTTCAGTACTCACGAGTATTTGCAATTACTTGGCAAGAACTGTGGGAATACTCGCCCGCGTCTGCACATGCCCAGTACGCAGCTAGATAGGTAAAAAACATATCCAGATTTGTCAAAAATGCAGACAGAACACTCCAAAAATGTGGTAAAAACACATAAATGTATCCTTTTTAAGTTGCTGAGTATTGGCGAACATTTGCCAAGTAATTTTTTTTGGGGCTGGGCGAGTACTCGTCGAGTATGGGTATGTAATCTATGGTTGAAACCTTATTGCCAAGAACACTAAAGTTTTTTTGTTCATACATAAATGTTATAATAGTGCAACATCTAGACTCCCGAACTAAAATAAATGGTCACTAAGACATTTGGGAACCGCCAAATTACTCATCAGACTTGTCCAAGTAGTTATATGATATTAAAATATGGTCTAAATTGTACTTTCACCTGACAAATGCTAAATATTATCTGACCAGTGGGTTAGTCAATACATTCTTGTTTCTGCGTATTCTGTTTGAAAAATTCCCCTGTTGAATGGCTCGAAAAAATAATTATTACCAACCTGGAGAATTTTGAAATCTAGCAGTAGTAGAATAGAAGAGACAGCTGGTTTTATTGTTTACTGTTGCAAAGGGCCTGAAATGTATCCTGTTAGAACTTATCCAAACAATTATGATTCTCAATCTTCCAAAAGTGCCATTTTTGCATCAGAAAACATAAAAGGGACAGCTGGTCAGATTACAGGAGGGACTGAACTATGCCAAGGTCATTTTTGGCATTGCTAGATGCCAAAAATGTAAGGGAATTGTCTAGCTAAACATGGAATAAGGGTATGAATTTTTCACTTTTTTGGAATATGGCACTTATTCGCAAATGTTTTCTCTATGCACACATAAGAGGAGACATGAGACTAGTATTCCTAAGCTATGTGCAATAATGAGCCCGATATTTTTTGGATGCCTTGTTTCTGGCTTTGTTGTTTTCTAGGACATCAAAAGTCTGGTGATCGCCAATCTGTACAAGCTAACACAGGCCATTTTGTGGGATTCAAAATGGCTTTCCATCCAATGTGTGCACTGTTCAAAACCTCTAAAACGCTGCTAGTTTTCTGGAACCAATTGGAGACACCCTGCGAGTTTTTGTTTGTGTCTTGTAAAAAAGCCTAATGGGGTTTAATCAGCTATGCTCAAGATTATTTTACAGAGATATTCTTTGATTTGTTTTCTAAGGAATTGACTACTGTGACATCCTTAGAGAGAGAGAGATGTTATATGGATAATGAAGCAACATATCATGACATTTTCATGTATCATGGGCCTTAAGGAGTGCTGGGTCTTGTACATTTTTTTTTACATATATCATATGATTCCTAGACATTTTTCAAATCTCTTTGAGGCCCTCTATTTTCTATCCAATTAGTGCCATTGCATTGCTCCCATAATCAATTTTATCCATTTCTTGTCCTAAGTATGTTGGATGAGGTCCCTCCCCTATGTAATGCACTATCCTTAATTTTATCTGTCAAATTGTTCTTGAATTGTTTTCCATCACCAGCATATTTCGTTTGGCAACATTTACTTCAAAAATCTGTAAACAACTGGAATGAATCACATGATATCACATGATCACCTCTCATGTTTTGGCCTTCAGAAATTTCTTATTATTATACTAAGTATTGAAGACTCAAATTTTGATCACACACATTCTCCATTTGAAGATTTACTTTAGTTTTTTAAATATCATTGGAGATTTTGGCTTGGTGCGGTAGCTGTTCTTGTTGCCTGTTGGATATTTGTTTTCAAATTGACATTTTTTATAGAATATGGGTCACTTTGAGTCCTTTAGTTTTATGGGGTTAGTGGTTTGTATGTCAGCATGTTTTGATCAGTGAGACTGTCATTTTGATTGCAGTTCCCGTCTTTTATCACTTCCAGCTTTTTGTGACGTTCCAATTTGAAAGCTTGGATTGAGAATCACCATAAGTTTTCATTGTTGATTCAACAGGTGTCCTGACATAGTCTTGATCAATGGGGAAGATCTTACACCATATAGAGCAGCTAGCAGAGAGATAATGAATGTGCTCAGGCGGTTTGGCACACTTGAGAGGTTTTTATTTATAGTTATTGACTTGATGCACACATTCTTATGATCTCTTTCCTGTTTCTTGTAAAAGCAGAGTCATGTAGGTAGCACATGACTATGTTGGTTATAAGTTATAACCATGGCAAGTATTATGTGTAAAATACATTTGCATGGGATCACTTTACAGGTCAGGATTGGATGAATGTGGTCTAGATATCACATATGAGACCAAAAAACGTGCTGCATTAGAGCCCCTTCCCAACCATTTCTTAGGTTTTGTAATAGGCTTTGAATCTGCAAGGGAATGTGAAAAGGAGCGCATGGAAGAAGAAACAATTACTTCGACAGGATGTAATCTTGGACACTCGATTCAGCATTCAGCTTCTGAAAACAAATATGAAGGGGCCAATGCTTCTGCAAGCAAGACTACTTCAGGGATTGAGAATGAGTGTCAGAGCGTTTCTTCTGATGACAGAAATCTGCTTATGGTTGGAAGCCATTTAGTAGCTGAAATTCGTGCAATTGTGGAGACAGAGACAGGGTTTCAATGTTCCTGTGGAATCTCCTACAATGTATGTTCTACTTTTTCAATTTGATGCAAATCATTTTTTTTGATAATATGGACTTGCAAGCCACAATATAGTGACTGTTGTAAAATCTTAGTTATCTCAATACATTTGAGGACTTCGTACCTTGGATGGTACTCTACTAATGGAAATCAGAGCGGAGATTTTTTTTGTCAAACAATATGTAAAATATGCTTGACCCTTCTAATTGTTAATTAATTTTACATTGCAAACATTAAAAAAATAAGATTATACGGAAGAAAATTTGTACCGTTGATAGAAGGAGATAGACGTACCTGCTTCCCTCAACGCTTTCTTCCACAAACTTAATTTATATATTCAAAGTTTAAGTCTATAAATGCACTGTATAAATCTCAGCAAATAGCTAAGACTTGAGATAAAATCTAGAAGCTACAAAATCCCGAGAATCTCATATTAGTGTATCATCCAATCCAATGCTTCACTGCTAAAATCACACGTAAAACTGGAGTCTTAGTGGGCAATAAAGTCCAGAGGAAAACAATCTGTGCCCGCCTATGTTTGGACAATTTGAGATCCTCTATAAAGATCTTAAAAAAAGAGAACCACTTTGCATCTTTGGATGCTGATAGTGGTGATATGACATTTACAACATGACTTGAGGAAGCAAATATCTCTAACCTAACAAAGAAGACAATGGAATAAAGGAATGATAGAGAGCTAGGAAATGGTGATTGTATTCAGTTTAGCTGTCGCGCTTATCTCATTGTATTGCATGATAAAGATCAGATGATAGAAAAGGAGTGAAGAATGAGAGAATCTAATTAGCTTAAGTTAAACATATTGTATTTGGATAAAGAAATTGAAAAATTGAAGTAGACACAATGAACTTTCAAAAAAGACATGACAAACAATGAGAAACATAAAATTAAGATAATAGAACAAGAATCAAGGGAGTTTTCACCAGATCTAGGAGAATCCGGTTATCAAGCCCAAATTTGGTCCAAGACTGTTTATATGGAGATCTAGTATAAGAGACATTGATGAGACTTTATTAAGTTCATTCAGCCAAGAAACATACCAAACACAAGAAATAGATACAATTCATGATCCCACTGCAGCCTTATCTAAGATATGAAGGTGATAGGCATTCACACGAAGCTTGGTTTGGTTGTCATATTGATTGTGACTTGTAATGAGTAAAGCAAGTAAACAAATTGCACATTTTGGAGCCATCCTTATGGGTAGAATTCTCCACTAGCATATGAAAAGGAAAAATTAAAAAGAGTCAAATGGTGCATTAATTATTATAATTTTCTTTGACTAAATTTTCCAATACTTTTTCATATTCCTTTACCAAATAATTTACTGTGTAGAGTCTGAATAAATTTGATAAATAACCATATAATTTTTTAGAGACTATGATAGACATTTTAAAGAAATTGAGTCAATTCATTATGGGTTGGGGTTGGAACTTCAAAAGGAGCGATATGTTCTAGGTCTTAGTGCAAGACTAAGTAACCTGATAAGATAACATGATTTTACAATTTTAGAGGCATCTCGAAGCTTGCATTGAGATTAGAAAATCATGGCAATCAGAGTCAACATGGATCAACGACAGAGTCCTAAAAGGAATTCATACAAAGATTAGCTTAAAGAGATGGTTTTAAAGAAATGACTGCAACAAGAGGCATTAGGATTGTGGAGTGCTATAAATTCCTCACGACTTGACAACTTGTTATCCTAGATTCAATCAATGTTTTCTTGTATATAATGCAATTTATGATAGTTGGAGCGCACACCATAAAAATTGCAAGCAACTAGGAAAGGCAAAGCTCCCACTTAGTATGCAATAAGCTCATTAGATAACCATGACACAAGTAAACAATACACAATACATAGAGGAAGTCACCCCCCTAAATACCTTTACACAACTCAAGCTAAGACACATGAAGAAAATCACAGTCAGGGTGGTTGAGTTGGAGTATTTTGAGGTTTTGAAAAAGATAAGAGACAGTGAAAGACCCACATTTTCTTTTACTTACGAGCAATTGGGATTGCCCATTTGAAGAAGTGTGTGATTTTTCTTAAAGGACCAGTTTTCCATATCTTGAGGAACAAATTGCATGCATAGATTTGGAATAAAATCTGATAAGAGTCTTGTGAATAAATACATCATCTTTCCTTTCCCTAAACTCATAGAGGTCTTTCTCGAAGTAACCGCCAGCTGTACCTAAGAACCACATCACTAAGGCTCGTCCTTTATGGAGTAGAATAACAACTAAAATTTTATTTTATAAGTAAAACATTGGATGGAATGTGACCCTAGACAACATTAAGAGTATGCCACCTATCAGCTGGCAGGGCAGTTAGGAAGCTCCCTACGAAGCTTTATCACTAACACAAACCTTCTGGAGGAGTTCCCACTCCTAAGCTTGTCTTCAAATGTGGTTTGGTGATGCTTTTAATCCATCCTAGCCCTATTTTCTCTGATTACTAACATTGTCTCATGTGTGTTCACACGTTATTATTGTCTTGTATTTTTTCGCTGTGTAAGTGTCTAGGTGGGGACGATCCTAATAGTGGTGCAGGAATTAGTAAGTTTCTTTCCCAGCCAGTCAACTAACCAGCCAGCCAGTCACCCATGCAAACAATAAACTGAGTTATAAAGACACTACTGCATAAAAGATGCAAACTATGAACAATATGGTAGAATGAATCCATAAGAAAATGAGATGAGACCATGTAGATGCATATTCACAATCAATTGCAAAAGATGGAAAGTAGAGTAAGAGATCTAAAGAGATATGGAAGACGATATGATTGAAGAAGTTGAGAGACCACCCCTTAAACACTCCTTTGACAAAGAGGGGTAAGAAAGACAATCTATATAACTTCGACTCAAGAGTACTTAACAAGGCTCAGGCCAGTAAATGTTTTCTTTCAAAAATTTAAAAAATAAAATAAAACGTTGAAACTAGATTATGTGACCTTTGTGAAAAGTATCAGATGATTAGATTCATAGGAGGATTGAATCCTTACTCTGGAAAATATGTAAACCAAAATGACCCCAAAATTGATGGGAGTTAAACAAAGTATAGAGACCTAAGAAACTTAAGTATGGTATGAATATAAGATTTCACCACAAATGACACTCTAGAAGGTTTTAGTCTTTAGACAATTTTTAGTGCTTTGCTAGACTACTTGATCTCCTTGAAAAATATCTATCACTTAGGTATATAGAAGTTATAAGACCTCATGTCCAAAATTCTGTAATCTTGAACAGCCCTTAAAATAATCCTTAGCTTTCAAAATGAAAAGCTCTAAACAACATACCAAACCCTAACACAAGAATAAAAATATTCGACATGACATCTATAAGGAAAAGGTCTGAAGAGAAAAGGGACCTCAATGTTCTAAATATAAGTGACATCCTTTGAAGATTATTGGGTCAAGAAAAATAACAAAACCAACCCCACAACAAGAGGAATTAACAAGAAATATCTTGAAAAATGTTTCAGTGTAATGTCCCTATTTCTGGTTCACAAGTAAACATGTATTGAAGACCTTTAGTCTACTTTTCCCCATAGACTAAGGGATAACTTTTGGGGATTTTATTTTATTAATTGACTAAGATTGCCTGAATAGTGATTTTGATCATTTGACCATATAAGGGAATTTTAGTTAATTAATAAAATATTTTTAAAAAGTGGGTTTTACCACTAAAGCATTTTATAAAAGTGGTTTTAACCACTATTGCACTTGAGAGTTCAAATAATATTGGGAGAAGGTATTTTAATTAATTGTTTGCCCAAAAGTTATTTAATCACTCTTGTAAATTGAAAATTAATTAATTATTTATTAAATTATTGCCTGAGTAATTTTAATTACTAAATCTATTTTGGCAATTAATTTAATATTATAAGTGGGAAATGTTGGCTAGGAGGGAAAATAAAATAAGAAAATATATTTTGAAAAGTGGTTAAGTGATTTAAAAAAAGGTATTTTGCCTCCAAGAGTGGGTCGCCCCACTTTGAAAACTATATATGGACTTGAGGGCTTCTATTTTAGACACGCTGAAATTATATATTGAATCTTCATGCTTGAAGAATGATTGGGATGGATGCCTAATGAATGCTACTGTTGTTTGAAGGGTGATTTCATTCCGAAATCACATTGAAGACATTTTGCTGTTTGTTGGTTGTTGATTTGATCAAGTATTTTCCATTTTTTTGCATTTTAGGTCATCATTTCTGGGCGAGATTGAACAAATATCAGATGTGAAGGCTTTTAATCAATTTTGAGGCACTTTCGAATCATTTCCAAGTATGGTGAACCCCCAAAGGGTGACGTCACCCTTCTTGGGTGACTTCTGTATTTTTTGAGGGTTTATCTTGCTCAGAAAAATCTGAAATTTATGTAATCTAATCTGTCATATTTTAATGATCATTTTGAGTATTTATATGGCTCAATACATTCAGTTTTGAAGGAATTATGCAATTTTTCAGTTTTCAAAAAATCTAGTAAAAATTAATCATTTTTGAATTGAAAAATAAGTACTTTGGCATATTCAGATTTGGGAGAATAATTGCAATTTTTTGAAATTTAATTGGGAATTTTTTGAACATTTTAAAATGAAAAAGTATTGATTTTAGTCCCCAAACCCTAGCGCCAAGGCCAAGTGGGACGATTTATTCCTAGGGCTGCAAAGTTAGGTTTTTGGCGTATTTTTTGTTGATTTTTAGTTTAGAACTAATTGGGATTTGTGGAGATTTCTATTCTTGCATATTCATCCCTAAAAAGGAACATTACATTTAGCCTATCAAACTCTTCTTCATTAAGAGGCAAAATAAATGGTATAGAAGATTTAATTTTGGTAGACTCAAGTGTTAGGCACAACTTCATTTCTAATGATTTTCCCAAAATTATAAATTCAAGGAAGTTTAACAAATGGATACCTATGCACCTAATATCAAAATAGAAATGCAACAATGTAGCAATTGTCTAAATTTTGATGTAATGAAAATAGGCAGATACAACTGGTTGTTGACCAGGGGAATCTAAGAAATTATCTTGATGCATCCTGCAAATCATGTCTTACAATTTGAGAAAGGTGGAAAAATCAAACTATATGATGACAAATATAATTTGCTTGCGCCTTTAGTCTCCCATATACAACTTCAAAGATTTATTAGAAAATATAAATTATTTCCATGAAGTCCTTATCAAGGAAAATTATGACGAGGAACCAAAAATTCAAATTTAGGCAAGTGCAATTCCTTATTCTACCAATAAAATAGAGCTTTTCTTAATGGCCAGTCACCTGGATTGCCTTTTTTTTGTTGGGTAAATTCACCTTGTGGGGTGTCCTTCAGCGGAGATGCCATGTTTGAGGGGTATCTCTTCTGTCAAATTCACCTAGGACTTGAACTTGGCCTCGTCTATTGGGTGAGGGGTATCTCTTATGTCAAATTCACGTAGGACTTGAACTTGGCCTTGTCCGTTGGGTACACCACACCCAAAATCGAATGTGGTAGTTTACCCCATAGTAGAAAAACTCAGGAACCGTGGTTGCTTGGTAGCCAAAAATCGTGACCCGTATTCGAGACTCTGCAATTACTCGGCACTTTCATCACTAATTTAAAAAATATATATAAATTCATAAAATACACTGAAATACATAATAAAATGAAATGAATGTAGACATGATTGTAGAGATTCAGAGAACACATAACCCAAGGTCATAAACATGTTTTATATTAGTTTTTAAGCAAATAAGAGTACAATGTGAATGTCAAATGCTTTATTTTAAACAAAAAGAAGACTAAAATGGCTCATGGAACTTCTCTCCAACTCCTTTGCTGCCCTCTTGAAGTGGAAGGTAAAGACTGCATAAATTTCAATTCTCATATTTGTTCTTTGCCCCTTATCATTCAATTGATGATAAACACGGAACTTCCACAAATCCATTTAAAACAAGAAAAATATAAACATGGAGCAGAAAATTGAAATAGCTTTCAACACCTACATCCAATCAGAACCTTGAAATCTTGTACCATTTCACTGCTGTTTTCAGTTTTGCTCAAGAAAGACTAGTATAGTATAGAAAAGAACAGGGCTCAAAAAAAGATCATCAAAAACATTTGAAGGTTGGTTGAAGAAGCTGAAAATCTAACATAATGAAACTAGTCTTTGAAGAGGAAATAATGAACAATTGAGTGATGTAGAAGGAACAGAAAAATGTTGAAACATATGAATGACTCAAAATTAGTGCCTATTCTACAGGTAAATGCTAGAAAAAATGACAGCAGAATGAAATATTCACAATTTTTTTTGCACTTTCCTTATATTTTCTAGGTTGTCAGGTTTTGGCCGGTTATCAAGCCAAAAACTGCGGTTTTCGGCAGGTAACTGCTCTTAGCAGTTTTTGGCCTGATAACCAGCCATCGGTTTTCTGGCAGTCTACCCATCTGGAAAAAAAAAAAGAAGGTTTTTCGCGGGTACCCGCAATTTTTAATACACTGGTTTACTCAATACAACATTCAACATTTGTACAATTTTAACGTGTAACATGTCTCTTGGGGATTTGAACACAAGTCTTCACTGTAAAAGCCCCGATGATTTACCACTTGAGCTCATCCCATTCAACAGCCGGATGGCCATTTGAATAAGATGTGGATCACAAAATGAAAATAATTTAGGAATCAAATTGCCAGCTGATATTTATTCTGCATATAGGCTAAGTTACTGGGCAAAGCAAGAGGTGGAAAATCGGGTTCAAGAGTCACTAGAAAAAGATACATTACAGCGTTACAGGGATTTTTTGTGCCAGCTGTTTTCGTTAGAATGATGATATGATAAGAATGGGTATATGCTGTAGATACTTTTAGTGGAACTGCTGTATTTTCAAAAAAATTTAGCAGTAGATATTACCAGGTTAGAATCAAAGAAATGGATCTAGCTAAGATAACCTTCGCAACAACAATTGGTCACCATGTCTTTCTAACAATGCCCTTTGAACTCAAGACGACCCTGACCGAGTACAGACATTTTCATCCTTACCTAGTTATATTTGTTGATGTGTTCCTAGATGACATTGATTTTTAGTAGATAAAAAGGGGAAAAGGAGCATTTGTCATTAATAATAATTTATCAAAATATGACTAATTTAAGAAGGAAATTGAACTTTTTGGGACATTTAGGATCCAACAATGATATAGTAGTAGTAGTTGACCTGAAAAAGATCAAACTTGTATGTGATTGGAGACCTCCAACTAATTCACATGAAGGCTTCTATAGAAGTTCTGTGCATGGATTCTTTAGATAACAAAACCTTTGTAGGAATTTAAGAAATACTAAGGAAAACCAAAAGATCTGAGTGGACAAATATGCAACAACCTTCTTATAACATTTTTGTGGAGATGTTACTAAAAGCTCCTATACTTAAATGACTGCAGCCGACTAAGCAATTCACAATTCACACATTTTCTAGTGATCATGTCATATGAACTGTAGTATTCTAGATTTCTAGGATGACAAGAAGTAACCTATAAAATTTATGCTGCATGCAATCAAGAATATTTAGCAACCAAGACATGGAAACAATACCCTAGATATTGGAAACATGTATAAAAGTATGCAACAAGACCTTTTCACATACAAACTCCATTAAAGCATTTGGTAGGTCATATGCTCAAATATAATGAGAGCACAGACAAATAGGTAAGCATTGGAAAATAATGCTAAATTAAACAAATTAAATTAAATCCTTAAGAAGGAAATATATGACATCTGGTCTATACCTGATTATAAAAAGGAAAATGTTTCTATTGACATTTCACCTGTCAAGAATGATTGAATTATGATAGTAGTTGATAGATTAATCAAATGGCAAATGAAGCATTACATTTTTTACCTATCCTTGTTTACCAAAACCTTTTTAAGTAAGGAAGACTTAACAATAATAGAGAATAACATGCACCCCAAGTATAAGGAGTTGCTAAGATCTCTTGTTGGAACATATTATTAATAGATAAATGGCTGTACAATAGAAAGTATTCAATCGCAAGCATTATCCCCCCTTAAAGCAATATACAGATGTCAACCTTTTGCACGAGATACAATATATTTACTTATTAAAAAAGTAACTTCTTGTTGATAAAAAGGACTTACAAGACCATATTTATGATAAGTGAAAATCCCAAATAATAATTAATTTAATCAAATGATCTATTAAACTAGTAGAGAAAGCTACTAGACATAACTTGTCAAGGACAACGAGTCTTGATAGGGGTTTTTGTTAAGATCTTAATTTGATCAATACCTTACCCTTCATGTTTCAATTTAAATGAACGCTAGTCTATAGACAAACTAGACAAAAGCACCTTCAAAACCCAATGACATCAATAAACATTATTTTTTATTTATGAAATCATTCTCGTCACACATGACATCATTTTTTAACTCAAATTAAAGGGGAGAATTATTTTATGGAATAATAACTAATTATCATGTTAATTGAGCATGCTTGTTGGAATTAGTCTTATTATATCTATTGGGTTGACCTATTGATGGTTTATTATCATGCTGATTGGGCCAATTTATTAGATATTTGTTTTCATGTCGGCTATGGTGACATGTCATCATGTTTAATTGTTGTATGCAACAAATTAAGATAGATCTACAACTTATCGTACTTAGTGAAGCCAAGATCGGATAAGGTAATCAACTAACATTTATTGCGATACTTTGTATAACGGGAGCATGACCAAATTGGATCTGTTATACCTAATTAAGGGAGCACTTATCATACAACACTAAAGGAGAGGGTTCCAAAGCCTCTAGGCAAATAATATCATGCAATAACCCTAACTAGGTCTTCTAATGCATAAAATAAAATCTAATCTAGTGTTATCAAGGCTTATAAAACAAAGGTGGATGGCTGAAAACAAACAAGGGATCATGGTAGGCAAATGGGGGCTTAGATCACCTAAGATGGAAGATTGCAAGACAAGAAAACCCTATAGCTACACTAAGTTTAAGTGTAGAAGTAATCTAAGTAAGGAGTTATACATTCAAACCTATTCCTTTGTGCAATATCTGTCCATCAAATGAAATAACAAAAGTTAGAGATACTTTACTCGAGTCTCAATCTCCTCCTTGGCCAATGGTGCTTTGCAAGAGATGGTTGTGGCTTTGTAAGGATCACACTAGTTGAAATCAGCTTTAGGCTAAAAGATTCTTATTTGCATCCAAGACTTCTCACAAGACAAGCCATCTTTCTTTCAAGGCAAACCCTAAGCAATGGCTCTTTCAAATATAAATGTCGCAGAATTGCGAGTTGTAATGATGTGAAAATGAATGTTCCTCTCTATTGGATTGAAGTGAAGTATGTATTTATAGCAATGGATAGGTCCTAACCCTTCTGAAATTTTAGTCGACAAGGTCGTTTTGCCACAACCCAGTTTTAAAAAGTTACCATCCGGCTGCTAACCAGGTTGGCCATGGCAGACCTAGTTGCATAATGTGCACCGTAACTTTCA
This sequence comes from Torreya grandis, assembly GCA_037957365.1. Taxonomy (NCBI): domain Eukaryota; kingdom Viridiplantae; phylum Streptophyta; class Pinopsida; order Cupressales; family Taxaceae; genus Torreya; species Torreya grandis. The sequence goes on along the minus strand of JARHVA010000298.1, from coordinate 1,288,271 downwards.
CAATTGGGTCAACCATGGCCGACCTAGTAGGAAAAGTGGGTTTTTGCTTAGTTAGGGGCTATTGAGAGGAGAATTGCCTAGGGGATCAAGGCATGAAAGGTGTTGAAACAAGATATATATATATATATATATATATATATATATATATATATATATCAAGGCATGAAAGGTGTTGAAACAAGCAATATATATATAAAATAAATATTTCAGTATAAGTTGACATTTAGGTATAAATGTCAACCTATACTTCAAGTTATATTTTATATATATACTTTCAGGGTGTTTGATGGTGGTTTCGAACCTTTAAGAGCTATAATGTAAATTTTGGGTTTTGGAGGGTCCTATTGTATTTCAGAGTTAGCCATATTTCAGGATTTCTAGATTTTAGGGAGAAATCATACAGAGTAAATGGATAGACACTCTAAGGAAGTTGGACTAATAATATGAATGATATGATTAAACAACAATCTTGCCAAGCACCAATGGTTTGCCCACCTCTTTTCTGGTGCACCCTTTAAGACATGCACTCAGAGAGATTGAAACTCAACATGTTCTTGCAAGAGAGGAAGTGTTAATAATGATAAAGTTTAAAAATATTGTGTGTATACAGTGGCCACAATTACACTGCAGGTGTGCTGGGTATATTTCTCTTCGGTGTTAGGGCCTTATAGTTCTCCTCATTTGAAGCCTAGGACATGAAGACATGTGGGTATCACCAGAGTTCTATTCGTTTCTGGAGTCTCATTGGCCTTCGATAATAAGAGAGGTCCTAGGAAAAGTGTCCCAACTCCCTCCTAGAATTGTCCAATTGGGACCCCTCAGCCTGGGACATTGTCCTATTAATCAGATCTTGCATTGATTTTGTGGTCGTGGTGGATGATGATTTTGGTAAATTTCATTCCTTCTCCTATCAATGTTACAAACATGCGACTGTGCTAGATTCTTGCCTCATTCTTCATCTTTGGTCTTCATTGGCTTCTTTTTTGGCCATATTTCTCTTCGAGGGTCCTCTTCTTGCTCAACTTTTTCTATTTGTTTATGTATTCTATGTCCAGAGTTTACCTGCATTGGGTTTATGCCCTCTTATTGTGCTTTCATTGTTTTAGCTTTAGTTGTAGTCACTTTTACAGTTTGTAGAGTTATTTTCTACACTAGTACTGTTTTATTGTAATTAGATGTACTTTTGAGTCCCATTTACCTACATTGAGAACTCATCGCCATCAATATAATTTATTTGAATTTCTTTCTCGTAGACAATCAAAGGGGATACAATGACAGACAACAGATTTGCTTTGAAAACTATGCCGTGACATCAATGAAGTGAATAGTGATGTCACAAGGTCAACTATTTGTTGACAGTCATTAAATTCCATTTAATTTCTGACATCATCAGGGTAAGTGGTTGTATCAGCAAGGCAAGTTGAGATCGTTACGGTGACTTGCCTGAAATTTGTCCAAATAATTAGTTATTTGATTATCAACTGACATAAATGTTGTCAACTCTTGATTTTGCTATCCTTATTGTTGCTGTACTTTTGTGAGATAAAATATTGCTATTATCAGCCTTGTTATGGAGCCAAGATCTTGTATTGAGCATTATTTGTCCTCTAGCATTTAATTTTGAGCGAGGGGTCTGATTTGCTAACCCAGGCTTAGTAGGACACATTGAGTCTTATATGTTCTTTGGAGTAAATTTCTGGCCCTATTTTCAGCGCGGAAGCTCAGATTCTGGGTCTTATATTGTTCTTTGCGTTCAAGCTTTGATATTGAGACTTATTTGCCCTTTGAGGCCAAGCTCTGGATAGAGACATAATGATTGTCTTATAATTGATTAATTTATGTTTGGATAGATGAGTTGGTCGGAGTGCTAAATTTGCAATGTCTTCTTCATGATAACATCAAGGGAGTCTCATCTTCTGATGTGTTTTAATGATGGTCTTCTTCTGTACTAGACCTATATGTCCATTTCTTTTGTTTTTACCTAAGTTACTGGGAAAAGGAATCGAAAACAGAAACTAGAAATGCTGATTTTCCAGGAACCCCTCAAAATGAAACACCATGGAATCATCCATACCAAAAACATAATATAATATATATATGGTCTTCTTGTGTACTAGACCTGTATGTTTATTTCGCTTGTTTTTACCTAAGTTATCAGTAAAAAGAAATGAAAACAGAAACTGGACATGCTGATTTTCCATGGACCCCTATAAATGAAACACTGTGGAAACGCCCATACCAAAAATATAACATATATAAGATATATATTGCAATATATATGTACAAAAACACAATTTTAAACTTTTATGCATAATTTTTTTTAAAAACCCCTGGAAGCTCCTTGGGCCTAGAAATGGACACCTGGAAATGGCCCAAAAATGTCGCAGAATATCCAATCCTGATACTTCTCAGCATTTCAGGACATTTCTATTTGAGAAATGGAGAAGTGACAAAGCGGCAACTTTCTATGACTTTTCCTTCAACTAAGGTTTCTAATAATGCCTTGTGTGTGTATTTTTCCACTGTGCAGGTATTTTGAAGGGGCCAATCCCTAAGAAAATGTTTGAAAGTTGAGTAAGAAGCTGGCACATAGAACAGTTATCAGCTAAGCAGCTGGTTTGTTTTTGGGTACGGGTTTGGGTACATGGCGAACTGGTTCGCCAGTAGTGTGATTTTGTTTATACCTCAGATACGACTTGGGTATGGACATACAAAAAATAAAATAAATTAAAAAAGTAAAAAAATTCTAGCCTAATAAACAGGAATTAATTACTAGTATGCATAGTTACCATGTTCGGAAATCTGGATCAGTTCGGGAGAGCAAAAAATTCCAAAAATCCGAAGTCTTCAACAAAGTTCGGAAAAATCTGATCCGGAATATATATGTGAGGATAGTTTTATAAATGTGCAAAATTGAAAAATTCAATGAAAAACATTAATGAAGTAATTTAAAATATTAAAATTATATAATGTTTGTGGTTGCTGGGCTTTTTTTCCTCTAAAAACTCTAAAAAAATAAAAAATTAAAAAAATGAAATTTTGAAGAAAACAGGGCCAACCCAGATGAATTTATCCGGTCCAGCCAAAAAATCTGGATCAGGTTGGATTTTGTGCAGATGTGGCCAGATTTGGTAAATATGCTAGTATGCATATAATAAACAAAATAACCACAAAAACACTACTCATAAATTGATAATGCTAACCAAATGCCAAATGCCATGATAAATATTAATTAGTATTTGTCGTCATATTGGTCTTCATTGAGAGCATCAACATCAACATCAACATCATTGTGTGGTTCCTTAGAACCACAAGCAGTAGCACTCCCACTAGCTAGGTTATATGGGTCCTGCAAAGCTGAAGAAGTCTCCATAGCAAGTAATGAAATGTGGGAAATGGAAGCATCCAAGTCAAGTAAGTGTGTTGTTTTGTGTTTTTTCTTTTAGTATGAGAGGCACGTGTTGTTTATGTCATACATTTGATTTTTTATCAACTTATAGGTTTTGTCAGTGTTTTTTTCATTATTTTAAGTCTAATTATGAAAAAAACCCTAAAAAAATAAAAATTAAAAAACAGGCAAAGCCCAGTGTGTTTGCCCTGGGTCAGCCAGGATTCTTCATCAGAATTAGCCGGCCGAACCCGGGGCAAACCCACAGGCGAATCATGCCCAAACCCGAACTTTATACGTACCAGACTGGTTCAAGATGGGGGGGAGGGGGCAAAATCAGTTACATGGCTATGCAGCACTTTTACTTGTACATGTAATGGCTAGAGACAGTTCATCTGCTTCACACTCAATCAAATACTAAAATTGTTTCAAATAAACCCTATAGATTCATGTTATATATGGTCTTTTGCATGTAGTGCTTACTTATGCCTATCAAGTTTTTTGTACTCAACCTATAATAAGCTGCACGATTGTATGGATCTGTGCCGCAGAAAATCACATCTTATGACACGAGTCTAAGAAATATCTTGATGTATAATTATGTGTTTAATCAGTAAGTTACTTATGCCCAGTTTCTTTTATCCGTTTGAGATGTTAGTTTCTTTCATTCATTCTGAAGGTTATAAGTTTTCTGTTGCAGAAAATGCTTGCGAAGATGGTATGCTCAGCTAATAAGCCTAATAAACAGACATGCCTTCTTGATTCAGCTGTGCCAGGATTTCTTTTCCCACTTTCAGTGCGTAAGGTTGGTTTGATTTACTTTGCAAGTAATTATTGGTAACTTAAATTCTGTGATGCTGTTATTGAGGCTAATAGATTGTGTTAAAAGCTACCCGGTGTTGGACACCGGATAGAATCCATGCTCAAGGAGATTGGAATTCAGACAGTAGCTGATCTTCAAACTTGCAGTCTGCATCAGTTATTGCAGATGTATGGAAATTTTCATGTGCTTGAGATATTTTGAGTACTTATATTAATCATTTCTTACGTGGTAATTTATTTTGTTTACACTGTTACAGTCATTCAAATAGTGGGTGACATTATGCTTATTAGCATTCTAATGATTGAGGTTACTCTTGGGTTGGCTTCTTCAACATAGGTTTGGTGAGAGAATAGGCCGTTTCCTATTCAATGCATGCAGGGGAGTTGACCCATCACCTGTAAGGGACAAAGGACCACAGAAATCTGTATCTGTTGAGGATTCCTTCCCTCCATGTACATCTTTGAAGTGCATAGAGGTAACATTGTCTTGTGATGTCTTCAGATTATCCATGAAATTAGAAGTTGAACAGTATGTCCTTTATGTTGTGGTCTTTTCTCCTGGCATTTACAATCCTTGTTCTCTGTTCAAATAAGTTGTCATTGAATTCCCTCTGCCATTCTAAATTTTATGTTTTAGGAATTTTAAGTTTGAGCTTAAGGAATGATAGTGAAATCCTTTGTGCTAAGGGCCACCTAAAGCTGTGATTTGTTTTTCATAATTTTTACAAGATCTTGAAGCTAAGCTTTCAAGTTACAACATCAATTCAGAATCTTAGATTGTTTTCTTATGTTAATGCTACATAATCTAGCTTATTTGTTTTAAAATTATTTCTGTTTCTTACATACTGTTCAGCTTGCTTGTTCAAAAAGAACATCAACGAAGTAGCATGTGATATAGGACACTAGACTGTAATGGCGGGTAGCCTGGTTTAGTTGTCAGCCTGAAGTAACACATTGTAGTTGGCGACTCAGACACTTAAAAGTTTTACCACATATTGATAAGCTTCAAAGAAAACTAGAAAGGATAAAGGCTTGCAAGTGGGGTATGCTGGGGAAGGGGTAGGGCATAGAGTAGCATTACAAGGAAAGGACATGGAAAAAGGACACACCACTGAGACAAGGATGGGATGCTATAAGGTAGTAGTGAAGGCATAGATGGTGCAGATGAAAGCTAACGTAGGGACAAATCATTTCACAACACTACAAGAAAAGAAATATAAAATCTACTTAATATTTTAATTCTTGATGGTAAAAGTACTTGTGCAAATAACGTTAAGGGTTCCAAAATGGTGAGGAGTGGGAGATTCTCCAGTACTAAATCTCAATTATCTTCAAGACACCAAGCTTTCAGGCCACATCTATGGGCATCTTAACCACAAATACTCCATTTATGTACAACACAACTTCCTCAAACATGAAGATCAAGGTTAGAGAATGCGTTTGCTTGTATAGCTATATTTTAGAGTATTTGTAATTATAACCTACTTTAGATATCGGAAGTTGTACTCCAACATCAAGTGTCTATACAATAGACAGTTAGGTTTGATGCACACATTTTCCTGACAAATAATGTTTTGTTCCTACAAGCATGTAATAGATTGCTTGGAAAATGATGTATTATCTCAAGTGGTAAAAAGAGGAAACTGTCTCATTCTCTAAGATGGATTGTACCGGGTCAAGTTCAGGGAGCCAAGGAGGATTCCCGAGGCTAAAGTGCATCAGACAAAGTGTTCCAATGACAGGGTGTTCTGATGGGGAAGAGGTGCATCAGACAAAGTGTATACGTGACAATGTGTTCTGATGTGGAAGAGGTGCATCAAACGAAATGTTAAAGTGACAGGGTGTTCTGATTTGGTAGCTCTCTACAATCAGTGAAGGCTAGTGGTGTTGAATAATAGATGTGGACTTGAAGAATGTCTTTGAAAATGACAGGTAATAAGCACTTGAAAAAGTGGTACTTGTCAGGTCATTAGTGATGGGACTTTCATCACTTGAAATTTTTTGAGGCTAACATATTGATCTTGCTGCAAAAAGGAGGAATGGTAGAACATTGGGGCTATAGATTCTCCCATTTGGAGTAGATAGGACACCATAGTTATGGTTTGTGGTCATCAAAGGTGTACCTCTAGACATTCAAGGTTGGAGTAGGTGGTAGGGACATGCAAATAGAACATCATAGGTTTGTGTATGGTAGTTGTCCCGAGATACTTCAAAGAATTCAAGGTTGGAGTTGGCCACCATGGCCATTGTTATGGTGTGCGATATGGGCATTAAGGTCGTACAACATAGTTCTGATTTGCAGTAGATGCCCTAGGAAAATTCAAAATCGGAGAACGTCAAGCAACAAACATTCAAAAGATCGACCCAAGCATGCCCTTAAAGGGTATATCATGATAATATTTTGTTGTTAAGTATTGTTTGTTGTTGAGATTAACTACCTTAAGAAACAAATGAACCCAATATTCAACACAGGGCGACATATATTGCACTTAGAAGAAGTGCATTAGACTAATGCCACTATCATCTCGATACGCTTGATCAACACACGAATCAAAACAATCTTCCAATTTCCTCTTGATTTGCCACTATTACACACCAATCACTAAATTTGTGGCCTGTTTAGAATTCCTATTGTCACTATTTGGACTACCTAGAATTATTTTCACTAATATGGAAGGTGATAGATATTGATAGTCTGATACCATGCACCTAATTGCTCTTATATTGTCATAGGTTTTTTGGACATGCCCCACACATACCATTAGGATAATTCATTGACACTTTTACAATTTCAACTACAAATCACTTTGATTTCACAAGTTCAAATTCTGATATTTTTTATATTTTTGTTGCACTAGAGCCCTTGAGGTTGTTATGCCCATATTTGTCCATCTTTATCTAGTGGTTCTTCTTGGCCACATCTTCTCTAGCCTCATCCTTTTCTTGACATATTTGTTAGGCATCTTCATGAGGATTTCTTCTACTTTGGCAGCTACAGATTGTGGCTCTCGCTTATTATTTTGGTCCTTGTGCTCGCTGTCTCAGATCATAGACCCTACACTTCTAGTAGGCGTCGACCTCCACATGGTTCCATTGACGTCACATTTGATTCTTGTTGATTTCATTGTCCATGTTTTGTTATTGTTAGATTCCTGGATGAGGAATTTGGTCTTTAATTCATGAATTTGGCCATGATATCATAGTTCTTAAAGTTCAAGTTTTATGAAAACTATAATATTCCTCTTATCTTTTCTGCATTTGGGTCTTGTTTAAAAAAATATTAGCTTTTAGGGGATATGCTATAAATAATGCCTTCATTAATTAAGTGATTTTTCTAGGGGTTCTTCAAAATTAATTTAACTAGGGTCTTTCAAATTGTTTCATGTACTACATTACAGCGTAGTGGTTATAATTATGACTAGGTTTCTTTAAAAATATCTACTTCTCTTTATAATCAGTTTTGTCTAAGAGAATATTAGACTCTTTATGAAGTTGTGTTAGGGGTTTGGTTGTAACTTTGATTACCCCCTTCACTAGATGAATTACTGGTCGTTATTGCATAGGGGTCCAATTTTAAGTATGCTTTTATTGTTCCTCTTTTTATATTTTAAAATTTTAATAAGACTAGTATAAAATTTGAGAAAAAAGTCTTTTTTTAATTGGTGTGTTCCTTGATTTGTTTCTATTCTTGTAGTTTTATTTAACAACAAATATCATGGATAGTCTAGGTAGTCTATCAAACATCGCCTAGAATCTCGACTTAGTCTAGATGTTTGCACAACTAACAACGACAAAAGAATGATTTTCAAATCAAACTAATGCAGCAAATGATAGCAGGTTCCTACTACCATCCCAATTGCTTGACGTAATTTGTGTTGGACAAGATATCCATTCCCCATTTTGATGCTACGTATGTTCAGGACAATCTGTATGCTTGAATTCACAGTCTGGAAGCATACATCAAAACTAATGATCCTTGCATAGTTAAAACAAATTATGATTACTAGGATTCATATGAATTATGATGATTACAATTGGAAATTCTTCAAGGATACAATCAAGAAGATTTACCCTCTCAATAAGGAACTATTGGCACCTTGAATCCTTCTTCATAAGGCTTCCAACCACTTGGTCCAACAATGCATTTGGCCAGTTCAATCTCTTCTCCATCAAATTAAAAGGTTTAAGATGTTAAAGAAGGCCATCAAATCAAGGTTGTCTCAGGGCTATTTTATCATAACTGTAAGGATTTGGGGATCTTTTCTGTCAGTATCTTTGAGTATGAATTCTAAGGAGCAAGATGGAACTTCCTAGTTCAAGCATAGTTTTTTATCACAAAAAAATAGCATATTGTCTACCTTTGCTGGCACATCGTTAAAAAATGGGAGTTCTTCGTAGAGTAGCTCCACTATAGGTTCGAATCGTTTATCTGACAATGGAAAAAAGTATTTTGCTTATCACAAGTCAAAGGAGGCAAAATCCCTTATAGCTGAGTAAAAATCGCAAACTAGAGATTGAAATGTCCCTTTTAGGACAGAGTTAAACTAAATTGGAATTCACAGCAAACCTAACACAATAATTGCAATTTCTGATTTTCTTTCAACCTTTGCCACAAAAAGTTTCAATATTCTGGAAGAGCTTATTTTTTAGATCAAAATTCAAATATTTTATTGATATAAACCCTTAGAAAAATTGGAGAAGTACCACCGTACAAAATACCTTAAAACCCCTATTTTTGAATTGAATAAAGGGATGATAATTATGATAAAAATATCAGCTGTGTTCAAACACCAAAAAGCTCAATAAATTGCCCCACAAACTGCAATTTATACCCCCAAAGGAGGTCGCTGCCTTGGCAGAGGGCTCCAAACTGGTTCTCTGCCCTTGCTAGGGCTCCACAATGAATCGTTGCCCTTGAAATGGTTGCACCACACCTCCAAAATGCTGTCCAACTGCTATGCCATACTTGAATTGGTGTCTAAACTCCTTGAACTAATCAATTCTGCCCTTTGCAACCCCTGGAATGAAGCTGTCCAGCTGAAGGTTAAGGGTTTCCTTCCTTAACTTCAGATTTCCAATGAAGGTTTTCATCTTCAACGGAAACAAGTCAAGCAAACTGTGCTAAAACTCAAGATTTCAATTGTTAAAAATGATATCCCTTCAAAATGAACCTCCTTCCCCTTTTTATATCATTTCCCTCTAAAAGCCCCTCAAAAAGGGGTGCGTTCCACTTGGAGGGAATATTTGAATATTTTAAAAAAGCACATGCTTATATTTGAATGATAAAAAAGCTCCCTTCTCAAGTCAAAATTAGAAAAGATTTACCAAAAAGTACTTTTTACAACTTGAAAAAGAGAACTAAAATTTCCCTTTTGATTTTTCCTTCCCTTAGCCTATGGGGAACAACAAGGAAATAGGCTAAGGGTCTTCAACCGCTCATATTTCAGAAGGGGACATGACAAAGATTTAGATATTGAAATATTCAAACATCCAATATCGACACTTCTAATCGTCAACTCATTCTTACAATCAATGACTATTGTTTTGATAATTAGGAAGCTTTGTTTAATCTAATTGCCAAGTCAAAGATAAATTAATGGGACTTATCCTTGGCAATGCCATTGAATGAGGATGTGTATGATGCTCTCTTCGATCAAGTGTGGTTGTGTATGACCGCGATAGATCATAACTAGAAGAAAGATTCCTTGTTCATTGATAATTGTGGTAGAAGATATACAATTGACCTCAAGAATCACTTGGTCAATGAAGAGCCAACGTTGTCGGACTCTTCAAAGTTTGATAAAGACTTGGACACAACCACCATCAATCCTATTGATGAAGGATTCTTGAATTGCAGGAATGCTCAAAATATGAAAGAAACTCACATGATGGGCTGTTGCACTAATAAATGGTAGATTATGAGGTGTTTAATCAAGATTTCCATTGCTTTGATATAGAAGAGATCGGTATGAAGAAAGAGAAGGTGGTCACAAAGTCAATGCAAATGGCTCATAGCATAAGTTCTTTGCTGCTAGACATTTCCTCCACAATTCACAAACTAAAAGGTTAGGGAAACTAAGTTGAACATGAAACCTACATACCAACTTGACAAGGTAGAGAGCGTAAGGTATAAGGACTAGTGATCATAAAGGTCAATCTTGGTATGGAAGAACAGGGACATACAATCAACATTGGTGATGATTGGGACCTAGTGTTGAAAGCTGCGACATTCAAAATCTTTATTGATTGCAAAAATGTATTTGCCTGGATGTACAAAGATTTGGAGTGTATTCTGCCAGAGTAGTGTACACTAGATACCTCTAGTTCATAATATGTAGCTTGTTCAACGAAGATCATATCTTACGAACCCGAAATATGTAAAGAAGGTCCAGGCTGAAATTGAAAAGATGTTAGATGCATGCACAGTCTTTAAGGTCAATAACAATGTTTGGGTTTTGCCCATTGTGATCACTTGAAGTAGTAAGGGGAGCATATTCAAATATGTGTTGATTTTTGGAGCCTAAACATGGTTCCCATCAAAAGACCCGTTCCCAATCACATTCACATATTCCACTTTAAAAGAAGTGTCTAGGCATGAAATATTCTCCTTTTTCGACATATTTTTTGGCTATAACCAGATAAGCATTTCTAAGGAGGACAAGTTGAAGACCATGCTTGTGGTAGAAAACAAAAAATATGTATATAACTGCATGCCATTTAGACTTCCCACAACCATTCTGCACATCTTTGAGAAATTGGCCACTAACAACTTCAATATTTTTCTTGACGATTGGTCAATCTATGGACCCAACGAATCACAAATGCAGGTAGTAGTTGAGTGCATAAGAATGGGATGTGAGCTGAAGTTGTCCTTGAAGCCAAAGAAGAGATGGTCTGTTGTCCCTTATGGCAAATTATTGGGTCATGTAGTTGGAAGGTTTAGGTTGAAGACAATTGTTGACAAGATTCAAATCGTGGTGGAGATGGAGGCCCTAAAAAAGTTGACCACAATAAAGTTCTTCTTGGGGCATGTGGAGTATTATAGGAGGTTCATCAAGAACTTTTCCCAAGTATCGAGCCCCTTGGCTGTACTGACCAGGGAAGGGACACCATTTGAATGTATGGAGAAGTAACAAAATTCATTCAAAGCGCTAAGAGTCCACCTCATTAGTGAACCCAAATTAGGGGTACCTGAATGGGAACAAAGAGTTTTATGTGCATGTGGATGCATTAAAATTTTCGTTTGGTTGCACATTGGTGCAAATCGGGAATTGGAATCATGACCAACACGTATACTTTGCAAGTTGGCTAATGTTGAAAGCTGAGACAAACTACAACACAACAAAGAGCAAGGCACCGTGGATGTTTTATGCTGAACAAAAGTTTCGACACTATCTATTGCACAACCCCTTTGTTTTCTTTGTTGCTCATCAAGCTTCCTTGTACATGGTCAACAAGCCAATTATACAAGGGTGGATTTATTGATGGTTGATGCTTCTGCTAGAGTTCACCTTCAAGATTGTTTTGCTTTGTGGCAAAATCCATGTTAATGTTGATCAATTTTCCAAGACTAAGTTAGGAGAACCCCCAGATTTGGGTGAATGGCGACCTCTTGGACACACATATATTCCAAATTTTTGTATTACCATCGTGCTACAACAACATTGGGATTTATTTATCATACGAGCTCTTTTGGAAGGACATGTAGCCACATGAGCGGAAGTAGATCATACTGAAAGCAAGGACATTCCAGTTCATCAATGGGCTCTATATAAGATGGGATCGAACGAAGTGCTAAGAAAGTGCGTCTTGAATAAGAAATCCACAATACTCAAGGGAAGTGCACAAAGAACCAGTAGGAGGTCACATTTATGGAATGCTATGACCAAAAAGAAATTGCTAGCTAGACTATAGTGGTTGACACTTTTCAAGGATGTGTGTGAGAGGGTGTAGAATTGTGATAATTTTCAATGGACTTGGAAGCCAATGAAAAGGGTTTTCTTTCTCTCGTGGCAATCATATACACAAGAATTGATTGAGCGTTGGGGACTGGATTACATAGGACCTTTGAAGAAGGTCAGTGGTGGCCTTGGAGTATTTGTTAAGTGGGTAGAAGAAAGGGCTCCACTAGATAACTCAATAGGGAGCACTGAAAAGTTCATTTATGAACAAAGTGTGACATGGTTCGACACGCACTGACAATTGACGAGTGATAGACATGGCCACTTTGTGAACGAAACTATTAGGGACCTCGTGACTGAGTTCAAAATATTTCACTTGTCAATCCCATATTACCCACGGGTAAACATCGAAGTTGAGGCCACAAACAAAATTCTAGTCTTAATCATTTAGAAGTCTTGCAACATTGAGGGGCAAGATTGGGAAGATAAAGGGACAGCCAAGCACACACCATTTCAATTGATGTATGGCTAGGAAGCAATTGCACATATGAAGTATCTAGTGTTGAGTATGTGGACAGAAGTGGAAATCTGACTAGGGGACCATGAGGGTCTTTAGGAGTGCTTGGTAAACTTGAACATGCTAGATGAGTGAAGGGTCATGGCACAATGGGCAATTGAAGTCAAGTAGCAACAAAAGAATGTAAGACATGATAAACATTTAAGGAGAATGAAATTGAAGTCGGCGCCTTGGTGTTAAAATTGAATGCTTGTGTTGAGATTCAACATGGGAAATTCAATATGTTGTGGTTGGGCGAGTTCAAAATAAATGAATTTATGGACAACAAATCAATTGGACTAGAGAATTGGGACAACAATATGCAAGGATGCAATAAATGGATCAATTAAAATTATATAAGGTAAGAACCATTCCATTCATCAATATGTACTATGGAGTGTAGACACCTGAAACTGGCCACTGATAACCTCCAATCAAGGTTTTGGCTAGTTTCCACCTAAAATGCACAATTTGGCTTAAAAACACTAAAACACGCAAAATGATGTGAAAATGATATATTTTTGTGCCGATTTTGGCCAGGGTATCCCTAAATGGGGCAATGCAATTTATGGGCCAGCTAACTTTGATCAGTTTATTTCGAGTCAAAATGCCAAATTTGCACTTGCGTGCTCTAGACTTCTCTTTCCTATCAAATCTTTTGCACAAGACTCGTGCCTTTGTTATTTGTTGTTGGCAACATCCTAAATGGGAATACAAATCCAACGCATCTACATGGACTTCCAATTCCAATCCAGTCAAATTTATGATCAATAACAAGGCATTTTGATCAATTTGAGTAATTTGTGCATAAAGTGTTTAATCATGCTTGAGCTAAGTAACCCAAATCAAGGCCTAATCAATAATCCGATGGAAACTTGTTGAATATTTGTTTTTAGAAATGAATATTGAATATCTGCATCATCAAGTGACCTCATTTCTTGGGAAGACATTTCTAGGCCATAAATGCCACAAATATCAGGATTCATGCCCTCCATGCCTCATCAATGCCTTCCATGATGCCCTCCATGCTTTTTAATTGCCCCTTCTTCCAATGCCATGATGAGGATAATTACAAACTTAATTCCAAAAATTGAATTAATCCTCAACCACACATCTCAATCTTGAGATGGATGGTTGAGGTTGATTATGATCAAATCCAAAAATCTATAAATATGAGGCCTCACAACATCATTTCTAAGCTTAATTTGTGCAAAGTTATAATGCATGATTGGTTCCAAAAGCTTCAAGCAACTAGTGTTACCATGCCAAATTGATTCCAAGCCAAGCCAAGCCAAGCCACAAGCCAATGGTGCCAAGGAGAGATGGAGGTAGCCAAGCTTCCATTGCTAAGGACTTCATGAACACAAGCCAAACAAACCACTACTACAAAGGCATTTGGAGCATCCAATGAAGGTGAAGGAACTCTTGTATTTGATTCTTTGCTTTTTAGTTGTGCTTGTCATTTGTTTTTGTTAACTAAGCTCTCCCTAGTGTCTGGGGCTAGAGATGTTATGCTATTAGTGTGTTTATTTCATTTTGGAACTAACACCATACTAACCATCATCTCTTGAGTCAAATTCCTAGATCACATGGAGGGCTTGCTAGCTAGTGATGGAGTAAAAATAAAGTTTTTGTTTAAGTTGAAGAGTGTTTAAATGATAAAGGGAAAAACTTTAATGAAAAATTTATGAATAATAAGTTAAAAGATAAAGAGAAATAAAGTTACAAAAAATAAAATGTAGTAATGGCTAACATTGTTATTCTTGGCACTCTCATATTATAAAGCTCTCCAAAGTCATTTCTTGATCAAATTCAAATTGTTGGAAAGCAGAGTGAGGGTTTGAAGCAACTGGGAAAGGGCCACTCAAGGAAAAAGAAAGGTTCAACACATTAGCCATGGCAGTTTAAGGTAAGCTCTAAAAACCAAGTCCAATTTATGCAAAGTAAAAGGCGGGTTCTAGGTAGAATAAAACGAAAAGCATGAATACCTAGAAGAAGGGTATTTTCTTTCTTGTTGTACGGTCATACAACATATCTAAAAAAGGGACATACAACATTTAATTAGGGTTGTATGATAACAAAATCCGTACAAGGCCATATGGCAGGAAGCTTGACATGGCCATATAAAACTTTGTTAGGGCCCTACAACTCCTTGGTAGGGTTGTACAAGCTAGATGTCGATAGGGCTGTACCAATTGTTTGCATGCCTCTACAAGCCTTTGATAGGGCTAACAAGGTTGTATGGCATTAGGGCTTCTAGACATAACGAGGATCAAGTGGCAACATTTTTATGGAGTATTTAGGCCATACGAGTACAATTTCCAAGGTAGGCCACACATGCATGGTTTATCACAAGGTTCGAAGTAAGAAAAAATGAGTAGGTAGTTGCCCAATTGGATAATTTTCAAAAATAGACTCGATGGGTTTCCACAACCGTTTTCAAATTCTTTTTCAGTTGATATAAGGAGTTTACTGCCATTGCAAGAGCTTTTACCAAAAGAGTTTCCGGAAAATTTAAGCACACTATTGTTAAGTGGAAGTCTAGCATAACCGATGACATGACAAATGTGAAGTTGGTTGGGAGGTTATCACCGATTCTAGGTAATTCGAAAGTCAAGATTTAGAGTTGCATTGGTAGTAGCGGCATAGGCTTCAACAACATCAGTGGAAAAGGCTTCAATAGCATTAGTGGTATGGCCGACAAGACAAAGGATAAGGCCAGTGCCAAAATCCAAATGGATGATAGAGGCAAAGCAATAATGGATCCTCACAAGTTCTTATTGTGGATTCAAACCTTGCATGTAGCCTTGTCACTGAAGTTGGTGCAATCATCCATCACCTCCTTGCTTTAGACTAAACCACATTCCATGTCATTATTGAAGCCCAAGTTAAAATTGGCTAAGGCAAAATCACCATTTGATAAGAAGAATAAGGCATGGAAAATATATGCATGCAAATAGTTGAAATGGCATGCGTTGGTAGGTGATGGGAGACGAAGGTGTGACATGATAGTTTTGTAGATAATGTCTCAAGTTGGCCTTGATTTAGGCCAAGGTTGACAAGGCAATTGAAATTCCTTACTTTTCGAGGAAGGCCTTCATGGGAATTTGCATAGGATGGTTAATAAAAATAATCCTAATATAGGAAGGGTGGTGTTTGACTACAAAGGAGTGACCATATTGATGGCAACCCAGTCGATGAACCTTCAGAGTCTTTGGCATTTGCTTAGGAAGGAAAACCTGTAACCAAAGCAATGGGTAATCGGATGACAAATTTGGTCGCCAAACATTAGGTGATAAATAACTATTGCATCACTTCCTTACCGCCAAAGGAGGTTCAAACTATTATGGATCACGACAATTGAAGGATTAAGACATTTTTGCTAGGGAGGCGAGATAAAAGATAATCCTTAGTTTGATCTCCTCGTGGTTGGTCGGGACCATTAGGTCTTTAAATATTTATATTTGGCTGGCCGAGCACATGGGTGGTTGTTAGAGGTTGTGATATATAGATGAGTAGATGTCTTGATTGATTGTTTGCACGAGTCTAGGTGTTGTAGGCACAAAGGATTCTTTATGGCACACCATCCAATGCGCTTGTTATTGGATGCAACCTATATAACAAAAGCCAACTTGATAGGAGAGTAGCCGAGATCCCAATTGGGATAAAGCAAAGTCGATTGTGTTCATGTGGTAACATTTGGGGTTGGCAATGCCAAAACATAGGGTGACTTAGTCTCTACCAACAAATGAGTCTATGCCTATAGGGAAGTCTTCACCACTTAAGAAGACTTCAACCGATAGCAAATCAAGGCCAAGTGTTAAATCCCCTCTTCCAACCAAGTCCAAAATTAGAGCACCAACATTGAATTAAGCAATAGCATTTGATATATTGTACGGCAAAGAGGAGTGTAAGAGCCATTCAAAGGGGAAGGAGGAAAGTTTTTTCGAAGAGAAGAGATCAGTCCAGGAATGACAAATGTTAATGCCTATAGCCATCACCACCATCATTCTTGAAACCACCATTGTGCTAGCTACACATAGGGTCCTCTAGGGACAACCCATCATGCTTCAATTTCCATAGATGTTAATACCTTTGTAGATAGTGGTATAGTTACTGGTTGGTGTATCTTTTTGCATTACCTCGTGTGTTTTCCACCTTTAGAATTGCCTTGTTCTGTGGACATACTGGTTGCATTTATATGTACGTCATCCACCACAACAACTTATTAAGTATAGTACATCATCCCCCACAACTTATTAAGTATAGTATGTCATCCACCATTTAGTATAGTTAATGTGGGTGAGCCACATCGACAACTGTTGGTTTGCTACCTAGGACCACACCCTTGCCTTCACAACTTGTCATAAATGTACTGCTATGTATAAGAATTCACGTTCAATGAGAATCAACAATCCGCTATATCATTGCAAGAAAGGAGCCTATTAAATAGCTAACAAGAAGCCTAAAAAATAGGAGAGCCTTTACAATCATAATCCAAATTAGGCTTAACAAGCTACCAACCAAAATAACAAGCTAACAAGATTAACAATACGTTAACCAAGCTAAAATGAATAGACTAATTATTCTAATACCCTCCTGAATGATTGAACGAGAAACAACTCCAAGCTTATCTTGGAATTTTACAAATTTGTCTTTACACAAAGGTTTAGTCATTATATCAGTTGGTTGTTTAGCGGTAGGACAATAATAAAGACATGTCTTCATTTGTAACCAACTGTTTGATGTAGTGGTGATGAACTTCAATGTGTTTAGTCCTAGCATGGAAAATTGGATTCTTCACCAACTTTAGTACACTCTGGTTGTCGCAGAAGGTGGGTGTGGGTGCTGATGAATCAAGTTGAAGATCCTTCAATATAGATTGAATCCACATCAATTCACGTCTTGCATTAACAATTGCTTTATACTCTGCTTCAGTAGAAGACAATGCAACTGTACTTTGAAGCTCACTCTCCCATGAAAATGCCCCTCAACCAAGAGTGGAAACATGCCCTGTTGTAGATTTTCTAGAATCAACTGATCTTGCCCAATCTAAATCAATATAACTTGTTAACTGAAAATCAATAGATTGCTTATATAAAATGCCAAAGTTAAGGGTGCCTTAGACATATCTAAGAACCCTTTTTCAGCTTGCTAATTTTCATGTGGTTTAGCCATGAAGCGAGAAAGATAACTCACTGCAAAACACAAATTTGTTCTAGTAGTAAGATAAATCAAACTACCTAATAATTGCCAATACATTGTTGCATTGACCAGTGGTGAATCAGTGTTAGTTGAGAGTTTTGTCTCAACTTCCATAGGTGTAGCTGCTGAATTACAATCATGCATTCTGATTTTTTCTAGCAAGGATTTGGCATTTTTTGTTTGGGATACAAAAATTGTATAACCAAAATTGTAACATTGCCAAAACTCTACACCTAGACATTATCGAAGCAAGCCTAGATCAGTCATTTGAAACACATAACAGATGTCAGTTTTCACCTGTTTAATCAAATCATTGTTGCTTTCAGTGATGGCAAGATCATCAACATATAAAACTAGAATCACTATGTTATCACCAACCAATTTAACATAGAGTAGATTCTATATCACATCTTTTAAAACCAGACTCATTTTTATCAATTTTGAAATTCCAGGTTCAAGGACACTGCTTAAGTCCATACAAGGACTTCACTAACCTGCAAACCAAATGCTCTTTCTTAGGAATCTGAAATCCCTATGGCTATACCATGTACACCTCTTCCTCTAAGTTCCCGTTTAGGAAATCACTCTTTATATCCATCTGATATACTTGCCAACCAACTGAGCAAAATTACAAATAACCATTCTGAATGTTACCATTTTTGCTATAGGAGCAAATGTTTCTTCATAATCTACTTCTTGTGCATATCCTTTAGCAACAAGACGAGCTTTATGCTTATCTAAAGAACCATTTGACTTGCATTTTATTTTATAAATCCATTTGCAACCAATGGATTTTTTACCTTGGGGTAGGTTAGACATAACCCAAGTATCATTTGTTATTAAAGCATCATACTCCCCTTTCATGGCAGATTCCCATTCAGGTTTTCCTTTAGCATCTGCATAAGTATTTGGCTTAAAAATTTGTGAAACAACTGAATTGAGAGCAAAATTTACTTGCTCAGGGTTTTGTACCACTTGTTTCCCAAATCTGGTGGATCCACCATCCAACAAATTTGGAAGCTCATCTTGTTGAACATCCTGCAGTGTGCTATAAAAACACTTTGGCCTCTAATGCTGACTAGTTGAATCACTGTGTTTCACTAGATCCTTCCATGGAGCTAGACTTCTCTGGTGTGTGCTTTTTTAAGTCCTGTTCTACTTTAGTACTAGAACTTGATTTGCATTCATCATTTGGAATCCAAAGATTATTAGTATCAATAGGTTTACCATCTTTTGAGAAATATGGAATTTTCTCATCTATTTTGACATCGTTATTTACAATTACTTTATTTGTAGAGATATATAGTAACCTATATGCTTTGGAGTTCTCACTGTAGCCAACAAACATGTACTTATTACTCTTTGCATCTAAGCCACTCCTTTTCTCTTTAGAAATTAATGCAAAAGCAGTACAACAAAAAATGTGGAGATCACCTACATGCGGTTTTCTTCCTTACCATATTTTTTCTGGAGTCATATTCTGCACAACTTTACATGGACGCATGTTTAAGATGAACACTATAATATTGACAACTTCTGTCTAGTACTGAAAAGGTACATTTATGCTTTGCACCATACAACGTGTCACCTTCGTGATAGACTTGTTTCTCCTTTCCACTACATTTTGCTGTGAAGTGTAAAGAGTTGTATACTACCTGTGTTCACTTTTCTGTGTGGAATATGCATTGAACTGTTTGGAGACATTCTCCACCGTTATCGGCTCTAAAGGCTTTGACCGTTTTACTTGTTTGATTATCAACCAGTGCTTTCCAAGCAACAAAGTTAGCAAAACATTTTATTTTTTCTTTAGAAAATACACCCACGTTTTCTGAGAACAATCATTTACTATCAATAAGAAATAAAGAACTCTAGATACAGTGTTGGCTTTCATAGGAGTATGAAGATCTACACGAACCAAACCTAACACATTTTCTACTTTCCATGTTTTACCAGTAGGAAAAGGTTGCTTTATTTGTTTACCCAACTAACATCTTACATAAACATCTTGATTGTTTTTAATGGATGTGTCGGTCTCAATTTGTGACCCACAATAGAAACAACTATTGGATTAATTGATTTGACAGGACAAAGGGAGGCAACAACACATGGGACACAAGGTTCCCTCGTTTTTAGGATTTAGCTGGTTGAATCCAAAGGCTGAGAACTTTCCTATCATTAGTTGGGTAAGCAATGACAATTAACCACCAAAAGTTCAATCCACTCCATGTTGTTTGAGGATTATTATTGATGTTTGCTTAAGTTCTTTTGCTTTCTCGTTCACATGGGTATCACACTATAATACAATGGGCAAAATATTCATCATAAAAAAAGGGATAAAAGGAGGGAAAGAGTAGGGTAGGAAAGTAAGAGGTTCCTTGATTGAAACAAGATTGTTAATGCCGAAAATCAAAAGCATGCTTGATCACAATTATACCATTGTGTACCAGGTCTAGCTATAACAATAATTGAAACAACTCTATGTGCAGGATTCTGAGGAATTAATTGAACATATTACCCTGAACTTCTATTAAATGAAAGTATATGAAAGGTCTGTAGCTACTGCACACAATGATTTGACACAACTTCAAGTTAAACACAATGAAAATTCAGAACCAATCGGACTAGTTATTGCACAATCTTAATGCATATTAATTAGTAAACAAGCATTGTAATATCTTCTTTAACATTAATCAATTTTGTTCCATCAAGAAATGGACATTATTAAAGAACAATATGAATTTCAAATCAGACTGGTATCTATTTCCGTGTTATTACAAAAGCATTTAAGTGTGTCCTCTAAGTAGACAATCACAAGCCAAAAACAAAACAAGAAAAAGAGAGGATTGAGCCTATTACAATTTCTATAGAGTTTTGGTGCATAACATCTCCCCCCTTTTACAAGAATGCAGACTGCCTTTTATAGAGAAGAGAATGGGACTTGTCTCCAAGTAGTGCAAGGCTCCCATCTCTGGTCATGATTGCCACTCTAGGCCGTTGCAACTGCAATCAATTAGAATATTCCCTAAATTCTCAAAGAAAATCCAAATTCCACTTTGCCTTTTTTCCATGATGTGACACCTGTCCAACCAAAATGATAACCCCACTTCTTTTTGGGCAAAGTATTTTGGTGTTTTTTCTATTCAGGCCACCCAAGAGAATATTTGGGCTCAAAAGTCACCAACTTGCTCCACGTGCCTTCTTGACTAGTCAAAACCCCTTAAAAGCTAGCTTGACTGATTATTCTGTTGTTTTCCCCAATTCAGGCCGTTCTAGCATTTTGACAAGCTATCAAATTTAATACTATAGCCTTTTATGATGACTTGGCCAGTTGACGTGGTTTGGGTTCATCTTTGCTTTATGACCTTGGGCTCTCTTTGCCACTTGGCGCTTGCCGTGGGGCCTCGGGTCCACTTGGGCTTCCTGGCGTTGGTTCTTGCTCTATTGGCTCTGGGCTCGTACAACCCTGTCCCCAGGGTCTCATGCGAGTGGGATTGTACCATGTGGCACGATCCTAGCTACCAGTGCCTCAAGGCTTCTCGATGGTAATGTTTACCCTTTGGGCCTCCGGGTTGTCGGGATGATGCCGTGAGCGGGATTGTGCCATGTGGCACGATCCTAGCTACCAGTGCCTCAAGGCTTCTCGATGGTAATGTTTACCTTGTGGGTCTTCGAGTTGTCGAGATGATGCCACATGGCATCATCTTGGTGACCTGGAGACCCGAGGCCATTTGGCTGTCGATTACCTCCTGGGTCCTCGGGATCGTGTCATGTGGTGTGATCTCGAGACCCCCTGGACTTGAGAAATTTTCAATAAAAAAACTAAGTATTTTGAAGTCCCCTGGGTGCCCGGGTCCTTGGGATCTTGCCATGGTCTTGATCATCCAGAGGGCTCGGGGAGAAAAACTTGCAAAGAAGACAAAGCAACAAAAAAACAAAAAATTGACAAAGGCAAAAGGAGCACAACTTCTGGATTTGAACGCATAATAAAATTCGTTAGTCCACAACAGTGAATTTACACTATTCTCAGAGCACGAATACTTTTTGAATAGCCAAATCTAGAATCAAATATCGACTTAGTCATTTTAAAATGGAAATAAAAACATTTTAGAGGCACAATTAGACTAGGCAGATCAGAGTCTTACATTCAAAAGACTTGAATTCAGACTTGTTTAATATTAATGAAGCATTCAAAACACAAAACTTCATATCCGAAACCTGTAAACCAAAGACCAAACCGGAACAAGAGGTCCCCCATTTGAAATCTGAAAATGGGACATGTTGGACCCAATAGGATGGAAGTCCATTCACCATTTGATTTTCATTCAAGACATTCAAATACTGGTAGCTAAGATGACCATATTTTTCATGCCAAAGAGTATTAGTTTGATCAACTGTTGCTAAAACATATTGTTCTACTATTTTAGAATCTACAAGTTTTTACAAACCCCTTTTCCTTATACCAATAACAACTATTTCATCGTTGAGTGTAGTTATTTTACATTTGTTTCTTTCAAACTTTATTACCAATTGTTTGTTTTTGGTGATTTCATTAATGGATAATTTTTTTTTGTTTATATCACGGACGTATCTAACATTAGAAAATGTGTATTTGTACTCAATATTCAATATGATTTGCTCATTTCCAAATCCCTTAATATCATGTGTGCATCCATCACCTAAGGAAATTGTTGCATTACTACTAGTATCCTCAATGAAGTTTACATACCAATTTTGATGACATGTAGTGTCGTGTTGCTTTTGAGTCGAAGTACCAAAAACGAGACTCATTGGATTGGTCATGTGACGTTGCAAAGACAAATTCAATAGATGCTTCCCCTTCTGCTTCTTCTGCAACATTAACATGTCTAGACTTCTTGTTTGCATTAGTCATATCTTCTTATTGCTTGCGACAATCTTTCTTAAAATGTCTTGGTTGCTTACAATAAAAACATTCCCATTTTGTTTTCTCTGATGCACTTAGATTGGTTTTTGAAAAGTCCTTGTTTGCTGACCATCATTGTTTCCCCTTGCCTTTTGATCGTGCCAAGAATGCACTTTCTGTTGATACTGATGTTGAAGTAATTGAACGTTTCTGTCGTTTTTCTTTTAGCATGAGAAGTGTGGACAACTGTTCATAATCTAGTGTCTGTGTCTTTGCGATCATATACAATGACTCCACAAAGGAATCATATGACGATGACAAATTCTGCATGACAAGAACAATTAAGTCATGCTCATCCTCAATTTTTTCCACCGCTTTTAATTCGTCACGTCTTTCAACTGCAATAAAAACTCAGAAATGGACCCACCTTTCTGCATCTTAGTGGAAAACAACAAATTTTTTAAATATAATACTTTGCCTATTTCAGAAGCTTGATATTTTGTTCTAAGATGTTTCCATAATTTTGATGCAATAGTCGCATTTATAACTTTTGGTATCAAATTATCAACTACTAAAAGTTTTAACAGCAACAAGGCTTCTCAATAACGTTTATCATAGTCATTAGATTCAACATCTGGTCTAGTCTCTTTACCAAGTACAATTTGATCTATATTTTGATACAGATTGTAAGTATCTTATGACTCCATAAACTACAGTTTTTGTTTGTCAATTTTTGTGAAATTGAAAATAACAAGTCTTTTAAACTAATTATTTTATCTAGTTTTTCACTAAAAAATTAAATAGGAAAAAACTATGATGACGTTTACAAAAATTCCTTTTGCACGTTGATTCTATCATAAAATTGGACAATGCTGTTAGTTTTCAACAAAAAATCTTTATAATTTATGAGAAATTTAATTAACCAGTTTTCGTAGAATTGGATTAAAAACATGGAAACAATTAAATTTTTACACATTCTTTTGCAAAAAATATTTTTGTGTGCGGAGAAGCACTGAAAGACGGACAATGTGGTAACATTTCAGGGTTTTACACCTTATGGTTCTCTGGCTATGGAATTGACTATACCATTTTTTAGGGAAATGGGAGTTACTTAGGCAAAAAATAATAGTTTAATTTTGAATAAACTTTTTAAAATAATTGTTTTTGCCCTATTTGCACGAGTTTTTACAAACTTTGGTTTAAATTGAAATAACTTAAATCAACCAATGAATAAAGATTGGTGCAGTAGTAAGAATTATGGTACGCTTCTCCAACTTTTGCATATAGCTTTTGCAAATTCAACGCCCTCCTTCACCATAATACACAAAATGCTGCCTTTTGATCTTTTCCCCAGAATGGCACCTCACACCTTTTGAACCAATATATAACAACAGGAGAAAAGAAGATTGAATTTGGGACACCAAGGTATATGGTAGAGATTGCATTTATGTTGTTGTAGATAAGCTAAATGAGTATTCATACCTTTTTGCTATTTATCTAGAATTCAAAGCACATCAAGGGAAGAAGTATATCCTTTCATTCAAGTTTGTCTACACATAAGAGTATGGGATCTGGGTGATATCTCGAGATCTTCAATGGTAGTAATAGCCAATTACAGTTATATGGCAAAGGGAACAAACCAGGGGCTGACATTATTAAAATTTCCAGTCTTAGGATTGCTATCATCATAGATTCCAGCAGCTGCACTATATCAATTACAGCCCTACAAGTGTTTTTAGTCACAAGGTTGCTGATTTTTCAGGGTCTCAATAGAGATATGTTGATTGTTACTATTGTTAGAATATTTTTAGTCATTGATTGTCTATTTTCAGCCTCTAAATTGTTGATAGTGATGATTTATGCAAATGATTTTCAGCATTATCATTTTCACATTGCTGATTTGACATATAATGTTGCACATGCTTGTGGCTATCATGGGGAACAATTTCATGATAATTCAGAGTCAAACAACTTGGTAAGGCAGTGTTTATTTAGAACATGGAATTGCAAGTGCTCAATGATGAATTGGGATCCATGCATTACAAAGATACACATTTGGGGAAACTCTGAGAAATTGGGCTTGCAATTGCTTAGGACAAGCAATTTTTGGGAAGGGCGGATTGTCATGACCCCATTTTCAAATGAAGTATAAATAATAAGTTTAATATATTTAAGTTGTGACTTATTTTTTAATAAAAAGTGACAACTTTATATACTTTACTATTATAAAAAAATAAAATAAATAAAGGTGACTTTCCAAATAAAGCAAGTCAACATCAAATTAGAAGATGGAAAATTACTTTCGGGGTTTTTTCTTGGGAAAAGTGTCAAGTGAACTTATAAAAAGGTGTTGGGGGTCATCTGGGAATCATCTTTTGTCATTATCTATTTTTATGTCGAGTGTTTGCTCTGATGCTTCAACTTTTGCTTTTGAGGATGAAAACTCTCTATTACACCCAGATTTGGGGACAAAAACTCTCTAATCTTTAGAGGTGACTCCATCAAGGAGTTGCATTTATGCATCTAGTCAAAGATTTGTAGTTTTCAGTTCAATTTTATCAGTGAGCACACATTTTTTGCATCATTGTCAGGTTTTCCGCATTGGGCATCATCTACAATAGTTTGGGCATCATCTCAAGGGCTGACATCATCATCCCAAGGGCTAATGCCACATTAAGGGTACTATTTCAGGACCGACGTCATCCATAGTTGGTTGCCATCACTTCTTTCAGTCTACAGGGCCATCATTTGATCTATTGCATCTATCTGGGACACCATTGGTCAGAAAATGGATGTATACATCCAAATGGTATTTTTATAATTTTCAGTGTTGAAGATAAATAATAAAAACTTAATTTCAGTGTTTATGATAACTATCATTATTTGAACCAAATCTGGATTTTTCCTAGGGTTTAGACATTATTTCCATCATTTTCTAGCATTTGTAAGTTTTGTAGTAAGGGTTTTGCAATAAAAATCAGTTTTTATTAATTGTGCCCTAGGGTTTAAGGTGAATCCGAAATTATTTAAAAATATTTGTTATGGACATTACAAACTTTGCTCGTCAGAGAGGATTGCTTCATTGGTCCCCACTAGATGCTGGCATTGTTGGTACTTTGAGACTAGGTTGCTCCTTTCTATTGGCATCTCTATGGATTGGCTATCCCCTCTCATGTATTCCCTGAAAGCCCCCCTAGGCTCCTTCAAACAAAGGGCATCATCACTAGGGCTACTAGAGAGGACATCTATAGATAGTATATCCAGACCACCTAGATCTCCCCCTTGAGTCGCTTCAACCCAAGCTCGGTTTCTTCGCCGATCACTTCTTATAAGTTGTAGATGGTATTATTTGTCACCCTAGGACACCTACAGACAATATATCCAAACCACTTGGATTTCTCCCCCTGAGCCGCTTAGCCCCAAGCTTTATTTCTACGATGAGCACTTACAAGTTGTGGATGGTATTCTTTTTGCCCTCACTATCTCTAGCGCCATTGGTCCCATGGCTTGAGATTTCCCCTTGGCCAAATGAGAGTGTGCTCTCACGAGCTACAGGTTGAAACTGATCACCACATTCTTGGTTCAGATCGGATTTGTTATCTTTGCTCACTCTAGGAGGTGGAAATCGATGGACACTTTTTTTTTAGATGCCCCATTCACAATGAAATCCAAGGATGCTATCACTGCCTCTATAGGGACTTAGCCAACTCTCTATCTATGTTCTTTAGATGTCCAAATCAATGTTGCTTGGCTCTTTATTTTCGCGAGGCTATAACCCTCTGGCACAA
The DNA here is from genome assembly GCA_037957365.1 of Torreya grandis. Taxonomy (NCBI): domain Eukaryota; kingdom Viridiplantae; phylum Streptophyta; class Pinopsida; order Cupressales; family Taxaceae; genus Torreya; species Torreya grandis. The sequence goes on along the minus strand of JARHVA010000298.1, from coordinate 1,261,729 downwards.
ATCCCTACAAGAAGAGCGCAAAGGCTCTAGAGCCTCCATGTTGATCACTTCTTTCTTCCAGCCCATCCAGATGATTGGCAACACTAAGTGCCCCTTAGGCACCGGTGCATCACACATTAGAGTTGATAGATCAGTCAGGCGACACTTCTCCCAAAATATATTTATCACTCAGAGTACTTAGATCCTTCATCTTGCTCTCCCTTGACACTGTGGCTTTGCTTCTTCCCATCGGCATGGCTTTGCCCCTTCCCGATGACATGGACCTACTACTTACCAGCCACCCCCCAAACCACAAGGATAGATTGACATTACTAGTTTCTTTCGTACTATGGGTTGTACCTCGGTCTTGGATGCTAGGGGAGATTTTGGAGGAAGTGCTTTGCTTCCCCCTAGAATCTGTCAACTGGGCCCCTCCGACATTGGGTACTCCCTAACGAATACTATTGGATCTTCTCAAAGTGATTGATGATGGGTCAGACAACCCCTCCACTTCAGGCATAAACAGAGATTTCAGATGAGGTCTTCTAGTCTTCATCGGCACATGCTTTGGAGTTTCTTGTTTGCCCCCCATTCCTATTTGTATGGGTTTCATTACAACCTTTGTTAGCATCACAATGCTTTACTTTGTCTTATGTACTTTAGTTTCTTGGGTTCTCTTTCCTCGAACTTTCTATTGTTAACGGTTGTATCGTCGAGTCCCATTGACCTACTTTTGGTCATCCGTGGACATTAATATAATTTCTTTCTTTCTATGCAACAATACCATTGTTTGCATCAGCAATAGAAGGGACAATATCATCACTTACAGAGCTGACAATGCATAAAAGGCTTTCAAGGTTACATGTATCATATTTGGGTTGCCTTGTATCCCCATCTAGTTGTCTCTTTTTCGTTTAACTAACAATGTTGAATACCCCTTTCACCCTAAAGAACACTTTAATTCTCTAACTCAAAATAACATTAGTTGTCTTTTGTTAACTTCTGGGACTTAGATAAAATATGCACTGTTTGCATCTTTGAAGATTGAATAAAATGCTTCACTGTTTGAGATGATGATTCAATTAAAGATCAGAGGTCCTCTAACAGTTGGAATTTCTCATTGAACATAAGACTTCCATCAAATAAATACTACCTCTATTAGCTTTGAGTATCTCACCAAAAAAAAATTCAGCAAAAATTCACCTCGAAACATCAAAATAACTATGTTGTCATCAAAAAAATCAACAAAAGCAATGACACCATGTCTCCAAACAAATCTTTACAACAAAATGTCATGTCCCCTTCCAGTTGACATCTCTCAGAGCTGATGATTAGCCTATTATGTGACCCTCGTAGGCTGATAGGATGGATAGAGGGTCTTGATGGAGCTTGGCTTGGCTTCGACTAGCAGAATTTTTTCAGTTGGCTTTCGTTCGGGCTCTTTTTGGACACGTTTCCCTGAGCTCCTATTTTTTAGGGATTTTTGACACGCAACAGAGTACTCCTGTTTTGGTATGGTCATGTGCGAAATCACGCCCTTGTTTGCCAGCTTCAGACGGATCGAGAATCGGATATGTATCGAGGGAGATATTAATATTTAATTGATTTAATTAAATATTAATTATTTGGCGTAATTATGACTTAGGTGTTTTGGGCCAAGGGGGTGCTCATTATGAAGGGGGCCGTTTTAATTATATTTTATAATTAAAATTGTGTCTTAGACTATGGAAAAATTAAAAGAAAAAGAAAACCCTAATTTTTAATTGTGAAACCCTAATTAGGGCAAGCGCACTTTTTCAAGGATATAAGGGTTTCTCATTGGTAAGAGCGCCATTCATGTTGAAGACAAATTTTTGCTAAGTATTTTCTGAGAAGACTGAGCCAAGGGTTTCCAGTATTCTATTTGTATTGAAGAACGTGCAATTTTCAGTGTGTGCAATTCAGAGGTTGTGAGATATCAGCTGATCTATTGCCAGTTTGAGAGATAACTTCACACAGAAGTTATCACAGAGATTTACAGAGTTATTTCATCAGGGTTTTGTTCTGAAAATTATCCAGAAGGAGATCATAAATTTTGGCGCTTATTTTTCTCAAGATCTGGCACTAAAAACCCAGGCCGTACAATTTTAATCACTGCTGTACGGAATCCGTACAGTCATGCTGCAGGCCGTACAGTCCAGCAAAGGGGCGTATTTTTCTTAGGGAGCAAATCGCCTATTTTTTCTACAGTCTGCTGATACCCTTTTGGGTGCCTATATTTCTATCATCATTCGGGATCATCAGAAGCACGGAGAAAAGCTCATTTATTGCAGCCGAACCAGCTGTACCAGATCTAGGGTTTGCAAAAAAATCAAGGTTTTAAGACAATATTTTATATTATTTTGTGTGTGCAAGAGATCTTTATTGTAATCATCTGAAGTGAATAATAAGATCAAAGATTAGTTAGTTGAAAGAGTACACTGCTATTTATTTATTTATTTGAATTTATCTGGCAAAAACGCATTCTTCTTTATTTCATACAAAAACACAAAAATAAAAAATATACAAAAACAGTCAAAAAAAAAATTTCGTATCAGAATTCAAAGGAAATAGGGGTTTCTACAGTGGTATCAGAGTTAAATCCTGCCATCCTGAGGGTTTAGCAATCTTATGTAGCCACAAGAATTTGGGTCACCCAGGTATTATACTCGCAGTGGAGCTTTGGTTGACAGGCAACAGGGTTTGAGCGGGCAGCCGGAAAACATGTCTGACAGGACCGGTATTCCTCATAATCCTAGGGATCAGGACGACGCAGAGGTTTTGCTTGCAGGGCAAAGGCAGTCTAATGAAGTATTACAGCAGTTGACAGAAGCACTGCAGAGATTGGGTACTCCGAGGAGACCGTCACCACATCGTGACGATGATAGGAGTGATGTAGGGTCACAAAGAGCACTTAGGACTGCTTCCCGGACAACAAACAGGTATACTAGGCCTACTTTTGTGAGGCAGGAGGCCGATGAGGTGATAGCAGGTGAGGAGCATGAGGAGTTGTTTGCTGACACACTTATGGCAGCGAATGAGGAGTGGGAGTTGTTATCGCCTGAGGTCAAAGAGAGGATTACTTTTGACCGATTCATCACATAGAGGAGAGAACATAACAAAGGTCGACAGGATTGGAGACCTAGACACTAGAATAATGATCTGAAACATGCTACGAACAGGGTCACACTAGCGACGTTTGACGGCAGTGGCAAGGTCACAGCGCAGACTTGGATTAGTAAGCTAGACACATTTCTCACATTGCATCCGATGGCTGAGAGAGATGCTATCAAATATGCGACACTGCATCTTGAGGGGTTAGCTCACGATTGGTGGCACCACGGGATGGTGACACTCTAGCATGATCGGATCACATCTTATCAGGAGTTTGTTGATAGGTTGGTGGAACGATTTGACAGGAAGGATCCGGAATCCTATTTCAGGGAGTTGGCTCAGTTGCGCTAGAGTGGCAGTCTAGAGTCTTACATTGGTGACTTTCAGAAGTTATCAGTGATGGTTCCTGATATTTTAGAGGCGACTTGTAGTGCTCTTCATGGAGGGATTGACAGAACCATTGAGAGGTTGGATCAAAGGCTTTGATCCTCCTTCGTTACAGGAAGCTATGAAGAAGGCGCGTAGTATGGAGATGGCAGCCCCATCCAGTAAATTCAGCTCCAGAGGTACTTCTTCATTCAGGGACAATAAGGGCTTCAACAGAAATAGAGAAAGATCATATTTTAACAAAGATAAATCAGGTTTTAAGAATGATTCAAAGGCCAATCTAGCAGCACCACCTTTGGATCGAGAGGCTCTTAACGATCTACGCAGGAAGAAGCTTTGCTTCTATTGCAAAGGTCCCTATGATGCCAATCACGATTGTCCTTTGAGGCTTACGGGCAAGGCAAATCGAGTGATGTGGGCCTATTATGAGGATTCGAAATCAGAAGATTCCGAACAACATGAGAGTTCTGAGGAGTCAGAGTCAGAGGCTTCAGAGCCTAAGGCAAAGGCAGAGTCAGAGCTTCAGATTCAGGTGGCACGCCTATCTAGCATCCAGCAGGAGGGTTCATTCCGACTCCGTGGAGTTTTGGCAGGACAGAGGGTTATAACCCTTCTTGACACAGGAGCCACACATAATTTTATTGATGCTAGATTTGTGAAGCGTGGACTGATTATCGAGGAGTTTGACGGCATTAGAGTTAAGGTGGCCGACGGTTACACTCTTAGGTGTGAGCGGATGATTAGAGATCTCCCATTGCGCTTGAACAACTATGAGTTCAACGCTGATTATTATGTGGTGAACATGGGGGATATAGATTTGGTCTTGGGCATGAAGTGGCTTCATTCCCTTGAGGAAGTCACTCTTCGTCTCAAGAACATGGAGATTCGTTTTGATGTTGATGGGAAGACACACATTCTGAAGGCAATGCGGGACAGCAACATCAAAACTATTTTTTTTCATCGGATGGAGAGGCTCATGCGACACGACATGGTAGAGTGGGCGGCCGAGTGCACATTGGCACCAATACAGGATGGACAGCAGAAGACTGAGTATCATCCTGACATTCAGCAGTTGAGAGTCAAGCATGATAAGGTATTCAGTGATATTCCACTAGGGAGACCTCCAATTGAGCACATTATTGAGCTTGAGGAGGGCGCTGAGCCCGTTATGATTACTCCTTATCGGCATCCTAAGCGGTTGAAAGATGAGATCGAGAAAACAATTAAGGAGTTACTTGCTATGGGTCACATTCGGGCTAGCAAATCACCATTCGCTTCTTCAGTTGTTCTGGTGAAGAAGGATGGCACCCTACGCATGTGCATTGACTACAGAGTCTTGAATAAGAGGACTATTAAGAACAGATATCCAATACCTCGTATTGATGAGCTTATTGATGAGCTCCATGGTGCATGCTACTTCACGAAGATAGACTTAAGGTCAGGTTATCATCAGATCAGGGTGCGTGAGCAGGACATAGAGAAGGCTGCTTTCTGTTGTCATTGTGGACACTATGAGTTTGTGGTGATGCCATTTGGGCTCACCAATGCGCCAACGACATTTCAGTCCACCATGAACAGAGTCTTCCATTCACTGCTGAGGAGGTTTGTACTTGTTTTCTTCGACGACATTCTTATAAACAGCAGGACTTGGCAGGAGCATTTGGCTCATCTGGAGACCGTGCTCAGTATTTTGGAGAGGGAGTCCTTGTACGCCAAGGAGTCCAAATGTGATTTGGGGATGACCGAATTGTTAGACTTAGGTCATATTATCAGTGCAGAGGGAGTGCGGATGGATCCTGAGAAGATCCACGCTATTATTGACTGGCCTATTCCGGCGAATCTGACATAGCTACGGGGATTTCTAGGTTTGTGTGGATTTTATCGTAGATTCGTGAATGGTTATTCATGTCATGCAGCCCCTATGACAGATTTGTTGAGAAAAGGTGCATTTTGTTGGACTCCTGAGGCACAGGAGTGTTTCGTGAGGTTTAAGGAGTTGATGACTACGTGCCCCGTGTTGGCACTACCTGATTTTTCAAAGCCTTTTGAGCTTCAGTGCGATGCTTCAAGAGAGGGCATTGGAGCGGTGCTTATGCAGGACAAGCACCCTATAGTGTATGAGAGCCATAAGCTCAGGGGGCCAGAGAGACTTTACAACATTTATGATAAGGAGATGCTTGCTATAATGCATGCCTTGGCAAAATTTAGGCAATATCTTGTTGGCAGCAAATTTTGCATCAAAACTGACCACAACAGCTTGAGGCATTTCTTGGGGCAGCGAGATCTCAATGATCGTCAGCAGAAGTGGGTGAGCAAATTACATGCATATGACTTTGATATCTCTTTTATCAAGGGCACCCAGAATGTAGTGGCTGATGCTCTTTCACGCAGGCCTTATTTGAGTACTATGGTTCATATTACAGAGGACTGGAGACATATGATTGTGGCAGAGTATGCCAAGGATTCATGGGCATCCAGCATTGTTGAGGGATCGACGATTGATACTAGATATACTCTTGTGAATGACTTGATCATTTACAAGAACAGGGTTTATTTGATCCCAGGTTCAGAGGTGAAGAACATTGTCATGCGAGCCTTTCATGATGTACCTACTGCAGGGCATCCCGGGTATTTCAAGACCTATAGACAGATTTGGGAGAGATTCACATGGAAAGGACTTAAGGCAAATGTTCTTTAGCATGTGCGTGAGTGCCCTGTTTGTCAGCAGAACAAGCAGGAGAACATGTACCCGACAGGGTTATTGCAGCCACTTCCGATTCCTGACAGGTAGTGGGAAGGCCTATCGATGGATTTCATTACGGGCTTGCCTAAAGCCCAAGGACGAGATTGCATATATGTAGTCGTGGATCGGTTAACGAAGTATGCCCACTTCTTTCCGATTACCACCACTTACACAGCTACACAGGGAGCAAAGGTCTTCTTCCGAGAGGTGTTCAGACTGCATGGGTTGCCTCGGAGCATAGTGAGCGATAGGGATAGTCGGTTCTTGAGTCACTTTTGGTAGGAGGTGTTCAGACTTTGTGGGACCGAGCTTACGCCGAGCACCAGTTACCATCTGCAGACCGATGGACAGACAGAGATAGTGAATAAATGGGTGGAAGGTTACCTCAGGAACTACATTGCAGGGCAGCAAAAGGCATGGGTCAAGTGGATTCATTTGTGCGAGTATTGCTATAACACGACTTTCCACATGACCATACAGATGTCCCCTTTTATGGCATTGTACGGGTATGAGGCGCCGAGTTTTCTGGATTTGCTATTGAGTGACAGTAGAGTGCCGAGTGCTGGAGATTTGTTGCAGGAGAGTCAGGATACTATGAGGGCTCTCAAGGAGAATATTGCCAGGGCACAAAATCAGCAAAAGCAGTATGCAGATCAGAGGAGGACCGAGAAATCTTTTGATGTGGGTGACATGGTTTATCTTATGCTGCAGCCTTACCGTCAGTCTACTCTTAGAAAGAGTGGGGCAGAAAAGCTTAAGCCACGTTATTACGGTCCTTTCAGGATCTTGAGGCGTGTTGGAGAGGTGGCTTATGAGCTAGAGCTTCTGGCAGAGAGTAGGGTACACAATGTTTTTCATGTATCACGCCTCAAGAAGGCGTTGGGACATCGTGTGGTACCTTCTGCAGTTTTACCTCCCTTAGATGATGAGAGAAAGTTGATTTTAGTATCTGAGTCTATTCTGGAGTACAGAGAGAGACAGTTGCGTAGGACTATCAGGGAATATTTGGTAAAATGGAGAGATTTGCCAGTGGAGGATGCTACATGGGAGAGCGAGGATATTTGGCAGCATCCAGAGTTGAGATTGCTTGAGGACAAGCAATTTCAGGAGGGGCGGACTGTCATGTCCCCTTCCAGTTGACATCTCTCAGAGCTGATGATTAGCCTATTATGCGACCCTCGTAGGCTGATAGGATGGATAGAGGGTCTTGATGGAGCTTGGCTTGGCTTCGACTAGCAAGATTTTTTCAGTTGGCTTTCGTTTGGGCCCTTTTCGGACACGTTTGTTTGAGCTCCTATTTTTTAGGGATTTTTGACACGCAGCGGAGCACCCCTGTTTTGGTATGGTCATGTGCGGAATCACTCCCTTGTTCGCCAGCTTCAGACAGATCGAGAATCGGATATGTATCGAGGGAGATATTAATATTTAATTGATTTAATTAAATATTAATTATTTGGCGTAATTATGACTTAGGTGTTTTGGGCCAGGGGGGCGCTCATTATGAAGGGGGCCGTTTTAATTATATTCTATAATTAAAATTGTCTTAGACTATGGAAAAATTAAAAGAAAAAGAAAACCCTAATTTTTAATTGTGAAACCCTAATTAGGGCAAGCGCACTTTTTCAAGGATATAAGGGTTTATCATTGGTAAGAGCGCCATTCATGTTGAAGACAAATTTTTTTGCTAAGTACTTTCTGAGAAGACTGAGCCAAGGGTTTCCAGTATTCTATTTGCATTGAAGAATGTGCAATCTTTAGTGTGTGCAATTCAGAGGTTGTGAGATATCAGCCGATCTATTGCCAGTTTGAGAGATAACTTCACACAGAGGTTATCACAGAGATTTACAGAGTTATTTCATCAGGATTTTGTTTCGGAAATTATCCAGGAGATCATAAATTTTGGCGCTTATTTTTCTCAAGATCCAACGCTAAAAACCAAGGCCGTATAGTTTTAATCACTGCTGTACGGAATCTGTACAGCCTGTTGCAGGTCGTACAGTCCAGCAAAGGGGCGTATTTTTCCTAGGGAGCAAATTGCCTATTTTTTCTATAGTCTGCTGATACCCTTTTGGGCGCCTATATTTCTATCATCATTCGGGATCATCAGAAGCACGGAGAAAAGCTCATTTATTGCAGCCGTACCAGCTGTACCAGATCTAGGGTTTGTAGAAAAATCAGGTTTTTAAGACAATATTTTATATTATTTTATATGTGTGCAAGAGATCTTTATTGTAATCATCTGAAGTGAATAATAAGATCAGAGATTAGTTAGTTGAAAGAGTACACTGCTATTTATTTATTTATTTGAATTTATTCGAATTTATCTGGGAAAAACGCATTCTTCTTTATTTCATACAAAAACACAAAAAAATCAAAAATATACAAAAACAGTCCAAAAAAAAATTTCGTATCAGAATTCAGAGGAAACAGGGGTTTCTACACAAAATGATTAATAAGTCAATTTTTTTCCAAGTCACTCAAAGTCAACAATAAATTCATCCAAACTATGTTTTCACTACAAATAGAAGATCATATTTAAAAAAAATACAGTAATAGTAAAATATTAATTCCAGACTTGGACATTACTAACACTAATCTTAATATTATAAATTAAGTATAATCTACAAATTCTATACGGACATTATATTTCCAATGAGCAAGGATGCCGACTTTTTTTATGGGGGCTTAGATGTAGGTGTCCAAATTGTACTTTGTCATTTATGTTGTAGTATGTGGCCAATGGAGAAAGAAGTTAGAGGCGAAAATCCCAAAGCAATGGGTGATTATATTCACCATTCCTCAACCCCTGTACCACTAAATGCTTAGATGTACTTGTGTGCTTTGTGGGTCCCCTTAACTTGTGATTATTAACTAATGTAGATCATGAGTTGAAAGGTCATAGAGAAATGACTACTCAAGAAAAATAGTCATCATGGTGATGACTTAAGTATTGAAAATACTCAAACGTAGTGAAAATCCCACAAAAATAAAATACTTTATTTGTAATAAGACAACAAAGACTAAGATTTGTGTTAGAAAATATTAGGTTATGTTTGTGTATGACCATTATTATATTTTTGTTGGCATCGATTGGTTGGGTGGTTGGTGATGGTAGTCTCAATCGCTGAACCCGTTAGCCATCATTGTAGTTATGGTGGTCACTTTGACATTGTGAGAGAGCTCTCATGTGTGCATTTGGCTTGGACTTCTATTTATTGATGTACTTTATAAATCAATGTTGCAGATATCTTGTGTTGCTTCATATTGTTTGTTTAGATTTCTTGTTTATACAACTATTACTAGTTAGTGCTGAACATTTTTATTTTAGGAAACCTACAATATTATAGTGTAATGGACAATTTTGGATTGCAAGGCGCTGCTCAGGACCCCATGGGAGCGCTGAACTTTGATCCTACAAGGGAAACCCCTTGATTCATATGGGGGCTCCGTCCCAAAAGGATGGGAACAAAGATGTCAATGGAATTCTTGGTATGGTATATGGTGGAGCACTAATCCACTTCCATCTGAATGGCTTTGTTGAAAGGGTTTATGCTAAGAACGTTTATCAATAATGTTAAAAGTGCAGAAATGAAAACAAGAAAGAAGCTAAGTTACCTTTCAAGGTGTAAATCATAAGTTGAGAGAAGATTTTAAAGTGGGAAACCAAACGCATCGGAGAAAAACCCACGTGATCTTATTAGAAGGCTTGCAACCAAAAATCTTCACAAGTACAAGATTGAATTAAGAGCACAAAAGAAGAAGAGAGAGAGCTTCAAGTTTCTAGTATGGAAAAGAGAAGAGGAAGGGCTCTTTTATAGAACTAGAGGAAGAGAATGTGAGTTACAAGGAATCCCATTATTACCTTACAAGTCTCCTATATGTATGCCACTTGTGGCCTATTCCCTTAAAGAGTAGAGGAAAGTGTGTGCCATGTGGGAAGAGAGAGTTACATGCAAGTAACTCTAAATCCAACAAGTGGATTAGGGAGGTGAGTGACACTTCATAAAAGTAGGAATAAAATACATTTATAAATATAATAAATGCACACATAACTAAGACTAAGGGTAAGCCTATAAACCTAGAAAGGACCCAAATTAAGATTAATTCTCCAACATTTGTTGTGGGTGTGTTTGAATTTTCAATTAACAATTTGGCCATTTTTACGTGTGAATTATATTTTGGAGCACTGTCAACAACAGTTTCTGACCATTCTATAGACTATTCCAACAAAGGTTGACCATAAGGCCTGAGTAGGTTTGCATTGAAAACTAGATGAACACCAAGGTATGATTCAAGATATGTTGAAATGCATTGTCTTTAATCGGCTTGATAATTGTATAACATCTATAGAGCAAAGGTCTGAGTTTGTGTTGTGAGCCTTTGAATAGCTCCTTACGTTCGTACAACCAAACCTTTCACCAGATTTGAAATTGTGTAGGATGTGGTGTTGTTCATTGTGTTGCTTGTATTTTGCTGAGGTTTAGAATCTTTTGTACTTGACTCCAAATGTTTTGAATATTTTCATTGAACTCAACTCCTTTGTCCATTTCTTTTTGTGACAACATAGGTTTTGCGAAAGATGGAAGCAAATATGCATTATATTGGCAGTGAAGGCTAAAAATAAAACCCTTAACAAATCTCAAAAGTACTCTTCCCTATTGAATTGTGTTGGGCTTGATTGTAACCATACTGAATAAATGAAGCATTCCCATCCCAGTTTCAGGAGATACTTTCACAAATGTCGTAGAATGATTAGATTCATGATCTCTATGATCATCCATCTGCAGATAGAATGCTTTAGACTTGTCCGGTTTAGTATCCAGCATGTCCACATGATCTTCTGGAGGAATTGATGAACTTGGCATCACGATCTGGTATAAAGTTGTTATGTTTATCTGGATAGATAAGTAATCATTCATGTTCTTTGGAATGTTCAAATGCAAATAAAAATTGGGGATTTGTGTTAGCATCAATGAAGGAATTAAGTTTCATCTTGCACACAAATCAGCTCACTGTTTTTCACCTTACTATGTGGATTAGCTTATTTTTATCTGCATGTTACAACCTTTTTTTCGCTTGAATTATGTATGTATCTTACATATGTATTCTTTATAACTTAGGATTTTCTTAATTTGAATAATACTCCAATGTTGCTTTGATTGGTTTATTTTGCACATCCATGCATTTTCTGTTGATAGTTTAGAAATTAATTAATATTGAAAATTAAAATAAATGGAAGAGGCATTACAATATGTAGCAGTCCTTAGAGTCTAAACTTGTTCACCACTTGTGCTTATGCATGACTGTAGCTTCTGAAAGGTTTTCCATTGTGTATTTTGTAGGGTGTATTATCGTCATTAGCATCAGACTTCATGGCTAGGCTAGATGAAGATAAATTGGAAACTGGACGGACACCACGCATATTTGCAATCAAATGGAGACAAAAGGGTAGTGGGTGAGTGAATTCAGTTGTTCTAGAGCCCTGTAATCTTTTTCTTATTTCGTTTTCTAGTTTTTGTTTTGCCAAAAGGGGTGTTTTCTCCCTTATGTTTTTCTGAGACAAGATTTTTATTTTAAATTAGAGTAAAAGATGATCCATGAAACTCCCTTTCATTGGCTTTTTCTATATATATATCCTATGGAGTGCAGAATATAAGAACTAGTTTTCAATTCAAGGGTTGTATATTGCTCAAAAGACCAATGCTTTGCATCTTATATACTTTTTGTTATTTCCTCTACCTTAGAATATTCCAAGTAACGAAGAGCCTGAATCTTATATTTATTCTACAATATGTTTTTCTCTTATACTGTCTTTTATTAAAGGAGTTTTACGAGTGCATCAACTCAAATGCCTTCAGAGCTGCTATCAATCAAATGCCCCATGGATAGACGAAAACAAATTTTAGTGCAAACAGGGTTGAGCCTTGTATCTCGCAGTCTCAGGGGACATTCTTTTTCAGTAGTTGTGTTAAACATTGGTGCCACAAATTTCACTGATTCTTACACAGGAAGTTCAAGTGCTTCACAAGACATACGCTCTTTGCTACAGAATTCTACTAAAGTTCAGGAAGATGGTACTGTTGGCAAACACGAAATGATGTTCTTCAGGCAAGTTTCAGAAACAGATCATTCAAGAATAATCCATGCCTGTCCATCTTTGTTTGACCAGAGGCTCAATGAACGTTCTGTGGAATCTTCCTTATCTGGTAATTTGTTCATTACCTTGCCATGCTTTATGTTTTATTTGTTCTAATCGCATTTGGTAAGAAACTATCGCAGTTATTAGTTGTCGTTTGTGTTACTCTTTGATTCTAATGACAGTCATTCTGTTCTCTTGGGTCATCTACAATGCTGCACTATGTAAGTTTAAGAACTTGTATATATTCATTTCATGGTGGAGGCTCATAGTGCACACGGCTAAAACGTTTAGTGGCAATATGGTGTTAAAGTGTTCAAGTCTTCTAAGGCAGGGGGAAACTGCTGATTTTTTAAATTTGATCAAATTACCTGTGCTGGATTTGCCTCACATATGCCTTGAAAATGTGAAAAACATAGCTTCCGTACAAATTCTGAAACATAAGCAAAAAGAGTGTATCTTTGGGATTATGGGATTTCATATCTTATTGATGTATTTGTTATACATTTCAGCTCGATAGTAATCATGCATCATTTAGATTTCCTTGAAGCAAGTATATATGAATGGAATTAAATGGTATTAGTAGTTTTAAAAAAAAATTAGAAGTACTTTTTCCAATATTTTAAAAAAAAAAAGTATAAGCATCTCTGGTACGATAATGTTTGAAAGTGAATATATAGACAAGCAATCATTAGTCAAACAGCAGGAAAGTGTTCCTGTCATGAAATACTATGGCTGATAGCTTTGTAAGCCGAAATACTATTATAGGCAATGCTAGGTCTTCCTATTTTTGGAAAGTGTTCTTGGTCAACACTCTTGAATCAGAAAAATGAGAAAAATAGAAAATGCCAAAATGGTGGAGAAACCGACTTTAAAATGAATAGATGTTAAAATAAATTGAAGCATCATGTAAGTGGAGAAGCCTTGAAAGCTAGGTTTGTCATTACTAATCAAACCCTATAAAATATGTGAATGCTTCAGAAGTCTTGCCACATTCAATTGGTTAGATCTCAACATTCCCATTTTTTATTTATCTGTGTTGACATTAATCAGTTATAAAGCACAAAGATGTTCAGTAGAACTGATATATGCTAAGTTACTGGTATGGGTATGGGTATGTGGCATGGGTATGGGGCATCACTGTCTTCTTTTGGGGGGGGGCTTCAGGTACACTATGCGTAGCTTGGGTACCATACAAAAATAATAAAATATAAAAATTATAGACGAGATAAACAAAATCACCATGGTATGAATCATACTTGGGAAGTACGTGAAAAGTCATCATATTGCTCTTCACCATGATCAGCAATTGGTTTGTTAGAATCAGATGCAGAAGGACTCGCAGCAGTTGTGTTTTTTTTTATGTTTTTAATTTATTTTTTATCTTGTTTTTTGTTTGTTTTTATTATGATTGTCATACCCGGATCGGGACTTTGTTAATTATGTTTTTATTTTTACAATTGGATACTCAGTGTAATAGAAGAACCTCAGAGGTCCCTGGACGAGTACCTCTATCAGAACTGTACCGATACAAGTATGGGGTCTTCCAGGGCAGTACCTAGTAACATAGCATAGATGTATTAGAATCTTCGAGAGAAATGATGATGCTTATAGACAACCCTTAAACCATATTAAACACATCTCCATACAACATACAAATTCAGCCAAATAGAAGCAGTCTTGTGTTGAAGTTCCACTCCACACTAATAAAGAAAAGTTGAAAGGCCATCATCAAAAGAGCAATTACCTTAGTGGTAGAGTAGCCCTTAATTTAGGGATAGAAACTGGCTTCAAAATCTAGCCCATTCGGTTTTCCAACATTGAATCAAAGTCCATGTTGGAATCTGGATTGCCGATAGCTAGGACCTCAATTAAAGTGTTGCTTGACAAGGAGTGCAGGAAATGGCAGTCACACTTCAAAAGAGAACTCAAAAGGCTTCCTCTCTAATGGGAAAGTAGCTCAGTGGTAGAGCAGCTCATTGGGCTCATTGGTTTCCGGTGAGTCCTAGCTTATAATCCCAGCTTCTCCAATTTCCTAACATCCAAAGATGGGTTGATTATCGACCTTAACCATTACATTGGGACTTATAAGACATTCTAACAAGAAAAAAACCATGTGTCTAGTTGCATGGATGCAGGGTGTAAGCTCTAGTGCAGGAGTTGGGTTGGGTACATTGTTCTCAAAATCAATGTTTTGGGGGCTTGGGTGAAGTTTCCCAAACAAAATTCCTTGACCAATTTTTTTTCAGACCAATTTTTTTTCTATTTCATTACTTCATGCGAACGGGCATTTCGTCAAACAGTTTGCATTGTGCTTACCTAGGTAATTTCTGAGTTGTTCTTTGTAATATCCCTAATCGGAATATTATTTGATAATTTGGATTCCTCGGAATTCCTTTTAAAATATATTTTATAAATGTAACTTGTACTAAGAATAATATTTAAAATAAAAGATATAATTGTATTAATAATAAAATATAAATCCTCAAGGGATTTCGTCTTTGCAATCAAATTACACAATTAAAGGATTTTGTCCTTAAAAGTGGTTGTAAAGCATAATGCTTGTACATGGTTATATATTTTTAATACATGATTGAATGAATTCCTTCCATACCAACGAATGACTATAAATACTTCATCACCTTCCATCGAAAGACATTTCTCTTCCAAATGTCTTTTCTCAAGGGAGGCGATGTCCCAAAGGGTGTAGTCCTTTGGTGTTTAGGTGGGTCGGCTTGCCTATATAAGTTTTATTTTTTATTAAATGTGGCGCTCCCCTCAAGAGGGGCGATTCTAATTGTTGCGCCCTCCTTAATGGCTATGCCCTTGTCTTATGTTTGAAAAGGGATATTACAGTTCTCCCTTCCCAAAATTGCTTGTCCTTAAGCAATTGTAAGCCCTCATGCCCAAGTACCATGTCCAAGAGATAAAACATGATGTAGTTCTCCCAAAGCCTTGATCAGGGCCTTGTCAAATGAGAGATCTCTTGCCAACACAAGCTCAGGTTTCTGATGTATTTTGGCTGATCCAAAATTCCTGCATCTATCTTCATGTCATGACTTTCAAGGGTCCACTCTTGCTGTCCCAATCATTTGTATTACTGTACCTTTGTCTTTCCTTTGTGACTTTATCTGTCTGATGCATGCATGGAACCCTTTCATCATCTACTTGCTTCATGTAGTTCGCTGTTCTGAAATTTTCATCAATCTGAACATTAGTAAAATCATCTAGAAAGTTGGCTTGCACCACCAATTTCTCTTCACAATCTTGCACCTCAGATTTTTTTTCATTATTTGGTTCATTTTACATGATTTCTTTTTCTTTCTTTGGAGATTCTACTGCATCCAATACTTTTCGTGGTTTTTCATCTAGCAACATATCTTTGTGCCCCTCAATTGTCACAAATAGTTTTAGTTTCTCTGAACATTGAACAACAATACTTTTAGCTAGTGTATGTGCCATTGGTGATGATTCTTGTTCAATACCAGCGATTAGTATGGATAATAAATCTTGTGAAATACCATCACTCTCGTTCAGGACCAAAGTCATAATGGATTGCATTGACTCTATTACATTTTCCATATGATTTTTATGGATAGTAGCAAAGAAATATTTAAACATATGAAGAATCAGATCATCACATCCTAGATCTAACATTAGCACACAATATCTGATTTTTGCCATAATGTCAAGGATTGTGACCCTCTTAGCAAAAGAAGAACTTGTGATGTCATCTAGACCCTCAAAACATTCCACCATTAGCCGAAATATTTCCTTCATGTTGTCGTCAATGTATGGCGATTTTGGTGCTGTTATCCTTGTAATTTCACTAATACAATTGATAATCACAAGTCTCACATCTGGATTTGGATATTTCAACAACTTGGACTCGGCTAGATGATTTACCAAAGGATTCATTGTCGAATACATAGACTTAGAATCTGATTGCCTTACCGAGGACAAACAATTAGCCATTTCCTCCAAAACGATGAGCAAAACATTTTTTGAATAATGTGGATGCTCAAGTTCCTTTCCCAATCTGCAAAGCTTTGTTTTCAAAACATATTTTCTTATTAACTCCATGATTGATAGACTATGCATCGAATCCAAAATCCATTTTAACATGCTGGCATGAACAATTGCTCTGATACCATTGTAATATCCCTAATCAAAATGTTATTTGATAATTTGGATTCCTCGAAATTCTTTTTAAAATAATATTTTATAAATGTAACTTGTACTAACAATAATATTTAAAATTAAAAATATAATTGTATTAATAATAAAATATAAATCCTCAAGGGATTTCGTCCTTGCAATCAAATTACACGATTAAGGGATTCCATCCTTAAAAATGGTTGTAAAGCATAAAGCGTGTACATGGTTATATATTTTTAATGTATGATTGAATGAATTCCTTCCATACCAACAAATGACTATAAATACTTCATCACCGTCCATCGAAAGACGTGTCTCTTCCAAATGTCTTTTCCCAAGGGAGGCGATGTCCCAAAGGGTGGTGTCCCTTGGTGTTTAGGTGGGTCGGCTGCCTATATAAGTTTTATTTTTTATTAAATGTGGCGCTCCCCTCAAGAGGGGCTATGCCCTTGTCTTATGCTTGGAAAGGGATATTACATTCTTGCAAGAAATGATTTTTATTTATGTCTCTCAAATCATAGGGCATTCATTATAGCATCTCATATTGCAAATACATATAATAGATATTTGAATAAACACTTGACAACTTAAACATTCAAATTACAAAGCAATGTTCAGTATATTCATTTGCTGCAAATGTATATGTAGATAACAATTACTCCAAAGTTCTAACCTTATTTGTCTTTGCAATGCACCAAAAGATGTTACAGCTGCTGGTTACAAATGAGAAGAAGCCGGAATATGAATACTTGCTACTCCCACTTGCCAATGACTGTCCCTTTTTACCTTTATGGCTGCATCCAACTAAGTAGATGATTTCCCAACCTTGGAAATGGTAGTGCCACCTCCCAATGTCCTTGCTAGTCCACCAAACTTTCGTATGCAGCACTTGAAGAATTGCTGACCTTCCAACCTGCAGCGTAGGTGTTTCCTTCCTCTCACATCCCCACGCAGCACCTCACTAATTCCCACACAGCCTTTCCAAGGCTTAGCTCATTTCTGTCCCTCTATGTTAGCTTCCCAAAATACATTCAATTCCCTTTCAATATCATTCAATAGCTGTAGCTCATAATCTCAAATTTATATTTGGGACCAAACTTATATAAATTTGTCTTCCGATAACTTCTGGAAATTCTATAAATAAATCCTCCAATCCGCACAATTGTGAAACTTGGTTGATTCCAACCCAATCAGCTAGGGAAGATGTTTCACCCCCGAAACTGATTTCCTTTAGGTTTTCGTCCAAGGCTTTGCTCTACAAGAAGCTCAAAATCCACAATAGAAAATAATAAGAATAAGCCTACTCAAAAGAGCTCTCCATTTCACTTTTATATTTTCCCCGGACTATCTTTTAAATTCTTGCGTAAAATATTTCATTAAAGCTCGATAATAAAGTGACTTTAATAGTTATTTTAATTGTCACTTAAGTTACTTTATTAAATTAATTAAAATAAAGCTATCCGTAAAAATGTACTTTATTGGACAACATTAGATTAATTAATTTAATTTATTCCCTGATGTCCCTAAATTAGCCTATGGCAATAATATAGGCTAAATGGACCCTTCCGGCTATTCCTCGGAAGGGGACATTACAGTCCTCCTTCCCCGAGATTGCTTGTCCTCAAGCAATTGAAGATTAGGATGCTGTAAAATTTGTTCACCTTCCCAAGTAGCATCTTCAATAGGCAAGTCTTTCCATCTGATGAGATACTCCTTAATTACTATGTTCCTCAATCTCCTCTCTGGTATCCAGAATAGCATCAGGATATAATACCAATTTGCCCTCCTCATCCAATGGTGAAAGCTTTAGTGATGACATGATGCATTGCCCAAGTGCCTTTTTGAGGCAAGAAACGTGGAACACATTATGAATTATGCTATTCTCTGGCAGCTCCAATTCATAAGCTACTTTCCCAACCCTCTGTGCAATTCTTATAAGGGTCATAGTAACGAGGCTTCAACTTTTCTGCATCACTCTTCTTCAAAGAAGACTGCCTATAACGCTGAAGGCGCAAGAAGACTAAGTCACCCACTTCAAAACTTCTTTCAACTTTGTGCCTATCTGCATAAATCTCTTGCTGATTCTGGGCACTCTGAAGATTATCCTTGAGTGACTTAAGGATGCCCTGACTCTCTTGAATTCAATCCTTAGCCTTAGGAGCTCTGCTGTCACCAAGCACCAAATCTGTGAAGGACATGGTGTCATATCCATACAACGCGTTGAAAGGAGTCATTTCAGTCGACATGTGATAGTTGGTATTGTAACAACACTCACGTAAATGCAACCACCTAATTCAAGCCTTCTGCTGCCCTGCAACATGATTATGCAAGTATCCTTCCACCCATTTGTTAACTATCTATGTCTTTTATCACTCTGGGGGTGGTAACTGGTGCTTGGGGTCAACTTTGTGCCAGCCACCCTGAATAGCTTCTACCAAATAGCACTGAGAAACCTGCTATCCCGATCACTTACAATGTTCTTCAGCAGTCCACGGAGTCTGACAACTTCTCTGAAGAACAACTCTGCAACCTGAGGTGCCTTGTACTCCAAGGAAATGGCAAAGAAATGTGCGTATTTAGTCAACCAATCAACCACCACATAAATACTGTCTCTGCCCTGCACCTTCGGAAGACTTGTAATAAAATCCATGGATATACTGTCCCACTTCTGCTCGGGGATAGGTAATGGCTGCAATAACTCCGCTGGAAAAGTATGCTTTGATTTGTTATGTTGACAAGTCACGCACTCACTAACACTCCGCAAGACATTGTCCTTGAGACCCTTCCAAGAGAATCTCTCTTTAACATGCTTGCAGTTCTTGAAGTACCCCAGATGTCCTACAAGTGGTGTATCATGAATGGCCTTTACAATTTTCTCCTTCACTTTCGATTCAGGCACTAAATAAATCATGTCCTTGTAGTAGATAACATCATCTATCATTTTGTACCTGTCATCTTGCATCTTGCCATCCAAAATCTTTCATGCAAAAATATTTTTGGAATACTCAACCAAAAGGTGAGCCTTTCAATTAGTTGAAATCTCTGACAAAGAGCAAATAGTGGGTTTCTTGGAAAGGGCATTAGCAACAATATGCTTTTTCCCCTTCACATATTTCATGTCAAAATCATATCCCTGAATTTTACTGACCCACTTCTGTTGACGCTCATTCAAATCCTTCTACTCCAAGAAGTATTTCAAACTGTTATGATCCATCTTGACAACAAATTTAGCACCCACCAAATATTTGTCTAAACTTTGCCAATGCATGCATGATGGCAAGCATCTCCTTATCGTAGATGGAATATAATCTTTTTGTTTCACCGAGCTTCCTGCTCTCGAAAGCAATGGGATGTCTGTTTTGCATAAAGAACTGCCCCAATCCTCTCCCCTGAAGCGTCACACTCCAAAACAAAAGGCTAAGAGAAATCAGGTAAAGCCAAAACAAGACAAGTGCTCATCACCTCCTTGAGTCTATCAATTGTATGCTAAGCCTCTTCCGTCCACTTGAAAGCTCTCTTCTTAGTGAGATTCGTAAGAGGTGCACCAAGCTGCAAGAACCCCTTAGCAAACCTCCTATAGTAACTACATAGGTCAAAGAATCCCCTCAACTTTGTTAGAGTCCTCGATGGTGGCCAATCCAGAGTAGCTTGTATCTTCTCTTGATGGACTTGCACTCCATTTGCACTTATCACATGCCCCAAATACAGGATCTTTGTCAAACCAAACTCGCACTTAGAGGCTTTGGCAAATAGAGATTGTAACTCCATGATTCCTAGTACCTCATCCACATGCCTGAGGTGGTCCTCCCAAGTCTTGCTGTAAATAAGAATATCATCAAAGAACAACAAAAGGAATTTCTGTAACTGTTTATTGAAAACATGGTTCATGTGGGACTGGAAGGTTGTGGGAGCATTGGTCAACCCGAAGGGCATGACCATAAACTCATTGTGCCCATAGTGACACCTGAATGTTGTTTTGTGTATATCTTGCTCCCTCTCCCTAATCTAGTGGTATCTAGAAAGAAGATCAATCTTCAAAAAATATACTGCACCATGTAGCTCATCCAAAAGCTCATCAATCTTGGGTATAGGATATCTATTTTTTTATTTTTGTCTTATTCAATGCACGGTAGTCAATACACATCCGCATGGTCTCGTCCTCCTTCACTAGTACAACTGAAGAAGTGAAGGGACTTGAGCTAGCCTTGATGTGTCCCATGTCTAGTAGCCCCTTAATCGTTTTCTCTATCTCCTCTTTGAATTTCTTCGGATGCGGGTAAGGAGTGGTAACTAAGGGCTTAGAGCCCTCCTCTAGCTCAATAACATGCTCAAAGCCCTTGTCAAGAGGTCTTCCAACAAGAATGTGAACAAAAACCAAACGATGCTTATCCAACACTGATTGGATATCCACATGACACTGTCCATTACCATTAGAAGGGGTTTTAGAATAAATCAAACACTGGGCTGCCCAAGCAGAGGTTAATATGAGTACTTGCTACTCCCACTGGCCAATGCGACAGTTGAGACAGGTGGGGTCAGTTGACTCATACATATCAGAGTTTAATATGAGTATTTGCTGCTCCCACTTGCCAATGACTGTCCCATTTTACCTTTATGGCTGCATCCAACTAAGTAGATGATTTCCCAACCTTGGAAATGGTAGTGCCACCTCCCAATGTCCTTGCTAGTCCACCAAACTTCCTTACGCAACACTTGAAGAATTGTTGACCTTCCAACCTACAGAGCAGGGGTTTCCTTCCTCTCATGTCCCCCAAAAGCTCATGTAGCTCCTCACTAATTCCCACGCAGCCTTTCCAAGGCTTAGCTCATTTCGGTCCCTCTATGTTAGCTTCTCAAAATATATTCAATTACCTTTCAATATCATTCAATAGTTTTAGCTCATAATCTCAAATTTATATCTGGGACCAAACTTCTATAAATTTGTCTTCTGGCAACTTCTGGAAATTCTTTAAATAAATCCTCCAATCCGCACAACTGTGAAACCTAGTTGATTCCACCCCCAATCAGCTAGGAAGATGTTTCACCCCCGAAACTAATTTCCCTTAGGTTTTCGTCCAAGTGTTTGCTCCACAAGAAACTCAAAATCCACAATAGTAAATAATAAGAATAAGCCTACTCAAAAGAGCTTTCCATTTCACTTTTATATTTTCCCTGGGCGGACTTTTAAATTCTTGCTTAAAATATTTCATTAAAGCTCAATAATAAAGTGAGTTTTTAATATTTATTTTAATTGTCACTTAAGTTGCTTTATTAAATTAATTAAAATAAAGCTATCCGTAAAAATGTACTTTATTGGTCAACTTTAGATTAATTAATTTAATTTATTCCTTGATGTCTTTAAATTAGCCTACGAGAATAGTATAGGCTAAACGGACCCTTCCGGCTATTCCTCGGAAGGGGACATTACATTGGGGGTGTGTCTCACAAATGCATGCACACGTGCATGGACATACATATACCCAAGCACACATCACAAAACTCATTTAGCTACATTCCTTTTACTTGATCTATGAGTTTTTTACTCTTTGCACTCCTGGAACATAAATGTAAAAAGTGGAGCAAAATTGTATTATGAAAACCATGTGGAATACACCATGGACATGGAATTAGTAACCCAAAGACTCCCAAAGTCAACACAACTCTAATCACGTCACCCTCATGGTGACACAATGATTCTCTCAAGGAAGTCTCAAGCACTCCTCTAGGACACCCCAAACCAATACATATTAACATAGTTTGCATCCTCGTACTAAGAGAGTACTTTCCCAACAAAAAAAAAGTTACGTCAACAAATATTCACCAATACTCGACAACTTAAAAAAAACTTAAAACTCTTATAAAAACATAAATTTTATACAAATTGAAGTTACAAAATGTATTAAATGAGTTTGTAAAGTGTTGGGAAAGTGTTTTCTATTATATTTGAATACAAAGAGTACAAAAACGCATAATCATGCGAATATAACAACAAATTGAAACTTATTACATGTGGATGCAAGATAAAAATTACAAAAATCTACAATTTTCTCTTTCCCATTCTAGTGAAAAATATGGGAGACCGAGAGAGTCCAGCCCTTGCACTCGGTTGCCTCTCCTCGCTTTGCCTAGAACATTGCATCTGTGACTCCACCCTAGTACTAGATGGCTATGACTCTTCTACCTCATGTTCGACAACATCTACAAGGATGTCATCCAATCCAATCTCTTGCTTTTGTTGTACCACTGCCTACACTCTACATAGCTTGCCTCTCGAAATCAACAATCTCATCCTCTGTGAACACGGGGGTCTCGTTATCCTATGCAGTCTAGTCACTATAGGGATCAATATCATCCAAATTGATAGGCTTTTGTGACGTGTCCACCTTTTTTGTGTGAAGCCAAAAGTTGTAGTTGCACGAAAACTTGGTCATTGAAGCATCATTGAGTCAACTTATTGTGTTTTTTCATGTGAATGGCATCAAACAAACTCTAGTTGCGCTCACATCTAGAGGTGCTACAAGGTTGGGATAAAACTTGGAGGGCAACTTTTGAAGATTTTGGGTATTTCCACTCCAATCTTCCCACCACGAAGCTACAAACAAAATATTCAAAAGTTTGTAAGTAATCAATAATTGTAAATTTGTAATTTATAAGATATAATTAAAGACTTCAATTTTTATTACTTGGTGACTGGGTGGATCTCTCTCGGATAGCTAATGCAAAAGAGCCTCCCCATACCCTGCTTGTAGTTCTGCAACTTTGAAATAATGAGGTTCCTCGCCTCAACCTTAGGTTTCATACTCTCAATGAATGTTGATAGGCCCTCTATAACCTCCCCATTAGCATTTATAAAGCCATCAGAGTAGAAAAACTTGAGATTAAAGTGGTACCCCATTGCATGGATGGGTTGACGGAGTTGTTTGTTCCATCTCCAATCAACTCCCAAATGGGATCAAATTTGCCACTATCCCTTTACAAAAGTTTTGGATGGCCTTTTTGGTCCTATCCATTGCTTCATAAATGTATCCCATTGGGTTTTGCTCCCCATCCACCAAGTGCAAAACCCTCACTAAAGGCATTGACACCTACAAAGTTACAAAATACAAACAAATTAAAGTTACAAACTTACAAATAAAGTAAATACTTTAAAAATTTGAAAATAAAGGAATCGACTTAAAATTTAAATTGAAATTAGAAGTCACCTTGATGATCTCTATAGCTTTTTTCACAGAAGCATCATAAAAAACTATCTTTGCAATCTTCTCTCCATCAACTTTCTTTAAATATGTTGAGTCCACCTATGCTTGACTTACAAATATTTGCTTCAACGTTGTCAACAAACTACAAATACTTTGCAACATAAGGAAGTTGTAAATCTTGTGACACTTGTTCGCACAAGCTCTTTCCCTTTGTTGTGATCTCTCATCAAGTTGAGAACCCAATGGTGATTATAAATATATTTGGTGATGTTATTAGCCTTTTCTACAACTTCACCCAATCAATTTTGCCTATGTCCTCCAAAATAAGGTCAAGACAATGAGCTGTGCAAGGGGACTAAAAGAGTAATGGATACCTCTCCTTAAGTAGTCTCCCAGCTGCCACATATGCTGCTACATTGTCTGACAACTTGCACAACATTCTCGATGCCTACCTCTAAGACAACCTCCTCAAGCATCAATCTCAAAATTTCTACATTTTTTACTTTGTTAGAGGTATCAATTGACTTAAAAACATCCATCTCACCATTTGAAGTTGCCAAAAAATTGATAAGTGTTTGGTTCTTTCCATCTATCCACTCATCTAAAAAAATGGTGCATCTGAACTTTCGCCACTGCCTCTTTTGGCCTTTCATAATTGACTTTGCATCTTCGATAGCACTCTGGAGCAATGTCCCACTTAAGTCTTTTGGATATGGTGCCTTGTACCCTTTCACTGCAACTGTCAATACTGTCACTAAATACTCTCACTACGAGCTCTTTGTCATGTTGAAGGGAAGATTGTTGAAGTACCAAAAATTTGTACATGCATTATTTGCTTCCACATGTGCCTCCTTGTTCCACTCTGTACCTTGCAACAAAAGTTGTGCACCAGGGATGTTTTTAAGTACAAAAAAGTTGTGATTGGTTTTTACTTGAATTGGATTAGGTGGATGTGCCTCACATTTATGGACCACGATTAGAGCCCACAATCTCTATATAGCTGCCTTAGTTTTTGTTGTCAATGCTGGAGCAGTGGTTGTTGTTAAACTTGCTTGCATCTTTGCCCTTTCTATTTTCTTCTCATCCAACAATGCGAGCTTTGCAATCATCTCTCGTTTTGACTCTTCTATTGTATTGGGACATGAAGTGACATCATGACAATGCATGCAATATGGTACTTGAGGTGATTGATGCCTCTAGAAATTTTCTTCGAGCAAAACGTACAAGTCACAGTCTACTGAGACGATCCAACCTATACAACATAATTCCAAGCAATAGTACGACCTTTAGCGGGATGGCTAGCACTCATTGATGCTAACTCTAACACGGCGTTGGATGTCATTGTATGCTAACAGTTTACCTGTAGCATGTTCAAATGCAAAAAAAAAAAAAAAAAAAAAGAATTTAAAAAAAAAAACACAAAGTTGTAAACGTAAACAATAAACCCTATGTATACGAAAAAAATAAAAAATGGCATCTAAAAAAACTTAAACCATAAATTTGTAAAACTAAACCCTAGAAACAGTAAAAATCCAATAGTTTTATTCAAAAATTACAAAAAACTAGCATCAATTGTGAATAACAATTATGGAATTGAATGGAATGCATGTAAATTTGTCAAACATGTTTAGAAACCTAATATTAGTGATTTACAAAGAATTCACATGCTTGGAAAAAAAAAACTAACTTGAAAATCAAATTTGCTCCTACCACTTCGCTCCCAATGTTATGTGATGAGAGTGTGGGGGCATGTATGCTTAAAAATGATAAATTTATGTGTTTTTTTCGCGTTTTTACCTTTCCAAATGCATTTTTTCCTTTTTTGGCCGTGAATTGTGCATATAAAGACACGAGCAAGTATTTGCAAAGTGCTCTTTGAGTATCCGTGAGTACTCGCGGTGAGTATTGTGTAAATGCTTGGAAGTTTTTTTTTTAAATCCTGTGAGTTTTAATGGTGAGCATTCAGCTTGCATTTTTCTCTGGTAAGTATGCATACTATGGTCCTATATATGTCCCCTCTAGGGGGTTCAACCAACCAAATGCATAACTTAAGGTTCTATGTCCTAAGTAGGACCTCCAAAACACTTAAACACACCTAATTTCTCGTTGTTACCAACTTATCTCCCTCAATGAAGTATCACCAAGTACAATACATATGACTGCATATGCTGACTCTACTGCAAGTGGTAAATGAAAAAAGATAGACATCATCATCCTGCACAATCCTCAATGTCAAAGAACTGAATTTTTAATGTTACCTCACAATCGCCAATGTCAAAGTTGAAAACTGCAACAGGTGCTCTTCATCTTGTATCATGTATCCAACATCCATGATTGATTGCCTGTACAGCCTAATCTCTGTTATCCACATACATATTTGCTACTGGAGCCTAACCTGTATCCTTGAGTTTGTTGCCTGCTACAATCTGACCATCTATATCCACGTGCCTATTGTCTACCACAACCGTACCTATATCTTTGAGTCTAGTACCTGCTGCAATACAATCACACAATTGTACAATGCCTTGTGGCAAGATGAACTTGTGAAGTCCACCTTGCACTCTTCTGCTGCTGGACTCTATAACTCTCAACCAATCACATGTACCTGTGACATCTGCTTTATCCTCAAAAACATCCGCACCTCGGTCGACTATCTCTAATGAGCCTATCTATGGGGCATTTCTCAGAATCCTCTGTCACATCACAAAGTACAATATCCTGTAAGATGCCTTCCCTTTGGAAGCAAAACTGTCCATTAGCCTCCTATTGTGGCCACTATTTAATCCACTATCGCTAATATTATCATCATCACTGCTGGTATAAATACTAAAAGGGTCTCGACTGTTGGAACTGGAATACAAACTCGAGGTCTCATTTTCCTCATCACTGGAAAAAAAATTCTCAATAAAATTTCCACACCCTTGCCATCTAGTATGGTCAAGCCATTTTAAGTCAATTGATTGCCTTTGCTGCATAGCCATCCCCAAATGTGTACCGTGGTCACCTTTGTGATGAACAAATCCTGTACTAACAAATCTCGCAGGTATAATTTGGTGCATGACAAGTAATGACTGTTCTATATCCAATTCTTCAACCATCTGTGTTTGGTCAAATATCTTCCCAATAATGTGCAACTAAAGCAACTCGAACATAAGGCCACAAAACTGGAATGTTGACCCTCTCCATAGCTGGGAACTAGAATCGCTTCAACTGCCTCTGTAGCATTTTCAATAAACAAATTCTCTGTTCAGTAGCAAGCATCGACCTAATCTCTTCCTGAACTAGAATCCATTGGTTCATCGTTGGTCCATCCAATGCACATATATACTCTAGGCAGTAATTATAACTTGATTGCCAACCATTGCTCTTCTGTTGGAGTGCTTTGTTGGCGGACTTCAACTCTGACAGACTTATTTTTCAAGGCAGTACATATTCTCTAATAGTTCTTGATAAGCCTCCTATTTCATATTTAAGGCCTTGTCCAATGATACGATTTTCATGTAATCTTAAGAGTATGCAATAGGACTGTTGTAATTTCTCCATTATTTTGCAAATTTGGTTGGAAACAAGTAGGGAAAACATCCAAAAAAAATCAGTTGACTTGTTGCAACAATGCAACACACCAAACCAGTCATTTTAGGCCAAAAAGTAGCCTCACCACACGAAAAGATGACATCTTTTATTAATTTTATAGGTACAATCTAGTGCTACATCCCCTTATTCAAGTTTGAACATATAGAAACACAAAGCGGTGTCAAAATTTGCCAAATACAACAAAACTGCAAAAACCGTTCCACAATTCACTGCTGTCAGCTTGTCAAACATATGATAATATTGTCCTTCAATAATACTCTCGATATAATTTTTGGTTTAAATTTTCTCTAGACAACAAATTTGGAGGACTATAACATTATTAATCAAGAACCCAAAGATAAAATTTGCCAATTTTTTAATATACTTATAAAACTGATCTGTTATGGCATAAGTTTATCTACTTTGCTCAAAATTACAGAACTAAGATGCTGTTCTACTTACATTATCTTCAAATGGCAGAATTTGGAATCCAACTTTCATTTTCTGTACCTAACTGGAAACTGCCAAAAAGAGCCGGTCAAGCCAGTCAAAGGTCTGCTGAAATGGGCTGGTTGGGCGCCTGCTGAAACCTAAAGCAACCTAATGGCTCTTGGTATATTGAATATTCTAATAGACCCTTGGAATAGTTGTGTAATGTCCCAAAAGGGATAATTCACTAAATATTAGGATTATTTGGAAACCCTACTTCAATATGAAAAAATTCTGATTTAATTGCAGCTAACCTTAGCTGCCAACAACCCTTCAAATATACTTCAAAATAGCTTAAAAATATGCCAAACTCAAATCAATTAGTAGCTACTCCAAACATGAAAGTATGGCCCCTAAAAAAAAAGTTTTATTCTTCAAACCCTAGGCATCTTTGGCTGCAAATTTAATCTATAAATTTTAGATGTTTTTCTATGCCACAAATCTTATGGAACCCTCAATAAATTACATAAATATATTTGCAACTCTGGTTTTTCTTAAATCCTAGCAAGCTGGAATAAATATACTGTTGTAGATGCTTGAAAATAGCTCAAAAAAATATTATTTCATGTTCCCAAAAATAATAGAAAATATAATAAATTAATTGCCAAATAACCAACCAAAACCCTGATTTTTTGGTGAAGTATAGTGCTGGAAAATTATCATAAAAATTCAGAATATAGTGTGGCCGATCCACACCCTCAAACCACTTCCAAATGACCCCCCAAGTGGGTCACCAATCCCCAAAACCTGCTCGCTGCCCTTCCAAAGGTTAGCAGCCCTCAAAGTGGATGATCGCTGCCTTAGGACAGACCTCTAGTCCACTCACCTAGCTCACAAGTGGTTCGCCTACCTGCAATTGATCAATTTGGTGTTGAAAACACCTTAATTGTGCAATTGAATCTCTTGACAACTTCCTTACAAAGTTGCTCTTAACTAAAATCAAGGGTTTTCGTCCTTGTTCCAGCGTCCTTGAAGGGTTTCTGTCCTCCAAGCACAAGCCAAGCTTTTCATGCTTAGACTTCAGAAAACAATTATCGAAAAAGTCATAACCTCTCCAAATGATTCCTCTTTTACTTTTGTAGCCCTTCATAACCCTTAAAGGTCCCTTCTTTAAGTGAAATAAGAAACATAAAGTAACTTTCTAAAAATGTACTTTTACAAATATTTAAACAAAACATTCAATACTCTTTTCCTCTGGAATAAGTTAAGGCTAAAGGTCTTCCAAGATGTCCCTATCAAAAGAGGGACATGACAAGTTGCATAGATTCATGCAAGATAATAAAAGGGCCAACTTTGTTATAGTGTGAAATGAGGTGAGTTGAGTGAGGTTCCCTTCATCTAGCCTCAATTATTCTTGTGAGGTTAATTAAATGTATATATTTTCCTTCAAAATCTTGTGCTGATTGACTCCTATGTCCTAAATCTCCATTTGTTTTGAATTACTGCCATCCTTTTCAGATCATTGCCCTTAAATGCAGTGGAAGTCATATAGGCAATGCATAAATATGCACATCCACTGGTCTAGTGATTGAAAGCAACGATGCTTGTTTCTTTGAAATCTAAATGTGGTTCAAGGTTTAAATCTACTAAAGTTATGTTCTTGAAGTTCCACAGATAAAACAACTATTGCAGGTAATAAAAACTAATAATACATCATAAATTATTAACATGCCCAAGCCATTGCAGGCAACATACAAAACAAATATTACAGGTTGGTGAGACTAGATTTACCTCCTGACATATCACATTGAAGCAACTCCATGAGATGAGGGCATCTTTGAGTGCTATTGTTTTCAGCTAAGTGTGGCAGAACTGGAGAAAGGGAATATTATGTATACGGGAAGAATATGATATTGAGCTGGACAAGGGATGGAGAGGAGAGAGACTTTTAGATCTGCAATCTTTCATTCTTATCATCCTGAGGATGGATCCTGATT
Source organism: Torreya grandis (assembly GCA_037957365.1). NCBI lineage: Eukaryota > Viridiplantae > Streptophyta > Pinopsida > Cupressales > Taxaceae > Torreya > Torreya grandis. The sequence continues at coordinate 1,231,996 of JARHVA010000298.1, read as the reverse complement.
TTTAAAGGTAACCCAAAACATTGATGACATTTGTCTTCTGTTTACACAATTTCCCTCAAAAAAAAAAAAAAAATTCAAAATATGATGGTGATTGTTAATCTTTTAGAGCTTTTCAAAGCGCAAATTTTGTGATGTGATATTTTGACTTAAAGACTAATATTTTTAGAATCTGGACAATTAATGACTATCATTTATGTGGCAGACACTTGATGATCAAAGTTCCAAATATTCTGTTACAAGGTTCTAAATTATGAATCATGATCCTATTTATAATTTTTTATTGGTGTCATCTATTTGTTTGCATTCATTTCATTCTTTACGTACTGTTTTCTATTTATAATTTTGAAAATGTCAATATTACAGAAACCTAAAATTTGGTCTGAATTTGGGGGAATGTTCTGCATGTGGACCCTACTCTCAGTGATTTTGGATTTAAGAATTGTTTTCCAAACAGTAGAGTTTTATGTGAAAACCACAAGTTCTCTCTTGCAACTCTTTCACTGGAAACAAAAGTGCTGTCTAAGCATCTTGGAATCGATATGGTTTCTTTTCATTAATAAAAGATATGATGTGAGCATTTCAACTTCTTTTAATTGCTGATTACATTTCAAGAATCTAAGCTCACTTGTATATTGCAAAATATAATTTCAACTTCTCTAGGACTTCTGAATGCAATCTCGTATTAATCTGTTTCTTAGAAATGTTTGAATTTTTGTATACTGAGATATATTTGTTAACAGGGTTTGTTTTTCAGGTGATGTTCTGTGCAAAATCTCTTTGGACTTGGGAAAACCTACTGAGGAACAATTCAAGAAAAATGATATGACTAAGTCGAATGCAATATCAGATGGCAATTATGATTTCCTATCAAGGGATGATGTCCAAACTCATGTCTCTGACTCTACTTGTAAAATGGATTATTTCCTCGCCAACAAAGACTTAACAGAGGAAACCTCTAGGAGGGAGGCACTTTCATTTCCTTGTGAGGTTGAGGAACAAACAGAAACCACTAACAGTGGTAATCTGGAAAGCAGAGGTTGTATGTCAGGTGAAAGTGTTGCCATTGAAACCATTCTGGACGAGACCTCTCTAGACAGCATACATATTGAGCGGGGTAAAAGGGAGTGGGGAAATACACGAAAGAGAGGACTTGATATGCAAGAGAATGATGTTATGGCTTCATATGTTTGTGAGAAATGTGGACAAAAGGTAGGTTGTGATGGGCAAAAGAAGCAGGAACATGAAGATTATCATTATGCACTAGAACTGCATTCCAAAGACACAAATGATTGGAGGAAGCAAATTAATCTTTTGGCTAGGAATCCTCATCCAAAGAAGAGGAACCGGAGTCTTACTTTAGATTCATTTTTCTCCAGGTCCAAGTAGTATGACTTTAAAATGCCCAGAAATGTCATGTAGTTTTGGACAATTGCAATCTTCCAAAGAGAGGTAATTTTTTCATTGTCGGTTGACCGCTTTGCTGGTATAATTTCTCTTCACCTGTTTATCCCAACCCTCCAAACACGTTGAAATCTATATAGCAAACTTCGGAATGGGCTCCAAAGCTCTTCATGGAATGAATGAAACAGGAAAGCAAGTATTGGATCAAATTCGCCTGTGATCTGGTTTGTTTGGCTCAATTGGTTCGGCTTGGTTTGTATCTGCCATGAGTAGTAATGCTAGCGGCCACAAATATTGGGAGCCTATGCAATCGCAAGTTGGTGTTACTGTTATCGTTACCAAATTTTCCATAGATCTTAACATTAATTCTAAAATGTGCAACAGTGCTAAATGTGAAATAAGGTTTTTTTGGCTGCCAGAAATTATCATTGAAGTATAATTTGGTTATCAATTTGACATAGTTCACCACCAATTAAATTCCAAAGATTGAAATGACGATACTTATTAATTTCAAGTGCAGGTAACTGTCATGCACTCAAAACAATTACAAATATTTATCTTTTAGAAACTCTGAACAATTAACAAGATAATCTATTACTTTGCACGAAGCTTGCGAAAGATATTTCAATACACTCCAAAAATAAGTTAGGATGAAGCATTCAAAGACAATCAAGCAAGAAGTAACATACCCTACTAAATAACATGCAATTGATGAGGGAAATTTTGGTCCTTAAATACCCTATTAAATAACATGCAATTGGTGAGGGAAAATTTGGTCCCTAAATGCCTTACTAATATGTTGCTAAGTTAGTAGCCTTTTCTTTCCATGCATTTAAAGGATAATGGAAGAAGACAAAAACTATCCATGAATTCCTTCACATTTTGTAATGTTCCTTTTTTAATTAATTCATTGCGGTGGATCCTAAATCCTATTCTCATGTTTCTCATGGGCTCAGAAAAATTATAAGGGAAATAATTGTTAATTATTTGGGAGAGTTATTACGGAAAATTTATGACAATCCAAGTGGGAGAGTTATAATCCATTGATTTTAGAAATAGCATATTTATTATGGAAACTCTATGACAAAATCTATGACGGTCATAAGAGTGGAAGTGATGAATTTTTGTCGGTTAAAATTAGCAAGGTGTAATAAGGACACTATGACAAATCTTTAGTGGGTTTATTTTGGAGGGAGAGTATGAAAACATTTTATTACTTATGTTGGAGATAGAATATGGAAATATCCCATTGCTTGTGTTGGAGATAGAATATAGAAATATCCCATTGCTTATGTTGGAGATAGAACATGGAAACATTTTATTATTATTATTTGTGCATTTTGAGATTGTGGGGTGTGTGCCCCTTTATTTAAACCAAGGAATTTCACTATTATTTGTGGCATTTTGGGATGTTGGGATGTGTGCCCCTTTATTTAAACCAAGGAATTTCACAAGTTTGGCATTTTTTTTTAATCAAATTATCAATTTCTTTTATAGTTTGAACACTTATATTCAACTATAGGATTTGAAGACAAAACTCCTTGGATTCTTAGAGATCAGGGGGCGAAAACCCTTAAGTTTCTTGTAGGTAATCTCATATGGAGGTTGTATTTGCATGTCAAAGCTTTGTTTGGATTTCAACATCTATTTTGGTATGTTGTAGTTAGATAATTGTGAAAAAGGGAGTTCTAGTTTAGGGAGTATGTGTCTCAGATTTAATAGTTAGATGTCTGGTTGTAGTTTATGATTTATTCCAACATATTTATGTAAGTTTCATGAATATAAATCAAATCCATCATGTTGGTAATGTTCTACTTCATGTATGCAAAAAACCAAGTCATTTTAGGTCATAGTTGTAAAAAATCAGCATTGTATACCTTGCTAGTTTGATATGAAAAGTGTATGGAGTTTATTAAGGCATTTCAACTTGCAATCTATATAAATTTTAAGAAAAATAATTCAGATTTGAATATACTTACATAAGTAGTAGGTTGAGGTCATTATAGTGGTATCAAAGCAATAATCTTGCCATCTTGTTGATTTTTTTAATCTTTAATTTCATATGCAACCCAATCCAAAAGAAATCAAGGATCAACAAAAGGGAAAAAGAAGGGCTTAGTCACCATGAAAAGTAATAGGTAACATGAGTGACAAAGAGGAGAGGCATGCTCTAATAGATGAAATGAGTTATTTAGGTGAAAGAATTATCCGAGATCAAAAGGACATGGAAAGGACAATTCAAATGACCATAAAGGAATTCATGGCATGTATAGCACAAGCCTTACAGTTTATGAGCATGGGTAAAGGAAAGGAAAAACTAGAAGAGGCAAGCACATCAAATGATGCTAGGATTTCTGTTGTCCTATCCCCAAAAACCTTCCGTGTCAAATTCCTACATAAGGAGGAAGAACAACTTGAAGAAATAGAGCCTCCAAAGTTGCATGCAGGGAACAAATATATAGTATATCTCGTACAGTATGAAAGGACCAGCTATGAAGTGCAACAAGCTCTCTTTTAAGGACTTTTGCAACCTAAATAAGAAAAACCTCAATAGGAAAGGTAGAAAAAATCAGTCGGATCAGCGACAGAGGGACATACAACAACATTTCGGCAAGATTACTCTCCCTACCTAAGATGGCTCCAACAAGTGCATGACTAAGTCTTGGTTGCAAAAGTTGGACACAAACTTCTCACTCAATCCCATGTATGAGAAAGACATTGAAATCATAAATATGATGGAGGAGAAAAACAACCATGAGCGTTGTGCAAAATGAGCCATTGGTAGCCCATATCGAGAGAGATTATTACGAGCAACATGCTAGAAGCATAGAGGAGTTGTACAACATGTCCTTGGGGCATGTGGAGTGGTTGATGAGTTGCTTGAGGGAGATTTTGTTTTCCATAATGTATTTGTGCAATGTGTTGGTCTATCCATGGATAAGATAATGAAGAGGAGCACTGAGTATGGTGTAGTCTAGCGTGTTCGTTTGTATAAGAGGTGGAGTGAAGAAGTTGATTAAGTGATTGATATGGTAGCAATGATTGAGGCGCTGATCGGTGATGATATTCGAGCCTTGGGTGAGTGTCTTCAAGTTAATATGGAGACAAAAGAAGGTGATAGAGCATGGGAACAAGTTAGTTCTCAAAGGGATGTGCAGGGGAATGTTCATTTGCAGTAGTGTGTGGAAGAAGAGTTGTCCCAATAACAGTTGAATATGGTCCTAGAGAGCAAACATAATGAAGTTCAAGGCTTTAAGAAGTTAAAGCTTGACATGGAGCAAGATTGTAGTGTGGTGATGGATGAATTGGAGCAGTTGAATTTGAGATCAACTCAATTTGCAGGGATGGAGAGTGAGTCTCTTGAGCTCACAAAGTGGAAGGAGTTGCTAATGTATATGGCAACGCAAGCATGTGATGTAGATGTGGATGTTGTGGCTGATATGGAGAGCTTGCTTGCTATAGCAATGCCAACAACGAAAGAGGTGAAGTTGATTCATGATTCAGCTATCAGGGGAAAAAAACTTAGATGATTCACTCATTGAGACATTTGGAGAAGCATCACTTGGTTCAAGGCTTCCTATTCTTCATTATATTAGAGAAGTGCAACAGAAACTATCTCACAAGGAGGATCGGAGGAGACAGAAAGATTGAATTGGGTTCTAGGTATCACAAAGATGATTAGATTGGGTAAAGAGTTACGATTTTGGGGAGGGCGGACTTGTAATCTCACCTTTTTAATTAATTCACTATGGTGGACCCAAAATCCCATTCTCATATTTCTCGTCGGCTAAGAGAAATTACAAGGGAAATAATTGTTAATTGTTTGGAAGCGTTATTAAGAAAAATATTTAACACCACATTAATGGGGGAGTTACAAACAACTGATTTTAGAAATAACATATCTATTATGGAAACTCTATGACTGTCATAAGAGAGTGTAAGTGAAGAATATATATGGGTTAAAATTATCAAGGTGTAATAAAGAAACTATGACAAATCTTTAATGGACCTATTTTGGAGGGAGAATATGGAAATATTTTATTACCTATGTTGGAGATAGAATATGGAAACATTCCATTGTCTGTGTTAGAGATAAAATATAGAAACATTCTATTATTATAATTTATGGCATTTTGGGATGTTGGGTTGTGTGCCCCCTTATTTAAACCTGGGAACTTCACTAGTTTGGAATCTTTTGCCAAATTATCAATTTATTTCATAGCTTGAACACTTGTGTTTAACTATAGGATTTGAGGATGAAACCCCTTGGATTCTTAGAGATTAGAGGACAAAACCCCTTTGGTTTCTTGTGGACAATTTCATACATAGCTTGTATTTGCATGTCAAAGCTTTTTTCAGATTTCAGCATCTATTTTGGTATGTCGTAATTAGATAATTGTAAAGAATGGAGTTCTAGTTTACAAATTATATGTCTCAAATTTAATAGTTAAATGTATGCCTGTAGTTTCTGATTTATTCCAGAGTATTTATGTAAATTTCATGAATATAAATTAGATCCATCATGTTGGTAATGTTCTATTTCATGTATGCAAACACTAAGTGATTTTGGGACATAGTTGTGAAAAATCAGCATTGTATACCTTGTTAGTTTCATATGAAAAGTGTATTTAGTTTATTAAGGTATTTCAACTTGTAATCTATATAAATTTTGGGAAAATGATTCAAATTTGAATATACTTGCATAAATAGTAGGTTATGTTCATTATAGTGGTATCAGAGCAATAATCTTGCCAACCTATTGGGCACTTTTTTTTTTTTTTGATTTCATATGCAATTCAACTCAAGATAAATTAGATATCAACAAAGGGAGAAAAGAAGGGCTCAGTCACTAGGAAAAGTAACAAGTAACAAGGGTGACAAAGAGTAGAGACCTACTCCAATAAATGAGATGAATTATTTGTGTGAAATAATTAGCCGAGGTCAAAAGGATATGTAAAGGACAATTCAAATGACCCTAAAGGAATCCATGGCAGGGATAACACAAGCCTTACAATGTATGAGCATGGATAAAGGAAAGGAAAAACTAGAAGAATCAAGCACATCAAATGATGCCAGGGTTTCATTTGCCCTACCCACAAAAATCTTTCATGACAAATTCCTACATGAGGAAGAACAACTTGAAGAAACAGAGCCTCTAAAGCTACATGCAGGTAATGAATATACAATATATCTTAGAGAATATGAAAGGCTCAACTATGAAGTCTAACAAGCTCTCTCTTTTAAGGAATTTTGTGACCTAAAAATGAAAAACATCAATAGGAGAGGTAGAAGGAATCAGTTGTACCAATCATAGAGGGACATACAACAATGTTTCAACAAGATTACTCTGCCTACCTATGATGGCTCCAAAAAATGCACGGATAGGTCTTGGTTGCAAAATTTGGACACATACTTTTCACTCAATCCCATGTATGTGGAAGAAGTTAAAATCATAATTATGATGGAGGTGAAAATAGCCATGAGCATTGTGGAGAATGAGCCATTGGCAGTCCATAGTGAGAGAAAATTATGAGCAACATGCTAGAAGCATAGAAGAGTTGGACAACATGTCCTTGGGGTGTGTGGAGTGGTTGATGAGTTTCTTGAGGGAGATTTTGTTTCCCATAATGTGTTTGTGCAATGTGCAATTTCAGCCATGGATAAGATAGCGAAGAGGAGGATTGAGTATGGTGCAGTTCAACATGTTCATTTGTATAAGAGGCTGAGTGAAGAAGCTGATCAAGTTATTGATATGGTAGCAATGATTGAGTAGCTGCTTGGTGATGATATTCCATCCTTGCATGAGTGTCTTCAAGTTGATATGGAGACAAAAGAAGGTGATAGAGCATGGGAACAAGTTAGTTCTCAAGGAGATGTGTAGGTAAATGTTCATTTGAAGCAGTGTGTGGAAGAAGAGTTGTCCCAAGAACAACTAAATATGGTCCTAGAGAGCGAGCATAATGAAGGTGAAGGCTTTGAGAAGCCAAAGCTTGAGATGAAGCAAGCTTGTAGCGTGGGGACGAATGTATTGGAGCAACTGAATTTGAGATCAGCTCATGTTGCAAGTGTGGAGAGTGACTATCTTGAGCTCACCAAGTGGAAGGAGGAGTTGCTAATGTGTATGGTAGACTTGTTGACGCAGCGGATTGCACCCTTGATAGGAGGCTGAGCTCCTGTCTTCCACGTGTCAAAATGGAAACTCCCCTCTTGCCTGTGGGCCTGGCAAAATTGGGGGGAGAGTCTCTAGATAAGGGCTAGCTCCCTTTGATGTATCTCTGAGGTCCTGAATTTCCTACTGCTAACAATGGTGGGGGGGGTGAAAAGAGAGAAGGATGCTAAAACAGAACTTAAACTAAACGGTGATACACCAAAAAAGTTGATCTACTTAGCTTGAACATACACTTTCCACCAAAAACAAGTTGAAATACACTTCATTTGATGTGAGAAACTCTTCTACATTAGTGAGCTAGGGGTCCTATGGAGATACAGGGATGAAGAACTATCAGAGGTGTTCTGAGACACACTATGGCAGCGTTTTTCACATGTGCCTATACTATGCTGTAGACACTTCTGGCAGACCTGCAAAAGAAGAAACTTGACAATACACTAGACATGCTGGAATCGTTCTGTGAAAGCATACAAGAAAAATGACTTAACACAAAACAAAGACATAGACATATGCAAAAGTGTAAACTCAAATGAAGGTAAAAATGCTATGTCTTGATTCAAGGTAAAATCTGGCAGAGCTCTGCCTTACAAGCCAAGAAATTCCTACCTTCCAAGCTAAGAGATCTCCTTCTCAAATGAGAAGATTACAATATATAGAGAGAGAAGAACTAAAGGCGCCCCTTTGGAAAAGACTTTGGCGCCTTTTTCCAAGTTGGCCCATGTGCGTTGATAGCATCGGGAAGAGGAAGTCGCTGTTGCTGATATCATTCTTCTAGAAGAGGCCTGCTAGAACCATGCTGTGTAATCGCCGGTCTTGACTTTGGCATTCAAACATTAATGTGAACGCATGGGCCGTGCCTCTTTTTCTACAAACAAGACTGCTCCTTCTAGATATTCACACGGTTTGTCTGCTCATTAATGTAAAGTGAAGAAAACGGGTCGCGTCATTCACTGTTTGTTCCCCTTGATGACCACTTGGCCGATAATGTGTCAACCGTTGAGTAACTCCTTGAGTCGACACCTTCCTTTGCCACTTGGACTGTTTTGTCCATTTATGCACTGTCTCTCCCTGGTTTGTCTTTTCTGGCTTCTTCGGCCCTTGGGGGCTATCTTCCCAGCCTTGCTAGCTCCTTGTGCTCTTCTCTCAACGGTTCTTCCTTTTGGCCTTAAGGCCTTTGAATGCATTTGGGTCCGCGCTCAAGCCTTTAAAGATCAATGGCTATTTCATTGCCGTAAAATTGATGTTTGCATGCTCGTCATCGTCTGAAAGCCAATGGCTAGTTTATTGCCCTGAATTTGACAGCTTCAGGGACGTCACCGGTCATCTGGATTCCAACGGCGAGTTCATGGTGCTTAATCTTGATGTATTCAGACCCGTCACCCTCCTTGGCAATTCCTTCGGCTTTTTTCCTTTGCTTTGGCTCTTTGCTTCCTTTCCTTTAGGCTTTTGAGAAAGGTCCTTTTGGCAGCCAAGAGTCCCTCGCAAGGGCCCCTGCCCTTCGGGGTCCTTCGGCGGCCTTGCTCCTCAAATCCTTTGGACAAAATGTTTGAAGGAATTCCTTCGGACATTTTGTCCGAAGAATATGTTTCCTTTATGATTTTTTGCTTACCCTTTTTTCGTCGGCTTTTCTTTCAGCGATTTTTCCCTCTTCAAGCGAATTCCTTCGGACAAAAGTCTGAAGGAATTCCTTCGGACTTTTTGTCTGAAGGAATTGCCTTAACATTTTGCCGCGAGACTTTATCCCGAAAGACATTGTCTTTGCCTTATGAATTTCTTCGGACAAAATGTCCGAAGGAATTCCTTCGGGCATTTTGTCTAAATAAATTCTCTTGTCCTTTGCCCTGAACAAATTTGAAGGAATTCCAACTTGCCTTGTTCACTTTTCTAAAGGAAAACTTACCCTTTTGGCCTTCTTTCCAAGTGCTTTCCTGCCCTCTGCAAGGGCTATTTGGCCTCTAAAATTGCCTTTCAGAAAAGTTGGAAAGGTCCTTTTGTCGCCTAAGTGTTGGGAACTTGTTTCTTTCCTGCAGAGTCCGTAGAAATAAGCCTGCAGAGTCCGTAGAAATCAGCCTACAGAGTCCGTAGAAACAAGACTTGTGCAAAATAAAAAAATGAACTGGCTCAGAACAATAGGGAAAGAAGGAGACTGATTTTGGCCTGTAGGACCAAAATGGTCAACAAGACCAAGCATGTGATGCAGATGTAGATGTTGTAGCTAATATGGAAGGCTTGCTTGCTATAGCAATGCGAACAACGAAAGATGTGAAGTTGATTTATGATTCAATGGCCAGGGGAAAAACTTAGATGATTCACTCACTGAGATAGTTGGAGAAGCATCACTTGGTGAAAGGCTTCCAATTCTTCATTATATCAAAGAAGTGTAGCAGCTAACTACTTCACAAGGAGGACCAGAGGAGATAGAAAATGGAGTTAGGATCCAAGGATCAAAATGATGGTCAGATTGGGTGAAGAGTTGAAAACTCTCAGAGTTGCATTGCTTGAGGGTAAGTAATTTTGGGGAGGGTGGACTTATAATGTCCCATTTTTAATTAATTTACTATGGTGGACCCCAAATACCATTTTGATATTTCTTGTGGGCTAAGTGAAATTACAAGAGAAATAATTGTTAATTATTTTGGGAGCATCACTAAGGAAAATTTATGACAACACATTAATGAGATAATTACAATCAATTGATTTTAGAAACTTCATATCTATTATGGAAATTCTATTACAAAATCTATGACAGTCGTAAGAGAGTGGTAGTGGTGAATATTTATGGGTTAAAATTAACAAGATGTAATAAGGAAACCATGACAAATCTTTAATGGGCCTGTTTTGAGGGAGAATATGGAAACATTCTATTACCTATGTTGGAGAAAGAATATGGAAACATTCCATTGCCTATGTTGGCTATAGAATATGGAAACATGATTTTATTATTATTTGTGGCAAATTTGGGATGTTGGGATGTGTGTCCCCTTATTTAAACGAAGGAACTTCACTAGTTTGGCATCTTTTGCCAAATTATCAATTTCTTTCATAGCTTGAGCACTTGTGTTCAACTATAGAATTTGAGGATGAATCCCCTTTTATTCTTATAGATCAGAGGATGAAACCCCTTTGTTTTCTTGTGGGCAATCTCATACAAAGGTTATATTTGCATGTCAAAGCTTTGTCCAAATTTTAACGTCTATTTTGGTATGTCGTAGTTAGATAATTGTGAAGAAGGGAGTTCTAATTTACAGAGCATGTGTCTCAGATTTAACAGTTAGATGTATGGCTATAGTTTCTAATTTATTTCAGCATATTTCTATAAGTTTCATGAATATAAATCAAATCCATCATGTTGGTAATGGTATATTTCAAGTATGCAAATAGTGAGTGATTTTGGGACATAGTTGTGAAAATCAGCATTGTATACCTTGCTAGTTTGATATGAAAAATGTATTTGAGTTTATTAAGGTATTTCAAATTGTAATCTATATAAATTTTGGGAAAATATTTCAAATTTGAATATACTTGCATAAATAGTAGGTTGAGGACATTACACATTTTTCTTAAAATTTTGAAGATGAGTACATATGAAAACCAATGTGTTAGTTTCTTGAAAAAAGGGGGTATTTTATTTTTGTACTCATTTAATGATTCTCAAAAAGAAGGGGAAATGACTTTGAGCATTGATTTTAATTGACATTAAAACTTAGTGCATTACTCATTATATTCATTAGCATTCTACCCAACAAATGGGCTAAAGAGAAGATTCTATTCAATAATTTTGTTCCAACGAATGACAAAAATGAGGAAAGCAAAACAAAATGTAGAGTCTTAATTATTTTTCCATGTATCATAAGAGCATGAGGAGAATTTATTTTCATTTTTGGGTTTCAATTATATTTACACAAATGAGAATAAGGGAAGAGTGGTTTGAAACATTTAGATAATGCAATTTTTCTCATTTTCTTTTTAAGTTGAATTCAAATTTTTTAACATAAATACAAATAATAAGTGCTTGGAGTTGAGTATAAAGGCATTGAGCAATTGCATGTAATGATCCACTATTTAACACTTCTCTTCATTCAATACTACCTTGCTTGATTCTATCCATGCAATTCCCCTCTTCACCCAAGACACAACTTTCAAATGAAGATAGGTAATTATGCACATAAGCTGATCTCAAAGCTCTATTGTAGTCATGGTTAATGGGTTGAGATCTTGACTTCTTTTCCTATATAGTAGTATAGTTCCAAACTTTATAGTTTATATAAGCAATATAAAAAATAACAAAAGAATGTTTTGCACATTACATCTCTAATCGGCTAACTCATCCTCAAAGCCCATGCAAATGAAAATCTCTTTACCTTAACTATATAGATTGTAGACTTAATTTAAATAATAAAAGAATATTGGTTTTAAACATCACATCTCTAATTTGATAATGCAATCCCAAAAAAACTGAATTAAAAATATTAATGGCATAATTTCTTCAACTATCTTTAACCATTTTCCCTCCTAGGTAGGAGCCAACAAATAAATAAAACAAGGACAATCAAAATGATTGGTGGGAGTCAATATTTGATACAACATATCAATCCATTGGTAGTGGTCAAGGCTGGGGTGACAAGTTGGACGACCCTCTGCCTCCGCCATCTTCGTTGATTGGTCATGTTGCCTAGTTCTTATGCTATGTGGTCTTGGTGCTCTTTGCGCTTTATATATTGTTTATTTTGGTATTTCTTCAAACTTTTTAGATTTAAAACATGCTATTTGTAAAATTTTCTAAATTTTGTTAAATTAGTTTTCTATTGATCCTATGGATCAATTTGATTGTTAATAGATAACGCTTTTCATTCAAAAAAAATATCAAGGACACAAGGAAGTGGGGAGGAGGATGAAAGATTAATCAGTGAAAGCTTCCTAACAAGGAGGAAAATAGGCCCACAATGCAATAAACAATACTAAAAAAATCACGAAGTGTACAAATAAAGTAATATCACTTTACTATTTGATTTGATTGGGAAAATTCTCATCCAAGGCAAAATTTCAACCCATATAAATGGTATAGTAATGATTTCCAAAACATGTTCATTAACATATTTATGGTCAACGTCTCATTCTCAAAAGACTAGTCTAGATTTAAACTCCGAGCTCTATGTTATTTATCCCTTAAGTGCCATTATGCTTACAAAGATGTAACTTATTTACTTAAAAATGTGATTCTAAATTTGTAGTAACACTCTTATACTACTATTAAAAAAAATTGTTGGCATAAATCTCAACTATCTAACATTTAATTCTACTAGCCACTATCTATGTTTAGTTACTTTGCATAAAAATGTTTTTACGCCTTTTACTTTCTTTTATAACCAATTTTACTTTCTTTAGTGGCTTGACCTATTTTAGTTATTTGTAGACATTTTAGATTTTTTTTCTGTCATACTCCCTCCTCAAGGGTTCATATTATATATCAATAATATTGAGGCATCTACTTAAAACACATTATATACCTCCTCATATATACTCATTCTTATGGTCACTTTTGTCATCATTGACTCACACACAGATTAATTAGCTCATAAATCGGTCATGTTGCCTAGACATGATAAAAAGAGTTACCGTCAAACACCCCATCATTATATCCATGGTATATAATCCAATTTAAGTGTCACATTTCCATTGTTTTGCATAAATGTATAGTAGTACCTTTCAATTAATCTAAATGATTTCATTCTCTCATAAAATATGATTTATAACTCCCAACTTTTGTCCCTTGATTTCAAGGGGTGAGTGGTGTAGACACTCAAATGCTAAAATATTTCATTTCAACATTCTACAGCACATCCGAAAGTTTAGTTTCAAAAGAAGTTTGCTAATATGCCAATATCAAAATTAACACGAGTCATGGGACAATTTCACAAATGTTATTACAATTTGACCAACTTTCATTGTGTCAAAGGTTGGTTTTTTCAATTGACCCTAATTCTACCCTCTTTTATTGCCAATGCCAAATCTAAAATGGCACCCATTATGGATTTAGTATTGTATTTATTAGAAAGTTGAAAATTTTCAACTTCTTGACTATCTTATTTTTGTGATAAGTATTTTATGAACTATATAAATAGGTGTAACACTTTTAAGTGTGGAGGTTCTTTCTTGAATCTCTCAAGTGCTCTAAAAAGGTGTCAAGATAACAATTATGGAGACCCCAATGACTGCCAATATGATCATCTTTGTGTTATTTGTGAAGAATTAAATTATTTTATGACCAAACTTAATGACTTGTATGTATCCATTACTAAGGAAGTGCACATGCAACTTGGGAATTCAATATTAAAAATAGTTTCATCAATCTATATTAATCTTGTACAAAGTATGATAGATCAATCCTAACTTTTCCTCTTCTCCCTTCAACTATTCATGGTCATCTTTTACTTGGACATGGATTTGGTTTATGCACTCTAAAAACTTAGTAGTTTTGCCTGTGTTAGTGCCAAACCTCAAAGTTTTGTGTCAATTTATTCAAATATAATATTGATAGATGCTTAAGGAGAAAATTCCATTTTGATCAATTAGTGGATCCAAGAACACACGATCATAAACAATTTAGAGATGCTACAAGTTATTAGATTAAGTTTGGATATGCCTATGATTGTATTCCTCGAGAATTGAGTTTGGAGTGTGTTCACAATTTTGGTTTGTGTATGGTTATATTCATTGTACCTCCTTCCCCCTAGTAAAAAATGCTTGGAGGTGCTTATGTGCTTTGCAGGTCATCTTATCGTGTTATTATTAATCAATGTATATCATAAGTTAAAAGATAATATAGAAATGGCTACTCATAGAAAATAAACATCATCATGATTATTTTTTAGTATTAAAATACTCCTACATAGGGAAAATCCCAAAAAAATAAAATGCTAAATGTATGCATGTTTTATTTTGGCTAGTGGCCTAAAAAATAACAAACTTCAAGTCATCATTTTCTCAACAACTTGGTAGATCTCTAACTATTTAGTTTCACATCAAACCATACATTCTCTCATCCCCTTGGAATGTGTTTTGAGACAAGGTTATAGACACCTCTTATCAGCAATGCCATTCGTGAGTGTTTGGTACATAATGGGAAATAAATCAATTCTATATGACTTCATATTGAATGCATGCCCTCTTAATTCCCAAAGATAACATTTACTCATGTGATTGGAAAGCATCTTTATTTAAAGGTGATATTATAGTAGTGTCTTAACCTTACTTTAAATCACTATAAAGGTAAAGAGGATGACTAGTTGGGGATGCTACAATTGGCATGGTTAGGAGGTTGTCCATAATTATTTAATAACTCCCTAAAACCTTGTGATGTTGAGTGGAGCATTTACTCCACCACTTGGATAATATAGAACCTATAAGCTACAAAATTCTTAGCCAAACAGGTAAAAATAATATAAATGTATATAAATTATTAGTAAAGCTAGTATAAAATAAACAACATATACCCAAAATTTAAATGGCCAAAATTGTATTATTGCTAATCATGATAATATAGACCTTGATTCCTTTGACATTGATGAGCCCAGTATTGTAGATTTTGTTGAGCCTAATATAACTCGTCTAAATGATAACATTGATGTTGATGCTTCTATTTTTGATATGTCTCTTGGTCTATTTGATGAGTGACTGCTTGGTGATGATGATTGCAGAGTTGGACCTAATTCCCATAGATGTCCATCCACTTAGTATTTAGATGGTTTTGATGAGATTATCAATATGTTATGTGATTAGTTGGAGTTTCCTTGTTGAATATTATGCTATTGTATTCACCTACATTGATATAGTTCCTAGGATTGCCCAATCTGATTTGGACATTGATGATTATGATCTTTTTGATGATATTTTTCATATGTTTGTTGAGTAGGAGACAATTTTTTATTGAGGAGTTGGTTATGTAGCACATGATGTTATTTTATTTTTGAAGATATGGATATTGAGATGCCCCCTCATGTTGACAATACACTTGAGCACTTGACTTGTAAGTTAAAAACCCAAAAGAATGGCTTATGGATTGTTCCCATTAAGTTGAAGTCCAAAAAGGGCAACGTAACAGAGACTTGTGATGAAAACTTGAAAGGGTGTCATGAGTTATTGATTCAGCCCCTTCCCATTCAGCGTGTTCTATATCATGGTTTCATAGTCTCATCTAATAGGGGGAACAATAGTGGGCAGATTTTGATTTTGAGGGTTCATATGTTTTATTGATTTGATGATATAAATTTTGATTATTGTTCTTTTCGAGTACCTAATTTGATGGATAAGTAATTGTAGATTTGAGTCATAATTGTTGAAACTTTATTAAGTCACCAGATGTTGATATGTTTACTTGTGCAATTGATGGATTTTTTGCATGTGACTTGTAGTTTTCAAACTACATGTTTTTGGAGTATTAGTGCACATATTTGTGTATCTTGTTGATTGAAATTTGGTGATTTTCAATGCAACTATATGTTTGTTGATTTGACACTTGTGATTGACATGTATGTCAACTTTGTGGACTTTGTATAGTATTTGTAGATATTTGAGGTTGTATATCACAATTTAAGTTTTAGATATTCCAAATGATGTATTTGGATATATCTTGGCATATTGAGTTTGAGTAAATATAGTTTTATGAGGAGTTGTCATAGATGTGTTAACTGGAGACTTCATATTGGCACGTGTATTGGTCATTGCATCTTGTTGGAAAGTGTTTGGTCCTTTTTTGTAGCTTATTGGATGGGGCATATGATAGGTCCTTCAATTTTTTATATCTAGTTTTGAGTGATTGATTTTTAGACCAACAATTGACACATAAGAGAAGTAGATATGAAATATTTTAGAGATTTTAGATTGCATAGTTTGACACTACATATATGAGAGATTTGATTATGGGGCTTTTGATGACTATGCATTAAACTAGTTCATCAGATATTATGAGTTCCAGGACAAATTTTCTATAAGGGGTAGTGTTGTCACTTGGATTTGCACCCTTTGAGGAGATGGCAAAGCTCTTCTCGTCCAAGTGGCACAATGGAAACACCTCTGGGCTTGTGGGTAGCCTAAGGATGAGGTGAATCTCTAAATAGGGCTAGCTCCCTTGACGTACCACTTTGGATCAAAACTATACCTAAAATTTTGGGGGAAAAGGGAGAGAGATAACTAAAAGCAAACTATTCTAAGGGAGGTGATACACCAAATAAGATGATGACTTCCAACCAGATGCATGTTACACATGAAATCAAGGGATCAACTAAACATACACTTCTCCAATCTGCATCTTCTCACATCAATGTTACATTATGAAGTTATGGATGAATGTGCAAAGCTAGGAGTACTAGACAAGACGCCTTGTATGGGACTAATGAATTGACTAAATCACTCAATCCTTGACATTTCCTAGAACACTTCAATGCCCTGTAAGAAGAAGCTTTCCAACTGCAAATAAGGTGAAAGAATGAGACAACATGCTAAGGAATCCATAGTCTTCACTAAGAAAGATTCATCATCCAAGTAAAACACACTTATAAATAGTCATGAAGAGGTAAAAATCAGTATTATTATTGATCAAATGACATGCAAATAATTAGGGCTTCACCATACTTAGGAGGAGCATAAGTTACAATGGCCAAAATAGCTAGTTCTTATAGAACTTGAAAGAGAGAGGAGAAGAGAGAAGTCCAAGGGTCACAAGGACACTTTTAAATTTGAGAAAATTATTTACTTGTACATGAAAATATAATATGGGATGAACCATGCAAGGTTAAAATGAACAAGTTGCTATCTAAATCATCGAACTCTTGCAAAGTGGCATGAAACTCCCCATTCTGGCTCAGAAAACTAACTTCATGATTTGGACATGTTTAAACATCCAAAAAATTATTAGAGATAGTTATGATGATTGGAATGAAGGTGATATATTTTATACATGACTCTTCATGCATTGGTTACAGGCTTGGTCATTTGAAATCACCTAGAAATGAGCCATCATCATCTGTAGTCTAAAAAACTCTTCTTTCATGCACCATGCACACTTGGCATCCAAAAAGGCATCAATTTCCCATGAAAATACATGGGAGGGAGTGGGTGACAATTTTAAATACCCTTAATGGCCTTATAAGCATAAAAAACACCTTAAAATCACCCCACTTGAAGTTTTCCACCCTTCTCACTAGCTTGCCCAATATAAAAGTTTTGACTGGCTGAGATGAAGTTGTTTGTTTTCATACTTAGGAGTATTTTAAAATCATTAAATGGACATATTGGGTTGTATAAAATATATATATTCCTCCCAAACTTTATTCCATCCTCGGACTCCTTCTAGAACCTGCAAAACTCACAAAATGGTAAAAAATACCCTGTTTTGCACCTTGTCTATACAAGTCCGTACAACCAAAAAGTATGGGAGGGAGATTGAGTGAGTATTATATAAATTTCAATACTTATCCTAATAAAAATATGCCATTATAATATCTTTCCAACTCCATCTCCATAAACTGGTCACTAGGAAGGGTTTGCAAGGGTTTTGAGCAGTTTTGACTCTTAAGCATTATTCATAAACATTTGACATTCAACTTGAAAAAAAATATCACAAATATGATTTTAAAGGACCCTGATAACACCTTATAAATTATTTGTTTCCCATGCAAAATTTTAAGAGAGATTTGAGCTATCAAACTTCTCCTATCAAGCTCTTCTTTCCATTTCCTGTAGATCTGAGTTAGTTTTGAGCCAAATATGGCTTCCTCAGGGTTTTTTTGCCTCTTAATATCTCAAAAACATCTAATTCCATACCATAAATAGGATCCATTTCTTTATAAATATTATTTCATGCTAGAGATGCAACTGACCTCTCATTTGGGCACTAGGCTTGACCATATCCAATGGCTTGCCTGCAACCCTTGGTGTTTTAGGCCTCCCTATTAGTTTTATTTGTATTTAACCAGATTAAACACATCTATTATACTTCCATGGACATACCCAAATTAATTTTAATGCTCTGCCAAGGTTTCAAGTGAGAGTGACCTTCCATTTGGCCTTTAGGCCTAATGTTGGTCTTGTAGGTTTGACTGCAAATTTGAGGGTTTGGGATACCCTATTAAGATTAATTCCTTTATGCTTAGTTTACATGACTTTAATAGGTGTAATATATATTTTAAAACCTTCCTGAAAGGTCCATCATCTCCTTGTATCACCCTTCATCTCCATTTTTAAAACTGTCAGGGTTTGCACCTAAGGGAAAATACCCTCTGTCTAAGACACAATAGAGGATACTTAACCTATTTTCTCAAGAAAAATTACTATTGGAGGGAATTAATCAAGTTTTAAAGGTGTTATACACAAAACTTTGGCTCTTGACCAAGTTAAAATACCCCCCTTCTCCTTCAAGTTTCAAGATAGATTGTGTGGGAAGGCAGACTGTGCAAGAGTGTTGGAGAGTAGACTATGTGAAGCTTGTTTAGACCCTTTATATATTTAATAACCACTAGGATAGACCCATGGGACATTATTAATTGACTTATGATTAATTTTTGATTATGTAAACCTTCAAACTCTTTTCAAACCCTATTTTGTTCTTGCCCTACCATGATCATCCTATACTAGGGTTAACTTTTTGACTGTGTCTTTTCTTTCCTGTAGGTGAAAATTCATGATTAGGCTTGAAAATAGTGGATATGACCTATCATGAAGCTTCCATGACCATCTAAAACTTATGGGACCCATTATCCACCTTGAGCTTAGCCTAAACAGTCAATTATAATGGTTGTAGGTGTACTTAGGGTCATAAGGGGTCTATAAAATTTTATTTCATCATGTTAAGGGATTATGAAGTTTATCCTGATCTTAATGGAGGTGTTCACCTACTTTTTTATCACTCCAACCTCTCTCTATCCCTTCACATGCACCCTAAACTCAGTCCTCCCTCTCTGACTGAGATACTTTGCCTTAATGATCCCTGTAGGTGTACATTAGCTTATTTGGACCTTAGAAATGATGTTTTAAGACTTCCCTTTAGGAATAATAATCAACTAGTACCTACATTTACCTTGGACTCACCTTTTATGGCTAAAACACCATCAAAACACATACTTAGGTCACTATCTGCCTACAGTCAGTTGATTGTATTTGCTTGCTTTGAAGGATACCTATGGGTATATGTGAGATTCAAAGAATAACATACTATCTTATTCAAATGATCCATTTTGGTGATGAATTATATTTTAAACTATTATTAACTATAAAAATCATGGGAACATGATATAGTCTTGCAATCTTGGGTTAGACCTTGAAGAGACAATGTGGCTATAGATAGTGACAAGCCTTCAAGACCATTTCAACTTGAAAGCTACTGATAATATGACACTTAAGACCTTATGGAACATTGATAAGCATCATATACCAATAATTCCATTAGATTTCATACTCTACAATGTGACCACTTTCTCAAGTCTAAGCACTAAGTTGGTTGTACGTGATTGTGCCTAAGCCACTTGTACGGATTGGTTCATCCTTGGTGAGTGAAAACCATCTTCCATGTGTCTCCTTGATGATTTCCATGGAAAGTATATGTTCCTTAGATAAAAAATATAATCCAACCTAGTTTTAAGCATCAAATCCACTTAATAGGCCTAGAATTGTTATTAATTCATCTTGTTGTAGATAACATTATGGGAATTCAGTGTTTAAAGAGCAACTTGAGGCCTTTTGAAAACCACTCTCCTTGACTCAAAAACCTCTCTTATTTTGCAATTTAATATAAATATATGGAATATTGAAAAAAAATGTACTTGAAAGTGCTGGAACTAAATGAAATCATGTAAAAGGACATCCAAAAAAGGGTCTAGACATCTGTTTTGGCAGTTTTGGGAATTTATCCCAAAATGCTATAAGCTTGCTTGGAAGGTCTCCTTAAGGTGTCACTATCATACACTCTCATAAACACTCCTAAAAATGGTGTTAAGACATGTTCAAACCTTACAAATCTTAGAGAATGTTCAAATGACACATTTTATCTTTCCCCAAAAATTGACAGATTGTACAACTATTGTAGATGACCATTTTGTGCATTTACTTGCTCTCTTGGCTCTTGAAGTGGATTTTTGGAGTTGGATTTGGAATTGAAAATGAAGGAAAGACATATATGGGCAATAATACATCACTTCACTTCCTTTTCAAACCATGAAAAATAAGAAAACCCTCGTAATTGGAAGAAATGACTGTAACTCCACTCCTTCACTCCTCCTTGCAAACTGAGTTAGTTGGCTCATCAAATCAACTCCAAATGTGAAAAACTCATGGATAACATGATAAAATGGATTAAACATCCTCTAAAACCAATCTCAACATTAGAATTGTACAAGCCTTCCCAACTAAGAGCAAAACCTGTAGGATGTACATATTAGCAAGAAGAAAAACACAGTCAAGTTCATGAGGATGGTTCACGAAGCACAAGCCACAATTATTAAAAATATTTATATTTAAATGAAGGTATATAAGCTTAATTTCACTTTCCCAAATAATTTGATCTGAAACCTCCTATGCTGGCCCTACCAAGTATAAATCTGAAGACTGCTTTTGCTTACCAAGAAAGATAAAAAAAGAGCAGAATGGTTTTGGGCCAAAAATGGCACTTTTAGAGAACTTAAAATGTGTTGGGGAAGCTGAAGAGACATACCATGATCCTCTCCCACATGGATCACTTCCCCATAGGTCGTACAAGTGCCAAACTCACCTTTTTTCTCCAAAAAACTGCCCTTTCTTTTGAAGAACCTCCCACCTTTCAATTATATGAGTTGATTAAGACATATTAAGACACATGGGATGTGACATAATATTTAATAACCTTAAAAATTCCCAAAAAATATGTAAAAGTCATTAAATGCCTCTTTTTTGACCTCAAAATGACTCAAAAATGATATAAAGACTAAAATAACTAATGACCAAGACTAATACAACATTAAGTGACATTAATTAACCTATAAAACATCTTGTGACATATGTATTAGACCCATAAAACACTTAAAACTCAAGTTTTTACCTATAGTGGTCCTAATTTGACCTAAAAGTCAAATTTGGTCAACTAATTGGTGACTCATAAGGGTAGTATGTTGCTATACTAACTAGACTAGTAGCCTTATTAGTTCATTGGGATTAGGGGTCATTTAATGTCTAAGACAAACAACGACATCTTTGAATATTGACTACAAGCTTGACCAATACAAGACAACTAATTGACTACCTCAACCACACAAAAAAAAGGACACACACAAACAAAGCAAACACACTAACAAGACACACACACACACACACATGTGCTCAAGGCACTTAGGGGAATCAGAAAACAAACTATTATACACAACTACAAACTAAGCATACCTCCTTTTCAGGATCAAAAGGAAAGTTTTTTTAATCATCCTCTTGATGAGATGGATCAAAGTGCCAATCATGTTTCTCCTTAGATTGGGTGCTTTGTAGATCAGACCTATTCCTTGGCACTTCACTTGACCTGCTCTCAAGTAATTAATCTTAAAATGGTTATCCAATGTAGATATATTCCTCTTGGCCTTGTCCACAAAATTCATATTGCTGCCCACTCTTCATCTCATGATCAACTAGTATCTTCTTCATAGGCATGGCTTCAAGAGGATTGGTTTCTTGTTCCTTAAAAGATTGGGGCCAATATGAGCTTGTTCCGTCCTTCAAGAGTTGATATGTTTCTCCTAACTAATTGAGAGGATGATATCCCATCTTGATAATTTCAAACATGTCATCTTGAGATGCATATGTCTCTTGGAAGGACATATTTGAAATATTGTCTTTCTTTTGCATACTTACTTGACTACCAAGTGTATGCACCTAAAATCGCTCATTCCATTACAGTCAACTAATAATACTATTCGTCAACACTAATTTTGCTTAGCTATTTTAGTCTACTAATTAATCTAATTTTCTAACTATTTATTTAATGTCTCCCTTGTACTATTCTACATCCATTAACCTTTATTCATCCCATCCCTTCATTAATTCTTCCTAATATCCCATTATCCTAATCTAATTTGACTTATCCAATATATAGGAATTTAGAATTCCTATAACCCCACCTACCCACCTACTAACATACTCCCTAGCTATTCCTACATCCCTATATCCCTAATCCTATCCTAATCCCTATCTACCCCCCACCTAATCCTTATTATCCCTAAATTAATCCTAGAAGTCTCTAGAATTAGAGACTTCCCTCCAATCTCTAGAAACCTCTATTTCTAGAGGTTTCCCCCAAAGGAATTTAATATCCCTAAAATTATTCCTATCCATTGATCTATCTTAACCCAAGTTCAAATCCTAGCCCTTGATCTTCCTTCCCTCCATCTATAAAACCAAAGCTCTTCTTCCATGGAAGCCATGATGAAAACAAGAGAAGGAAAAATCCCATGTTCATGCTGTCCATAGTGCTCTAGCCTACATAATCCATATTGCCTTCCTCACCCTAGAATTCATACTCATCTCATGTCCATCATCTTCATCCCTTGAGCTATTAGTCTTTGAGTCATTGAGCAAGTAATCCAAACATCCAAACTCGAGTTGCATTACATAATCTGTTGG
The DNA here is from genome assembly GCA_037957365.1 of Torreya grandis. Taxonomy (NCBI): domain Eukaryota; kingdom Viridiplantae; phylum Streptophyta; class Pinopsida; order Cupressales; family Taxaceae; genus Torreya; species Torreya grandis. The sequence goes on along the minus strand of JARHVA010000298.1, from coordinate 1,208,796 downwards.
AACATCTTGGAGGGAGGTCAAAAGAGGAGCAAAAGGATGGTAAGATCATTTTGATTATGATTGCTCTTCTAAATTCTCTCATATTAGGGTATTTGTAGAGATTCAAGTAGATGTGTTGTTTTGCATTTAAATCTATTTATGGGGTAAGAAGTGGAATGGCAGCGGGTATCGCTACGAGCCAAGTTTTAAAGGGGGGTCTTATGGTATGGGATTCAGAGGCTTTTTGGCAAAAGGCTATCATCACTATGAGCCAAGTTTTATTGGTTGGAGCAAAGGTGAAACCCATGCCGGTGCCCAACACCAACGACCACCCTTGCTATGAGCCAAGATGGAGAACCAAGATGAGTGGTAGGATTTAGAGAGCATAGATAAGCTTTTCATTAGTGGGTGTATGCATGCCAAGTTAGTAGTACGTGTTGGTAGAGGGAGGTCATGGCAGAGGTCAATGGTAGTAGATTAAAACATGTGGAATGGTGAGGAAGTAGGGCAGGAGGATCAACGTCAAGGTGGAGGCAAAAAGCAGGTATAAACAATATTATTGGGTATGTATGTGTATAGGAATAAATTTGCGTCGAAATAAGGGTGGAAGGGTCATGATAGGGAAAATATGGGTCATGCGAGTAAGTGGAGGAGGGATATGGGGGAGGAAAGGAGGTGTGGGTGAAAAGGAGCCACAAATGAGGGGTAGAAAAGGAAAAGAGGTCATGGGTGAGGGTTTGGGGAGGAGAAGGAGCCACATTCGAGGGTTGGGGGAGGAGAAGGAGCCATGGTCGAGGGTTTTGAAATGTAAAAGGTGGCGGTAAAAAGTGTCGTGATTAGGTGCAAAAGGGGAAGAATCTATGTCAAGAGACATGGGTGGCAAATGAGTTAATTTTGTTGGGAGGTTTTGTGATGATACGTGTGGATTTTGATTAGATAAAGTGATGATGTCATGTAATCATGATGTGTGTATATATTGTAGGTGGATCAAGCATGGGAAAGGAGAATGATGGCAACAAGTTTGTCTAGATAGTTACGAAGATGGTGACATGGTCACTGGGTCAGGAACATGTATCAGTCATGGAGGCATGGGAGGATATACATAAATAATAGGGGTATGAGGTATCGATTAACAACTGCACAAAGGGAATGACTAGAGTTGTAATGCCAGGTCACACATTTATAGGGTCAGATTATGCACATAGATGTGCAAATAGAAGAAACACTAGCCCAAGTAACCTCATAGCTAGAGCAAGTAAATCATTGAGAGGTATAAATTAGGGAATTATAAGAACAGATAGAGCAAATATGGGTAGACCAGATGCAGTTGCAAGAATGATTAGAGTAGTGAGAGGTGGAGGCACAAGTTGTAGGGATAGAGTAGAATATGGACTGGATATTGTTGGAGGCTCTAGGGTTTAGAGATGTGACTGCTCAGGTGGTGAGGATGGCATAGAGACACAATACTGGAGGGCTTTGTATGAGCATGCAGTGCCAACTGGGCATAGGGCTCCATTATACAGGGTGATTAGCCAATCAGAGAGTACATAAGGTTTCAGGTCATCAAACCAATCTATGCATCTGTCACCAAGGCCACCACCACAAGGTGGAATGTAGGGTAGGATACATTCATGATGGAGAGCTGTGGTGCAATTAAAATATATGTAACGATGTGAAAGGAGTTATAATGGCATGAAGTTATGATGGACATGTTTATTGTATTATGTAATGAAAATATTTGATATGAATGATAAAAATAGGTAATAGGATAATGATATAAATGAATATGACATGTATGTGGGTTTGTGAGGGCTAAAAAGAAAAGGATGTGATGTCTCTCGATGAGTGGGGGAACTATTGGATGGGAGTGATGACCGACATTGGGATTCATTCGATCATAGGTGCGGGAAAGTTGTGCCAATGATTATGGGTAGGTAGGTGTTATATAATACATGAAGAGGTAAGGCATTCACATCACTTCTTCAACCATTTACATAGGAAGTATAGGTGTAAGTAGGCAAGGTCCCTAAGGATGTCGCAAGGTAGACCAATAACACCGTCGGAGTTGATCTATGAGGTAAATGTGTAAGTGTTTCAGATGTTGCACCAGGTGATGGATATGTTGGAGGTGATATTATGGCAGAAGCAACCAGAGGAACCGAGACTCCAACCTCCATGTAGAGTGCAGCAATTTTGCTGCACAAGATGTTGGGCAAGGAGATGTACTCAAGATGCAGTAGAACGGGGAGGCATCCTATTGTGCTGAAGGGGAGATGTGTAAGGAAATCAAGAGGGAGTTAATCACACATGAGGGCCACAAGATGAGGTGATTAGTGGAATGAGGGAGGTGGTCATGAATCAAACCCATCGATCATATACATTTATTATAGACAAGTTGGTCATTCAAGCTAGTATTATCCTTGAATGGAGATGGTAGATGCTAGCAATGTGGAGACTCAGTAGGGTGGTTGGCTAGGGGGAGACTCAGGATCGAATGGAGTACCTCCACATCCATGATCAGGGTGGGTATAGGCTTGAGTTGACTGTGTACTAGTTGTTATAGAATAACCAATAATTTATAATGTGAGTGTTGTGATATTGTTAGAGGTGTTTGAAATTATGTGTGGTTGTGTAATCAGGGGAATGTAAGAGAGGTGTCTAGTTTATGATTATATGCTTTGATGTAATCCTCATTCTTGAGGGGTAATGGTAGTACTAATGGAGTGAAGTTATTTTGAGCCATATATTGCTCGCAATCCATTTTTGTTATTGCACTTGTATGCATGTTTGTACCAATGACATTATAAGAGTCAAGGATACATTGAATGCATAGCGTGTGGGAACTCCGTTGAAATATAGCTTTATCTAAGAAAACATGCATAATCCATCGATACCATCCTTATTCTCAAGAACAAATCTAATGTGAACTAGACTTATTAAATAAGGGAAACAATGTAAGATGTACAAAATTTGAATAATAAACACGCCCAGACAAACACACATAATCACATAAGACAATCATGCAATAATATTAATTGATAATGAGGATATTATCAAAATAAATAGATAATAATGTGATGATAAGGTGATTATAGACAATAGGCCTAAATTAGGGGAAATGTACATGAGATGTAGAGTGCCCAATACTAGCATACCGCAGGACACATGTCTAACCAAGTCCAAAAGATTCACATATGGAGTTAGTGTGACCACTGAAGAGTCAGGAGCATAATGCATGCAAAATCCCTAGAGTAGGAGAACAACATATGACCCTTCCATAAAGACAATGTTAGTGGGAAGGTGTAAACCATAGTTGTAGAGATAACAACAGACAAATGGGGATGGGAGTCGATCTTTAGGCTAAAAGCAAACATGCCTATCAAAGAAGACATGATGGGGTGATAGGACTGTGTTTGGTCAAAAAAGTGATAGGACTTAAAAATAATTAGGTGATCACTATGGATGAGATATTCCAAAGGATTGCCTCGGCAAACAACCCAGCTATTCAACAAGCCATGACTCCTATGAGTGAAAACTCCTATTTCTTGTTATTGTAGAAAGACTTGTGATAGATTCCCACTATTAAGACTAGGGTCAGGGTTATTTTACCATGATGCCAGAAATTGGTTTTCATCATGGTACTTGCCCAAGGTGTCAGAAGACTGGTTTTCACCATTGGATGGATTTTTTTTTTGGATTGACAAGGAGGGGTAATAGATGGATGGGGGAATGTGGGGTGTCCCATAGATAGAGGATGATGATATCTAGATTAGGTAAAGAAGCACTTGAGGTGCATAATATTCATGGGATCATCCAACTCTTTGCCCTCAAGTGTGGCCAACTTATATGTTCCTAACTTGAATTTGGCAATAATGGCATAGGGGCCTAACTAGTTGGCTTTAAACTTTCCCTTTTTATCACAGTCTGCATTGGTATTTTTCTAATTTTATTTTAAGACTAAATCCCCAATCTCTAACTCCCTAGCCTGAATCTTTTTGTGATATTGGCCCTTCAATTTGTTTTGGTAGGCTCGGAGGTGATCCAAGGCCTTTTGTCACTTTTCATAAAGGAGTTCTAATTCCTATAGCCACTCTTGTATGAGATTATGATATGTAATGATACCTCTGAGTGAGAGATGGAGAGAGGGGAGTTCTACTTTGATTGAAAATATGGATTATGTCCCATAAACCAATGCATACAGAGTTGCCCCAGTAGGCATACAAACACTTGTTCGGTAAGACCATAGAGCTGGATATAATTGGAGGTGTCAGTTTATGCCAACTTGATTGATAGTATTTTTAAGAATTTTGATGATAGTTTTATTAGTCGCTTCTGCTTGTCCATTGCCTTGGGGATAATATGGAGAGGAGAAATTTTGAGTGATATGATATTTCTGATATAATGCCTCTACTTCTTGGTTCTTGAATGATTTGTCATTGTCTAAAATTATATTAGTAGGTATACCAAAATGGCAAATAATCTGATTGAGAATGAACTTGGAAATTTGAAGGCCTATTGTATAGATGAGCATCATTGCTTCGACCCATTTAGTAAAATACTCTGTAGCTGTGATGATGAATTTATGGCCATCTAACGAAGTGGGATTTATATTACCAATTAAATCTAGGCACCATATGGAGAAAGGTCATGGACTCACAATAAGTTGTAACTCTTGTGTAGGAGCATGGATGAGGTTCCCATGCTGTTGATAGGCTACACATTTACACACATACTGGGAAGAATCATGGTCCATTATCAGCGAGTAGTAACCAATGTGGAAGAGCTTTTTAGATAGGATCATTCCACTAATGTGCCCACCACAGACACCATTGTGGACTTCTTTGATCGCCTGGGTCACCTCCTCCAATGTTAGACACCTCAACAAGGTACCATCGTAGCCACACCAATAGAGGGTGTTGCCAAGAATTGTGTAGCAGGCAGTGTGATGGATGAAAGCTTTGCATTGATGGTGGGTAAGGTTAGGGGGAAGGATATTATCATGAAGGTACCTATTAATATCATGGTACTAGGGTAGACTAGGATCATTAATAGAATAGATTTGAAGTGGAGCCAATGAATGATAGGTCAGGATGATTAGATGGTCGATCAATAAATTACCTTCTAGGACATCTGCTGGGAGATCAATAAGTGAGCCAATAGTGGCCATCGAATCAGCTACCTTATTACTTCCCCATAGAACATGTTCGAAGGTGATGAACTAAAAGTTGGTCTTTAATTGGTCCACTAATTGTTCGTAAGGAAGTAACTTTTCATCCTTCATTTGAAAGTCACCATTGACCTAATTGAAAATTAATTGTGAGTCCCCAAATACTTGTAACTATTGGATATTCCATTAGATAGGTAGCTAAAGTCCAGCTATTAAAGCTTCATACTTTGAAATATTGTTAGTACATGGGAAGGCAACGCAAAATGCTTTTGGAATGAGATCGCCTTTTGGGGGTGACCAAGAGGATGCCTACCCCATATCCATCGGAAGTAAATGAGCCATCAAAATAACTTCCAACCTTCTATTTGTGAAGTATTCATGATGGACTCATCCAAGAATGTAGTGACAATTGGCTCAATCGATTCTAATGGTGCTTTACCCAATTAATCTGCTCTGACCTATTCTTTAATGGATTTTTGATTGATATATTCTATATCAAATTTGTTGAGTAACATGTTCCATTTTGCTACTTGCCCAGTTAGTGTTGATTTGGACATTAGGTACTTTAAAGGGTCAATTTTAGCGATCCACTGAACTTGGTTGTTGAGAATATAATGCCAGAGTTTCTATGATGTAAAGACCATGGCTAGACATGCTTTCTCAACATGTGTGTAGTTCAATTCATATGATATTAGTGTTCAAATGAGATAATAAATGGCTTGTTCCTTTCCTTGATCATTATGTTGGGCTAAGAGAGCACCAATATCACATGATGTAGCCGAAATATATAAGAGGAAAGGCCTTCTTGGAACTGGTTGAGACAAAATAGGTGGATTTGTCAAGTATTGTTTTAGGCTTTCACAAGCTCGTTGGCATTTTTTGTTCCAATGGAAGGCAACCCCTTTCTTTAGCAAGTGAGTAAAGGGGTGGCATTTGTCAGCCAACTGAGAGATAAATCCCCTGATGGCCTGAAGTTTGCCTTGGAGACTACGGAGTTGCTTGAGATTATGAAGGGGTGGCATTTTAGTTATTGCTTTGACTTTAATGGGATGTAATTCAATACCCCATCTTGAAACAATGAACCCTAGCATTTTCCTTGATGTTACACCAAAGACACTTTTTAGGGTTCAACCTTATTTTGTATTCTCATAATCTTTCAAAGATTCTCTAGAGGATCACATGGTGCTCTGATCGTAGATAAGACTTCCCTAGAATATCATCGACATAATCTTCCATGATGTCATGCATCATATCATGAAAGATAACAATCATTGCCCTTTGATAAGTGGATCCTACATTATTGAGGCCGAATAGCTTGACTTGATAGCAAAATATCCCCCACAGAGTGATAAATGTTGTTTTATGCTGATCTTCAAGGGATATTTTAATATGATTGTATCCCAAAAATCCATCCATGAGGGAAAGCATCTCATACTCAATTGTCGAATCTACAATCATATCGATGTTAAAGAGAGGGAAGTCATCCTTAGGACATGCCTTATTTATATCTTGAAAGTTAGTATAGACACGAATTCCACCTTGTGGTTTTGTCACGGGGACAATATTGAAGATCCAATCTGAATAATCGATGGGGCAGATGAATCTGGCTTCCAAGAATTTTTGTAATTCCTTCTTAACTAGTAACGTCACCTTTGGATGCATCTTTCTTAATTTTTGTTTGATAGGCTTTGCATTTGGATGTACAACTAGGTTTTGTACCACTAAGGAGGGGTCTAATCCTAACATGTCAGAGTAGCTCCATGCAAAACACATCAATAAATTCCTTTAGCAACTTGATAAGGACTTCATGTTCCTCTATCATAAGAGATGCCCCTAGTTTCACTATCAAGGGATGTTCATCCGCTCTGATATTAACTTTGATCACCTCCTCGATAAGAGAGGGTGACTGATCTTGTAAACAAGGGGGTAAGGAGATCTTCGGATCATCAAAAGTGAAGTAACCTGGAAGTTTAGGATCAATTTCAACATAATCTACTGGAGTGGATGAGTTGTATGGGAGTTCATCTGGTTCTTTTGAAGGCTCTCCTTCCTCTTCAGAATATTCATCCTCACTTTGACCATGGGATGTTTATTGTTCTCAAAAATATGTTGATTGACAAAGGTTGATGAAAAATCCCTTTTTATGATCTTCGGACAGCATGAAGTCTCTGGTTCCCATGAATTCTAAAATGACCTCATCATTTTGAAACATGTCAAAGGTGGGCTCATACTTTGATTCCTAGTCTAAGGGAAGGATAACAGAGGGAGACATTGATAGTGGAAATAGTGGTATCAAGGAAAAGGTTGGTGGTAGCAAGCTCCTCAAAGTGACTACAGATAGATCCTATTTCAATGTCTTCATCAGGGAGAGTTAACTCATTATTCAAAAGAGAATCCATAATGATGTGAGTTGGGTTATCATCATATAGTTTGTACCCTAAAATGAAATTTTGTGGATGTTCTTGAACAATAATAGGTTCTAATAGACCTTGCTCTTCTTTATCCAATTCCTTTCCTTTGTATTGCATATTATCCATCATTCTCTAGATTTTAGGATAATTTTGTTTGGGAGAACTGAGGGCTTCATCATCAGGAATGAGCCAAGAATTGTCTCCATCTTCAATGTATTCATCAGCTAAAAATCTAGCACTTGAAAAAGTAGTTGGTCCAAACTGACACTTAATGGGATTACTCTTCCTCATAACTAGGGACCTATAACTTCACGGAGAGAGGGGTAGATTGCCAATGCAGAATGTTTTGTACTCATACTCTCCACACCCTGTAGATGTGATCTTTAGTTGTGTAACGTCAAGTTTTAATTGGGATGTGGATTCTAATTGTTTTTGAGAGATATACTTAGTAGTTGTGGGACTTAGGATGTTGTTGTCAGTGCCAAGTTAAGGTGATGGAGACTGATCCATTTGACAGCAATGGAGATAATCTATAATTCTAGGAATGGTGACCTCCATTCCTGAATGGGAGAATTTTAAGCAATGATGTAGAGTGGATGGAACATCTTGCATTTCTTGAATCCACAGTCTACCGAGCAACATGTTATATGGTAAGTCTACATCCACAACATGAACCAAAGTTTGATGGACAACCAGTCCCATAGCAATAGGAAGATAGTCCCGATTGATGGCCTCTTATTATCATCATAAGCTTTTATCATTATTATAGTAGGTCTAAGTGATGTCTCTGAGCATCTCAATTTATTTAAAAAGTCCATATTACATAATTTAAGTGCAAATCCTTCGTCTATGAGGACACGAGAAACTCAGTGATGGGATATGGTAACTTCAATGTATAATGGATAATTATGATATGGGCTAGCAGGGGGTAGATCCTTGGTACTAAAAGTGACTTACTGTGATGGGGATAAATGTGCCACTAGTGGCTAAAATTGATTGGTATCTAGGTCACTAGGTACTTTTAAATCATTCAGCACTTGATTCAATATCTCTCTATACAAAGCAGCTATTTTTAGAAGTTCCATTAAAGATATCTGAGTGGGAGTCTTGTTTAAATTACTGAATGATGTTGTAGGATTTGTCTGAACTGCTTGAGGCTTTCTTAGAGATGTCCCCTTTATGGGTAGCAGATGAAGTGGAAGGATCTTGAGGGGTGGCCACGGGAATTACAATCTTATTATGTTGAGTGGTGACAAAACAATCGGATGTAGCCTAATTAATTTTTAGGATGGGAGATGGAGGTGGAGGGGTTCTTAGATTTTGTGGATTTTGATGGTATTAATGTAATGATAGGGAACATTATGATAATCGGTGCGATTGGAAGATGATGCCTAACCCTAGTCTCATTGGGTTGACTGGTTCCTTTGGTCATGATTTAGGTGAGGATCTTTATAAATGTCAAGGTGTTGATTTGTTGATTGATTCAATGGCATGTCGCCTTCAATCTCGATAGCACCTCTTTCTATTAGGTCTTGGATATAGTGCTTGAATTGCATACACTACTCAATAGCATGTCCTTTTACTCAGTGATATTTGCAAAACTCATCTTCATGGTACCAATCAAGTTTAGGTTGATGATTATCCACTGGTCAAACCTCAGGGAGAGTTATCATGTTGGCAGTGATCAATTGATCCAAGACTGTTTTGAGTGAGACTCCCAAGCTTGTAAATGGCCTTTTGCCTGGGTGAGACGTATGCTTACCTTGCACAACTATGATAGTAGAGACATGAGGATGCTATGTGGGACCCTTCCTTTGGATTGTTTGTACATGTTATGTCTTAGAATCGGTTACTCCATCACTGACAACATATTTATTTTTATTGAAGACCTTGGGTTTTCCTAAAAAAGAACTTTCTTGATTCAAAGTGTGCTCATTTCAGGAATAAAGTTTTATGGTTCCTTTTTCTATGAGGGATTTTTCTATCCACCTCCCTTTTTCTATGATTTCATCGAAGAAATTTGACACACTGTAATTTCAACTGATATTTCAGTTCTATATTAAAGTTGTCCACAAATATTTTTGCTAATTCTTTTTCAAGAAATGTGCATCTTAACCGACTTACCAAGGTATGCCATCTCTGTAGGAAGTATATCAAGCTCTCACCACTTCATTGCTTAGTATTGTAAAGGTCAATGATGGAGATGTCATGTTCTTTATTATATGAGAAATGTCAAACAAATTGCTTTGTCAGTTCTCCAAAGCTAGAAATTGACCCTTTTGGCAAGTGCATGAACCATTCTAAGGCTAGCCCGGTAAGACTCTTAGGAAAAAGTTACAACAAATAGGCATTTTCATAGGCCACTTCGTGACAAGCCACATAGAATTCTTGAACGTGGTCTCTTGGATCTCCCTTTCCCCTATATTTTTCAAATTTGGGTATTTCAAAGTGTGAGGGAAAAGGAATTTGCAAAATGCTCATGTCCAATGGTGATGAGCCAAAGTCTTCATATTTATATTTGTGGGCTTGTGAATGCGGGTCTATTTGCTAGGTCTCCTTCATTGCTCTCTACTCCTGTGCGAATATGAGATCTCCAAATGGATTTGTGGTTTGATTTTGGCTATTTTGGGGGATATAGGTACTATGGGTGTTATTGGTATTATTTTCGGTGTTACTATGAGTATTATTTCGTCTAGGGGATGGCAGACGTTGGTTACGAATTAAGAGGTTAATTTGTTATGTTAATAGGTCTAAACGGTCTTCTATGATAGACTGTCTCCTATTAGCCTCAGTGTGGTTGTTATGGAGGAGTGGTGGGCATTCTTGTTCTTCAAATTCGTGGTCCACACCTTCTGCTTCATGTGGTAATTGATTGGTATTGACATTTTGATGGGATGTGCCCCCTACTTCAAGGGCTTGGGCTAAGACATGATCACGGTTTTCAAATATGTATCGGTTGATTAAATTCCCAACTTGATCATTATGGAGAGGATCGAATCATTCATCCTCCCCTCTGAGGGTATGCATATCACCATGAGTATCGTCATGCTCTTGAGTTGGGTCGACTGCATTCTCCAATGGGTCAACATCTTGGTTAGAAGCTTGTATGATCCTATGTTGGGCACGGATGTGAGTCACCATGGTGGATGGGGGGAGAGATGTAATGACGTAGGATAAAAGATGTGTAGATTTTGAATACCAACTTAATCTAGAGCCAAATTAGTGGTCAAAAAAGGGATGATGTGATGATTAGGGTGAGATGACTAAGATTTACCAAGAGATGAAGCCTTGTGAGATACCAATCTAGCAAGGACAAAGAGATGTGATGGGATCAAATACCTTGCTCACTAGCAGAGAGACAATTGTGATGGATGCTAGATGAAAAAGGTACCTGATAAAGATGAGGATAAGTGATGGGTGCTAGATTAGGAACTTAACAAGACTCTGGCTTTTGATAATATTTAGTCCAAGAATGACAATGAAGATTTATAAGGATAGGTGACCACTAAACTTGATTTATAGGCTAAATAGAGTATTCAAAAATGATAGAGGAATATGAGATGAAGATGGGGATGGAGGATATAAGATGGAACGTAGGCAATGGATAGCTATAGGAGGGAATGTATGATGGGTATGGGAATAAATATTATATGGATATGGGGATGTGGTAATAAGACAACTAATGGGAGATGAATGACTAATATATAGATGAATGGTATGAATATTAAGGATGAGATATGATGATGTTAAAATGACATGATGGTGAGTTGTTAAACATAGGGGATGTCTAAGGTATCACATAAAATATGGGTGTGGCCGACTCGGCTAGAAAACAAAACGGGTCTCATCACAACACACAAACAATCATGCATAAGAACAATCTTAATTAGTAAATTGTGTGGGTGTGTAACCCGATGCCCACACCATCCAACGGCTATATAAGTGAGGTTGTAGGCTGGTGACCCATTACGGAATTGACTGGACCCTTTCGACCTTGCTTGCACTTGATGGCTACTTCGACGTTGATACTGACACCTGTAGTGGAATATCTGTTACGACCGAAGTCCCTTATTCTAAGGTATACAAAGGGATCTAGGGGAGTCTCTGATATACACAATTGTACCTTGAGACCCAAGTTTGTGTAGGGTGTTGTCTAATGTCTGGTTCAGAGAATTAACTCTTCCCCTTCATGGATGACCTGTACAAGGTCAACTGCTTAGCCTTATGACAACTATCATTGATTATTATACTCCATCGAAACACAGAGTTTGGTCAGCATGTGGTGATGAAATCCACGTCATGTGCTATCCTAAAGGAGGCTTAACAAAGAAGCAAACACATGATATGATTAATTGACCGATTAATTACCTATGTGTGAGGGGCACGATACGACAATTATTTACAAATGAACACACACACAAGCAATTATTTACAAGGAAAGACCAAGAAGATATATATGCAAGATGATTAAAAATGATACATACAAGGTAAAAAAAAGTTTCAAAAATGATTCTAAGAGTGCCAAATATATCTTTGACCGACGTCCTACAAGTTCACGAGTTAGTAGTTTTGGTGGTACTCAAGAGAGGGTCCTACAAAACAAAAATGTTAGATCAAAATACGACTTGCAAAAGAAGATGTTAGTAAGACATGATTGCCACTAGATTCGCCCTTGTATGTTTAAAATGACTCAAAATTCACCAAATTTTGTCAAAATAAGAACACACTTAAAAACAAGAATTTTGAAAGCAAACATAAAATTAATAATTTGATAGATGATTTTACAAAAAAAGATATTAGTAAACGACATTAGTAGTTTTGAAAAAAATTCTCCCTCTATTCACCTTTGAAAACAAAACTTTAAAACATCTTGATTTTATGTTAAAATAAACTACATATCCATATATTATTGGAGAAAAACTATAAATACATAAAAAGTTTTCCTTTTTTATTGTTTTTAATTATTTTTATTTTTATACGTAGTAACATGACATGTGGACATTGTTTGATCACAAAATATGGCTTTATGAACAAATTAAACTAAAAAAGTTAAATAATAAGGTGTTGTATGAAAAATAGCAAAATTAAAGGTCTATATTAATAATTTATTATAACGATAACCAAAGATGTCTTTTAGTTTATTAAACCCTGTACGTTGACATGTGCCACTAAGTCATAGATTCAAGGTTCGAACCCTCATAACGATCCAAACATCAACATTGGAATGCAGTTATTGCAGCTCATAACGGCCCTGGGTATCGGCAGGCAACATTAACACCATTTGAACAGGGCCACCATTCCAGCGTACGCCCAACTTTGACTCAAAACTGTTCAAAACTTATGATAACTTTCTCAAAACTAAACGAAATCAAAAACTGTAATATGCTCTGGAAAGGTGGGTGTGAGACGCACATAACCCAGAAAATGTTTTATGAATTTTTTTAAAAATAAAGATCTGTTCACTAAAACACAACACTTTTTTTATAAATTTGTTAAAAATTAATTTAAAAAAAAAAAATCCGACTCCTATCTTGTCCAATCAGACCTGTGAATTGCCAAGAATACTTCTAACAAACAAAATTGTTAAATTGGGGGTAAGCCTATCACATCGTGGTCGCCATATGAATCAGTGTAAAAAAAATCTGAGATAAACATATTTAAATGCAAAGCAACACAAAATCTACTCAAATTTCTACAAAGACCCTAATATGAGATAGTTTAGAAGAGCAATCATAATCAGATCGATCTTACCATCTTTTTGCTCCTCCTTTGACCTCCCTCCAAGATGTTCCAATAGATTATGTAATGCAACTTGAGTTTGGATGTTTGGATTGCTTGCTCAATGATTCAAAGACTAATAGCTCAAGGGACGAAGATGATGGACATGAGATGGCTATGACTGCTAAGGTGAGGAAGGCAATATGGATTATGTAGCCCAGAGCACTATGGACAGTATGAACACGAGATTTCTTCCATGGAGGAAGAGCTTTGGTTTTATAGAGGGAGGGAGGGAAGATCAAGGGCTAGGATTTGAACTTAGGTTAAGATAGATCAATGGCTAGGAATTATTTTAGGGATATTAAATTCCTTTGGAGGTAACCTCTAGAAATAGAAATTTCTAGAGATTGAAGGGAAGTCTCCAATTCTAGAGACTTCTAGGATTAGTTTAGGAATAATAAGGATTAGGTGGGGGGTAGATAGGGATTAGGGAGATAGGGATGTAGGAATAGCTAGGGAGTAGGTTAGTAGGTGGGTAGGTGGGGTTATAGGAATTTTAAATTCCTATATATTGGATAAGTCAAATTAGATTAGGATAATGGGATATTAGGAAGAATTAATGAAGGGATGGGATGAATAAAGGTTAATGGATGTAGAATAGTAGAAGGGAGACATTAGATGGATAGTTAGAAAATCAAATTAATTAGCAAAATAAAATAATTAAGCGAAATTAGTGTCAACTAATAAGAATATTAGTCAACTATAATAGAGCAAGCGATTTTAGGTGCATACACCAAGGTTGCCTTGTCCATCTTTGATCAGATCATAGCCTCCTTGAAGAAGAGGATATCCTACTCTAATGATTGCAAACAAGTCATCCAAACGCTGGTGTGGAGCTTGTTCTTGTCCATCCACGATATCTTGCAAAGTGATAGAAGAATCAATGACCATTTCTCCCTCTTTGGGAAAAGAAAACATTATTTCTCATCAACCCAATTTGAAGATTCAACACAAGAGACCACTTCTTATTTAGCATTTAGAACCTCTTGAGGGATCTCAAGTTGCATCTCAACCTCTACAATAGGTCTTTGGTTCTCAAGGGTTGCAAGATCTTCCATCTCCTTCTTTGTGATTCCAAGACTAGGCATTTTGAAGTCATGTGACTTAGTCCAATGAGACTGCCAAAGAACTAGGCTTTCTTCAGGCAAGAGTTATGATTTTTTGTCAACCAACTACTATTTTTTAGGTTCCCATACCACAGGTCCATCAAGGCAAATGGTGATGGGATGAGGACAAGAGGAACTAGTTGGTGGAGGTGGAACATAGGGCTCAAAATTAGGTTGAGAATGCATTGTAGGGGATTCTTTTAGGAGCTCTTGAGGAAGGGGAGGCAGACCTTGGGCTAAGATAGCTTGGTTATCTTCCTTCCACTTGACAATCACTTCATTCACATCTAATTTAGCTTGAGGACTCTCTTGAGGATTGGTGGATGGGGTATGTTTAGGCATAGGATCTTCTTTTGGGTTTAAACCTTCCATCACACCTTGACTTAGCAATTTCATCTTTGCATCTAACTCTTCAATTTGCTTGGCTAGGTTCTCTTGGAAAAGTTTTTCTTGAAGTTCATAGGAGTTTTTATGATAAAGAAGAGTACAATAGGGTTGACATGGAAGACGAGGTTTCTTTAGGAAGGGTGGGAGGGACTTGCAAAGGATCAACTTCATTTTCAACTTCACACTCCTTAACAATGCTTCTATCTTCTTTCT
Organism: Torreya grandis; assembly: GCA_037957365.1. Lineage (NCBI taxonomy): Eukaryota > Viridiplantae > Streptophyta > Pinopsida > Cupressales > Taxaceae > Torreya > Torreya grandis. Next base: position 1,193,755 of record JARHVA010000298.1, on the reverse strand, counting down.
TTCCCCATGATTCCACTATCTTACTCTAGCTTAGAATGTTAGGATTAGAAGTCTTCTCTTGAGGTGGTGATGCAATTTGAGGAGTGGATGAAGTGTTCAAGTAACTTGGATTCTCCTTAGGCTTGGATTCTCCACCTTGTCTCCAACTTGGAATCTCATATCTAGGGGTCACTCCTTGAGATGGGGATGCGATGTGAGATGGCAATGAGGACTTGAAATCCACTTCCTTTATTGCTAACATGGACTACTGAAAATGCATATTAGCCAACTCAATTTGCTTATCAAAATTATCTTCAAACACAAGGTCTGTCCTTTTAACTCTCTCCTCCAACTAGTTGGGAAAAGGATGACTTTGGTATCCTTGATTGGGCTCATGAGTAGGGATTAAATATGGCTAAGAGGAAACTTGGGTAAGTGGATATGAAGGCTAATAGGTTTGGCGAGGTTGCCTTTTATGAACTCTTAGCTTATCCTCTAAAGAAGAAACTAGGCCACTCACATCAATCATCTCACTTATGAGCCTTTATCAATTGGCTCTCTTAATAGGTGCCCACTCTCTTTTGACCAGCTCTTATGCATATCTCACCTTATGAATAAGATGACTAAGAACCTCTTGACCACATACCCTCTGTATATTAAGATCCAACATATACCTCTCATAACCCAAGAGTGTTTGCTTGAAGGTAGAAATGGATTGACTTGACAAGTGACTAGATTGACTAGAAGAAGCAACATATTGAGAAGGTTGAATATAAGACTGATATACTTCATGAATGGGTTGATAAACTTCATGATAGGGCTGATTAATAATTTTTTCTTATTGATAGGGAATGACACAAGTTTGAAATGTCTCACCAACTTGTGTAAAATAATGCTCAACACCAAAACTAGCCATGAAACTTCATTAAAAAGAAGAACACAAAGGAAAATGTTACCCATAATCTTCAAAGGATAACCCGGGCTGCTTGACTAGCTGATATAGCTTTGGAGTCACTATTGATGCTTTGATAGATACTTTCAAAGGTTGATTGTTGAAAGACAACACCAAAAATATTTCAACCTCTTGGACTAAGAGTTCCATCGGGCATGCCAAAAATTGTTGTCACTTGAATTTGCATTTTTTGAGAAGATGATAAAGCTCTCATCATCCAAGTGGCACAATGAAAACACATTTAGGCTTGTGGGTAGCCTAAGGATGAGGTGAATCTCTAGATATGGATAGCTCCTTTGATGTACCACTTTGGATCACAACTACACCTAAACTTTCAAGACAAAAGGGAGAGAGATAACTGAAAGCAAACTATTCTAAGGGAGGTGATATACTAAATAAGATGATGACTTCCAACCAGCTACGTGTTACACATGAAATCAAGGGATAAATTGAACATACACTTCTCCAATCTGCATCTTCTCACATCAATGTTATATTTTGAGGTTATGGATGAATGTGCAAAGCTAGGAGGACTGGACAAGAGGCCTTGAATGGCACTAATGAATAAACCAACTCACTCAATTTTTGACATTTTATAGAACACTTCACATACCCTGCAAGAAGAAGCTTTTCAACTACAAATAGGGTAAAAGAATGAGACAACATGCTAAGGAATCCATAGTCTTTACAAAGCAAGATTCATCATCCAAGTAAAACACAATTTTAAACAATCATGAAGAGGTAAAAATTAGTAATCTTATTGATCAAATGGTATGCAAATGAGTGGAAATTTTCCATACTCATGAGTAACATAAGTTACAATGGCCAAAATAGCTAGTTCTTATAAAACTTGAGAGAAAGAGGAGAAGAGAGAAGTTTAAGGGTCATAAGGACACTTGTCAAGATGATAGAATCAGTTGCCTATGCATGAGAAAAGGATATGGGATGAACTATGCAAGGTTAGAAGGAACAAGTGGCTATCCAAGTCATCAAACTTTTGTAAAGTGGCATGAAACTCCTCATTTTGGCTCATTTGGACCTATTTGAACATCCAAAAATTGATTAGGGATAGGTCTGATGATTGAAATGAAGAGGATGGCTTTCAGACATGCCTCTTCATGCATTGGTTGCAGGCTTGGTCATCTAGAATCCCCTGAAAATGAAACATCATCTGTAGTCCAAAAAACTCTTCTTTCATGCACCCTGCACACTTGGCCTCCAAAAATTCATCAATTTCCCATGTAAATCCATGGGAGGGAGTGTATGATAAGTTTAAAGACTCTCCATGGCCTTAGAAGCATCAGACACACCTTAAAATCACCCCACTTGAATTTTTCCACTCTTCTCATTGGCTTGTCCAATATGCCAGTTTTGACTGGCTAAGATGAAGCTATTTGTTTTCATACTTCAGAGTATTTTCAAAGCATGAAATGTCCATAGGGAGTTATGAAAAGTCTATATATTTCTCCTAAACTTGATTGCATCCTCAGACTTTTTCTATAACTTGTAAAACACATAAAATAGTCAAAAATACTCTATTTTGCACCTTGTTCGTACAAATCTGTGCAACCAAAAAGTATGGGAGGGATCCTGAGTGAGTCTTATGCAATTTCCTATCCTTATCTTGAGAAAACTATGCCATTAGAATAACTTTCCAACTCTATCTCCACAAACTGGTCACTAGGAAGGGTTTGCAAGGGTTTTGAGCAGTTTTGACTCTTAAGCATTGTTCATAGAAACTTGATGTTCAACCTGCAAACAAATGTCACAAAAATTATGTTCAAGGACCCTACTAACACCTCTGAACTTATTTGGACCCCATGCAAAACTTCAAGAGAGACGTGAGCTATCAAACTTCTCCTACCAAGCTCTTCTTTCCATTTCCTGCAGGTCTAAGTTAGTTTTGAGCCAAAAATGGCTTCCTCAAGGGTTTCTTTGCCTCTTAATAGCTCAAAAACATCTAATTCCATCCCATAAATAGGATCCAATTTTTTATAAATCTTATTTCATGCTAGATATGCAACTGGCCTCTCATTTGGGCATTAAATTTGACCATGCCCAATGGCTTGCCTGCAACCCTTGGTGTTTTAGGCATCCCTGTTGGTTTCCTTTGTCTTTCACTAGCTTAAAAACATATATTATGATTCCATGGGCATACCCAAATGAATTATAATGCTCTACCAAGGTTTCAAGTGAGAGTGACCTTCCATTTGGCCTCTAGGCCTAATGTTGGTCTTGTAGGTTTGATTGCGAATTTGAGAGTTTGGGATACCCTGTTAAGCTTCAATCCTCTATGCTTGGTTTCCATTATTTTACTAGGTTTCATATATATTTCAAGCCTTTCTAAAAGTTCCATCATCTCCTTGGATCACCCTTCATCTCCATTTCCAAAACTGTCAAGGTTTGCACCTAAGGGAAAGTACCCTCTGTCTGAGATAAAATAGAGGGCACTTCCCCTATTTATCAAGAAAAATTACTATTTGAGGGCCTTCCTCAAATTTTAAATGTTTTCTACATAAATTTTTATCTCTTGACCAGGTCAAAAGACCCCCCTTCTCCTTCATGTTTCAAGACAGACTGTGTGGGAAGGTAGACAGTGCAGGGGTGTTGGAGAGTAGATTGTGTGAAGCTTGTTTATACCCTTTCCCTATTTAATACCCACTATAATATACCCATGGGACATTCTTACCTAACTTGTGATTAATTTTTTATTATGTAAACCTTCAGACTCTTTTCAAACCCTATTGTGTTCATGCCCTACCATGATCATCCTAAACTGGGGTTAACTTCTTGACTGTGTCTTTTCTTTCCTGTAGGTGAAAAGTCATGATTAAGCTTGAAAATAGTGGATATGACCTCTCCTAAATCTTCCATGACCATATAACACTGATGGGACGCATTATCCACCTTGAGCTTAGCCTAAACATCCCTTGAATCACCCTTTCTCAGCTCACTATCCTTCACAGTCATTTATAATGGATGCAGGTGTACTTAGGGTTATAAGGGGTATATAAAGGTTTTTTTCATCATGTTAAGGGATTATTAAGTTTATCTTGGTGTTAATAGAGGTGGTCACTTGTTTATCACTCCAACCTCTCTCAAGCCCTTCACATGCACCCTAAGCTCATAAGCAGAGTCCTCCCTACCTGACTGAGATACTTTGCCTTAATGATCCATGTAGGTGTACATTAGCTTATTTGGACCTTAGCCATGATGTTTTAAGACTTACCTTTAAGCCTAATAATCACCTAGCACCTACCTTTACCTTTGACTCACCTTGCATGGCTAAAACACCATCAAAACACATACTCAAGTCACTATCTGCCTGCAATCCGCTAACTGTATTTGCTTGCTTTGAAGGATACTTGTGGTTATATGTGAGATTCAAATAATAGAATATTATCTTCTTTATATGTTCCCTTTTGGTGATAAATGATCTTTTCAACTATTAGTAACAATACAAATTATGGGAACAAGATACAGTCTTGCAATCATGGGTTAGGCCTTGAAGGAGACAGTGTGGCTTTAGATAATGGCAAGCCTTGGAAACCATTTCAACCTGAAAGCTACTAATAATATGAAACTCAAGAAATTATGGAACCTTGATAAGCATCATATATCTCTTAAAACCTCCTAATAATGTCATTAGCTTTCATACTCTGCGATGTGACCACTTTCTCAAGTCTGAACAACAAGTTGGTTGTAGGTGACTGTGCCTAAGCCACTTGTATAAACTGGTTCATCCTTGGTGGGTGAAAACCATCTTCCATGTGTCTCCTTGATGTTTTCCATGGCAAGTATGTGTTCCTTAGAGCAACAAGACAATCCAACCTAGGTTTAAGCATAAAATCCACTTAATAAGCCTAGAAAAGTTATTAATTCATCTTGATGTAGATAACACTGTGGAAATTCAGTGTTTAAAGAGCAACTTGAGGCTTTTTGAAAACTACTCTCCTTGAATTAAAAACCTCTCTTATTTTTCAAGTTGATAGACCTATATGGAAGATTGAAAAAAAATGCACTTGGAAGTCCTATAACTCAATGAAATCATGTATAAGGACATCCAAAAAAGGGCTTGGACCTTTGTTTTGGTAGTTTTGGGAATTTGTCCCAAAATGCTATAAGCTTGCTTGGAAGGTGTCACTAGCATCCACTCTCATCAACACTCCTCCAAATGGCGTTAAAGTATGTTCAAACCTTCAAAATCTCAAAGAATTTTCAAATGACACATTTCATGTTTCCCCAAGAAGTGGCAGACCGTACAACTGTTATAGATGACCATTTTGTGCATTTACTTGCTCTCTTGGCTCTTGAATTGGCTCTTTGGAGTTGGATTTGGCATTGAAGATGAATGAAAGACATATATGGGTAATAATACATCACTTTACTTACTTTTGGAACCATAAAATAGAAGAAAACCCTATCAATTGGAAGAAATAACTGTAACTCCACTCCTTCAGTCCTCCTTGCAAACTGAGTTAGTTGGATCATCAAATCAACTCTAAATGTGAAAAAAATAATGGAAAACATGATAAAAAGGAGTAAAAATCCTTTGAAACCAATATTATCAAGTGAATTATATGTACCTTTCCAAACAAGAGCAAAACCTACATGATGCATAGATTAGCAAGAAGAAAAACACATTCAACTTCATGAGGATGGTGCATGAAACACAAACCACCATTATTCAAACTCTTTCTATGAAAATTAATTTCTCTAAGTTTAATTTCACTTCCCTAAAGCGTTTGATCTAAAACCTCCTCTACTGGTCGTACCAAGTACAAACCTTAAGACTATTTTTGCTTGCCAAGAAGGATGAAAAAGGAGTAGAATGGTTTTGGGCCAAAAATGGCACTTTCAGAGCACTTAAAATGTGTAACTAAGCTTTGATAAGCTAAAGATACATACCATGATCCTCTCCCATATGCCACACTTCCCCATGGGTTGTATGAGTACTAAACTCACTTTTTTTCTCAAAAAATTGTCCTTTCTTCTGAAGAACCTACCACTTTTCAGTTATCTTAGTTGATTGAGACTTATTGGGACACATGGGATGTGACATCATATTTTGGAACCTTCAAAATTCTCAATAGATCTGTACAACTCATTAAATGCCCCTTTTTTGACATCAAAATGACTCAAAAATTCTATAAAGACTAAAATAACTAATGACTAAGGCTATTAAAACATTAAGTGACATTAATTAACCTATAAAACACCTTGTCACACATGTATTAGACCCCTAAAACACCTAAAACTCAAGTTTTTATCTATAGGGGTCCCAATTTGACCTAAAAGTCAAATTTGGTCAACATATTTTATGTGTCGACATATACATATATTGTTTGAGTTCGGGAGCTTTGTGGACATTAACTGGGTCACATTTTCAGCTTGATAGATATTGAGGTAGTCAATCTTTATAGTGTAGGTGCAACATAATATTAAGGTTTTTGGGATACTCATGAGCATCATTTTGAGTTATATAGTTTTTCTCTCTTTTTGGCACATGGTTCTTTGAGACACACTATGGGTGAGTGATTCCAGGGTTGGAGATGGAAGGCATGCAATAATTTCATCATTATTTACATTTTTTAGAGTTTTGAGAAAACCATTTGCATCATATTAATTGCAGAGAGAGGCAGCTCAATATATTTAATCTTAAAGGGAGGTTTGTTACAAATATTAATTATACTTATAAGTCTAGTTTTTTACAATCTATTTATTGGGTGGTTATGTGATTCATAACTACATGCATTATATGAATTGTACTCTTTTTATATCATATTTATTCTTTAAAGAGTTAATAACATTTACAACTTATGAAATAATGCATGGTGGTCATTAATATGTGTCAAATCCACATTAAATAGATGTGGGATCCATGAGGAAGATGCAATGATAGGTTGAACTATGCTTATTTGTCCTCTCTCAGATAGGTAAATAAAATATTATTGTAAGTGCCATGGATAAAATTACAAAGCTTTCCTAGAGTGTGTGAAAAACAAATGGGCCCGTAAAGGAGGTGAAGTATGAAGTGGGTCTGTACAAAGAAAAAAAGGACTAAGATCATTTACATGGATGGTAAGGATTTTAATGATCACACTAAATTTGATGTAGGAATAATTTTAAGAATAGACCCCTAAAAGCTTACTATAAAATCTTGGCGAATCCTAGAGTTCAAGTATAATTCCATTGGTGAATCTTTGGCAAAATCACCATGCCGGTATAAATTAACTGGTGATTTTTATTAGCTCTTTCAAAAAAATTATAAATAACTGGAAAATCAAGCATCACTTTCAAATCAAGAAATAATGGCAAAAAATCCAAGTTAAACCCCTTTCCCCAAACACATCCATGAAGCAAATGTGTTTGAGGTGGAATAACAATTATGGTCAATGGATACCCTAAGTTTTTCAAAATGACTATTTTGCTTTGTCCTATGAAATTAGGGGCAATCCATCCATTTCAAACACTTGCCCAAATGAATAAATCCAAGCAAGGAAGACATGAGAGATAGTAGAATAACTTTCCAAGGTAAAATTTCTAAATTAAAATTTATGGCATAATATCATATTATTAATCCATTCTATAGGAAGAATCATTAGAGGATCTAGAGTTGATATATTGCCGACTCTATGGATAAAGAAGTGAAATCATTTTACCAAGGATTATTTATTAACTATACTTGGGGGGTGGGGGTGTACGTGAGAAAGAAATAGCCACCACAACTTGTTCTAATGAGAATTCTACAATATATGAATGAGTTAGCCATCTCCTTTAGTAGAATTACGCCCAATGGAATGCCATGGTTAAAATTATGTTAGGTGTTTCTTGTTTTATTCATGAAATCAAATGATAGGTCATATTTAATACAAATACTCAGTTTTTAAAAAAAAGGTTAATTCTTGATTATAAAGAAAGCCAAAATTCAAGCTAAAAAAAAATTTACATATAATCTTAAATAAACTAGTCAATTCCATATCGTTAGATAATCATAATGTAAGCCAAAGAATATTCTTAAGAAACCCACTCAGGGAAAAATAGATATAGAGCTACTACACAACCACCTCTGTGAAACCAACACCAATCCACATCTTGTCATTCCTACAACATGGACCCTATATAAATCCTTATGTTGCCCACTTAGGGCATAAATAATATAAGGAATTAGTTGCAGCCACCAAGGAAATGCTTGAGTATAAAGAGAGAGTAAAAGCAACCTCTTAGTTACCAATGTAGGTCTAGGAAAATTTTCTACACATCCATAAAAAAAGGTAAATATGAGTTGTGGAAAAAGTGGTTATGCATTAGGGAAGCTCATATTAAGCCATACAAATAATTCACCCATAAAATATGATCATGTATCTCGGTTTCCATAGTAAAAGAATATAAGGAACTGTATCATAACATGGAAAAAAATCCAATTCGATACAAGTAGCCATATGTCATAATGTGCCTCAAAGAGTAAATACAACTTTGTAAAGCAAGAAAATAGATTTTATATTTGACAATTTCTTCCATTCTTAACAATAAAAAACACAATTTAAATTATCACAATAGAATACAATCTAAGTAATTCTCAAATTTCATTTATTGTATTTATTTCCACAATTCATAGATTGCAATCAACTTATGAAAAATCAACTTCAAGGGCTTACTACGAAACTAGAAGAGAATATGCAGAAATAATAATGTATTACTAAATCCTAGCAAGTACTACTAAATATCTTATCATATACACCATTTAAATTAACTTAAACATTTTTTTTAATTTAACACATTATACTCTTGGCTGCTCAACTTGGACCAATGCCAAAATAAAATTAGAAATTTAGAGGGGTTGTCATGTATACTTTAGTATATTTATAATGGATAAGTGGCACCTACCATGGGGAGATAAATATGTGAAATACCCTCTAAAAAAATTGATCAGGTTGTATTGTGAAGAGAGTAATCAGAATAATCAATCAACTATTTAATAAAGCAAGTCCATTTTGTAATGTGCTAACAAAAAATCCCACAATATTATTTATCAGTCCTATAATTGATGTGTTAGTTTACATGAGTTTATGGCATCAATTAAAACAAATAGAAGGCAATCAGTAATGTCATACACTAGTACATTTCCTTTATTGTAAACTCAACTTGTTTTTAAAATATATATATATATATATATATATATATATATATATATAGCATACCATAATGTATACAAATTTGCAAGGCCCCATAGCCGGTTCATTATTTCCATATTGAAATTGAAAATAATAGTATGGCCCGTATGTACTCAATTTTTAGTTATGTCATCCTCTTCTTTCATAGTTGTCTTGCCTTATGGCCCCATAGTTGGTTTATTATTTATACTCTATACTCTGATTTTTTGTCACAAATTTTGCTATATACAGTTTATTATATTATTTGGTTGGTCTTTACTACATTTTTTTTTAAACAAACAAGAAACTGATTTCCTCTGAGAAATAATAGCATGCAAGATACTTTTAAATAATGCACAAAGAACAAAATGAATAAATAGAACAGAGCCTCATGATCATTTCAACCATATTTTTGAATAACTCAAAAATATCCATTTAATATATTTTGAGTTTAAGGAAACGATTTGCAAATATACACAAAATTTCCAAGAAAACAAACATGCATAGTGTTTTGGGTAAATATCTTTAAAGAAATTATTTTTCAGGCACTTATCATTATATTTATTCATTTCAAGATACAATTGTACATGCAAATAAATGCTCTCAGTCTTCAGAACAAAAGAAACACAAATCCATACTTTGCAATTGCAACTGCAAGAAAACCAACTTAGAAATTGTATGCACCTTGTCCCAATTTTTTGAATGCCAGAGCTTTGCTTCTGCCAATAGCTTACATCAATGACTAGAAAAATCAAGAAATTATCATCAAATATCTTTAAATAAATGCTTTTCAAGGAACTTATCATTATATTTATTCATTTCAAGACAGATAATTTTACATGCAAATAACTGCTCTCAATCTTCAGAACAAAAGAAACACAATCCATACCTTGCAGTTAAAATCATAAGGAAACCAACTTAGAAATTGTTTGCACCTTCATTTCCAACCTCTCATCCCAATCTTCCAACTACCAGAGCTTCGCTTCTACCAATAGCTCACATAAATGACAAGAAAAAATGAAAAATCATCACATGTATTCGAGCAACTTACATTAATCTCACAGGTGACGTGTTGAACCAACATTCAATTTTGCCTTGGGGCCCTCAATATGCCAACACCAATTGACTAAAAAATGGGGTAAAGTCTAAACCTCAACCCCCGTAGCTTTAATTCCACCTACACCACACTCAATGCTAAAAATAAAATAAACATTAGGTTTGAAAATTATTTATTATTAAGTTATTAAAACTATATAAAAGGAAGAGTATGGTTGTTTTACTCGGTTTTATAAACAACATTAAAAAAAATTCAAAACATTTTCATAGATTTAAAATTATAAAATATATAGTAATGTCTACTAAAATGTTTTAACTATATCCATAATTGACCTTTCAATTTTTTATTTATTTCAATTAACAAACCATGCCAACCAAAATATAATTATTACTTTAAGTTTATGGTGTCTTAGATGGTCTTTATCTTTCACACACACACACACACATACTTGGCATCCAAACTAACCTATACATGTTTTGTATAATTTTCTGGTGAATCAGACCTATACATGCATAGTAATTGTGGTGAATCTATGTCCTGAAATAGGATCAAGTATAATCTATAAGATGATTTGAAACCCTTGTATAAGAAATTATATAAAATTAAATTTATTTGACCTATATATATTTTCACACAATTAGTCATTTTTGAAATTAAAAAAAATTACTTATAACCTTTTGGCTATAAATAGCCTCTAAAATTTTCCTTGATATATTGTAAATATATGGTTTTTTTTTAAAGAGAAATATTGTATTTAAAAATTTCAGTACTGTTTTGCCTTGGGAGAGTTGTTGTTATCATTGAAGTATATTATTTGTGTAAGGCTTAAATTTTCCTTAAAATGTTGGAAAAAAATGGAATAGTATGGATATTTTTCCTGAGAATGTTTCAAAATGTTGTTGAAGCATGAAGAACATTGATGGTGGAAATCTTCCCAAGCATTGGAAATTTGCTTGCAGAAAAAGTGTTGGAAAGAAACTATTGGTGTGATAAAGTTGCATGTGTTGTTAAAAAACTCCATAAAATTTAATTTTCTTCATGTGTTTTTAAAATATCTACAAAAATTTGAGATTAGTTATTAAATGTTGTTTGCCTTCACCTTTTTGGAAACTAAATTTAGTTGGTATTCCAATGAGTACAAACAATATGGGTATAGGTTGTCAAACTAATATATTTTAATCCTAAAAAAAATAGGGAAATTTTTAGAATTCACATTGGTGAGGGATCAACAATGCTTGAAATTAATGAGAAACTTAAAAACAACATATCTTTTAAATACAGTGATCAAAGTTAGGCTTCTAACAACTCTTTTTTCATGGCACAAAGCAATTAAATCTTTCTAAGTGAGCAATTTTCAAGTTTGGTGCTTGTGAAACTGCGTTTTGGATTTAAGTACCTTATTGTGTGTATATTAATAGGTAGTTGAATAATTGAGGGAACATGTTATTGTATCTTTTTAGAGACACAAGGGTGTAAAGACACATATATTAGTTTGTTTGAATGTGGTTCAAGTGTAAATCCCTATGAAGAAAAATATTTTGTTTTTCGAGTAGTTTTAGTGTTACTTGACTTGGAAGTTGTTGATGTATATTATTTTGTTTAAATTTGGTTGATATTTTCCTTTAAAAAAACCATGATCACAATGTACTCAAATGGAATCCTATCTTTGCAACTTAGAGTAAAAACAAATCAGGGGGCAGAGTTGATTATAGAGTGTTAGAAGCAATTTTAGCCTACTTTTATGTAGTTTTGTAATTAATACACTATTGCAACAAGGGATACTTCATTTTAAGAATGAAGTAAACTCTCAAAGGTCACATTCTATTACCCATCATCTCTGTGTTGTTATGAACCATGTTGTCAAATCAACTGTTAAACCTATTGTCAAAGATGTGATCAAACTTAATGTACCATCTACCAGTGCTAAGTTACCTTGTGTGAGAAATGTTGACACTTTTTTTTTTCTAAGGCAGTTGTTCAAAATTAGTCCAAACCCATTATGCATAAAATACATGTTCTTACTTTTGTTGTGAATCTACACTTGATGTGCAAGTCTAGGAGATAACCAAACTAATAAACACCATGTTTATTTAGGGTTTAATGGCATTATGGGTTTTCATATGTCAAAGTACACCAAACCTATCAAATTTGTATTAGGTGTTATTATTATTAAATTCAAGTCCTCATATGTTGTTCAATATAGTGAAAGTTTGAACCTCCAATTTGTTAAGTGGACCAAAACTAATTTGTACTAAATCTAGTAAAGTCCAAACTTGTTTTGATTGTGGATGTTGATGTCACACCTTTATCCAATGCTTTGACTTACATCCTTGTATATCATGTGGTCAACATGTTCATTCAATTGAGCAATCTTATTTTTGAGATCCACCTACAGAGGCCATGAGTCTTATTTATTTTGGTTGGATTTATCATTCCAAATGGTGATATGAAGTTCATCTATTGTCTAAATCCTATAGGAAATTTTAATCCACTATTGATGATGATGATTTGTCTAGTCATGATGGTGCTGCCAATCATGTTAGTGTGGACCTTGACTCCTTTGATGTTGATGAGCCCAATATTATAGATTTTATTGAGGTTGATTATATTGGTCAATATTTTAACCTTGATGTTGATGCTCTTGTTATTGAGATGTCTCTTGGTCTATTAGATGAGTGACCACTTGTTAAGAGGATTAAAAAGTTAGACATGGTTCCCACATATGTTATTTATCCATCCACTTCTTGTTCAGATGGTGTTGATGAGATTATCGACATGTTTTGAGATTAGTTGGAGCTTCATGTTGAGGATTGCATTATTGTTTCCACCTATCTTGATCCAATTCAAGAGATTTCTCATTATGATTTTGACATTGATGATGATGATCTTCTTGGTGAGATTTTTCACGTGGTCATTCTCTAGCACCATGTGAACAAAGGAAAAGTTTCCCCTCATATAAATGTGTCCTCTAAAACAAATGATGTCATTACGAACTGACCAAGCACTCCTTTTCCCCTAATATTCAATTTATCACATGATTTTATTTGAGGCGGGGTGATTTAAGTAGTCCTGTAGAAGATTGTGTATCCCCGTAGATTGGTCGATGAACATGGATTGAATTACTAGACATTCTTCATGTTGATACAATTCATCTGCCACTATATTATCCTTCCTTTCTTTTAAAGGATCTCAAATTCATAGGCTTGAAGGTGATCAATACATTTTTTTCTCTTTTGTTAATGTCCCTTGAGTTAATAGGTCTTAAGGTTGAGGTGGTCAGTTTTAACAAAGAATTGCTCCCCAATAGAGATTAATGCCATCTAGAAACTCAATATAGGATAGTAAGCATTTCCTTAATATATGTGGACATTTTTCGCTTCACATTCATGAAATTTATTACTTTCAAATGCAATTAGGTGCGCATCCTGAGATAAAACTACACCTGATCTAGATTTAGAGGCATCACATTCCATAACAAGATGGAGAAATCAGGGATTGTTAAAATTAGAGTATAGACTAGAGCTCTTTTGAGATCCTTGATTTTTTTTGTGCTTTTGTGGACCACTAGGAGGAATCCTTCCTAGTGAGGTCAGTCAAGGGATGAGTTATTCTTAATAAGTTCCTCACAAATACTCTATAAAATCATTTAAAACCTAGGGAAATGTGAAGCTTCTTAAGATTTTTGGGTAATTACTAATCACCTATGCATCAATGCAAACCCCATCAATATAAATTAAGTGATCAAGGTATTCCAAGGATGCCTTCATAGATTCACACTCATATGTCTTGGCATACAACTACTCCTTGGAAAAAATATCCAACACTGAATCCAAATGCTCAAGATGTGAATCTAATGAATTATTGTCAACCAAAATGTCATCAAAAAACACAAGAACAAACTTATACAATAATTTGTTGAATACCTTGTTCATTAATGCTTGAAAGGTGGTTGGATCATTACTGATACCAAAATATCTGACCCTGAATTGGTAGTGACCCTGATGTGTTCTAAAGGCCATCTTATCTTGATCTTGAATTTGAATTGGAATCTGATAGTATCCTGATCTAATATTTATTTTTGATAAATAATTTTCCCCATGCAACTCATCAATTATATCATCAATCCTTGGCATTAGAAATTTATTTTTTATTATGATTTTGTTTAGGGCTCAGTAATCGATATAAATCCTATGTGGCCTATCCTTCTTAACAAATACCACTAGTGTAACATATGGGCTTTTAATATGGATGATGATGCCAACCTATAAGAGTTTAGTGCTCAATTTATATATATTTAAATTTTGAAAGTTCCCATATCTATAAGGATGTACCACTGTTAGCCCCTTTATAGGGTTAAACTCAATAGTGTGTTCCAATTTCATGTTTGGTAGAAGCATCTTTGGTAGATGTTAGAAAACTACCTTATATTTTCATAGTAGCTCTAGACTCTATGGATCCTATTCATGTGTGGTATAATATTCCACATCCATACTGTAGAGGCAAGCCATAAATCTAAAATGTCCCTTCTTCAAAATTTTGTTCATCTGAATTGAATCAATAGTTTTGATTTTTCTTGGGGGCAATGAGTTGATAGTATACTCATGGTCCCTTTGCTTGAATGTCAATAATATCTCCTGATTATTGGTGGAGTATGTTCCAAGTGAGAATAACCATTGAACCCCTAAAACAACATTCACACCCCCAATATCAACCACATATAATTTATCGTTAAGGACATAATCTGCCACTAGCATATCCACATTATGGAGTACTACACATTCAATACTTTGGTGTCCTAGAACCCAAATGGGGAAAATTTCAGAAGTGTCTAAATGGAGGCCTAATGTTTGGACTTGTTCTTATTCAAAATATTAAGTGTACTTTTAGGATCAACCATTACCAAAACTCAAGTTATCTTGACATGAGAAAATAACTTGAATGTGTCAAAAGGGTTTGATCTATCATTATAGTAAGTGATACAAATGGTTCCCATGGTTATTCACACCCTATAGTGGGGTTCTCGATGGGGATAATTTTAATAAGGGACTCCTAAAATTTTATTGTAAAATATTGGTGAATCTTAGATTTCAGGTATAATTTGTATGGCAAATCTTTGGTAAACTTGCTATGTCGGTATAAATTTACTAGAGATTTCTATTAGATCTTTCAGCAAACTTATAAATAGATTGAAAATCAAACATCATATTCAAATCAATAAATAATGGCAAAAAAGCCAAGTTAAACCCTTTCCCCAAACACATTCATGAGGCAAATATGCTTAAGGTGGAATAAAGATTATGATTAATGGATACCCTAAGTTTTTCAAAAAGGTTATTTTGCTTTGCCCTTTGAAATTGGGGGAAGTCAAACCATTTCAAACACTTGCCTAAATGAATAAATCCAAGCAAGGAAGACATGAGAGATAACACGAATAAGAATTTATACAGACCCATCCCAAACATAAACCCTAATTATGTGTGACTCTAAAAAAATGTCATTACCACATCAATGGCCAAACACACATTCACAAGATTTTTGAGGTATTATTGATCTATTTACTAAGCAAATAATCCCAAACAAATGTAAATATCTTTTTAATCTCATTACTAAACAAACAATCTAATGTGGCTCTGATACCACTTGATATGGCCTCAAACTACAACTCACTCTTTCTCACAAATTCAGCCTATGAATTCATTCACACAATCAAGATATCCTCATTAATCTTCTCACAAATTCATATTCTTTTCCATTAATCAACAATAGTTCATTACATTCCCATAGCTTTTAACAAAGCTTTACATTTCCATAGGCCATGCCTTCAATGCATGCCACACACAAGCTTTAAAAATTTATCTTCTCAACCCACATTAATAACTTGGTCTCAACACCAAGGAGGCTACCCAAGATTCTCACTAAGATTAAACCATCTAGCTCTACCCTAACTAAACAAGTAAATGATACAAGCATTTAAATATTTTTGTATTGAGAAAAACAACAAAGTGGGCACAAGTTGGTACCAATCCTTCACATGGGGGAATCTCCCACCAAGAAAACATGAAATCCCTAAAAAACACATGTCATAATCCTCATGGGATGAATGGTGGAAAAATATAAATGCTCCACCAATAAAAATGCACCAACTTCACATGGTCTTCACATGATAAGTCAAAAAGCTAAAGGAAGACGTCAATCTAGAATAGTATATTTTGTCTCCCCACTAGCATAAGCTTCCAAATGAATGTAAAATCTCTTTTTGACCATTACTCATTAAACATGTGTGTACAATCACTTTGTACAAGATTCCAAATAGGTAAGGAATCTGTCACAATCATGGATCTCCCACTAGCATGTGTATCCCAAAAGGTGTCCCCCACTTGGAATTTTGACCCATATACATACTAGATGCCAAAAATAAGTCTTTTATGTGATTTAAATAAATGTGGCATCCCATGCCACATATCCATTATAAATAGCATTGTGGACACTTCATCAGATGAATTGTGTTTTCCACGTCATTAGTGAATAGTGTTGCATGAATAGTGTTTTGCCGCCACATCATTCTCCTTGGGTTGAAAAAAAATTAGATCCTATGATTTTTCATGATTGTATTCATGCCAATTATTCTAAAAATAAAAATGAAAAATCACACCTCTCTATTTTTGGGTGTTACAAGATTGCCTGATCCCTTGGATGCTCCTGCATCAAACATCAAGGGTAATTATTGTGATCTCATGATCACATAGAGGGAGTGAGTGGTATAACCACCCTTTCAATCAACCAATGTAATGAACTCAACATCCCCTTCCAATACACCACATGCACCTAGAGAATATCCCTCTGCTCCTCCACTTCCAGCATATGTGTACTAGTCTCAAAAAGGCCCTCACAGGACCACAAACCGTCCTTCTCCTCCAAAATGTTATCCATATACCAATGGATTTAGATGTGGGCCAAATCCCACCATCATAAACTAACCTCCTCCACCAAGATTCCTTATCACACATCTTATCATTCTATGTGATCTCTATCCCACCACTAGCCATCCACCTCCACCAAAAGCCCACTTGGCTTTCTTCTTTCACCGTCAAACCATTTGTTGAATCATCCACAACATCATACATTACCACCACTTGCAACTCCACTCTTATATTTGTAACAACATTCATTTATCCTCCATATGTGCATTATCTTGCACAAAAATTTCATCCTCTACACTCTCATCCACATGTGCACCTACTTGCATAGAAACTGCATCCAATGTTTCTTCCAAAGAAACATGAAACTCCTCTCCAATGGTAGCATGATCCACATGATCTTCAATGTCACAATGAGCTCTCAAAATCTCCATATAAGCCACTACCAAGGCTGAAATCTCCCCATCTATACCTTCACTTTCAGCTCCATCACATAAAATGAAAATCCAACAAAATGTCCTCTTGTGCACTAGCTTGCATAATGTCTTCATTCAATGCTTCCACCATGGAAACATGCAACTCCTCTTGGTTTTTCCCTTCATTCACATGCACCTTTTAAAGGCTGAAATATACACTCTCATGCAACTCTTCATGGCTACAACATTCTTCACTCTTTTCTCCCTCATCCTTCATATGGATGTCCTCAACTCTTTCTTCAATAGGAATCACCTCCATATCCTCTTGCATGAGGATTTATTCTTCTCTTTACAATTATTCGTAGCTACAATATTCTCTCTTCCATGTGGCTAATTCTCTTTTCAATGAATCCACCTTTACCCTTAAGGAGTCTACTATCCCCCACATCATCTCTTCTTCTTCTTTACTTTCACTCTATTTAATTTTTGTCATCAACAACTGCAATAATCTTTCCTAAGTCTTCAACTTCTTCTCCCATTATTTAATTGGTAGAATTGTTTCACTCCTCTTTACCATATTCATCTTCATATCTTTAAAACACATTCACTCTCTCAAATCTTGCAAGGATTCTCTCATCCCTGTATTAAAATTCTCTCACATTCTCTACCCAAAGAATCATAACTTGATTTGATACCAATTGATGTGGCTTTGATACCACTTGATGTGGCCTCAAACCACAACTCACTCTTTCTCACAAATTCAACCTATGAACTCATTTAAACAATCAAGATATCATCATTAATCTTTTCACAAATTCATATTCTTTTCCATTAATCGACAATAGTTCATTACATTCCCATAGCTTTCAACAAAGCTTTACATTTCCATAGGCCATGCCTTCAATGCATACCACACATAAGCTTTAAAAAGATATTTTACCAGCCCACATTACTAACTTGGTCTCAAAACCAAGGAGGCTACCTAAGCTTCTCACTAAGCTTAAACCTTCTAATTTTATCCTAACTAAACAAGCAAAGGATCCAAGCACTTATAGATTTTTGCATTGAGGAAAACAACAAAGGGGGCTTGGGGAATCTCCCATCAAGAAAACATGAAATCCCCAAGAAATACACACAATAATCCTCATGGGATGAATAATGGCCAAAGATAATGGCTCCACCAAGAAAAATGTGCCAACTTGACATGGTCTTCACATGACAAATCAAAAGGTTAAAGGAAGATGCCAATTTGGAATAGTACATCTTGTCTCCCCACTAGCATAAGCTTCCAAATGAAGGTGAAATATCTTTTTGAACATTATTTATTTGTCCTCACATGAAATTCATCCCATTCAACATGTGTGTACAATCACTTTATACAAGAGTCCAAATAGGTAAGGAATCTCTCACAATCATGGATCTCCTACTAACATGTGCATCCCAAAAGGTGCCCCCCACTTGGAATTTCAACCTATATGCATACTAGATGTCAAAAACAAGTCCTTTTATGTGCTTTGAAATAAATGTGGTGCTCCATGCCACCTATCTATCATATATAATATTGTGAACACC
This sequence comes from Torreya grandis, assembly GCA_037957365.1. Taxonomy (NCBI): domain Eukaryota; kingdom Viridiplantae; phylum Streptophyta; class Pinopsida; order Cupressales; family Taxaceae; genus Torreya; species Torreya grandis. The sequence goes on along the minus strand of JARHVA010000298.1, from coordinate 1,174,709 downwards.
TTATCAAGATGAATAGTTTTCGTCATATCATTAGTGAATAGTGTTGTATGAATAGTGTTTTGTCACCACATCACAATCCTGTGTGATAACCAAATTGTGCATAATATTAAGGGTTTGAAATAAGATAAAAAAATGGGTTTTCACACTATGATCAAAGATCTGATGAAAAAAATAACATGGAAACAGTTTGAATCCCTTAAAAGATATGCAAAATTATTAAAAAGTATGAAAACGTTTGCAGATATGTACGACTTGTATTTCTTACTTGGATTGTACTTCATTGTTGACTATTTAGACTCATCTTGTAATTATCATTTGCTTCATGATTCCCATGACATGTGGGGCTTGTATTTCTTACTTGGATTGTACTTCATTATTGGTTGTTTAGACTCCTCTTTGGCCACCTCTTGGAGTTGCCGCTCGTTTTATGATTCTCACAACCATAAAGGAATAAAAATTTAATAGAAATGAAGTTATATGAATTTAGGTTTTCGGTTTTCATGGTTCTAGGGTTTTAAGTAATTTGAAACACTTACATATATTTATTTTATAGGAGTTAATTTGTGTTAATTAAAAAACCAATGGAGAAAAAGGTTAGAGGATGAGAAGTCTAAAATTGAGATCAATTTTACAGTTCCTTATTTTTAATGATTAAGTTTGTTATTATTTTAAAGATTAAATTTGTCCTTTTGAAGTGCTAAACTTGATGGCTATATGACTAAGTATAAATCGAGTATAAACCACTTTAAGTCTCTTAAAATACCAACTAAATGATATAATAAACTGAGTGTAGCAAAAATTGTGACAAAAAATCAAAGTATAGAGTATAAACCAACTATGGGGCCATAGGGCAAGACAACTATAAAAAATGAGGATGACATAACTAAAATATATATTCAAAACATTTTCATACTTTTAAATTTATAAACTATATAATAAGGTCTGCCAAAAATGTCTTAACCACATCCATATTGATCTTTCAAATATTTATTTATTTCAATTAACAAACCATGCCAACCAAAATATAATTATTACCTTAAACAATTAAAAACAAAATACATTATGATCATGAGGCTCTATTGCATTTATTCATTTTATTTTTTGTGCATTATTTAAAAGAAGTATCTTGCATGTCATCTTAGAAGAAGTCAATTTCTTGTTTGTTTAAAAAAAGTATGTGGTAAAGACCAACTAAATAATAATAAACTATGTATAGAAAAAATATAAAGAATACATGAATAAATATAATGATAAGTTCTCTGAAAAATATTTCTTTAAAGATATTTGTTTAAAACACTCTCTCAAATATCTTAACCGTATCCATAATCAATAATGATAAGGTTTGCCAAAATTTCTTAACCATATCCATAATTAATAATAGTCTTTCAAATAATCTTTTATTTCAATTAGCAAATCATGCCAATCAAAATATAATTATTACCTTAAATATTTAAAAACAAAATATAGCATGATCATGAGGTTCTATTACATTTATTCAATTTATTTTTTGTGTATTGTTTAAAAGAAGTACCATGCATGTCATTATTCCTCAGAGGAAATCAATTTCTTGTTTGTTTAAAATAATTATGTGGTAAAGACCAATCCGTTAATATAATAAACTAGGCATAGCAAAAACAGTGACAAAAATCAGAGTATAGAGTATAAACCAACTATGGGGCCATAGGGCAAGACAACTATGAAAGCCGAGGATGACATAACTGAATAAATATTCAAAATATTTTCATAGTTTTAAAATTATGAACTATATAATAAGGTCTACGAAAATGTCTTAACCACATCCATATTGACCTTTCAAATATATTTTTATTTTAATTAACAAACCATGTCAACCAGAATATAATTATTACCTTAAATAATTAAAATAAAATACAGTATGATCATGAGGCTCCAGGACTCTTTTTGTGTAGTACGTAGGGTAAGATCATGTGTAGTACTTAGTATAAATTGAGTACAAACTATAACCCACACTTTTGACATAGTTGGTGATCTAATAGACTCAAAGAATTTCATGTTACAAGGGATCGATTTCTTGAGGTTGTATCCTCTATAAGTTATACCTTGAAAGAAATTACAAAATGTTTCTCTTAAGAGATTAGATATCATTTTCCTTGTGATGAACTACTAGAATCCATGGCTGTGATGTACCTTTAATATTGGAAAAATGTTAGCTCATCATATTTTTAGAATAAAGTCAAAACCTTGACCCAACACTACTATAAAAGTGTAGAATTAAGTGGTGAACAAAATGTAGGCATTTTAGATTTGCCAAAGCTAAGCGAGTTGTCTATTCGATTTGCTACAACAAGTTTTGGACCATATTTTTGAAGGTGGCTCGATCACTAGAGCATGGACTACCTCAAGTTTGAGTGAAATACTATGTGATGGTATCTCAAAATATTTTAGTCTTGTTAATTTATGCCAAACAATGATTTTGAGCTTAGTGGAAGATGAGAAAAATTTTAGTGCATTGTCATTTTTAAAGTCAAATTTAAGAACCAAGTTTGACAAAAATTGAAGACCTGCTTGAGACTATAAAACTAGATACAATGTTATCAATTTTTCATTTGATAGAGCTCTACTATTTTGATAGTCCACATTTGAAAGAAGATGATTGACTAATAATTCTTCAAACACACTACAGTTTTGTAATACTAGATCCGAGTCTAACAACTTTTGAAGAGAATACAAATAACAATTATCAAGAACAAAATGAAGAAAATTGGCATGTTGAAATTTGAAATTTAGGCATTTGAAATCTAATGTTGATCAAGAAAGGACAACAAATTTTGTGATCAATTTTGAGATTTAATTTATCATTTTTTTGAGAAAGCTTGTTGAAGATAATCCAGAGTAATAATTGATTAAGAGGTAATTTGTGTATTTTTGTTTCTATTTAAGAGAACATGTTAATAATAGTTTTAAACTCTATTATAGAGATGTATAAGTATATTGTTATGTTTCTTTGTTATGGTATACCAAGTAGGAGTATTTTTGTGTTTTGTTTGATTAAAAAAACATGTCTATATAATAATTACAAACTCTTTTATAGAGATACATAAGTATATTGTGATATTCCCTTGTTATTTTATACCAAACTTATTTGAAATATCTATAGTGTAATGAACTGTAAGTAAATATATTAGATCAACAACTTCACTTCTACTAATAGTTTGCATAGATGACTAGAAAATTTGAGAAAACCATCACATATGTATTGGATCAACTTCTATTAATCCCATAGATGACGTGTTGGATCAACCTTAAATTTTGTCTTGGGCCCCCTCAATATGCTAGCACCAATTCACTAAAAAATGGGACAAAATCTAAACCTCGATCCTCGTAGCTTTAATTTTACTTGCACCACATTCAATGCTAGAAATAAAATAAATGTTAAGTTTAAAAATTATTTATTATTAAGTTTTTTAGTCATTAAAACTATATAGAAGGAAGAGCATGTTTACTTTACTTAGTTTTATAAATATGTTAAGGACCACTTGTGACGTAGGACATAATAATTTTAAGGTAATAATTATATTTTGGTTAGCATGGTTTGTTAATTAAAATTAAAAAATATTTGAAAGGTCATCATTGATTATGGATATGGTTAAGACATTATCATTATATTTATTTATTTCAAGATAGATGACTATGCTACAAACAACTGCTCCTAGTCTTTAGAACAAAAGAAATACAAATTCATACCTTGAAATCATAATGAAATCAACTTAGAAATTGTTTGCACTTTCATTTCCAACCTCTCATCCCAATATTTTGATTAACAGAGTTTTGTTTATGCCAATAACTTGCATCAATGACTAGAAAAATAAAGAAATCATCACATATGTATTCAAACAACTTACTTATGCTCGAATACATATGCATCTCTATAATAAAATTTACAACTTTTATAGATATGTTCTCTTAATCGAAAAGAAGAATGAGATTAGTTTTTTGCATGCACAATCATTTATCTTAAAATAAATAAATGTAATGATAAGTTCCTTGAAAAATATTTATTTAAAGATATTTGCTTGCCATCCTCACTTTTCATAGTTGTCTTTCCCTATGGCCCATGTTGTAGGCTAGAATTGCACCTTTATGGGAGAGTTTTTTAGGCTCTCTCACTCCTAGCTACAATATTAGAACAACCTCAGGCTGTGGGTATCCTGTAGTGAGGTTGAACATCTAGAAAAGGCCGGCTTCCTCTTGGTAGATCACCTAAAACTAAAGCTAAACTAATGTTCCACAGGAAAAAGGGTTAGAAAGGGGATAAGGGATCCTACGTAAGCTAACCAGGTGATGCATAAAAAAAAAATGGGAAACTTTCATAAGATTAAACCCACACTAGTTTTGTAGAGGACAATACTAACTTACACAACCTCAATATCAAGCTGGTTGCATTAATATTTCATAGAGGAGGTTCAAGAAGCAATGAATGCAAACAAAGAGGAGTTCTAAGACTCACTAAAAGTTCACATAAATGGTGGAAGGAACACTCAACCAAACCTGAAAACAACATTGAAAAACTCCCTAAACAAGGTAAAAAAAGAGGACCATGGATGAGGAAGAATCTCTTTCACACAATGCCATAGTGTGCAAATCAATAGACACAAATCCAAGGCAAGAGGTAGGCAAAGAAAATCCTTTATTGCATCAAGAGGTAGTTCTTACAAATGCTTGGCAAGGTCAAGCCTAATCAAATTGAGTATATTTTGTAATATCTCAAAGAGTATCCCAGTTCCTCTAAAATTTCCAAATCAAAGAGAACTAGTCTCTCTAAATTTCAAATCAGGGAACCCCTTTATAAAATGAAAAGAATGGGATATATAGAAGAGGGAAGAGAAATAGAGAGAGAAAGGAGAGGGGCACATTGTCCATGGTCACTGAATGAGCTCCACCTTTCAAGGGATGCCCCACCACCCCTTTGTCCAAACAAGACAAGTCCATCATCAACAATTATCCTTCAATAGCTCTAGTTAGCTCTTAATTTCTTCTCAATGGCTAAGAAAAGTGCACTAGAGGACAAGAGTTTTTTTTAATATTTTGAGTCGTGATCCTTTCAAGGAGAATATACTTTGAAGGTTTTGATCATTATTGAATGCTCTAATTGTTTCTCTAACCTCCCAAATTTGCTCCATGAATTTTGCCATACCTTCCACTTGGCTTCATTATAAGGACAAAGTCCTCAGATCTTAAAACTGATAGAGCCATGCTGTGTGTGCTTTGAGCGGCAGTTTATCAAAATCATGTCTCAGACCACTCTTTTCATTAATCACATACTTACTCTATGCTTTGGGACCTAAACATGAATTAACTATAGGTCGAAAACCAATCTAAAAATTGGTTTTCCTATAGTTATAATAGATGACATTCTACTTGATGCCTGGTCTTTTTTGTGTCAATGAGTTATTGACCTTTGATCTATACTAGGTCTGAAAGACCTATTTTGTCCCCCACTCATCGTTGATCTAAACCCATGATTGAATAAATGTCGTTGATTTGTCTGAGCTCATTAACCTATCAGTCACCACTCACTATTGGATCTTCTATATGATTGACATTTGTGGGAACGCCATTAATCCTTTCAGGCCCTTTCTCAAAGTTATTTTCATGGAATTTTTGCCTTGGCCTATTTCTTCAGTAATTTTTCGCTCAGACACTTTTCCCAAACTAATTCATTTGGCCCCTTTTTATCGAGAAAAGATATATTTTAGAATTTTGTAAGTGTTAATTCCTTCGAGGAACTGAAAAGTACTTTTCAGAAATTGTTTCAGACAAAATGTCCAAAACAATTTCTTGATATTTGAATAAAAAGCCGAGGCAAAAAATTTTGAAGAAAAAACACTTAGTTGAAAAAGAAAATATTCCTTTGGGAAAATTATGTAGATGATTTTCCTGAAAGGAAACTGAAACTTAGCTTTAAAATTAGGCTCAAAAGAATTTACCTTTCACTTAGTCTCCATATAGAGTCTGAAACAATTAACAAGTAAAGACCTAATCAAATAAGAGATTTTGCACTTTGCCCTTTTAGTCTACAGGATCTTCTACGTTTGGGTTTGAATTGTTGCTTGATCTTGTGAAGGATCAAAGCCATGAAGACTTACTTGGATCCTTCATCTTTTCCACATTGAACCTGCTTCAAATCTTTAGTATGTGGGCCAAAAATGGCCAACATTTCTAGTGACTCACAAAGAAGCATGCCTGTTATGCTTGAGAAACCATCTCATTACCTCATTTGATCCATTAGGCATGGAGTCACTACCTTTTTGACAAGGTTGATCCTATCTGGAAACTCCCCTTGAAGCAACAAGGATAAAAAAAAACAAAGTGCCCAAGGCACTTGAGAAAATAAAAAATATAACAGAAAGGAAATGTGCACAAGGCACTTGGAGGAAAGCATGAAATCTATCCTAATATGTACAAGGCTGCAATTTACAAATACCCCCTCCTGGGTCAAATGGAAAACTATGAATACCATTCACTTGTAAAAAACTAAGATAAAAAATACATTGCTTTGGAGGTACTAGAATTGGTGAACCAAGCAGCTTTATGGTCAATCCTTTTGATGTGCTCTCTAATGGATGGAATAGAACAAACATGTCTTCGATCTAGACATACTGGTTCATGTCCTCCAAACTTGGTTCATGTTTGACTATAGGGGATTTTGAAATCTTCTCTTTTGATGGCTCAATTTTGTGCTCTGAATCAAGCACAACATGTGATGGCTCCTTTGAACTGGTGTTTGGTTTACTGTCTAGGCTTAGGCAAAAAATATCTAAGTCATCCCAAAAGGCAGATTTCTCTTGGTCATCCGAGAGAATGCCAACTTCAACACCATCTTTGTTCTTCTTGCTTTGAAAGGGGCCATATGGTAGTTCATGAATCCACCTAAAGCCCAACATGTCATGTTCTTATGGTTTTGAATCTGACCATTCTTCTTTATTCTTGAAGACATCAGTACTGCCTTCAAAATACAATTCATCTTGAGATTGGTTAGTTTCTTCAACTTGATTGGCAAGTTCATCTTCAAGATTTGGAAGAGGCATAAGCTATTTTAGAACCTCTACCTGCTCCATGAAGTCATGGTAAAATTGCTACCATACCTCATCTTGATCCTCCTTTTTATCTATTTCTTTCTCATCTTCATCTGCAATCACACCAAATGGAAGCTTTTGGAACTATTCAAAATCTCCTTTGTTCTCAGATACACTCTGGGTGTATACCCCTTCAAATATGAAAGCATCAATATTGCCTTCATGCTCTAGTTCATCAAAGCCAAAGCCATGCCATAATAGCTAGTCCAAACCTAATTTCTCCTCCCATTTTTGGAGTGGACTGCCTATCATGATTTCTTCCTCATACACACTTACCTCATCTTCTCGAGACTCACTTAAAACTAAAAACTCTTCCTCTATCCTTTGTAAAATAGACTCTTTCTTCAAGAGGGAGATGGTGGGAGGGTAAAAAAGTTCACCTTGCTTGAAGCTTGAGAGAGTGTCTTTCCAACTAAGTACTCTGAGTGGTCTCTTTGGTGGCTCTTGAGGAAAAGATAGAGAGTCTTGGAACTCTTTTACATCAAGCACATTGAGCCGAGCTATGGTTGCTTGATTTACTTTTGGCACAACTAACTCCTCCAAGACTACTTCTTGGACTGCCTCAACCAACACCTCCTTCTTTGTGCCTTTCTGAACTAATTTCCATGAGAGAAATGAGTAGGGATCAAGCACCTTTTCTTCCTTTATATAAAAGGTTGGTCTCACAAGTGAGGGCATGATATAGCCAAGGTCAAATGTATTGGATAAGATCCATGATGGAAGGGATTCATGCTCTTGAGTGGGAATGGGCATTGGGGTAGGAGAGGACAAATTGATTGGCTCTTGGAAAGGAGAGGACACATAAGACTGATCCAAATGAGCCTGCTAATTTTTGTAAGATATCAACACACTTTTCAAATCTTGGACAATGCTTCTCAACCACACCTTATTCTCCCTCTCGTAAAATGCCCATTGTTCATCCTCACAAACTGACCATCTATCTTTGACCAGTTCAAGATCATTCCTTGCCTCTTGTAGAAAATGAATAGGGATGACTGAAGAAAGTTATAAACCCCTACCAATCTCCCTTATCAACTCAATATAATCTAATAATGCTTGCTTGAATCCTGACTAGGATGCAACAAGATAAACATAGTCTTACAAAGGGGAATTATAGGAATGATTTGAATGCAAAGGAGACTGATATTGATCATAAACAGGAGTGGGAAGAGGGAAAAGGCCATGATAGGGCTAATAGGTTGTTTGAGACCCACTTGGGGGGAACACATAAACATTGTTAGCTTGATAAGTGTGATGTTGAAGTAGAGAACAAACATGTTGATCAAAATATGATTACTTGAACATACCAGATAATGATGATTAGGCACTTGGGCTACTTATACCAGCTGATGAATACTTGGAGTCACCATTGGTGTTTGTACGCATGCCTCCAAAGGTTGATTGGATGAAGAGAACACCAAAACTCTTCACTTAGTGAACAACATAGTCCTACCAGGCATGCCAGAAATTGTTGTATAGAATTACACCCTTGTGGAAGAATTTTTCAGGATCTCTCACTCCTAACTACAATATTAGAACAACCTCAGATTATGGGTATTATGTACTGAGGTTGAACCTCTGGAGAAGGTTGGCTTCCTCTTGGTAGATCACCTAAAACTAAAGCTAAACTAATGCTCCATGGGGAAAAAGGTTAGAAATGGAATAAGGGATCGTAATAAAGCTAACTAGGTGATACACCAAAATAAAATGGGAAACTTTCATAAGCTTAAACCCACACTAGTTCTGCAGAGGACAATACTGACTTACACAACCTCAAGATCAAGCTAGTTGCATTAATATTTCATGGAGGAGGTTCAGGAAACAATGAATGCAAACAAAGAGGAGTTCTAAGACTCACTAAAAATTTGCATCAATGGTGGTAAGAGCACTCAACCATACCTACAAACAACATTGAAAAAATACCTAAACAAGGTTAGAAAGGAGGACTATGGACAAGGAAGATTCTCCTTCACACAATGCCATAGTGTGCAACTTAATAGACACAAATCCAAGGCAAGAGGTAGGCAAAGAAAATCCTTTATGGCATCAAGAGGTAGTTCTTATAAATGCTTGGTAGGGTCTAGCCTAATCAAGCTAAGCATATTTTAGAATATCTCAAAGAGTATCCCAGTTCCTCTAAAATTTCTAAATCAGAGAGAACTAGTCTCTCTAAGTTTCAAATCAAAGAACCCTTGTACAAAATGAAAAGAATGGGATATATAGAAGAGGGAAGAGAAATAGAGAGAGAAAGGAGAGGGGCACATTGTCCATGATCATTGAATAAGCTCCACCTTTCAACGGATGCCCCACCACCCCTTTGTCTAATCAAGACAAGTCCATCATCAACATTTATCCTTCAATAGCTCCAGTTAGTTCTCAAGTTCTTCTCATTGGCTGAGAAAAGTGCATTAAAGGAGAATTTTTTTTTATATGGTGAGTTATGATCCTTTCAAGGAGAAAAAACTTTGAATTTGATCATTATTGAATGTTCCAACTGTTTCTCTAATCTCTCAAATTTGCTCCATGAATCTCGCCATACCTTCCACTTGGCTTCATTATGAGGACAAGGTCCTCATATACTAAAACTAACAGAGCCATGCCATGTGTGCTTTGAGTGATAGTTTTTTGAAAGCATGGCTTAGGCCACTCTTTTCATTAATCACATACCTGCTCTATGCTTTGGACCTGAACCTAAATTAACTATAAGTTGAAAACCAATCTAAATTATTGGTTTTTCTATAGTTATAATAGATGACACTCTTCTCGATGCTTGGTTTTTTTTTGATGAGTTGCTGACCTTTGATCTAGACTAGATCTGAAAGACCTATTTTGTCCCCCGCTCACCGTTGATCTAAATTCACAATTGAACATGTGTCATTGATTTGTTTCAGCCCATTAACTTATCAATCATAACTTGTCATTGGATCTTCTGTATGATTGACATTTTTGGGAACGTCATTAATCCTTTTGAGCCATTTCTTGAATTTATTTCCTCAGACTTTTTGCCTTGGCCTATTTCTTCAAGAATTTTTCACTCAGACACTTTTCCCAGCCCCTTTTTCCCGATAAAAGATATCTTTCAGAATTTTCTAAGTGCCAATTCCTTTGGGGAGCTGAAAAGTACCATTCAAAAATTGTTTTAGACAAAATGTACAAAATAATTTCTTGATATTTGAATAAAAATCCAAGGCAAAAAATCTCGAAGAAAGAACACTTAGCCGAAAAAGAAAATATTCCTTCAGGAAAATTGTGTGGACAATTTTTCTAAAAGGAAACTGGAACTTAGATTAAAAATTAGACCTAAAATAATTTACCTTCCACTTAGTCTCCATACAGAGTTTGAAAGAATGAACAAGTAAAGACCTATCTGAATAAGAGATTTTGCACTTAGCCCTTTTAGTCTGTGGGATCTTCTAGGTTTGGGCTTGAACTGCTACTTGATCCTGTAAAGGCTTGAAACCATGAAGACTTACTTGGATCCTTCATCTTTGCCACATTGAGCCTGCTTCAAAGCTTTAGTATGTGGGCCAAAAATGGCCAACATCCCCATAGTCAATTTAAGATAATCATGATATTTTAGTTAGCATGGTTTGTTAATAAAATAAAATTATATATTTGAAATCCCATTATTGATTATGGATATGGTTAAGGCATTTTGGCAGACATTATTTTATAGTTTATATCTCAATTATCAAATATATGTATATGTGATCAGATTTCAAATAATATAATTTAACCTATCCAACAAAGTAAACTTTATAGAAGAGACAGTCTCTTGAAGAAATTATTTTTAATTCTATCAAAGTGTTTTATCAATCTTTTGATATCATTTTTATATACCTATCACTGAAAAAAAGGAAAAAGAAAAGAAATTAAGGCAATCAAGAGAGAAAAAGACTTAATGTACTCATTGTATGCTTACTTATTAGACTCTTATGTATCAATATTTTGATATCTATTTTATATCTTAGATTAGCCTTTTGAAAGACTTACAGAGGTTTGTACTCAATGTATACTAAGTACTGCACATGATCTTATCGTATGTACTGCACAAAAAGAGCCTTGAAAAACCAAAATTTTGGGTCATGAAGGATAATAAAAAAATATTGATTTCAACTATTCGCTCAAGCTCATCTTGAATCTTGATCATGTTACATACATTTATTTATTTATTTTGGTAAGGCCAAAACATGATCAATATGTAAAAACAACTTTAAAAAATTATTATAAAACATTAAAATCTATGTGTGTTTCCATAATTGTTCAGTGAAGAGTAAATCATTCAAATATTTTTTTTTTCAAGAAATAAACTACTGCCATGTATACATCAAAACCACCAAAAATAATATCAACATGCTTAAAAATATCAAGACAATATATCATAAGTACCAAGTATCCAAAGAAATTTTAACATAAGAATTTAAGTTTTAATCGAAGTCTATATCAGAAACCAAATTTATCAAAGGAGAACCTTTATCAGTCATGTACTCAGTATCCTTTATGGAAGTAGAGAGAAGTTTCATCAAGTGGGTCAAGGCCCATTCAGAATCATCTACCTCCAACTTAACCTTTTTTAACATTTTGACCTCCATAGGTTGTGTTGCATGGTTGCTAGCATGTTTCTTGCTAGAATAGGCAAGTTTTTCAGGCTCAAGAGATGGAATATTAGTGTTAGGTGGAATAATGTTATTGGGATACAATTTTGCAGTTAATTCAAAAATATTTTCATGTTGACGTGGCTCGGGCAATGGAACATTATGCTCATTAGGCTAAATGGCAGCATGCATGTGTTGAGGGAGCTCATTTGGAATGCCTCATCCGTGACAAAAATTCCTCCAATATGCTCCCCTCTATCATTTATTTTTTCAAAAATTCAAAGATTTAGCAGGCAAAGAGTTGAGAACATTCCAAAAGGTAGGGTCATTGGCATCAAATGCAAGGAAACACGGGTTCCCAATTAAATGGCCTAGCAAATTGTTGCAGCCCTACAACTATGAAAGAATAAACCGCCTTGAGAGCTACCCTATGAAGGAGTAGCCTCACTACATTGATCATCATCACGATCCCAAACATCTCTATCTGAATCATTTGAACCTAGATTCTAGTCTAACATCTAATAGAGTATGCTAAAATAAGCATTTTATATTATTGAGTTCAAATACTTCCTAATTTTCATGATTTTAAAAATACAATATATAAAACCATTTAATTTTTAAAAAAATGTAAATAATACCTATATAACCATCATTGTTCATAAAAATCAATCATTCCATCCTCTTTACAACCATACTGAAATAATAACTACCAGCGTAAGAAAACCATGCATTATTCTTTCATAATCCTCATGTCACTTTCAAAAAAATGATAAATAGGCCATAATCAAATACATGAAACCTTTGATGTTCAATTTTTATACGTGTATATGCACACACGCACGTGAGGTAAAGACCACTTAGGGGACAATCAATTTAAAGTAATAATTATATTTTGGTTTAGGGTTTTGAAATTGAAATAAAAAAATATTTGAAAGGCCAATATGGATATGGTTAAGACATTTTGGCAAACCTTATTATATAATTTTTAATTTTAAAACAATGAAAATATTTTGAATATTCTTTGGCATAGTCGATTTATTATTTATGCTCATTAACAACTATGAAAAATGAGGATGATATAACTAAAAAAATATTTAAAATATTTTCATAGTTTTAAAATTATAAACTATATAATAAGGTCTGTCAAAATGTCTTAACCACATTCATATTGGCCTTTTAAATATTTTTTTATTTCAATTAACAAACCATGCCAACGAGAATATAATTATTATCTTAAACATTTAAAAATAAAATATAGTATAATCATGAGGCTCCAAGACTCTTTTTGTGCAATACATATGGTAAGATCATGTGCAATACTTAGTATAAATTGAGTACAGACCACAACTCACACTTCAAACATTTTGGTAGACCTTATCATATAGTTTGTAATTTCAAAACTATGAAAATATTTTGAATATTCTTTGGCGCTACATGTTCTTCCTTCTATATAATTTTAATAACTAAAAAAATTAATAATAAATAATTTTGAAATCTAATGTTTATTTTATTTCTAGCATTGAATGCGGTGCAGGTGGAATTAAAGCTATGGGAATCGAGGTTGATAACTTACCCAATTTTTATTTCACCATCCTCGTGACACTTTCAAGAAAATGGTAGATAGGCCATAATCAAATACTTGAAACTCAAATCCATACAAATTCATAGTCCTATGAGTTTCATATATATATTTCTAAAAATACATATAATTGTATCTTTAAATATTTGAAACCAACATTTTCAATTTTGACCATGCCAAATAATCAAATACTCATTTTGAACAAAAGTTCTTCAAACATTCAGTAAAATGTTTAATGAAACAAACCACTATGTCAAAATTGATCATTTATATACTTTACATTATATTTAACAATTTTTTTCAATTTTCAAAACCCTAATGTTCAATCTTCATATATATACATACATGTGTGTGTGTGTGTGTGTGTGTGTGTGTGTGTGTGGACTACTTAGAACACAATAAATTTAAGGTAATAATTATATTTTTTCAATTACATCACCCTCATTTTTCATAGAAGTATCTTGCATGTCATTATTTCTTAGAGAAAATCAATTGTTAGTTTGTTTAAAAGATATGGTATAGACCAATCAACTAATATATTAAACTGGGTATAGTAAAAATTGTGACAAAAAATTAGGGTATAGAGTATAAATAATAAACCGACTATGAAGTTATAGGGCAAGACTATATATATATGGTTTAATATATTATTTGGTTGGTCTTTAGTTTTACCACCCTAAACCCTAAACAAACAAGAAATTGATTTCCTCTGAGAAATAATGGCATGCAAGATACTTTTAAATAATGCACAAAGAACAAAATGAGTTATATTATGTGATTGGTCTTTACCACATACTTTTTTTTTTAAACAATATATTTCCTCTAAAAAATAATGGCATGCAAGATACTTCTTTTAAACAATGCACAAAAAATAAAATGAATTATATTATGTGATTGGTCTTCAACATATTTTTCTTTTAAACAAACAAGAAACTCATTTCCTCTGAAAATAATGTCATGCAAGATACTTTTTTTAAATAAAATGAATAAACACAATAGAGTCTCATGATCATTTCAACCATATTTCTAACTAATCTGAAAATAAACATTAACAGATTTGAGTTTAAGAAAAAGATTTGCATATATACATGAAATTTTCAAGAAAATCAACATACACAGAGTTTTGAGCAAATATCTTTAAATAAATGTTTTTCATGAAACTTATTATTATATTTATTCATTTCAAGACATGACTATGCATGCAAACAACTACTCTTAGTCTTTAAAATAAAAAAACACAAGTCCATACTTTTCAATCACAAGGAAACCAACTTAGAAATTGTTTGTGCCTTCATTTCCAACCTCTCATCCCAATCTTCTAACTACCAAAGCTTCATTTCTGCTGATAGCTTACATAAGTGACAAGAAAAAAATAATAAACTATCACATATGTATTCAAGCAATTTACATTAATCCCATGAGTGATGTGTTGGACCAACATTAAATTTTGCCTTGGGGACCTCTCAATATCTCGACACCAATTCACTAAAAAATGGAACAATCTAAACCTTAATCCCCGTAGCTTTAATTCTACTTGCACCGCATTCAATGGTAAAAATAAAATAAACATTAGGTTTGAAAATTATTTATTATTAAGTTTTTTAGTTATTAAAAACTATATAGAAGGAAGAGCATGTGGCACCAAAGAATATTCAAAATATTTTCATAGTAAAATATAAGTATTACCTTAAACTTATTGTGTCCTAGGTGGTCTTTATTACACACACACACATCTTATATAATTTTCTGATGAATCAAACTCATACATGTATAGTAACTCTGACGAATTTTTGTCCCGAAATAAGATCGAGTATAATCTATAAGGTGAATATGTATCCTGAACTATGAAATTGTATAAAATTAAAGCTATTTGACCTACGCATATTTCATAGAATTAGCCATTTTCAAATTAAAAAAAAACCTACTTATAGCCTTTTGGCTATAAATAGCCTCTAAAATTTTGCCTGGTCTCAAGGGATTCTTTTTTTTTTTTTACTCTAACCCTAGCTTAGAAGAACACATCCTCTGGATTAATTTTTTTTGGATTACAAACATGGCCTTTAATCCATGGATCATAATGCTTATGGCATGAGCTTACAAAAGTAGATGTAGGGGCTTAATCATGACTATGGTCTTTGGCTTTCTTATCCCGAGTAAAATATGTACGGACAATAGGTACTACCATTTTATTTTTTAGGGCATCCATATGTTTTTTCTCTTATAACTATAATAATGGCCTTGTCAAAAGAGTCAGATTAAAACATACTTAGCTCAGTTCGAATATTGGCCTATAGGTTAGAAATATAGATCATCTGCACAATCTTTGAAGAAATTTTGGCCTTGGACTTTAAAAATTGATTTTTTTTTGTATAGCCCTCCATGGACATATCTTTCTAAAATAGGTGCATCAACTAAGTATCATATGTTTCACCCCAATTACGGTCGTCCTCTTATTTAGAGCTTTGTAAAAGTCAAAAAAAAAAAACCCCTCTGAAGTTTTATAAACCTATCTCTCTCTCTGCATGTGGGAAACACCATCCAAATGTTTTAGAGACATATTTAACTTATTCTTTTGAGTCTTTAGCTTTTGTATCCTAAAGGCGAATTTAAGCTTTCTCAACCATGTATGGGCCTCCATCTTTCCTCTGAAATCATACGGTGAGATCTTCATTTATAGGTTAAAATAAGGGTGATGTAATCTTCCTTTATCTTTATCCTCATCTCCTTGTTCTTTCTCTTCCTCATTTGGTGGATCTGGGTTTAGTTTTCCCCAAATGGTTTCATCTTCCTCTTCATCAAATGGTTAGTTTGTCTTTTTCCTAATGAGTGAATCTATTTTCAAACCTCCTTAAAGAACTCATCAAATAACCCCTTCATCCCCTCTTTGGTCATGGAATTTAAATTTTTTCTTGGGTGAGCTTTCCTCAACAATTTTTCAACAGTTGTAAAGAAAAAACCGACCAAAGCTCTAACACCACTTGCTCTGTTCCAAATAACAATAGAAAAAATAGAACTACAAATATAGAGTGAAATGTTGATAAATGGAAAAGGATTGGAGCACCTGCTTCCCCAAGGATGGATTGCATCTGCAAATCAAACTCCAACAAAATAACTCTCACTCAATGGCAGTTATCTCTTGAATTAAGTTGATATTGTAAAAAACATACATTCTTTAAGGTTTTTTCTCTCTTTTGTATTCAACCGTTAGAAACCCCGATTAATCCAAGGCTAACTCATGACCTAACCTTTCACTACTTCTAGGCACACAAAATATAAAATAATAGAAATAATACTAATTAAACATGCGCACGCAAACATGCACATAAGTATATGTTGTGTTTAGGTACACAACATGGTTCTCCACTCTCATTTGATAGGGAGAATATTAGTGGTCAAATTTTGATTTTGAGGATGTAGATTTCGAGTATTGTTGTTGTGGAGTATTTATTATTGAGTACCCGATTTGATGGATGAGCGATTACATATTTTAATCATATTTGTTGTTTATTATTGATTCATCAGATGTTGATCTATCTAATTATACACCTAATGGATTTTTTGCACATGATTTTCAATTGTCGTAGTACTTGTCTGTGGAGGATTAGCATGTGTTTTTGTGTATCTTGTTGCTTGAGATTTGGTGATTATCAATGTCACTAGATGTCTATTGATTGGATACTTATGTCGATACGTAGGCCAACTTTGTGGAGTTGTTACACTATTTGTATATATATTTGAGGTTGTATACAATAGTTTGAGTTGTAGATATTCTATATCATGCACCTGTATATCTTGGCATATTGACTTCAAGTGATTACAATTTTGTGATAAGTTCCAAATGTGTTACCTATAAAGCAATCATATTGGCATGAAGATTGGTCTTTGCAACCTTTTGGAAAGCATTTGGTCTTTTTTTTCAACTTATTAGATGGGCATATGATGGGACCCAAGATTTTTGATATCTAGTTTTTTAGTGATTGATGTTCAGACTAGCAACTAAGACATCAGATATTGTAGATATGTGAGATTACAAAATTTGATAGTGCGGGTATAATAGATTTGATTATGGGGGTTTCGATGAGTATACATGGAGCTAGTTCATTAGATATTATGAGTTTTGACACAGTTTTTCTATGAGGGGTATTTTTTTGTATTGACATGTGGCGATTTTATTTGAGTTTGAAAACCTTGTGGACATGGATTGGTTCACATTTTCGGCTTGACAGATGTTGAGGTAGTCAAACTTTATAGTGTAGCTACAACACACTATTGAGGTTTTTGGATTATTCATGAGTGTTATGTGAGCTATCCAGTTTTGCTCTTTTTTATCACATGTTTCATTGGGATACACACTAAGCAGGTGTGATTCCTTATAAGGTTGGAAATGGATCACATGTTGTGATTTCATCACGATTTGTGGTTTTCATTATTCCGAGTATAGTAGTTGTAGAGATTGGAAACTCAGTAGATATAGGCTTAAAAGTGGGCTTGGTAGGAATATTAACTATAATCCTATGTCTTCTTAAGTCTAGTTTATTTATCATCTATTTATTGTGTGATTGGTAGAAACTCCAATTATGGGAGTTAAATTCACTTTGTATCCTATTTATTTTTTGAAGAGTTAATAACATTTACAACTTATGAAATAATATATGGTGGTTATTAATGTGTGTTGTTTTATTATTATCAAGTGTCACATTTCCATTTTTTTGCGTAAATGTATAGCACATGGTCTACCTCTAAATTTATTCAATTGATTTCATTTTCATATAAAATATGATTTATAACTCCCAACATTTGTCCCCTAAATTTAAGGGGTGAATGATGTAAACACTCTACTAAAATATTTCATTTCATCATTTTAAAACATATCCAATAGTTTAGTTGCAAAGGAAATAAGCCAGTATGGCAATATCAAAACTAGCATGAGTCCTGACACAATTTCATGGATGCCATTACAACTAGTACAAATTTTCATTTTGCTAAAGAGCATTTTTTTCAATTGGGCTTAATTCTATACTCTTTTGTTGCCAATGCCGAAACCAACTTGACACCCATTATGGATTTTCATTGATTAGAAGGTTAAACTTTTTCAACTTCTTGACCATCTTATCTTTGTGATAAGTATGTTATGTACTAAAAAAATAAGTGTAACACTTTAAAGTGCAAAGGTTCTTTCTTGAATAGTGCTCAATAAAAGGTGTCAAGAATAAATATAGCAACCCTAGTAGCCACAAATATGAAAATCTTAAAAGAATATAATTACTTTCCAACCAAATTTAATGATTGGTATGCAACTGCTACTAAGAAAGTGCACATGCAAATTGACGAATCAATCTTGAAAACATTTTTATGAGTCTATATTATGATCTTGCACAAAGTATAACAAATCAATCCTAAGTTTTTCCCTTCACCCTTGGACTATTCATGTTCATCCTTTACTTGGACATGGATTTGTTCAATGCACTCAAAAAAACTTAGTAGCTTTGTTTGTGTTAGTGCCAAAACAGAGAATTTGGTGTTGATTTCTTCAAATATAATATTTATAAGTGCTTAAGGAGAAAATTACATTGTGACAATTAGTGGATCCATGAACACACAATCATAAACAATTTGGAGATTCTACAAGTTCTTAGCCTAAGATTGGAGATGCTTGTGATTGTATTCCCTGAGAATTAAATTAGCGTCATGCAATTATCATTGTGTTCATAACTTTGGTTTATGTATGATTATAATCCCTATTCCTCCTTCCACCTATTAACAAATGCTTAGAGGTGCTTGTGTTCTTTATGGATCCTCTTGTTGTGTCATTATTAACCAATATACATCATAAGTTCAAAGGTAATAGAGAAATGACCACTCGTATAAAATAATCATCACAATGATAATTTTTTAGTATAAAAAATGCTCCTACAAAGTGAAAATCCCACAAAATTCAAGTGTTGACTATATACATGTTTTTTTCTAGCTAGTGACCTACAAAAGAGCAAATTTTAAGACAAAATATAGTGGTCATCATTCTCTCAACAACTCAGTAGGTCTGACTATTTACTTTTAGAATAGACCATACATTCTCTCATTCCCTTGGAACATGTTTTGAGACAAGGTTACATACACCTTTTATCAACAATGTCATTCATAAATAATTGGTACAATATGGGAAACAAATAGATTCTATATGACTTTATATTGAATGCATGCCTTCTTAATTCCCAAAGATAGCACATGCACATATGGTAGGAAATCATATTTATATAAAGGTAATACTACGGTAGAGTCTTATACTAACTTTAAAGCACTATAACAGTAAAGAGGATGACTAGTTTGGGATGACATGCTACAACTGGGATGGTTAAAAGGTTGTTCATAATTGTTTAACAACTCCCTAAAACCTTCTGAAGTTGCAGGGAGCATTAATTGCTCCACTCGAATAACCTAGAACTCGTAAGCTACAAAAATCATGGCCAAACAATTGAAAATAATAGGAAGGTATATAAAACTATTAGTAAATCCATTATAAAATAAACAATGTATACACAAAATTTACATGGCCAAAATTGTGAAAATAAATTGATATATTATTTTGGTTACATCAATTGTCAATATATCCTTGAAGCGAATTGGTAATAACTTTCGTATGTCCTAAAATAAAAGACATGTAGGGAGAGGTGCAAAAACATTCACCTATATAAATCCCCTTGATTCGGCTTTGTAAAAAAGGCACATCTTCTCTAGGAAAAACTCTTCAAACAATAACTTTATTACCATGCCTTCCAACCCTATCACCCACTTGTATTTTACATTTTTTTTAAATATACACAGAGAAATTTTCCACAATATTATCGTAATTATCTTTTTCATATATACATCTCACATTGATATTGTGACCTCTTAGACCTATAGGGACTCAAACAATTTTAATTTTCAATAAGTAGGTATTCAATTGTGAGTCTTCTTTTCCTTCAAATAAAGCTTGTATTAGTATTTTTTTTGGAGTATTTAATGGTGAGTCTTCTACATCGAGCTTTAATTCGCCCACTAAAACCCCATGTTTCTATCCAAGATCTGGCTAAGGGAGTAAGTGGGCATCCAAATGAGGAATTTCTCTAGTGATTACCTTAGGCCTTGGTTCATCAAGTAAGCTCCAATTTCATATCTTATAATCTAGAAAGAAATAAAAATATCTTCTTATATTAGACGTTCGCTAACAAGTATTGTCTTTAAAATTGTCCTTTTCCATGGCATATAAGCCACTAAGACTTTTTTTTCCATAAAACATTTTCCCCATTATGTAGTCATACTCTCTGCTATAATTTGTCCACTCTTTACATATTCCCCTTGACGAACTCTGAGTTTTCAGTGCATGTAAGTATTACTATTAGAATGTTAATATATAATCAATTATGTTCTTATGTTATCTTGAACAACAGATGAAGTGATAGTGATATTTACAACATTAGTATACCAAGTTCTCCCCTTTGCTTGGCTATAGCTGTACTTCTTGAATCTAGTGCTCCTTAAATCTCCAATCTAGTTTTGGCAATGCAATTCTCAAGTTGAACAAGAGGAATCGCTTGATAGTGCAAATTAAAACCCATCAAAGCATGATTCACATCATTACATCTGATAAAGGAATAAAATAAAACTCCAACAGAAAATTATTGGAAAGGAAAAATATGGTTTTACACATTTTTATTCGATCAGCTATTTACCCTTTACACACGCCCAATTAATTTTCAGAGATTGGACATACTCAATGTGTTAGGACATCATCTTTGTATAAAGCAATATTAGGATAGTACTTCTATTTTTTTTGATAAAATTCTAGATTAAATCATATAACAAAGGATGAGATTTAAAAAAGACAAAAAAAATACAAAACAAACCAACCATAATCAGGAAGAGTTCAAAACATAGGGTGGTGGAAGATGGCATTAGAAGCATATGACCAGCGACCAATATCCCAGTACAACACAAAATTACCAAAACCACGACCATATATACAATCACAATGAGGGTTCCCCTAATTGCAACGAAGATGTTAAACTTATCACAACGTGAGCATTAAGATGACTATCTAAAAAGGAATAAGTCGTAAATATAAAAAAGAGCTGATAATATAAGTCCTTTTTGGTGGAAATTTCTGGATTCAACTATATATATGTTTTTTCCTTGTATAAATCTCCATAAATATGCATCACTACGAGGACAACTTCAGAACTCAAATCGAAGCCCTGTAGGTTAACCAACATAAAGATGAGCTTAACATCAACTTATGTTTCCAACTTGGACACGAGTTACCAAAATCTAGTAACCATTCATAAAGTTCGTTCAGATGGCCCTTCATAGGTGCTCCATGCAATTTTGAGTAGAGTTTTTTCATGCTTCTGTAGTGCCTTGACGGCCATTTGGGTGAGGCTTGTCAACCTTCAAGGCTATAAATAAGTGTTGTTCTCAAGTTTTTAGTGATCCAAGGCCCTGGAAGAACCCAATGGACAACATTCTAAATGAGGATCTAGATTCGTTATATGCACATGTAATTTATATGAGATAATATGAAGAGAATCAAGAGAGACATAATAGAACTAGAACATGTGGTTTTACTCCGTGGATCATGTGCATGGCATACTCTTGAGAAACATGTATGTTTGTCTATCTTCTACTCTAATTTCTAACTAAAACTTTTGATGCGTACTCATCATATATTACAAAGCCACAAAGCAAAAATATTTTTTTATAAAATTAAAATGATTGAGATTCTATGTGACTCTTCGCCTTCCAACTGTTGCATTCATCAACATCGGAAGTAATGCTCACCCTTTTGGCACAAGAGGGGGTGTTGCCCCTCAACCCTGTGCTAATTAAGCCTTTGAAGAACACACACTCTGTGATTGTTGGGATAGAGGCAACAAGTTGTCAACACCTAACAATATAGTATAGTGTGAGTTTTTCTTTGCAGTTTGGCATGGAGGTGTGTCAAAACCTATTGAAGCCAATGATAGGTACCATAGAATGTTTAGCACATGCATGGGTGGTGCTACACCCAATTCGCAAAGATTGCATTGTGCTATCACTGGAGTGTGGTGCATTTGTTGGAGACAAGTTGATGATCTTGGAGGTACCACAAAAATCTGGTTGTGGTTTTATAGTGCCGAAGTCCACTGTGTAGGGACCGCAGTTACCACACGCTGTGATAACAAGGTTAGCAATATCACTAGAACCATTGTTGGGAGATCTTCTTGGATCAATCGCCCCTCCTTATAAAACAATAGTCCTAATTGTGTTTAAGTCTAGGAAGCAGGTGTGTGGAACCTTGCCTTCTAGCTAATACTTCGTGAACCATTTGGCTCGATACGGATGTCAGTTGGCTCTTATAACATTGTACACTAGCATAGAACAATTATGTGTATACATGGTTTCCAAAATATTATTTGTCTTTGCCGATTAAGATCATGCGACAGTAGGAGGTGATGTTCTTAATGTTAAATATGCATCATTGTATGGCACAATCTCATTGGGAGTGGAATCATTTCAAGTATCAGATATCTTTTATCGCCCAATTATACAACTATGCTCTGGATTGGCATTGTACACACACTAGTGACTATGCATGTATGGATGCCCAAGAAGTACATCACAAACATCAATTGGCACTACATCACACACTAATTCTTCTTTGTAAGGATGGATAGAATATGAGGAGAGACATTGGAGAGTGATGTGTATACCTTTGTTGTTGTAGGAATTGAACCATCCCAATTTATAAGGTTGGGGATACGGCATGGTTGGTAGATCTAGTCACTTGACAGTTGCTTCAAAGATAAGGTTCATTGTGCTATTATTGTCAATCAAAAAATTTAATGGTTCCCCTTGCACCCACATGTACGAATGGAATAGGGGTTTTGCTTCAACATCTTGCATTATTGGTGTTGCTTGTGTGGTGGCAATTGCAACATTTGGATCTACGTCAATCATTCCATTATAGGGCTTGACTTCATAATCCTTGGTTTCTATCATTGTAAGCAAATAGTTTTGAGGATGGCACTCTACCATGGAGTGGTTGCTTTTATGTTTGTCACACCATTTACATGTATTAGACTACGATTGCTTTCTATCTGAAGAAGGCAATTTCTTTGGTGTAAACAATGTGTCCCACTTTCCCTTCTCCCTGAACTCTTCCTCAATGATTGCCACATAGTGATAGGCTTCTCCGATCGTATTTACCTTACATAGCTTCAGTTTGAACTAAATGAATGGTTGTAGCTCGTTGTAGTACTTAAGAACTCTATGCTACTTTAACTCAAATGAACCTAGATATGGAAGGCATCATTGTAAGCTTCGACTAATTGGCCATGTCCTTGCCACAATTGTTGCCACTGAATGTAGTGATCATCATAGAAATCTTCAAGACAATATTTATCCTTGAAGGCTTCCAAAGATTGGTCTTATGTCTGGGCTTTCTCCCACAGAAAACGGCTTAGCACCACTTCTTGATGGATGAAGAAACTTTTAAAGGTGCAATTGTTATTTTCTCTTCATCAAAAAAGTTCACATAGAAATGACTCTTAACTGATCTACCCAATTATCTATTGCATCTATATTTATTTTACCCTCAAAAGCTGAAATGTCTAGATTTACTTAAAAGCTTTATGTAACCACCCGTTTGAGTACTTGAACAAACTAGTTGAATAGAAATGCCTTTTGCTCTCAAAAGTGCTTTTGTGATGTTGATCATCTCTTGGATTGCATCTAGTGAATTGCCATCTTTCCCCATCTAAACTTTGATTTAAACAACATGGTATGGACTCTGATGGGTCTTATGGTTTGACACTGAGCTTCGAATATTCTAACGTCATTCGATAGGACATGCACAAACAAGATGAACCACTCAAATATCACTAATTCGGGGCCCAAGACAACCCTGATGGACGACACTCTAAATAAGGATCTAGATGTGTTATATGCATGTGTGGAAGTTATATGAGATAATATGAGAAAATCGAGAGATTAAAATTGGAACAAAATGTGTTATTATTTTGTGCAACGTATACATGGCATACTCCTGAGAAAGATAATATGGTTGTTGATCTTCTACTCTAATTGCCAGAAAGCTATAGATGTGTATACATATACTAGAAAGCCACAAACACATAAAGAACCATTACAAAAATTGAAACATATGAGCTTCTATGCGACTCTTCAACTTCTAATGGTTACATTGCCCAGCGTTTGAAGTAACACTGACATTTTGGCACAGGGTGCTACCCCTCAACCCCACACCGGCTAAACCTTTGAAGAACGTGCACTCCTCTCATGTCAAGATAGAAGCAACACGTTGGCAACACTTGGGGGTACCACACAATGTGAGTTGTACTTCACAGCGTGGCATGGAGGTGGGTTAGACCCTACTGAAGCCGATGGCAGGCATCACTAAAGTTTTGGGACATGCATGAGTGGTGCCTTGTCTGATCTACACAACTTGCACTACACCACTGTTGGAGTTTGTGGGGCATCTATTGGAGACAAAATGATGATCTTGGAGGTACCACAAACCTTTGGATTTGGTTCTGGAATACCTTAAACCATTGTTTAAGAATTGCAGTTCCCTGAAGTTCTGAGAACAGGTTTGGGAGTATCACTCGAACCGTTGTTGGGAGATCCTCCTGGATCATTCAAGTTGAGAAGCATGACAATGGGGAGTGTGACTAGATATGCCTCTTTCTTGCATAATCTTTGCCACTCTTTTCTGTTGTGATTGAAACGCAGAAGATCAATGGTGTCGATGCTATTTTTCTGTTGCTAGGTATATATTACCAATGCACTTCTCAAGCAGGGACTTTTGAAGTCTGTGATCTAATTTTTTGGCTCAGGGTTTATATTCTGCCATCAATGGAATGAAGAGCTGAAATCGGAGATGAATACTCTATGGTGTGTTATGGAGTATGCCATGATCCAAAAGTATTACCTGCAAGTCAGTTAACTATGGGCAGGGCTAGTGTTAGACCCTGCCGATGGCAGGGAGCGCAAAAGGTTTGGCACACATGAGTGGCACCGCGTCTGATTCGCACAACTTGCACTGCAACACTATTGGAGTGTGAGTGGCACCTATTGGAGACAGAATGATGATCTTGGAGGTATCGTGAACCTTCGAATGTGGTTTTGGAGTACACAGACCATTGTGTAGGAACCGCAAGTTACCACAAGTTGTGAGAACCAGGTTGGCAGTATCACTTGAACTGCGGTTGGGAGATCCTCGATCATTCAAGCCGAGAAGCATGGCAGTTGGGAGTGGGACTAGTAATGCCTCTTTCCCGCATAATCTTTGCTACTCTTTTTTGCTGTCATTGAAAAGCATATGA
The DNA here is from genome assembly GCA_037957365.1 of Torreya grandis. Lineage (NCBI taxonomy): Eukaryota > Viridiplantae > Streptophyta > Pinopsida > Cupressales > Taxaceae > Torreya > Torreya grandis. Next base: position 1,149,061 of record JARHVA010000298.1, on the reverse strand, counting down.
TCAATGGTGTCAATGCTTTTTTTATGTTACAAATTGAAGAATGCACTTGTCAAGCAGGGACTTCTAAGTCCGTGATCTATTTTTTTGGCTCAGGTTTTGTATGCTTCCATCAATGGAATGAAGTGCTGAAATAAGAGATGAATACTCTATGGCGTGTTTTGGAATATGCCATGATCCAGAAATATTACCTGCAAGTCGGTTAACCATGGGCAGGTATAGTGTCCAGTGAATAAAAGTAGCTTTATTGACTGTATTTTCAGATTTCATTTTGGGAGCTAAGGAGCTACTCAAAGGATAGGGATTGCAGTGATGGATTTGAAAAGCTTCTCAAGTGGGGGGTTAAATTGCACAAGTCAATTGATGAATGGACCGGAATGTTGGGCTTTGGGGACACTGGAGGAAGATTTTCTATCACAGTAGGAGAAGCAATTTGATTAACAGTGCCAAGGATTATTGGAAGTGGAGGAAGTGTGCATACTTATTGAGTGCCAGCCTCCAGTCAATTGAACATGATGATGCTGCATAGTTGTTCATACCTGAGGTACCATGAGTGTCTCTTCATCATTTATTTAATCGGGTCTTGCTCCTTATTGGCCACCTGTGCCATCTCAGCGTCTCTAACTTGCTGGTTGGAATTATATGGCTGCAGAAATGTACGGATACGGATATTTTGGCACCTGAATTATATGGTTAAGTTGTCGATACGGATACAGGTACGGATACGGGTACGAGTATCGGATATGGGGATACGTCAATTTTTTTTTTGGTGGTTTGGATACGGCTGGATACGGCCGTACAAATATATATATATATAAAATTAAAAATATAAAAATATAGCCATATAAGCAAAATTAACCACATAATATGCATAGAGGAAACAAAACAACTTCAAATAAGTTATATAACCACAAAATATATACTCATAATTCAATGCCAAATATCATAATATTTATATTTAAAATTTTAAACTAATTAATAATTTAAAATTAAAATTTAATACTTAATAATAAATATATACCTAAAGTCTAGAGTCTAAAATTTAAAACCAATATATTTTAAATTTTTAAGTTTTTAACCTAATAATAAAACTTAAAAAATTAAAAGAAATAAATAAAAATTTAAAATTAAAATTATATATTAAAATTAAAAAGAAATTTAACAAATTAACAAATTAAAAAGAAATTTAAAACAAAAAACCCTAGTGGCGCAGGGCGGCAGGACGCGCAGTCGCGCAGGGCGGCAGAGGCGCGGTCGTGCAGGGCGGCAGACGCACGGTCGAGCAGTGGCGCAGTGGCGCAAGGGCAGTTGCGGAGGCACGGCAATGGTCGCCAAGGTGCGGGTCGCGGAGGTGCGGTTCGCGGAGGCGCGGGCGCAGTAATAATCGCGTTTAGGGTTTTGAATTTTTTTTATAAAGTGAAAAAAAATTAAAATGTTTTTTTATTCGGCCGATCCGCGGGGGATACGGCCAGGGTACGTCGTCCCCCCTGCGGATACGGTCGGATACATCCATGGACGTATCCGGCCGTATCCGCAGGGGGCACGACGTACCCTGGCCGTATCTCCCTCGGATCGGCCGCGTACCGTACCGTACCGGCGTATCCCCGCGCTCCCAGGGCCTGGGAGGGGCGTAACGTAGCATTTTTTTCCTTTTGCGTGCTTGTAGAAGTTTAGGAGCAGATAGAGAGTAAGTACATTTACAGAAACTCTCGGCCTGTTTTACAACTAAATCCTGAAGTCTACGGCTCCATTTGGCCACTATTCTCAGTGGCTTAGATGAGAACTTGAGGGCTGGTCTGATTAACTTTTGAAAAGACTGCATCTTTACCAATCCCAGCATGGGTATCCACTCGACAATCTGGGCGCTGTCAACTTCCACTTGATGTTGAGAGTATTTATTTCTCCTGATGTAATAGTGTCAGGGTTTTGAACATTAAGTGGATTCAGCTTGAGAGGCATCCTTGATCCATCTGTACTACCAAGGATTAGTAACTCGTCCAATTTACCATCTCCTTTTATCCAGTTGCCATATCCTGTGCTGAGCTGGATATTAGGATACGACTAACTTCAACTAAATTAGTTCATGTTAAACAAAATTAAGAAATCAAATCTGAAATTTAACATAGTAAATTTTGCCTTCGATATTGTGCAAGAGTTTAACATTAAAATCAATATTGTTCACTCCAGTAATCCTCACTAAATAAAACAGACGTGTTTTTGGACCATCCTTTAATGTTTTAGTTTGCAGTCTATGCCTGGGATAAAAATCCTACACTTGCATAGCAACAACTTCCGTAGAACAAACATATTTGTATCAACCTAATCTTGCAGAGTTGACGGGTGCTCAGTGGCATTCTAAATCTTTTAATCCTCACTGCAAATAATTCAAAGAGAACCTGATGACAGAGTTAGAGTAAGGTGATACTCCATAAATCTCAACTTTCGTAAACAATGTAAAATAAATTCCATATAGGATGAAGAACCTTGTCTTATCCAAGCATGCATAGAAGTTATCATTCTCAAAGGCTGCATTCAATATTGACTGCTGAGGCACATTACATATTTCTCTAACTATTATATTCTCCGAGAGCTATAAATCATTTACAGAGCAAAAATCACATATATCGATGCACATTTTGTGGGAGTAAACATAGCAATCATTTGCTATAATGAAATATCAAACTCATTTTACCTCCACAACCATCATTGTGAGGTATTGAATGGGTAAAAAGTTCTATCCTTTTATATGCATTTGACCTGGAACTAATTACATTTTCGTTCCAGAGAAATTTGTTATTAGATGATGCTTTTACACGTAAATTTAATGCATTAGAGCATAAATAATGAAATAACTTTCGCAAGAATGGTATCCCCTCTGCCGACCTTTGGCTTCCAATAAAAGTGTGCTGAATTTTTGTACAATTCACTACTTCCCATGATTTATTTTATAAATGTAATACTTCAAAATCTGATACATTATTATATGCCTTCCAAGTATTCACGATTTGCATTCCTAATTTTCTCAAGTTCCTTCTGACTTGCTTGGATGAGAGACTTTGCTGCATCAAATGTAGTAAGACGAATGCTGCCAAATATACCAAATATAACAAATTAGCATCCAGATTAGGGAAAGAAATAATTGTTGTCTCCAATTTAGATCAGCACTTAAACAGAAGTCATTGAATTTAACTGTCCCCATACCTGCTATTTGGCAAATTTTTAAGGGCATTGGGTACAAAACCCCTGTATAATCCAATAACACCGTCACGGGCAATAATCCCTGGGGAACATCATCAAGTAAGTAAATGGTTCGCAGGCCTCCACATATTTTAAGCTCTAGATATAAAAACAACGCAATCCAAAAAGATTAACCAAATATATATATATATATATATATATATATATATATATTCACCATCACAATGATCTGTTTTGTCTAATTGCCAGCCAATTGAAAATAGAAATTTCCTCCAAATCGGGGATCAGACAACCATGCAAGGTAAACTGTAAATTTATAGTATTTTCAACATTCTAAGATATCATAATATGAGATGTTGGACATGAGACAAACAGAACTGTAGAAAAGATTTTAGTTTTGGAGATTGATGACTTCTTGAATATTCAGTGTAAGCGGTAAGATTTACTTTGTATACTTGTGTATTGAAAAGTAGGCCATATGATCAGGTTCCTCATTTGGCCTGCAACTTGGGGACAACAGATTGTGGAGACAAGAAAAAACAAATTTGGGATGTGGAAGAGGTCTCCCAATGGTGAAGTAGACATTGAAATCAAAGGGCAGTTTAGAAGCATTGGTTGGTAGTTGATATAAGCATACATTTACATCCACAAATCCGTAAATAATGGAAATGTAGCTACAAGGTCAAAGATCTGATTGAAATGTTTTTGTACAATATATACGGATTTCAGAGGGCAAAGTGAATATGCTAAGAAATATGGGTGACTAGACCTCGCTTTGGCTTTGCACACATGTTTCCAGGCTTAGGGTCCTTGATTTCTCTTAGACAACAGGTTACAATATCTTTGGAGAGCTCTGTGCATGGCTTGGCTTTAGCAATTGATCTTACGAGAAGGAAATTTCGATTGAAACTCTTCTCTGTGATAGTTATCTTCACTCCTTAGCTGGAAAATAAAATTTCTTAGGTCCTCATATTTCCATTTGTTTGGATTTTGTTAATATTTTTCCAGTTTCTTAATGATTTATATTTTCTTCCCAGAATACTTTGAAGTATAATTCCTCAATAAAGAATTGGTTCTTCTGCATTATCTATTATTTTCAACAGCGACATTTCAATGTCTGACCTTAATAGCTGTTGATTCTTAGGTCGGTTGTCCTTCCTGTATCATTGGACATTCCATCATATACCAAAATTACTGAGTCACTAATGATAATTATTCTCTTTCACTCACATATACTGAGTCACTCACATAATTATTCCATCATATCATTGGATGCATGCTCTTTGTATTCCCCTTGGACAGTTCAGAGTCGGTTCTCATAGGCTTCGAATTGAGACAGATCACCAAAGGGATCGGGCAGACATGATTTGTCAGTTATGCAGCCTTCAAGTGGTCAAGACGGAAGAATACTTCATCTTTCGTTGCCCCATCTACTACGAGATCAGAGGGGGGTTCCACTGCCTTTTCAGGGAGACCCAGGCTTTCTCCGTCTTCTTCAGATATGAAGACCAAAGATGTCTGGCTCTATACATGCAGGAGGCCCTCAGGCTTCGTGACCACACGATTCAGGGCCCCACTAGACCACAGTCTATCCAGCGGATTACTTCATTCTTTACGGTGCTACCTTTGGGGAGAAGCACTAAGCCCCAGATCAACATCAGCACAACTTCATACTCCAGATCAGTGCGGATCCAGGGGACCATTCACAACTCCCCGGGATCTCATCGGCATAACCATTCCAGTCCCAATCCCAAGAGTCAGACTAGATCCACCAGATTGTGGCGGCAAGCTACTCCCTTCAGACAACAGCACATGGGATAGACCAGACACTCCACCTCCTCCACTAGTTATCCATCTACTCTGAGCTTCTTTTCGAAGGCCTTGGATGTTAGGAGAGTCAGGGCCACTCCTTGATGAACCTTTCTCATTGCTTCTCCTGGTTCTTCTCTCATATTGTACTTTCCCACCTCTCCATTTGGCTGGGGTCGTTGGCTGCGGGTTATTCTTAGCCTCTATTCTTTCTGGTTGCTCTCGCTCTTTGTTGTACTGTTTCTTTTTTTGCTTTGTGTTCTCCATGGGTAACCGTTTGGTTTTCCCGCTTTGCTCTGACACTTTTGTACTCTGCAGTCCCTTTGACCTACTTTTGTAGTCATTTGTCAAACATTAATATATTTATCTTATCTTATCACAGCATGGTACCAGATATACTCAATTTTACAATGATCATGTAACTAATGCTCTAGAAACTGCCCAATGATCTTTTTGCTGTCCACATTTGACTTGTGTAGCTACAAGAAACTGTCAACCACATCTTATAATATACCCCAAAAATTTACAAAAGTTTCTAAGCCAAAGGAGAAATGAACTTTTTTCAACACCATCTCTCGACTGGTATCTATTTGCCTCATGAAGTACAATAATTGCATGTCAGTCATTGGTTAACTGCATTCTCATGTGTGTTTTTATACAAATGACATTATTTTACATCAATCTATGGTCAATAAGTGTAATTATGAAGGGCTTGGCGCCTTGGCCATTTTAAGTTGAGACTTAATTAGGAAGATCTTGGCCGTTCCATCCGAACTCATTGAGACTAATTCCAGCCTTTTCCATATTGGAATCCTCCACTCTTACCATTAATAATATCCTCAATGTTAGCCCATGGGCTGTCAAAGTAAGTTGCCACCTCCGGTATATTATCACAAATTACATCAACTGCCTCCTCGGGTATATTATCACAACTTCAATATCAACAGGTTGAGTACAAGTGACTCTGGGAAATTTAAATTATTTATATTAATTAACCTTTCCCCAAAAAAATTCTAAGAAACTTCAACATCCAACGTGGAGACGTCAGACCTGTGAATGTACGGCAGATTTAGCATGTTATTTTATACATTGTTTTATTGGACTTTAACAGCTGACAGAATGAAAAAGCATTAACACTGTCATGTATAATACAATAAAATGTTGACACACTAGGGACTCAAACTAAACCCTTTCAAGTTTCCTTAAATATATAAAAAAATTCAATGGCTGCTTTACAAGAAGAAAATAGAAACAGAACAGTTAATATTGAGTTAATATCAAAGAATCTTTTTTAAGAAATGCTATTCTAGACCATTCGAAAGAAAGTAGGGTATCTGATACCTGGAAAAGCATCGAGAACAGTTTTGTATGGTGAGCCCTTCATTTGCATCTGTCTCCTGACAGTGTCAAGAGGGTAGCACATCAATGTTGCACAAGAGGCTGAAACAATAGCAGTTACAAAAGATGCCTCTGGTTTCTTTCTAAACTCCTCTGGAAGGGATTTCTTAACCCTGTCATTTGAACAAACAGCAAAGTGAAAACCTTCAAGTTTTATGTAAAAAATAAGTAATTTTTAATTAATACCTGTAAATGATATTCTAAAAGTAATGGACCTGGCTACTTGATCTGGAAAACTTCATACATAATACTTCAAAACTTTTCCTCTAGCTGAGGTACTACTAGGGATTGTCATTAAAATTTACATTTGAAACAAGAAATTTCCAGACCAAAAAGCTATCACAGTCATGATTCACAAATGGGACAACAAAATCTTTGTCAACAGACTAGAATATATACTCACAAATCAAAAATACAGAAGTTGACAGCAATGTAGGGTGCAATGCCAAGAAGAGATGGCCCAAGACCTCTATAAAATGATCCAAATCCCTCATCCCGTATCATATTTATTGCAACCTGCAAATTAGGGGGAACCAGGCAATAATAAGCACATTAACTTTAGAGGCAAATAATAATGTTAGCTCAACATAAACGACTTGTAAAAGTGAAACACTGAAATGTATATTTGGAGTTATCAATAGTCAGCCCAAGTAAATTAATGGTCATTTGAGTCAATTTATATCTATAAATAAATGCTCCAGGTAAGGTAAATTTTCATCAAGGTGAAGCAAAATCAATAATTATTCTAATTTCTTTTGTTGATCTCTTTGTGCTCAATTAACGTTATAAGTTATAATGTTTACATAGTATTTTTATCAATGAATTCTACCACCTTCCTAATCATTTTTTTCCTTATTAAGAAAATTCCGATTCGACCTTTTAAGTACAAATTTGGCCAACCTCATTTTGTGTGCAAAAAAAAAAAATCGTCACAACGGGTCTGAAATTTTTCCAACTGAGAGATTTCAAGTTCCTGGTCAATAGTTTCTTCAACATCAAATCCAGATTCATATTTTTCCTAGTGGTGTTTTGAACCAACTTTACCTAACTATATATCATGTCAAGTAATGATTGCATTTAATCTCCAGCTCCAACCTGTGGAACAAAGAACTCCCTGCAGCATTTACAGAACTCACAATAGATGAATCAAAAGCAGGGCAGGTTCGCACAGAAACATGGGATATAAAGAACTAGAAGGTGATATTTCAGGAATGGACAAGCACACACTAGAAGCAAACTTGATAGAACAAGGCAACTTATATAAGGAATGAAAGACGAAACAGTTCAATGAATGAATTAAACAGATTGTACCATAAAATAAAAGAGGAAATGAAGGAACTAGTTGGTTCTAAGCAAAGCTTGGAATGACTGAAATGATTACACGAAGGAAATGTATGATATCAACAATGGAAACACAAAACAAAATATTCACAGCTGCAGAAATCCAAGGAAATTTGACAGAACCAATGTTCGGATATGACTAAGTTGGATAGAACAATTCAATGAATTATGTCACACCTGATGACTCACGAGGATAAAGTGGAGTTAGCAAGTTTATATATGGAAGATGGGCCTCATCAATTGTACCAATGCATAATGAGTGAAAAGAGTGTGATTACAAATACAGGTAGAACCTTTTCAAAGATGACCTTACCAATCAATACGATGATACCTGGAATAATGATTACTTCAGTCAAATCATTGAAGACACCAAGTTGGAATGGCTGCTAAATATAATCAATGATTCTGCAACCTAGTCACTAGAGTTGACAATATATCAAATCAAAGGATGAAAGAGCTCTGCATTGGGAGACTTAGAACAGGCATTCAGAACGACCTCAAGTTGTATGAAACCCATAGTATGCTAAAGGCCATGGATAAAGCACATCGAGATAAGAAAGTATTTCTTTAGGAGACTATATACCAGTCCTACCAAAGGAAGTAAAAGGTCCTTTTCGCAAAGAAGACAATTTGATCACCAAAACCCAACCAAAGTCATCTCATCCAAAGAAAGAGAGTAAAGAAGAGCAAAAGGGTTATGTTACAAGTGTAACAACAGATGGAGTAAGGATCACAAGCGTTCATACAAGAAATAGTATGTAATGAAAGATACACAGAGTGGCAAACAGCACATATGAAAATGAATTTCAAAAAGAGATTAACGATTGGATGGAAGAAACCAGCATATAAAAATTGAAGACACAAAATGTGTAATTTCGGCATTTGAAATGGCAGGAATAAAAACCCCCAAAACACTCAAATTTGAGGGTGAAATCAAGAAACAGTGTATTGCTGGCCTAATTGATACCGAGAGCACTCAAAAGTTTATCAAAAAAAATGTGGCTGACAGATTGAATTGTGCTAAGTAATTGAAAGCTTCCGTAAGCAATTTAATTAGATTATTAATTTTTATGGGATTTTACTTGTGTTTCAGTCATCTCAAGATGACCTCCATAAGCAGTCATTATCCTAATGCCATTTTTTCTTGTGTATTTTTAGTAATAATCGCAAGGGAAGGGGACCCACTTCGCACACGAGCACTATAAGCATGTGTTAGTAGGGGGAGCAATAGTGAATGTAATCCGCCGCTTTTGGCTTCTCACCATCCAGCATCTTTCCACATTGGCAAAGCTTTTGGAGCATGTTATTCCTTATAAGTCACCTTTGTCTTACATTTCCTACCAATGTGAGATTAACCCAATTACAACCAAATCATGTATTTGTGTTAAGTAAATGAAGGCTTCCACAAGGAATTCAATTAGATTTTTTATTTTTGTGGGATTTTACTTGTGTATGTTTAAGTCATCTCAAGATGACCTCCATGAGTAGTCATTACCCTAATGACATTTTTGCTCGTATATTTTTAAGTTGTTTTCCCTACCCCATGAAGAATTTGCAAGTAATGACTGCAAATGGAGGATCTATTAAATGTGGAGAAAGATGTCACAATGACAAGCTTTACATGGGGAATTACCATTTTTCTACACTCATGTATGGCATAACACTAGGAGTGGTGTATGCGGTAATGGGTGCCCAATGGTCAAGAACCTTGGGTACTTTCTCAATGAAAATAGAAGATACATTTACACAATTCCATTCAAGAGGCATGAAGTGCACACTAAGAGGATGCACACCCCACCTACTAGTGTAATATCTTCACGCCACTTGGAAAAAAAAATTAAAAAGGGGAAGCAAATGGTTTCATAGCCCGTTGTTATGTTATCTACATTCCAAATAAAGTCAGCATTGAAAAAAAAACCTTCAAAAACATGCCATCATGCTTGTCTCAAGGGGCAATCCACCTAACATTGAGTACACAGATACCCATATCATCATAAAATTGAAATTGAAAGGATTATTAAAAGATTTATTGGATGCAAAGTGGATCCAAGAGAGTAAAAGCCCTTTCTCAACATGAATTATTATAGTCAAAAGGAAATATGGAGCTTTCCAAATGTGCAAGGAAGATAGAGAGCTCAATGAGATCACCATCCAAAAAAAATCCATATTCCCATTATTGATGGTTTGCTTGATGAGCTACATGGAGAAGCCGTTTTCACCGATCTAGACCTACGATTGGCTATCATGACATGAGGATTATATCTGAGGGCACTCGCTAGACAGACTTTAGCACATATGAAGGCATTATGGGTTCTTCATAACACCTTTGGGAATACCAGCACACCACCAACCTTCCAAGCACTCATGAATAAAATATTCTGCTCGTACTTCAGTAAGTTCGAAATTGTATACTATGATATCCTCGTCTATGGTAAGAATCTGGAATAGCATGCAAAACACTTGGACCAAAATTTCTTCAAATCTTAGAATAAAATCAACTCTACATAAAGCGGTCAAAATGTAAAATTAGGAAGAATAAACTAGAATATTTGGAGTGGAGAATCTCCCACGAAGGAATCAAAGTTGATCATCAGAAAATTCAGGCCATTGTAGATTGGCTCAGTCCTAAAAATATTATAGGAATTAGGGGGTTTCTCGTGGATTTGTCAAAAAGATATGTCAACACAACATTTCTCCTCACTTTATTACTAAATAAGGTTTCCTTCAAATGGAGTAAAGAAGCAATTGATGCTTTTGAGCAATTGAAAATGGCCACCACTACCTATTCTGGACACTCCTGATTTCACAAGACTTTTATAGTTGAACGTGATACTTCAGGACAAGGCATTGGCATTGTACTGATCCAAAATAATAGAACCGTTGCTTTTAATAATCGCAAATCAGGGGTCAGAGAGCAGAAGCTGTGAGGAAATGGTAGCCATCCCATATGCAATCAACAAGAGGCATCAATATCTACTTGGAGACACGTCATAGTTAAGACAAGTGATCTTGAAAGTCTAAAATATTTGCTATCACAAAGAGTGATAACAGAAACCCACCACAAGTACATATCTAAGGTACAAGGATTTCACTTTTAGATAATTTACGAGTGAGAAAGGCAAATATTGTAGTTGGTGCACTTTCAATAAGGAATGATAATGCATCCTTATCTTCCATATCTGAAGGGCAATCTACATGGATAAATTAACTCTATGAAGAATGGAAAACTTATTCAGATACACAACAATTAATGCAAAAAGTAGAAAGTAGAGAAATTGATTTTAAATGCTTCACGTGGATAGCCAATACCCAATGGTATAAGGCTAGGGTATACTTAAGTCCAAGATCCAAATGTAAGGAAAAGACCCTTGAAGAAGGCACAGTCTAGCCCTGTGGCTGGACAATTGCACATACTAAAAACATACCAATGGGTTAAACATGCCTTCTATGGAAAGGGGATGAAGAAAGATGCACAAGCCTTTGTAGCTCATTGCAATATATGCCAAAGAAAAAAAGGCCATACTGTTTAGTGATTGGGATCCCAAGAAGGATCATTAGTGGCTGAGACCCCAAATTTACCAGTGACTTTTGGAAAGAAATTCAAGCATGAGGAGGACAAAACATTGTCCATGAGTTCAGCCTATCACCTGCAGACTGGTCGATAGACCAAAGTAGTAAATAAGTTCCTGGAGAGACATATATGTAGTTGCCTCTCAAACAAACAAGAACAACGGCAGCAAAAGCTCCCATTGGCAGAAGGGTATTACAATAGTATTTACCATACAAGTAGAAATATGACCCCATTCAAGGTCCTATATGGATATGAGCATCCTAGTATCAAAAGTTATCTTCTTAGTTCTTAGTGATTCATGCTTCAATAGTTCAAGCAGCAGAAGAGACTCAAAGGATATCCTTCATCTTCTCAAATACTAAGTTACCGAATCGAGTTCGGTTTGGGTTTGGGTTTGAAGAACTGGGTTTGCCGGTATGGCAAAAAAAATTGCAATGGATATGGCTTGGATTCGGCCGTACAAAAAATATAAAAAAAATTAAAAATGTAAAAATTCTAACCTAACAAATAAGAAATTAGTGACGTTAACCACATAGTATGCATATAAAAAACAAAATAACCACAACGCACTAACCAATGCCAAATGTCATGATAATCATAAATATAAATAATAATTAATTACATGAAAATTAATATTCATTGTCATCTTGCTCTTCATCATGAGCATCAACATCAACATCATGAAGTGGTTCATTAGAACCGCAAAGACTAGCACTCCAGCCACTCCCACTAGCTAAGATGTGTCGCCAAAGAAGTGTCAATGTCAACTAAGGATTACAATGTCGCTTGATGAAGCTTCAACCCTAGATCAGTAACAGAAGGTAAGTATGCAATGAGAAAATGAGAGGCAAGTGCTTTTGCTTTTATCGTTTGCATTCTTTTATCTTATGTTTCTGTATTTCACTTAACTTTTAAGTTTTGGGGCTTGCAAAGTGTTTTTTATTATTTTTAATCGTTGCTTTATGTCAAAAATTTGAGAAAAAATAAGAAAAATGGGGTTTGTAATGTGTTTTTTATTATTTTTAATTGTTGCTTTATGTCAAAATTTGATAAAAAATAAGAAAAAAAATTAAAAAAACATTTTTGGCTCAGATTCTGCCCAGGTTTTTCTCAGGTTCTACCTGGGTTCGTCCTAGGCAAGCCCGGGCCATTTCCCAAGGGAACTGAACCCGTACCCAGATTAAGTACATCTACAAGCAGGGTTCTTCTGCTATTTTGGATGAATCGGTATCTTAGCTCAATTATAATTTGCAAATGGCTCAAAATAGAATCAAATGACAAGCTGATCAAAACAAAAGTGAGAGTCAGTTTGCACCAGAAAATTGAGTCTGTTTGCACCTATAACCTTAGAAGCAAACCTTGCTCAAGCTGACGAGCAACAAAATTTTGTCTCCTAAAGGCTAGGTTTCAGGCCCTACAAAGTTTTCAAGAGGATTGAAGAGGGTGGCATATGCCCTTGAGCTAGCACAAACCCCAAAAAATCATGTCTGTAATTATCAGACTTGAAGAATATGATTGGGCAAAATGTGAGCATAAAATTAAAATTGCCTAGTTTTGATGGAGGAGGAAGAACAAAACTTGAACCAGAAGAAATCCCAGACATGCACACCAAATAATTGCAGTCAAGACTCAAGATAAGGTAACGAATATCTCATAAAATGAAAGAATTTACCCAGTGAAGAGCAAACAATTTGTGTAACACTCACATTTAGCACAACCCATGCTTCAAAGGCAAAGCATTCTTTAGAGTGGAATGTTAAGTACCTCCATTTATTGGCTGACTCAAGATGAGTAACACTTATTATTACTTATACTTGTGTTATTGGCCGACTTGTAATGAGTGACTGGCAACCTTTCTTATTTTTTACACTGGAGGAAAGCCAAGTTTATATCATCATTATCACATTATTATGCTCTCACAGAAAATATATCTGGAGATCTGCCTGTATTGAATAGGGCCAAGTTTCACCTATCTTGCAAATATAAAACATTGTAACACATTTTATGATATTCTCTTGCATCAACCTACAATGAAGTGGGGACAAACTGGAAGCTTGCAAATAAGGCAAGGCCCCATTTACAGGGAAGGAGCATGGACTGGCAAAAAGTTCAGGTACACAGATGTTTTGGTATAAGGCATGCAATCGAATTGTTTATAGAAGTGCAAGCATTTCAAACATAGATTGTAACTCAAGACATAAATATGAGAATGGCCTGACAAGGCCCCAAGGAAATTTGAAACAAAAAGATTGAGGTTTTAAATAAATTTAAACAAATTGGAAATGTTTTGGATTTTCCTCCATAACAGGAAACGAAGTCACAGAGTGACCCAAGAATCAAATTTTATTTCTAAGCCCTTGCTACAAGTCCAAGATTTACATATTGATTTGGTCAATAGCCCAGGTGATAAGTTGTTTAGTTTGACAAGGACAAATCAGAGCTTCAAAGATCACTAAAGGTGCGACTTTTTTTTTTCCTTATAGACAGCTAAACATGGTCAAATGGGTGACCAGCGACTTAAGCAAAATGGAGCTTCACAGGTTCAAAAAGGTTTCAATACCACGGAATTTTTGAATGCTTTCAGTTTCATAGTGGCAGCTTATTAAGAAGTCACTGAAGTCATGAAGTCGAGCAATAGCAGAAATGGATAGCATGATGAAATTGAGTGTGAATGTAGCATCCAAGTGGTGATTCCAGATATCCAAGTAATACTCTAGATAATCAATGAAGTTGTGTTTGTACTTTGTAGACATACGCGATACAAATCAGGTTAGTAAGCACTGGCTCTAGTGTCAATGGTACCAGTCAATTAAACATTAAGGAGGCCTGTTTGACTATTAGAATATTTAGTGTGTCTTTTGAGTCAGCCCCAGTAATTTGATGGTAATATGGGTTAATTTATGTCTGCAAAGAATTATATAAGATAAGGAAAATTATCATCAAGTCAAAGTGAAGCAATATCAATTATTATTGATCTGTAATACTCTTTGTGCACAATATTTTTTTTTATTTTGTGCAATGATGTTTCTATTCTCATTTCCAAGATTACTGAAGCTTAAAGCCTGGTTTGAAGAAATTGTTTTTGTTCTTGGAAAAATTATTACCTGGCTCATGCTTTTGCAGGCTGGATCAACAGCCAAGCGTAATCGCAGGACGTCCAAAGGGTATGTAACCTGTTTAAAGATATTTGAGGAACCATTTTAAGACACTAATTTAATGCTCCATCCAATCATACTAAACTAGGGAAATAAATCACATGCAGAACCAAAAAATCATTAACTATATTTTAACAAGTTAGTACCTACGAATCTACTATGTAAGACTTACTAGCGTTGAAGTCATGCCTGCACAAGCTCCTGCCGCTAGCCTTCCCAGAACAGAGAGTTCCACATTTTTCCCTCTAAATAGTTTCTAACATCAATAAAAACCAAAAGATCAACAAGTTACAGCGAAACTTACAGCAAATAATAAAATATAAAAAGTGAGTTAAGCATCAACTTGCAAATATTTGATAGGATTTTATGGTAGCATCATGATATTGAGAAGTTGTCACAAAAATAGCAAATTTTTTAACCAATAAGATTCATATAGATGGGGGTCTTCTAAAGGTAAACCTGGTATAGCATAAGAGAGAAGGGTCTTAACAAGAACCCACAGTCAGACCGAATTTATTTTCAGATAGGTTTAGGTCGAACTTCAAATAAGGAAGCAGAATTCTATGTTGTCATGGAAGGTCTAAAATTTAGCCTTTAGATGGTTCTCTTTGTAGATTAGAAGTGAATTCCTTTTAATTTTTAATTCCCTGAGGGGAATTACACTAATGTAAAAGACATACTTAATAAGAGCAATAGCATTTCCACAGTCCATGTTAATTGTAGAGAATGCTTCCGGAAACAACTGTGTAAATGTTTTTGGATTGACATTTTGGATCACACTCAGTGATCCATCATCACAAAAAGAGAACAGAATGATTGTAGATTGCAGACTTAGGTCCTTATTTATATAGAAGATGCCAAGATAAGAAGTAAGTTCATAGTTTCAGTTAAAACAAATTAAGATTAAATATAGTACAATGAAATACATGCTTAGAATTCTGAAGGAAACCTAAAGATTTCTTGAAAGTACAACACAATCAATATGGAACATATCTATTTTGAGAGTTTAATAAATGGAAAGTGTTGACAATTCTTCCACAGGTCAAATTGTCTCTTGCCATTCGGAAAGTTCATGTCTCTAGCCAAGGAATGGTTCATCAAAGAAAGGTTTTTTACATAGCTTTGGAAAGGTTCGAAGGAAAAACAAAGACAGTTTAACAAGAAGATAGGCCATTTTTCAAATGGCCCTAAGGCATTTCAAGGAAAACAACACTTACTGCAAATCCGGAGGGACCAGTTCACATATTAAATGGGCTATTTTCAAGGCCGAATGACACAGCAAAATTCCTTCGGAAAAGATCATTTAAAGGAAAAGGGTCACATTCACAAGTCCGGTAGGGCACCTGCCCTTAGGGAAAGTTCAAAGGATGAATTCCAAAGGGCTTGTCATTTGGAAAAGTTCTTTGCAAAAATCCGAGGGGCTTGACAAATTTTCCACAGAAAAGGACAAATCAAAAAACCCGAAGGGCAAGGTACCCTTCGGAAGGGTCATTGACAAAAAACCCGAAGGGTAGGTACCCTTCAAGAAGGCTCATTTCAAGATCGGAAAAGTCGTTTGCAAGAAGCTCAAAGGGCATGTGCCCTTTGGGAAGGTCCATCTCATGAGTTTAAGGGCTTTACAAAAAGCTCGAAGGGCACCTGCCCTTCTGGAAAAGACCATAACAGAAAGCCCGAAGGGCTGTTCTTTGGAAGGCCAAGGGACAATTCCAGCGCACTTTTTGTCCACGGGAAGTTTAAAGCAAAAAGCCCAAGAGAATAGAATACAAAGCAAAGAAGGAAGTTTGAGGAAGATATCTTTCGGACAAAAAATCTGAAGGAATTCCTTCGGACTTTTGGTCCGAAGGATCCCTTCGGAAAAATTGGAAGACAAGAAATCCGAGACCAAGGGAAAAACAATAAATCCGAGGGAAATAAAGTCGAAGGAAAAGAAAGACCCAAGAAGGATTACGTCTCGGACTTTTTGTTCGAAGAGCGAAGTCCGAAGGCAGAGAAGGACAAACTGTCCACGGGAAATTGGACTAAGAAAAGTCCAAAGGAAATAGATTTGGACAAGGAAATAAGTCTGCAAAAAAGTCCAAACGAGAACATAAGCCCGAGTCAAATACAGCCAGAGAAGAGTCCATGGGAATAGATAGAAACGGAGTGGCCTAGACAGGAATAGACGCGTCCGAGGCACAAGTGAACATGCCAAAAAAAAACAATTAAGAATATTGTTTTTTATCTATAGTTGACCTATAGTCAAAGACTGCCATAAAAGGCATGAAAAATAAACGCGGGAGTCAAGCTCATCTCCGGATTAGAACTCATGCTTTCAAACATTCCAACCCAGCTTCCAACGTTTCAAATTGGAGTTCTAATTTTAGCATGGCATGGATTTCATGCATGCTCTTGTTTATCTCATGCTTTCAAACGTTCAAACAGCTCAAGCGGAAGTCCATATTTGGAGGTGGACGTAGCAATTTCGCATGATAAGAGTTTGACTTGTCAAAATTAGCCTACCATCCATATTCCAAAACGTTCCATGCATGATGCCTAAATAAAGAACAGCCTAAGCTTAGCCACCATCCATTTTCAGCGCCAAGGAGCTTTCATGCAAAAAGGAAGAAGACAAAATAGATGTTTTTTGGAAGACTTAGTTATCTCCTTGAACCAAAAATAGACTCACATGAAGTGATAGTTGATCTTCCTCTTTTAAATTCAGCGCCACCTGTTGTTTTGGCGTATTATTTTTGTATTAATGGCTTTTCAGCCTTGTACAAATCATCCTCTCTTTTGGCAAGGCAATCTTTTGCCAAAGTTTGTGCTGTAACATTTTTCAGAGAAATAGAAGGGAACTGTTTTTTTCAATTTCCAGCAAGCTGGTATAGTGTATTTTATCATTGATTTGTACAAGTGGTAGATTTTTTCTTCCTTGCCAAGTCTTGATCCTTGCCTAGTTACTAGCTGGTCATGTGATGCAGATCATGTTCTGTGTTTAAACATCTTTTTCGCTGAGTCTACAATGGAAGTTAGTGGCTGCTATTGCCTTCAATTAGGGCTGTTTTACCATTTCCCTCAAGCTTACGTCACAAGATAGAACCTTTTCGTGAAATACTTATGTATATTGATTAATTGAAATTGAAAGTTTAGCCTTTTTTTTAATCTGAATCAGTGTTTTTAAGAACTTAAATTGAGTGGATCAATCTACATTCAGGTGTATCACCATCATTAGGTAGGATTTCCTTTCAAGTTTTCTTTCTCTCGTTTCCCACGTAGTTTGTAGTAGAGATCCTAATTGATACAACCTAGAGACTCAATCCACTGATTAGGTCACCCACAACCGAGGATTGTTTCCATGTTTCAGCAGACTATGAAGCCTTGAAACTACCTTCACAGGGGTGCAAGTCTGATTGACAACATGCAAATCTACTAGCTAATCAAGCTACACCCATTGGAAGAAGGTCAGTGCATCATTTAAGGAGAAGAAAACTGATCACCCTTGCTCCTGTTTACTTTTTCCCCTTTGCTATTTTTTTTGCATATTGTGCTACCATGGTGATTGTTCTCCTAGAGGACCATAGGGAGATCCCAACGTGACTGGTACCTTTTAACATATTGCTGGTACATCTTTGTGTAACAGTAAAGGTGATTTCTTTGTTACTTTTCCTTTTGTTGAAAAAGGGGCCTGAACATTCAGTTCAATAGGAATAGAGTTGCTTTTGCTGACTTTCAAAAGCATTCTCATTGTAAAACATGTTAAGAAAGTTTTGGAATATTTGTAAGGGATCCATAGAGATTTGGTAGACGCCCAGAACAAGCAAAATACAGAGGGTTCAGACTACTACAAATGGATTTATGGGTAGATTAAAGAGTTCAAGGACTTTGTTGAGGGAAAAATGGAGGTGAGACAAAAGTAAAATTAAAACAAATAACGTTTGATCCTTCTCCTTGCACCAGGTTATCTCAGAAGATTAGATGATGACTGAAATTGAGCACTTTCATCTCAGCTCCCTGCAGTCACTCTAGACAGTGTATGTTCCTTCAGTCCATTGTATGCTTATATTAAAGGCTAGCTACTTTTATGGTTCCAAAATCTGTTACATAGCTTCCAATCCCAGCCTTGCATGCCTGGTGAAATAAACTTAGCATGTATTCCTCTGCACTCAAATTCTTACCGCTTCATTGTGTTTGTAATTTGTATCAAAAAAATGAGGCTTGGTAAGTCTGTACAAGTGCTCGCAACTCGTGATCCAAGCATCACTCAGTCACAAGTTTCTGCAGACTCACAAGTCCTGACAAGGCGACTTGCCAAATTTCAGACAAAACAGAACAGAAAGTTTAAAAGTTAAAAAACAATTAAAAATGCCAAGTTTCGAGGAGTTTTTCTCTGCCAAATCCGAGACAGTCTTGGTACAATCCAATTTATATATCACAAAAAAACAGAAAAGAACAATTTCTGCAGACCCATGAGTCCTGACAGGCTGAACTCACCGAGATGCGAAAAAATTGATTTTTTTTTTAACCATCTAAAGCATTAAAAGAAATTTAAAATGCCAAGTTTTGCCGAGTTTTTTTTTCCAAATCCAATACTGAGTCCAAAATTAGCCTGCTAAGTCCGAGTCTCACTGCTATGGATTGTATGGTCTATATTATTAAGCAAACCAGAGAAGAACAATTTCTTATATCCACTCTTTAAATGCTAAAAACACCATCTGCGTCTCATTTTTCCGGGCACAGACTGAAGGTTGAGACAACTTTCAACAGCACAAAAGAAGTGGAAATGTTTAACTAAGATGATACACTTTTACTTATTTTGTTGTTTTCTGTTAGAAACCTCTTTCTTGTCCAAAAATTTAAAAAACACACAAACCTGACCATCAAATTGGAAAGAATTGTCTAAAGCCAGGGTCATATCGTAAAGAGATGAAATTTATCATTGAAAAGGGAGGCATGTCACAAGCTAGGGTCAAACTTATTCAAAGCCAAGCAATGGAGAAGCCATGAGAAGTAGTGACGTTGGATTTCTATTTTCAAAAAAGTCGCCCATTATCACGTGTATATCTTTTGATCAAGTGTATATCTTTTAGTCACATGCATTGCCTAATATGTAAAAAAGTCACAAGTAGAATTTCTATTTTTAGGAAGTCATTTATCTTCGATTTTTAGAAGCTTCCTTGTATATCTTTATAAATACACAATACGATGAGTGTACAACAGGTACAGTTGTGGCAATTCTTGTATCTTGATCATTCTTGTTGCAATTGTATCCCTTAGCACATATCAATTGGTATCAGAGCCTGCAATCAGGCCTATTGGAGTTCTATGATTCTTGCTCTCTTCAAAAATTTATTTCCTTCCAGAATAGTCTTCAAACTCCCAATCTTGAGAAGCGTATCAGTACTAACTTCCTCCATTCAGCCTAAAAGTATGACAGAAGGTAGATCTGAGAGCTTAGATCATTCTGCCCTTCTGCAGCAGAACCACATCATGCCTTTGCACATCATTTTTCTACAACCTTGGAAGACGTCAGAATCAAAATTGTCTGTTTGGCCTGATATTTCACCATTAGAAATATCTTACTGCCGACATCATCTTTCTCTTATGTAGATAGTACAAATTCTGCTGTCATGCGGATCTTTTATACAGTCTCTCAATTCATACTAAAGTACAAAATTTGCTGGGTCAACCTGACATTTTGCAAGGAAGTAGATTTGATTTCTCTGATCGGTTTTCCTTTCTGATGTTCAACATAAATCCCTATCAAGTTTCAATATTTTTATCTCCTCATTCCATTAATGAAATATATTAAAAAGGTTACTCATGGATCTTTCTCGCAATCTGGTAAAGTCTCTCAAGTGTGACCCAAAATCTACATATGGTTCAGCTACTCCCACGAGAGCTACATGACCAATATCAACAACAAAATAAGTTTCAACTCAAGCTTGTGCAGCAAATGAAAAGCATGTTCCAGCAAATGATAGGACAACAACAACAAACCTCTAGCTCTAACTATATGATCCTTCCAATTTCCTGTCCTACTTTCGATTGTATGCCAAGATATCCATTCCCCACTTTGAAGGCCTGATCAATGGGGACAAATTGAATGCTTGGATTTGAAGTATGGAGGTTCACTTCAAGTTTAATCTCACCGAGTCACAAAAGATTGTGATCGCTGAGGTCCATACATAGTTACCTAAGTCTTGGGGACAGGGGGATGGGAAAAAAATTCCCAATTTTTTGGGACGGCTGCAGTATGGCTGGTAAAATATTTAATAATATATAAAAAATCAAAAATTAATTATGCTGATAAGAGTAACCTACAATGGCAGAATGAGGTGGTGATGGAGTGTAATAGTGTGAGATGTCGATAAAAATGGCCAGCCTTAAATATCACATCTATTTAACCCTCCTACGAGAGTTTTTCTTTTTGTTTAGAGAAGGTGATTGAAAAATCATGAGATCTTGGGCATATGATGGAGCTTAAAGCCCGTTCTTTTTGTCCCAGAAATATTTTTTTAAATCTGATGCAATGGTGCAGCTAGATTGAGACCATCTGTCACCAATCAGCAGGAAATTTGTGGAAAAGGTAATGGAGTCTTTAATCAGTATGGTATGTAACAAATATAAGATAGATGCCTCAAAATTCATATCGCTTGGCATTTTTCCAATAGATATATTTAAAATAATTGTACGAGTATTTAAATTTTTACCCCCTGATACCCCTGTCCCCAAAATGTCCCAAACATCTATGACAGCTCCGAGATGGGGGGAATGCGTCCCTGCATGACACTGGGTCCATATGAATTCCAAGCCCTCACTTGGTGGTAATCTCATGTCCAACTTTTGGAAGCTACAGAAGACTTGGAAAGAGTTCAAAATGACTCTCAAGTTGTGATTTTACTCTCGGATATGGAGAGGAGCTATTGGTAGGATGGCTCCATCTTTGCAAAAATCGAGTCAATCTGTCCAACAATATATTGATGAGTTCAACTGGCTCTCTATCAAGTTGGAAGTGCTCGATCCCAATGAATTTTTTTGCATCAAATTCATCTCATAGTTGTTTTCTCATCTTTGAGAGGATATAGCTCTTCACATTAATTCCTTAGAACATGCTTACCAGCGCTCTAAAGGTGGAATCCAAGCAGCAGAAAAAGACGACCAATCTTTCAGTTGCATATCAGAAAAAGAGTACTTCTACATCAACCAGTTTCTCAAACCCCACCAACTCATTGAAGATTGGAAATTCTTCCTAGAGTGGCTTTGCTATGGGTTCTAGAAATGGGAAGAACTCCTGCAAAGTACAATGGACCATGGTTCAAAAACTTGAACTCACTAAAAACTCGGCAGCCCAAAATTTTGACTCAGACTCACGACTCGGCAAAAATCTCAGCAAATCAAAAAATATATATAAATTCATAAATAAACTTATAGAACTTGAAAAATACTGTTAAAAGGCATAAAAATGAATTTAAAGAATGCATAGGTATATTTTCTATTGGTTTTAGGCCAAATTATTTATAAAAATTGTATTAAAAAAAATTGGAAAAAAGAAAATTGAAAAAGAATAAATAAAACTGCTGACTCGTGATTTTTCTGCATGGACTCGTGAGTACTCTGCAGAAACTCACCACACAAGTTAGTGACAAGCTACTTGACGAGCTCTGAAACTCGCAAGACTTGCAAATTTTCGATAATTTCCTGCAAGTTTCATAACTATGCACTAGACAGTCAACAGAATGTTGTCATGTCTTGAAATCAAAGAAGGCTAAGGCCCTTCTCACTAAGCAGAAATCACAACCTAGAGGTTCAATGGTTCAAGTATACAATCCTAACACTTCTAAATTCTAAGTTAATTCCCATGGTGAATGACTATTCCACCAACAATCAAGAAGCTTTATTCACTTATAACTGTCAAATCAAGGATAAATTGGGTGGAGTTGATATTTGATAATGGCAGCCAAAAGAACAAGATTTCACAAAAGTTAGCAGATGATCTTTGTTTTCCAACTTCAACACATCCTTGCCCATATCAATAGGGATGGGTCAAAGACAGAGGAGCTATCGACACTTGTCACTCACAAGTGTTTTGTGACATTCACCATTGAGCCATTCCAAGACACAATTGACAATGATGTCACTCCATTGGATTGATGCAGATTGATACTTGGAGCACCATATCAATATGACCATATGGTTTTCTATGATGGATTTCGCAAAACCTCTCGGCTGCAAAAGGATGGTAAAGTGTATAATTTTGCTTCTTCTGCTAGCCCTTTACTTTCTGGTAAAACTACAACTAAAATGTCAATCTACATAAATTTTTAAATTGTGTTAGCTTCAGGAAGTCAAGGCAGAGAATGCCCACAAGCTCCCACCATCAGCAATCAAATCTCTTGGTGAGGCGTATTATGATGTTTTTGAAAAGCTTAAATGGTGTCCTCTGTAATTGCCTAAAAGCGTATTATGATGTTTTTGAAAAGCGTATTATGCTTTTTAACAGTATTTGTCAAGTTATAAAAGTTTATTTTATTTTTCAGTTTTTGAAAAGCCTAAAGGGTGTCCTCCTCTGATTTACATCCAACATTCAATTGAGCTTGTAGCAAGATCTCAATTGCCCAATTAGGCAATTCATTGCACTACATCCATTGACGGTGTTAATGTAGAATGCCAAGTCGAGCAATTGTTAGAGGAAGGCAAGATTCAGCCCGACACTACTCCTTGTGGATCTCTTGCTCTTGTGGGCCAAATAAAGTGCATGACAAATGGAGGTTAGCCAAAAATTATCAAACTCTTACTAAAATCACTATGAAGAACCTCCACCCACTTCCTAGGATCAAAATCTTCTATATTTGCTTCATAGAGCTATGTACTTCACTAAGATAGACTTGACTTCTGGACATCACCAAATCTGCTTGGAGCCTTTTGGCCCCACAAATGCACCTACCACATTCATGTGCATCATCAATCATGTTTTCATGGCCCATCTAGGCAAATTCGTCGTCATCTATTTTAACAACATCTTGGTCAATAACAAGACTTGGGATGTCCATCTATTCCATGTGTAGACAGTGTTGGATCTTCTTCGCCATTGGCATCTCCACCAAGATGAAGAAGTCCATTCGGAAAACTTCAATCAAGTACATGGGCTTCCTCATTGATGAGCATGGAGCACATGGGATCCAAATAAAGTCAAGGTCCTAAAGGAGTGGTCCACTCCATCTAGCATTTCATATTTGAAGAGTTTCCTAAGAGGTATGAACCTCTATAGGAAGTTCATTCATAGCTACTCACATGTTATCCACCCCCTTAATCAGTTTTCTCGCTATTAAATTCTTACTTGGAGTCCACAAGTTTCCCAAGCATTTAAATGTTCGAATGCTCTTTGCATTGCTCGTGTGCTTGCTCATCCTGACCTAAAACAGCCATTTGAACTTGAGATTGATGCTTCTCGATATGCCATAGATGTGATTCTTAAGAAAGGAAGACATCTAGTGGCATATCAATCTAAGGCCTTGTCACTGACCAAGCTCAATTACAATAGATACGACAAGGAATTATATGCTTTAGTCCAAGCACTCAAGCAACAACAACAATATCTTCTTAGTAAGGAAGTCATTCTACACGGATCACCAACCCCTTCAATTCTTGAAATCTCAATCCAAGAGTCAAGAACATCATCATTTGATGTGGACACATTCATGCACAGGATCAATCATGTTTTCATGGCCCATCTTAGCAGTGATCATCTATCTCGACAACATCTTGGTCTATAGAAAGACATGGGATGCCCACCCAGCCTGTGTGCAGACATTGTTGGATCTTCTTCGTCAACACCAATTCCAAACCAAGACAAAGAAGCCCTTCATTGGACAAAGTTCAATCAAACACTTAAGCTTCCTCATTGATGAATATGAATAACATGAGATCCGAATAAATTCAAGGCCCTTCAGGAGTGGCCCACTCCATCTAGCATTTCATACTTGAAGATAAGATAGATAAGATAAGATAAATATATTAATGTCCAACAAGTGACCACAAAAGTAGGTCAATGGAACTGCAAAGCTCGTAGAACACAAATACAAAGCACAGAAGCCAAAACACTTCTGAGAAGAACAAAAAGTAAAGAAAAGAAAGGTGAACACCAGAAGAGAGAGTAGAACTAGTACAACCAGTGACCCAAGTGACAAGGGGGCAACGAGAACATGCCGACCAGAAGAGGAAAGAGGAGGGGAACATCACAGGATGGACCCAACACTCCTAGCACTCAAGGCCGACAAGATAGAACTCTGAATGAGAAGCTACCTAGAAGTGGAAGGAGGCGGGTGTCGCCTACCATGATGCCATCTGGAAACGGAAGAAGAATTCTTGAACTTGGAAGACCCAGTTTGTCTTCCAGTAAAAGGTCTAGAATGTATCTGACACTGCGAACTTTGAGTGATGTCCCGAGCCGAATAGATATGAGGGTCGGGACCTGTTTGTCCTCGCCTAGCCCCTTGGTGCCACTCGTAGCACTGTAAAGAAAGAAGTGGTCAGATGGGTGGGGTCAGGTTTGGGAGGTGGCTGCCCCCTGTGCTCTCGGAACCTCATGGCCTCCTGTATATACAACGCCAAGCACCGTTGGTCCTCATATCTAGAAAAGTCGGCAAGAGACAATGATCCCCTGAAAAGGCAATAAAATATACCTCTGATCTCATAGTAAGCTAGGCACCTGAAGATAAAGTGAAATTCCGTCTCGGGCTCTTGTGTATGGCATTGTTGACAGATCCTGGTATCCCGATTTAGGTGATGATCAGTGTTGCACTGGAGCCTATGTGAGCCAACTCTGAATTGCCCTAAAGGGACACAAAGGGAATACATCCAATACCTGTGGGTAACTGGGGACAAATAATAAGATCATCCTGCAAAACTAGAAAATGATCCGCATAAAAGGTCATCTTAGGTTTCAACCCCCCAGGTGGGTTCACCCAGGTGGTCAAGATGTGTTGTCTGTAGATATCATCCCTGATGGACTTATTCAAATCCTGTTTGGAAGGAAGAAGACGACCCGGAGCGTCCAGGGAGTACTGGTATGGAGGGAGGCAGTCAATCTGGATGTCAACCTTCCCCAAGAGATCCGAGACCTCGGCATACCACCCACGGCCCCCATGGGGTGTGCCAGACTAAGCAATGGCCACAAAAGAGCAATAGGCTAGGTATGGATACCGACTCCGACCCTCAATGGAATCAACGTAACACCAAATGCAGTGAAGGTAGGAGACCAGAGCAAACATGCATTCAAGTCTGAGTGGACAGGCCCCAAACTCTGCGAAAATGATATATAGGGGGACAATCTATTTGCCCCTGATGATACTGCGAAGGAGTTTCTGAATCCTCTCCGCCGAAGCCTAGTCGGTCTCAAGCAGGGAGTGGCCCTAAGCAACTGATCCATAGAGTACAGTGGGTCTGATAAGAAAGTCCATGAGTGACATCTTGGAGGAGATATCCTGAAAATGATGACAAAAGCATTGTCTCTCAAGGAGGGCGAGAGAACCATAACCTTTGTAGACACGAGGTTGGAGAGCCTATCGCAAACTAAAACGCGGACCAAAGAACTGAACGCCCAAATAAGTGTAAGAGTTAGAGATCTCGATCTCCTTCCCTCTGAAAAGGAATCTAAGGTGCGAGGTTTTCAAGCAGTTGAAGACCATAACCTTGGTTTTACCCAAGTTGACCGTGCGCTGTCAAAAGTTGCAAAACAGAGCCAAAGCATCCAACTGTCTCTGCAGTCCTTCAGAGGACGAGGCTAGAAGAACCACATCATCCGTGAACAAAAGAATGGAAATCAAAACCTAGTGGAGGAGACGGGTACCCGTCCCCATCTTGAATGTGGTCATGGAGGAAGGACTCGAGCTCATCTATGTAAATCCCAAAGAGAGTTGGGGACAGGGGGCAACCTTGTTTGACCCCAATGGTACTCCTGATGAAGTCAGAAAGTACGCACGGATTCGTACAGACGCATAATAGCAGTAAGAAGGGTCTCGGAGATACCAATGTCCCGAAGTCTTTGAAAAGTGCATCTCTCGGGACGGAGTCAAAAGCTTTCCGAAAATCTATTAAACAGCAGTAGACTTTCGATGAGCAATGACAAGCCTCCTCGATGATAGACCGAAGGGTGATGATATGGTGAATGTGGAGGACCGTGGCATACAACTTGGAGAAAGTGTGTCCCACCATGATAGTTCTGTAATTACTGGGATTCAAGCTACTACCCGATTTGTGGATCGGGTGGATGATATGATGAGACCAAGGAGGAAAACCAGAGCACACCACGTGATTGAATAAATCAGATAGGTAACTACCAAGCACGCTCGAACCATACTTAAATAATTCTACCTGAAACCCCTCCTCATCAGCTGCCCTACTGCAGTTCATGACTCTAACCGCCTCCCTGATTTTGTTAGGTGTGAAAAACTTGCAATAAGGTGGAGGGTTGTGGACCTGAATGTTGGGCTGCCCAGGAATATCATAAAGGTTGAGCATGTGGGAGAACATAGAATCGGAGCTAAGGTTAGTCGAAAGGGGGGAATGGCGAGGGAAAATAGACCGCCAAAACTGCTTGGGAGAGCTACGAAGGGAAGCACAAACTATACGCCTACGCAAGGAAATATGAAGGCGTTTTTTGCGACAAAGCAGACAGCAGTAGGATGCTTTGAGGAAGGGATAGGAAGGATGGGCATAGTTAAAGGCTTGCTTGGGCTGACGATGGAGGGATTTGCATTCTTTATCATACCATTTGTTCATGGGGCAGTTCTTTTGGTGGGGGGCATGAGAGGGACGGGTGAAAGAAGGGAAGGAATTGAGGGCAGCCTCCCAAATATTGGTGGAGAGAAATGTGAACTTGGCTACGACGTCGAAGAGTGAGGAAAAATGTGAAAGGGGGGGTAAAAGCTATTGGAGATGATTAGCAAAGGAGTCAGGGTCCCCCTCCTCGAAACAAAAGGAAGTACAGTGTTGGGGGGTGTGAAGTAAAGTGGGGACGTACGAGGGGGGAGTATCAATGTAAAGGAAGAAGGAGAGGAGAGCAGGTCAGCCAAAGGTATGTGGGACACAAAAAAATGGGTGATCATCTTAAGGAGGACATGGCCAGAAATAACATAGTCCACCACACTCGCACCCCCACCATGAGGGTGACAAGTAAAGAAATGAGTCTGAAAAGCAAGTCAAACCATTGAGAAGTAGCAAATTGTGAGACTCAGCTATAGAAGGTGTCTATCGTACACAGTTAGGGGCCCTGCTTGATCCTCCGAGGTCCTATGACGACCAACTGTCTCGGGGTCAATCATCTGAGTGTAGTGCTCGTCCTCAGTCCGATCATGAAGGGGGATCTGATTGATCTTGGTACGTGCATTAAAGTCCCTTAAAAGAATAACTTCTATACCAGAATACTGTGTGATATTGTCGTACAAATCTGCAAAGGGGTCCCCACCCTGACCATTATGAATCGTGTATGGAGAAGCAGAAGGCGGGAAGTAGCAAACAACAATGTATATATCTCTGGAACCACGGATACGGACCCACAAAAACCTAGCAAACTCATCGGTGGCGACAACTGACAACCTGTGGTGAAGAGATCTCTGTGAAGGCACGCAATCCAACCTGAGCCCCTGACCCCACCTGAACTCCTAGTTTCCTGCCTACATGCCGAAAACCACTAATACCCTGTGAAGTTGGGGAGAGGCCTCATAGGACTCTCGTGGGTCTCTGTGGTAAAGAGAATGTCTGCAGAACCCAGAGCGTCATACATAAGGCCAGGGGAAGACCAAAATGAGCCATTTCCATTCCAGCATCTAATGGACAGTCTCGAACTCTGCTTATTATTATGTCCATTCTTATGTCCCCACCCTCAATAGACACGTCATTTGGAGGTCCCCAGGCGGGACTCCCAACCCAGTGGAAAAGTATCTCTGATGATAGCTCGAAGATTTCGGATGACTGCCCACTTCCCCTCTTTTCTCACTACTGTAACTAGTTCTCTTGACCTTTTGAGCTCGGCTACCTGTAGCTTGGTGAGGTCTTCATCAAGGAAAACCCTAGTCAGGGGAGAAAAAAGTTGTTTTTTAGCTCTGAGTGCTCGAAGTCTATCTACTGCTGATTTAAAACGGAGAAAGAGGGTGGAGTTGTATCCGACTCAAGCACGATCCAGACTGATATCCTATAAATGTAGTGAGTTTTTGAGGAAAGAATGCCTTGCAGCAAGGGGATATGAAGTTGGTTGGGAAAGACCTCTAACTTTGAGGTTCAGTTCACGATCCCACCTGGTACATTCCTCAACCATTTGTGTTTGTACCATCTTTTCAAAGGCTACTAAAGGAGTGTTATTCTTGTCTTTCCCACTAACCACTTGGGCCCAACACTGAATATGGGATTCGGTCTTCTGCTTGAATGATGATTGTTGAAGGATAAATTCCTCTTGTTTGTGTTTGAGATCCAAGATTTCAGCCTAGATTTATCATTGTGGTTGTTCGTATTCGTGCCATAGTGTATTTTTTCCTTCAAGATTGCATTTTCTTTCTCCATTGCTGCAACTTTGTTGGTGAGGACGCAGATTTTTGTAACTTCTGGTTTACCAACTCCAACCTCTACATCCTATCCAGTAACTTCTGTATAAGATCTGCATCACCATGTGGGTTCTGGTTATCAGGGGATCCCTTTCCAAGAATCAGGGTGTCAGCTGTTCCAAGAGACTCCATATCTATTTGTGAAGGCCCGTGATCGTGGAGAACGACTTGTGGTGGTGAGACCAAAAGAGCACTGTGTTCAGAATCGCCCGAAGGCATTATAGAGGTCCCCACAGCATAGAGGAGAAATGTTTTGTGTTCTTTTTCCTTTTGTTAGGTTCACCACTCAAATCTGACGCAATTCCTGATCATGATTTCTAGTCGTAACAGTGGTCGTGATTTTTCCTAGTCGCGATTCCTAACCCTTCACTGTTCTCACCCCATCGAGAGAAAGTCCCTTCCCAATGGAAGATGTTACTCTTTAAGATGAATATCAAACACTTTCAATGCCCACAATCGCGGGAAAGATCCCGTGAAAAAGCCCTCGACGTTCCTCACAATCCTCTACGAACTTCACAATCCTGTTGATCTTTGAGGCCAAAGAAGGCATTACATCATAGCTATTAAAGCCTTCTATTGACAATTACATACGAATAACCCTGTAAACACCAATCTCTGGACCTCTACACCTTTGTTGACTAAAAAGCTTTTGTAGCATCCATACTGCTCTACGGGACTAAACACAAACTGTTCACTTGTAGGGAATGTTTCAAACTAGATTATTCTTTTATAAAAATACTGACAACGTTGAAGAGTTTTCTAGGAAGTATGAACCTATATAGAAAGTTCATTCATAATACTCACATGTTTCCCACTCCCTTCATCGGCTCACTTGTCATAAAACTCTTACTTGGAGTCCACAAGTTGCCCAAGCATTTAGTTGTTTAAATGCTTTATCTTTGCATTGTTCTTGTGCTTGCTCTCCCTAACCTACAATAGCCATTTGAACTTGACACTAATGCTTCTCAATATGCCATAGGTGTGGTTCTTAAGCAAGGAAGACATCTAATGGCATATAATTCTAAGGCCTTGTCACTATCCAAGCTCAATTATAACATATACAACACGAAATTATATGCTTTAGTCCAAGCACCAAGCAAAGGCACCATTACCTTCTCATAAGGAGGTCATTGTACATATGGATCACCAGCGCCTTCAATTCTTGAAATCTCAATCCAAGAGTCAAGAACATCGGCATTTGATGTGGGCATTTTATATTCAATGGTTCATTTGGTGATCAGGTACAAGAATGGTATCACCAACAAAGTGGCGGATCTTCTTAGTTGTTCTCCTCGATTACTTAGCATTATGGGCATTCGATGTGCAATTTATGAAGAGTGGAAATGTCTCAACTCCACAGATCCTCACTTCGGCCCAATCATTGATGCTTTGCAACAGCCCATACTAATCAATCAAACACCTTTCCTTGATTACAATTTTAAAGATGGGTTATTGTAAAAGCTCAACTCGACATTTCGTTTTTGTTGGCCCTTCTCGCCAACTTCTACTCAATGAGGCTCATTTGTCCTCATACAGTGGACATTTTTGGCGAATAGAAAGCCTTGCAAACTAGAAAAACTGTTTTTATTGGTCTTCCATGTAGAAGCAAGTTGAGAATTTCTTCTATTGGTGCTCGCTTTGTAGCCACTCTAAGCCTTCAAATTGGAAGCTTGGATTGTATCAACCATTTCTAGTACCTTCAAGAGCATGGGAATCCATTTCCATAGATTTCATTAGTGTCCTAACCTCAACTCAACATCAACATAACCACATCTTTGTTGTGGTGTGCAGGTTTTCCAAAATGGAAATATTTATGCCTTGCACCAAGACAATTGATGCTGCACGCACTACTGATTTGCACGTCAAACATGTTTGGAGCACCTTTTGGGCTATCACTCACCATTATTTATGATTGTGACTCTTGCTTCTTGAGTCTCTTTTAGATGCTAGTTGTGCTTCTCCACTTCCTTTTGTCTACAAAATGATAGCTAGAATGAGGTTTCCAATTGCACCTTAGTTCATACTCTTCATATCTATCATTTCTAGAACAAGTAGTGGGGCAACTATATCCTTCAGCATAGTTACAACCATGCTACTTGGGTCTCTACAAGGCATTCTCCTTTTGCAGAATTTTATGGCTTCCAACCACTTGACCCTTATGAGATTTCAGTTGCTCTTCGAGCTCCAACTACATCCCAACAACAAACAAAGCAAGACAAAGCTTCTTACTTTGTGGAAAAATTTGGCCCAACTTCATGGAAAAAGTCAAGGCACTACATGGCAGCCATTAAGTCCCTTATTCTTTCCAAGTTGGTTGGTTTCACTTGGATACACAAAATTTTCACAACCAACATCACAAGTTGAAGCACATCTGTTACAGGCCTTACACAATTCTCCAAGCAGCAAGTCCCAATTCTTTTCGCTTGAATCTCCCAGCTCAACTTGGCATCCACGATGTTGTCAATGTGAGTCAACTTAAGCTTTACGAGCCATCTCACTTGAGGAGGTTTCCATCACTCATCTTGAAGATCCAATCCCATATTTTCAACAACCATTGCTCATAAAACTCTGCTCAATGTTCAACTCACACAAATCGCAAGAAGTAAACCACTACTTGGTTGGGATGCAAAGGCACCTTGCCAACACAATCCAAGTGGTTCTTGCTACATTCCAAGAAGAACAAAGGAATACCATTTGAAGAAAAATAAGAAATTTACATGCAACATAAATTAAATGGGGTCACCAACTCACCCACGATGGATTCACACCTCCAAATTCAATTGTGAATACGAAGGAGGGCTAACGACATCTCTTTGCATTAGATTGATTTCAAAATGATAGATGAGATTCAAAGATTAGGGTTTTCCCTCAATTTTAACCAAAGAGGAAGAAAACCCTACAGACACCAAAGGGAACCCAAAAGACATCAACATAAATAGTAACTAACACAACTATATCATCCTAAGATGTTGACCATGCCTAAGGCCAAAATAGGCCATAACACACTCCTAACTCTTATGTTTTGAATTGTCACCATCGCAAAGAATTGAGAGCCAAAAGCACAGAGCGAAATGAATACACTAGGGCAAGAAAAATCACATGGTATTTGTAGAGTTTAAGGTAATTTGTGCCCAAAATTTGATGCTACAAGGGATCGCAGATCGATTACAAGCGAAATTCAAGTGGAGGAAGCAAAGAAGAGGTGAAATCGAACAAGTTTAGGGTTTGCAAAGTAGGGCAGTTGCCATTAAAGCTTGACAAAGCTCAAAGCCTAAGTGAAAATTAGGGGTTTCGACAAGATTAACAGCCCTAAGGTGTGCCAAAGTGGATTCAGAACCATGATGCCGCTAAAGAGGAAACTGCCCGCTATGGGATCAAGTAGCAAGTAGCGTGCATGGTTTGCAGAGCCGTACGGGGCAACTTGGTCATCATCGAAGAGGACACTGCTGAACAATTGCAGTGCAAGAATGAAGAAGCACTAGCACAATTTGCAAAAATGCAATTCCTTGAATCTTGTTTGCGCAGAGAGGATTGGATATCAAACACTGATCAATGTGGGGTGGAAGATTGTAAACATAGGGTACCTAAGAATGAATTAGACTTGAAGAAAGAATGTATAGTGGAGAGAGGAAAGGTGGGCATAGATGGGACGATGACCTTCGATAGTCACGTAAAGATAGTGTTGGAGAAAATTGGTGTGTTGCAATCATTTTGAGCTGTCTTTTTTTGGCCAGCTAGAGAAGTTAGTTAGATTCCTCCTTTCATGCATCCATAAGGACAGGTTTTACTTCGTGGGGCGCCTCATGAAGATATCCCCCAAGCACATAGCAAATCCACAGGGTTGCCTTGCTCAAGGAGGATATGAAAGTCGCATTGGCCAATAACAAAGAGATAGAGAGGGTGGCTAAATTATTAAAGTACAAAAAGAAAAAGTTCACATTTCCAATTGAGAACCTGAATGATCAAGCCACTCAGGTAGCAATGCACCTCGTACGTACAAAGTTGTGCAAGATTGACAGGTGGGATAGCATGAATAAGCCATATCTTTATATTGTGCATCGGATGGGTGCAGAAAATGTGCAATTTAACATCGCCAAATTCATTAGTGACAATATGATCAACACCGAATAACCCCACAAAATTTTAGATACATTCAAATGGGGCCCAATTCTAATTATGTTGGTACTTGATGAGATCGACGTTCCAGACGGTTACGAAAATCAGATAAGGTTCCACCCATGGTGGGGCAAATTGTCTACCAAAAGATACGATAACCACCTATGTGTTGGCCCCCATAATAAATCTTATAAGATTAAAATGGATAGGTGGTTTGATAACAAGGTTGCGGCTATTGGGAATGAATGGCGCATATGGAGATGTTTCTAGAGGCATATGACTATGTTGAATTTCTTGCAATGAGGCACCACTCCCTTGCCAAACTACACCTAGATAACAAGAACATGTCACAATGGCTTAAGTTGTCATATGGCCTTTCAGTGCGTTATTTTGAAAGCACAGTAAAAAGGATACCTAACGTGTGACAAAAAATGTGAATGCTATCCAAGTTGATGAAGTGTCTTGCTCCTCAAATCGTTGTACAAATATCCAGGGAGGGCAATGCTAAGTGGTGAAAGTGAATCAAACGATGACTCAACTATAATTGATCCCATGATTGTTGAAATAGTGTGCAAGTCCTCATGCAAAATTTCATACACGCTAAAGCCCAGGAAACAAAAAGGCAGGTATGAAGCTGAGCAAGAGCAGGTGACTACAGGGAAGAACCCCAAAGTAGAACTAGTTGAATACAAAGGGGTAAAAGAGGGAGTACCCCTCAAGAGGAAGAAGACCGTGCACCTGGGCTAGCAAAACTTAGCATCATCCAGCAAGATGGCGAAAAAATCAAAAGGAAAGAATCATGCAACAATGCAAGTGAAGGTGGAACCCGAAGCGCGAGACTCGAAGCGCATGGTGAAGGAGGATGAAGAGGATAATGTGCCCCTCATTAAGACAGAGCCAGTAGCACCTCAAACAAAGTCACCTTTGAAGAACCTTGCATCCAAATCCACACAGCCACCACCCAAACAACACACTCAATCTCAACCAAGACAACCCCAACCAACTCCATCTCCTCCAAGATAGCCCATACCATCTCCTCCAAAGCAACCCGCACCTTCATCACCATAACGGCCTACCCCATCACAATCTGAAGGAGAAACAATAAAGGGTGGAGTTGCGCAAGTACCGAAGGCAGATGTCCCAGAAGCGCCAAAGGTACAAGACCCAATGCGCAATCCTTTAGATGTTGCGCATGACTACGGAGGGCATCCAGATCTGAAGGACCTAAGGAACAATTTCACTAGAAGATGACACCATAGGCATGGACACGAGCATGCAAAAAGATGACAAGGCATTAAATGTCAAAGAGATAGCCATGTTGGAAGAGTAATTAGGGCTAGATGGGTTGGAAGATGAGGCCCTGGATGGAGAAGGAGAGCAAGAGAAGGATGATGGAGAAGTATGAGTAGGAGGACAGAAGAGTGAGAAGACAATGGAGGAGGAAATGAAAGAAGACAAAGTGCAGAAAGAAAAATAGCACGAAGTCTTTGAAATTAAGACAACAGATGACAGCAGTCTTGATGGTGGCACAAGGAAATCGAAAAAGCCAATCAATCCAGGACATGCACCTTCAAAATTAGATTCACAAAAATATGAGCTAACATATGAGGAAAGCGTGGAAGGAGGAGATGATGATAAGAGAAAGGATCCAGAAAAATATAGATGAAGAAACTTTATTCCTAGGGACCAAGAAAAGAGAGTGTTTCAATCAAAGAGCACAAACAAATGTCATTTATTCTTGACACGCATGGAGATAAGCCATTGTTTGAAGCACCACTATATTGCACATAACGAAGAATCTGACACCTTGGATGGTGAGAAAGAGATTGTGCACAGACCCCAAAATAATGAGTGATGTTCAAGTCGGGTGTGCACTGGCTGGGATAGCTGTTGAGGTATCTCATCAAAATATTTTGAACAACGTAGCTGCCAAAAACAATAAGCAGCAGCTAAAGGAAGTTGATAACAAGCACACTCAAGCAAAGCAAAAGTTAACAATAATGGAGCTGAAAATTTTAAGGCTTTGCCAATGCATCTTTAAGGAAGATCCAAGCCTGATGGACGGAGTCAACCTAGAAGGGGTAAAGAATATAGATAAATTGATCTTAATGGCTAACAAGTTGCTGACGAGAAGAGGTAAAAACCCCAACATGGGAGGAAGAGTAGAGTGAAAAAGCAAAAGTGTACAAAAAAATCGATGAATAGATGCAGAGCTGCAAGAAGTTGTTGACTGACCTCCAAACAAAGGCGGAATCAAGGGAAAAGGTGTTTTGGAACTTTGTGCACCAAACGAAGATAGTTTACACGCACTTGCTCGATGATTAAAAAAACAAAAGGAGATGGAGGCACAAGTCTTCCTGATGAAAGATAAGTCCAAGAGGAACAAAATCCTCAAGGATGCGAACGATCTAGGAGAGCGAATATAAGAGAAGCGCAAGGAAATGGAAAAGAGCTTAAAAACTCTCCAGTGCAAAACTATGGATGAGAACAACATTCTGAAGGTATTGGAGGGAATTCTCCAGAAATATTAGCTGCCAAATTGAAAGAAAAGGAACTCTAAGATCCACCCCCAATGCTCAAGAGTTTATATGCAAAAATGGTTATGAGAACAAAAGTGATTCAGGCTGCGCTCTCCAAGTGGGTCAGTTTTGAAGAAGAGGTTTGCAAGGATGGGCCCGAATTTTTGGTGTACAGGCAACATTAAAAGGGTTACCCAAGGATGGGCAACTGGCTTAGTGTGGCGTGATATTGGCCCCCAATTTAGGCCTAAGTATAGAGTTGCACAAATAAATATGAAACATTCAAAAGAGCGCAAAGGATGCACTGATTTTGAAGACTTGGTGCGCAATTGTTAAGAGTGCAAAACAAGGAAAACAAATGAAACCCCAGTTTTGACAAAATCTAGTAGTGCTCAATCAAATCAGAGGCACGCGAAGATGAGGTTGTGTAGATGTACCAAGAAACTCAAGAGCATTCATAACAGAGGATTGACCAAGTCTTGGAATGCACCAATGGCAGCAGAATGGTCGGGGGCACCAAATTGCACAAATTACCTGAAAAACTGATTTTGATGTCAAACCCTAGCAAAAGAAGGAATTCTTATTTTTAGAACAGCAAACCCTAGCTGCAAATATATTCCAAAATTAGCATAAAAATATGCTAAACCTTTCAAATCAATTATGAACCCTTTCAGCGAAGATTAATCCTTCAAAAATCCAAAATAACCCTTCAAACCCTAGGAGCCTATGTTCAGAAAATAAATATGATTTATGACAACCCTTTGATGACAATTTCTATAGGTCTTCAAAATTAATAGAAAAATACATCTGCAATCAAAATACCTTTTTATGATGTTTTTCCTTCACAAACAAGCTAAATTTATCCCCACAAATATTTAGAATAATATGAAAAATTCCAAAATAATTTTAGAATCAATATTTGACCTTAAACCCTCAAATATGTCCTTTTTGCAAATCACCAAAGGCTAGAAATATTATATAAAATATTACAAAATATTCTAGGGCAAGGTATGGCCCTCAAACAAAGTCAAAACCCTTCCAAATCAAGTCGCCCAAGTGCAGATATAATACAATAAAATCAGAATATTAACTAGGACACAAATTCACCCCAAAGCATGTGCAAATCATTCTCCAACCAAGTTGCCAACCTTCACAAGTGGTTTGCCCCACTTGGAAACCTTTATTTTTGTCTTTTTCTGAATTTTGATGAACAATGGCAGCTCCTAAATGAAGTTGCCCCACGAAAGAATAAGGGTTTTTGTCCTCAATCTCTTGGCTTGAAGCTTTTCGTCTTCATGTCCAAAGCTCAATTTTTTCCGTGCTCAAAACTTATAAATTCAAATTATGATCCAAAATGCCTTTCAACAAGGCCCCTCAATTGCTTTTATAGTTCTCCCCAAGTGAAACGCCCAATTTTTTTTTGGGGGGGAATACCTTTGTTGATATTTTTTTCAAATTATAAAAGAATATCTTTATATAATTTATTTAAGTGGTTCAATATTCATGACCCTTAAAAAGGACCCAAATTAAGTGAAATTATAACAATAAAGTACTTTTACAATTATTCTTTTCAAAATCAAATGTTTCTTTTTTTTTCCTCTTCTTCCCTTAGCCCTCAGGAAACTAGGCAGCGCTAAAGGTCTTCAATTGTGTCATGTCCAAAAGGGGGGCATAACAATCCTCCCCACCCAAAATTGTTTGTCCTCAAGCAATTGCAATATCCACGGGGGTGTCCCAACACTCCTTATGATGCATTGGCTACCTGTAACTTCTTCCCAAGGAAGAGAAGCTCCAAACAGATCCCTCATACTATTGTACTTGTGTTTTGGGGGCTGCCCTCAAGTACAAAAAGTGACATCACAACCCTCCAAAGGCTTCCCATGACCCCATGCTACCAACTCTTTCAATACCGAGTTGTGGATGATGAAGCTCTTCTCTTCAAGGCCCTGATGAAGTGCACTATGTAGCCAAGAGTGGCAAAAAGAAATGCATCCAAAAAATGATACCTTGCTTCCCCAAATGAAAAGATCTATTTGCTCGTCATTTATCGTGTCCACGTTTAAACTCTCCTTGTTGTGCTTGTTGTTGTTTGGCATGGATCAGTTGTAGTCAACCTCAAAATCAGTCACCAACCTCATTCTTCTTTCACACCCATGGCTGCCATTGTTTTAGTTTTCCATGTGGAACCAATAACAACCATTAACCTTCCCCACACCATCTTCCAAGCTAGTCATTTCAAGCTCCATAAAGGCTGGAAACTTCCTCATAAGGGCTGTCATCCAATCCTTGGCCCCTAAACTCAATTGGCCCCCCATCAAGAAGAGGATCATCCCAACAACCTTGTACTTGCTAATATGTAGCCTGCATATGTGACCAATTACCCCCAAAAGTCGACCAATTCACTACTAAGTTGACCTCCCATGTGCTCTCCATATCCACATAATTCAAGGATGTCAATATGAACACAAACATCATACAAAAAGAGCTAGAGCTGCCAAAAGAAAAACATTCGGAAAGTGATATCTTGCTGCCCCAAATGGAAAGATCAATTTGATCTTCATTCTTCGTGTGCATATTAATGTGGACACCCTTCAACAACTCCTTGGTAGCTCCTACATGCCATGGTGGACTTCTCGAAGCTTGTAACAAAAAAATTCTTGGGAAACATACCTTGAAAACCACTTTCAACAACTTGCCAACCCTCTTGGATGATCCTTTCCATGCGTGATATATGTTCACCCACGGGCTGCCCTTTCTTCACACCACCATGCATGTGTAGGACCAAATATGAATTCAAAAGAAACTCATTGTGACTAAGGGAAGAGTGTTGTACCGTCACTTCCTCCTTTGCCCTTCTTCCATGCAAGTTGTCTCCAAACATAGACACTTTCAGAATTTGATAATAGCTGTAAAAATTCAGACCTCTTACCCATGTGAAGTGGCTGCAGTAGTGTTCCAAGGTCTGATTTTTCTAAGTGACAAAACTCAAATCTGATTGGTGCACTTTCCTTGCCCAACGTGAGTTGTACTTTGTCCAAAAATTCAATTTTTGTGGCCTCAATAGGTGGCTGGAATCTTCTTACCAACTCAGCAATTTCTGAGTGCGAAAAATCAGTCCTCATACATGTATTTTAAGAATTGACTGTGAGCTGGTACATGTGTGAAAAATCAGTCCTTACAGAGATATTTTCAGTACCACCGTGGGGTGTAAGGATCCAAGAAAATCAGCTTTTAGGCCCCTATCATGGGGCTGTCCTTACCCCAACAATTCTAGATTTTCTGAGTGAGTAATGGGCTGATTAATCCTCAAAATTCTGCTCTTCCTAATGCTGTCCACAATTTGGGCCTTTGCCCAATCCAAGAGGGGTCTAAAGCCCTCAACCTCATCCTCTAAGACATCTTTACAACATCGTGTTAAGTGCTGATTATGCAAACAAGATTTCCTTCTAAACTTCCCCTTCAATGCATAACAAAAATCAGATTTAGTCATACTTACAGAATTGGTAGAAGGTCGAATCTCCTGTGAAGTTATTAGCTGCCCATGATCAAAATTTGCAGCTTCTTGCCATTGTCTAAAAATGACACTTACATTCCACCACAGTTCTGAACCTAGATCTACCTCCTTATCCATTTCAAACAATGGATTGTCCACGCAATGGAAATCCCTTGCATTCCACAAGTCTGAACCTCGATCTACCTCCATATCAACTAATTTGCTCACAATTCAACCCTTTTGACCTCAATAGGTGGCTGGACTTGCTTCACCAACTCAAAAAATTCTGAGTAAAAAAAATCCGACTTGGCACATATATTTCCCGAATTTGTGTAGAGTTGTGTTATGCAAAAATTCTCATACTTTTCTGAGTGTTCAATTAGCCGAGTTTGCCTACCTCTTTCCATTCTTTTATCTTTATCAATTCCAGAATTCACCAAGCTTTTTATACAAGAAGTTGGGTGGTGTCTACCAAGACTGATTGGCTGCTCATGTATGGAAATCACAGCATTCCTTGCACTCTTTATGGCCATTGCAACCGGTTTCCTTATTGATCCTACACATGAAGCAAAACATATTAGAAAAAACAATAGTGTTTAGCAACACTTTTACCATCACTTCATCATGTCTTATAAACATGATATGGCCTTTCTTTTAATGTCTTAGATTTCTCTTATCATGGTTATAGCATGTTTTTTCCCTCTTCAATCCTCCCTTTATAGTGGCTGGGATGCCACTCATACATGCTTGAACTACTCCCATGGTGTTTGGATGCGAGGGACACACCTTCCTAGGGCCAATACTCACCATGTCAACAAAAACTTTTAGGGGAAGCAAACTTAAAATGTGGGGAACAGCAGTGAATGTGTTACAACCCTTCCTTTGATCCTTGGATCATCGTACTTCTTGCTTATGCCCCTTTCCATGAGGGTCCAAGCTTTGTCCTTTGTTTCACAACACAACACAATAACAAAATCATGCTTATAGAGCTCACCTGGATCCCACAACCATGTTAGAAACTTGTCATGCCCAATCCTTGAATTTACATGGGCGATTTCCTTCTACAATTAGAGCTCTTCATCTCTTTCTTAATGTTGGCAATATCAATATCAACATTTGCCACTTTTGATTTTGTTGCTTCCATTGCATACTTGATTGTAGGCAAATCAACATTAGCAACCACTGCCTTCAAGTGTTCGCCTTTTTTGTTTGGCATCCCCCCTTCAAGGGATCCCTTTGCTTTGTCCAACCTTGTTAGGACTTGGGCCTCCTTTTCAAGAGTTAATAACAATCTTTTCTTCCCAGCTTCCTCTTGAAATTTTTCTATTATGGCTTCCTTATCCATATCCAAACTTTCTTCTTGATCTTTTGATTGCTCATGAAGTTGTTGAACAACTTCTCTTTGCTTTACCTTTGGATGTTCTAATTTTTCTATTGCTTCCATCTTAGTGTCTATTATTTGCAACTCCATTGGTTGCCCCATAGCTTGTTGGAAACCCTCACTAGGCTGACCTTGAATTTCTAGTTCTTGTGGCTCAGAAATTCAATCATTGGTTGCCCTTTACGTAGCTGAAACAATTCTTCTTGCTGCTCCAAAATCTTTGTATTGTGAAACTCAAAAATTTCACTACTTGGCTTCCCCAAATTTTCTGATTTTTGAAGCTCATCATTCACATTGCTAGAATGCCCTTTATGTAGTTGGAGGTTATTCTTTAGCTACCCTACAATTTCAGACTTTTGAATCTTCAAATTCACCTGTAGTTCAATCTTCGCTTCTTCTAAGAGAGACTTTTGAGGTCTAAGGCTCAACCCCATAGACTTTGTCAAAACCTTGGGACTTATTACCTTTAATTCCCTCTGATAATTCTCCATGGCCTGCAACAAATCATCCACGCCTCCATCCATTGTCCTCTTCTGCATCCCCACCTTTTGAAGGGGATCTTTGTATTATTATTTTAGCAAAAAACTAGGTTGCCAATCCATTGAAGTCACTCACTCCCCATAGCTGACAAAAATTGGCTCTGATACCACTGTAATGTCCCCAAATTGGACAAATTACTTGAAAAGCTGATTTTTATGTCGAACCCTAGCAAAAGAAGGAATTCTAATTTTTAGAACAACAAATCCTAGCTGCAAATATATTCCAAAATTAACATAAAAATATGCTAAACCCTTCAAATCAATTATGAACCCTTTCAGCCAAGATTAATCATTCAAAAATCCAAATTAGTCCTTTAAACCCTAGGCGTCTATGTTCAAAAAACAAATATGATTTAGGGCAGCCCTTTGATGACAATTTATATAGTGTCTTACCTTCAATAGGTCTTCAAAATTAATAGAAAAATACAAATGTAATTAAATACCTTTTTATGATGTTTTTCCTTCACAAACAAGTTGAATTTACCACCACAAATATTTAGAATAATATGAAAATTTTCAAAATAGTTTTAGAATCAATATTTGACCTCAAACCCTTAAATATGTCTTTTTTGCAAATCGCCAAAGGCTGGAAATGTTATAAAAAATATTACAGAATATTCTAGGGCAAGGTATGACCCTCAAACAAAGTCAAAACCCTTCCAAATCAAGTCACCCAAGTGCAGAAATAATACAATAAAATCAGAGTATTAACTAGGGCACAAAATCACACCAAAGCATGTGCAAGTCATTCTCCAACCAAGTCGCCAACCTTCACAAGTAGTTTGTCCCACTTGGAAACCTTTATTTTTGTCTTTTTCTGAATTTTGATGAACAATGGCAACTCCTAAATAAAGTTGCCCCACAGAAGAATGAGGTTTTTAATCCTCAATCTCTTGGCTTGAAGGTTTTTGTCTTCAAGTCCAAAGCTCAAACTTTTTTGTGCTCAAAACTTGTAAATTCAAATTATGATCAAAGATGCCTTTCAACAAGACCCCTCAATTGCTTTTATAGTTCTCCCCAAGTGAAACGCCCAATTTGGGGGAGGGGAATACCGTTGATCTTTTTTTCAAATTATAAAAGAATATCTTTTTATAATTTATTTAAGTGGTTCAATACTTATTACTCTTAAAAATGCCCCAACTTAAATGAAATTATAACAATAAAGTACTTTTACAATTATTCTTTTCAAAATCAAATGTTTCCCTTTTTTTTCTCTTCTTCCCTTAGCCCTTGGTAAACTAGACAAGGCTAAAGGTCTTCAATAGTGTCATGTCCAAAAGGGGAACATGACAAAAAGTTAAACATAAAACTTAAAACTTAAAAGAACAATCATAAAAACAAAATACAATTCCTAATAAAAATAGGATTTTATATAAATTTATAAACCATTATAAAGTTTATAACTTTATAAAGTCGAAAATAAAACTTAGAAAAATCTATTTAAAAAAACTAAAACAATAATTTTTATTATACGTAGAATATCCTTTGACACAAAGGCACAGCGGCAGAGAGAGGACAACACTATTGTCACAGTGCTTCTAGAAGGCAACATGCAGGTGAGGGTTGAGGTAAAGTGCACATAACGCGGCAATAGGTAGGGCAACTTCACATAGCATCTCGTTTACCCACTTCATTTTATGTGCTGTCCACTTAACCTACAAATTTTACTTTGAACCATGAATAATATTAGGACTAAACGATAGTAGAGTTGAACATTTGATTTGTATGAATTAATTCATGAATTCCAACGAACTTTTTAGCTTTGCTTCTTGTTTGGCAAATTCCTAATTTTTTAATATTAAATGTTGTGAATGCGGCAATTTAGAGAGAAACCCCCTCTCCACTTTAACTTGTACATTTGAACCGTGCAGTTTTGGAGTCTCTTTACCTCCTCCCCAATTATGCCCTCTGGTTCCAACACAAACTTGCCTTCCTTATATGTAACAAGAATTTCAGTCCATATGGGAAAACACTTGACCCTAGCTTCTTCAAACATGAAACATGAAACACATCATGGATCCTAATTTTATTTAGAACATCAAGTGCATGGGCCTTTTCACCCACTTTCACAAAAATCTTGTATGGCCCATAATAACTGGGTTGCATTCATTTAATGTGAGTTGCTTATATGGTTGGAGACAGACAAAAACCATGTCACCTACTTCAAAGTTGTGCTTTGTCTTGTGCCAATCAACTTGTTGCTTCATTATGTTCATGTTCATTATTAAATTGTCCTTCAATAGTGTAAGGACATTTTGCATCTCCTCCAACGTGTCAAAAGCTACAAGCACCTTTTTCTCTATGAACTACCCAATCCAAAGGTGATGGAGGCTCCTAACCATAAAGTACCTTGAAAGGGGCCATTTTGACTGCAAAGTGGTAGGTGGTGTTGTACAAATACTCTCCCAAATACAAGCATTCTACCCATTTTCCCTATTTGTCCCCTGCATGCACCCTGAGTTAGCCCTCCAAACATTTGTTCACTGCTTTTTTTTGCCCATCTATTTGGGGATGGTAGGATGAACTCATATTGCACTCCTACGAGCCTGAAAATTTCCTACCAAAAATTGCTCGTAAGGATGCAATCCCAATCACAAATGATACGTAGTGGGATCCCATGCTACCTAAACACATGCCAAAAATATAACTTGGTAAACTTGACCCACTGAAGCTAGACTTATTCATAGGAATGAAAGTAGTGTACTTTGTCAAACAATTTGCCACAATAAAGATTTTAGACTTACCTTCACATTTTCATAGGCGTGAGATGAAATCCAATGAGATAGATTCCCACATTTGGTTGGAGATAGCATTTGGTTGAAGTAATCTAGGAGATGGGATGCCTTCCACTTTATTGCATTAACACATATCACATTCAGCTACAAATTTAAGGATGTTAGAGTTCATGTTCTTCCAGAAGAAGCTAGCAATTATATTCTTGTAGGATTTTTAAAAACCCACATGCCCTGCAGTGTGTGATGAATGCCCATGCTCAAGTGCCCTTTGAACAAGAGGTGATCCCATTTAGAGGTATCTGCAATTCACAATGAATATAATAATGTTCTTAAACTACCAAGCTTTCCCCTTCTTCCCATCTTCAATGTCTTCTATGAACTGAACTATACCAACGTCATTATTGTAATCTTCCAAAAGTTCCTCTAACCAAGCAAGTTGAATAACAAAGATGGCATTGAAAACACGAATTTCATCTCAACATGACAAAGAATTTACAACCATATTGTCCTTCCCTTTCTTTTATAGGGTCTCAAAGTCATATGCCTGCAATCGATCAATAGTTGGAAATGTGTTGTATACTTTGCATGATTTACACTCTACACAATTCCAATCATCTAGACTATACATGTGGAATGGGGGGCCCACCTTCCCATGGGACCGGAACAATAGCCCCAGGCTAAATGCCCCTCATCTTGGGCTTGTTGCCCCCAAAAAGTTTTTGGGTTCTTATGGGTGGTTCTATCCCATGTTTTATGACCCATGGTGTTGTATGGATGGTTTCTCAACCCATGGTTTTTGTATTCATTGTATTGTAGCACCATTTGGACAGTTTCCTATTGATGTGCCTACAAATACTCATATGCATTAGGGTAAAGCATAACTTTGAAGTACGTTATTTTATCTTAAATGGTCGAGTTATTGCAATAAGGAGGA
This sequence comes from Torreya grandis, assembly GCA_037957365.1. Taxonomy (NCBI): domain Eukaryota; kingdom Viridiplantae; phylum Streptophyta; class Pinopsida; order Cupressales; family Taxaceae; genus Torreya; species Torreya grandis. The sequence goes on along the minus strand of JARHVA010000298.1, from coordinate 1,104,299 downwards.
AGGTTATTGTGTTGGGTTTTTTCTCGAAAGGGTTTTCCTAGATGAAAATATCGTGTATTGTGTGTGAACCATTTCTCCTTTCTATCTTATGTTAAAATTGCTTCTCTTACATAAGTTTGTACGTCTATTTTTCTCTTAATCAATCATTTGTGACAAAAGATGTTTCACACTAAGGTGGTCGGTCTTGATGAAAAACTTATTCCCAAGGAGAAACTAATGCCACTTAATCACTGCATGTAAGATGGCCAACATCTTCTTACCATACATGGGCATGCACTTCTCTCTATCATTCAACTAACTGCTTTCAAGAGCAATGGGTCGGCTATCCTGTGAAAGCACTACACCGAGCCTAAATCTAGAGACATCGCATTCAATGACAAAGGGCTTTGAAATATCACGGGTCATTGAAACGGTGGCAAAAACAAGAGTGGCTTGAGTTTGTGGAAGGATTTTTGTGCCTCAACAAACCAAACAAAAGAAGCCTTCTCGATAAGGTCAGTCAAGGGTCATGCTATTGAAGATTAGTTTCTCAAAAACTTTCTACAAAACCCTGCTAATCGCAAGAAACCTCAAAGTTTCTTAAAACTCTTGGGTATAGGCCAACTACATATGACCTTGATCTTCGTAAGATAAATACAGACACCCTCTACAAATATAATATGCCAAAGGTACTCTAGAGATGACTTGGAAAACTCGTACCTTGAATCCTTATCATCCATATTTTCCTTTGCTAAAATTGAAAACACAATATTCAAATGTTCAAGATGCACAACTTGTATTTCACCATAATCAAGGATTATCATCAAAAAGGCAAAGATAAATTTGCAAAGGAACTTACTAAAAACCCTATTCATCAGTGCCTGGAATGTAGCAAAAGGATTACAAAGCCTAAAAGGCATGACTGGGAATTGGTAGTGCCCTTGGTGAATCCAAAATGTAGTCTTCACTTGATCTTGGAGTTGGATTGGGATATGGTAATAATCGGATTGAAGGTCAATCTTTGGGAAATACTTGGCTCCATGCAACTGATCAAGTAAATCATCGATCCTAGGGATTGGAAATTTGTTCTTTATGGTGATTCGATTGAGCGCTCTTTAGACAATGCATGGGGTAAGACCCATTCTTCTTCGTAACGAAAGACCACTGGTGTAGCATATAGGGTTTTGCTAGGCATAATGATTCTTCCTTCTAGCAACTCCTATCTATGTCTTTCAACTCGTCCTTGCTCCACGAACTTTGATTTTCTTTGGCAAACATCCCTTAACATTTTAGTAGCGTTGGCAAAAAAATAGTCGAAGCTCTAATACCACTTGCTATGTTCCAAGAAGAACAAAGGAAAACGATTTACAATAAAATAAGAGATTTGAATGTAAAATAAAATGGGGGGGGACCTACTCACCCAAGGTGGATTCACACCTGTAAATCCAATCATGAATACAAAGGAGGGCTAATGGCGGCTATTTGCATTAGTTTGATTTCAAAATGACAAATGAGATTCAAAGATTAGGGTTTTCCTTTAATTTATAACCAAAGGACAAGAAAATGTTAGGAAATTGCATAGGGAAAAATAGTTATATTAAAATTGATTCAAAAAGATATTACATGAAAAAAAAAGCAAATGCTCAAATTGCACATTGCTTTATTACACACAAGCTTTAATCAGTTTTTCTAATATACTGAACTCAACCACTTATGGGCCCAACTACCCGAGCCAACCTATTAATATTAATTACTACTAACATAACCTTAATCTATTTATCACAGAGAGTATCTCACTAAGAGATGCATGCCCTGTACAACAACTAACATATATAAATCTAAACCTTGGATCACTAGACCCAAAAAAAACTCATTGATCCAAAGGGGATCAAAAAATAATCTAAAGCAAATGACTCTGAAGACATCAAACAATACCTACCAACTAGCCCCTTGAAAATCTGGCACTAATCAACCTGTGTGGACACGTCTATTGCAACTACAACATGACCTCCTTGTGCCCTTTACCCTATGACACTACCTGACACGAATATGAGCATCATCATGGACATACTCATCCCCTATAATCATGTGTACTTGTACTGCAGTACAAGCATCATCATGGGAATACTCAACCACATCAATCCCTATCACAATGATAATTTCATACCTGGTGTATGAAACATCTAACTTGATGCCCAATAACTAATGGTGTTTACAACCCCTATCAGATTTACAATCATCGAAGACTGATAGAAAATTAAAACAGTATCTGCCCCCTATCAGAAGAGAGGTGAGAACACTATGCAGCAAAAAACCACCAAATAATTGGATTGCTCTTCATCGCAAAAGCTCAAAAAAACAACTGAGAAAACTACTAACAAGTAGAAAACAAAACCAGCAAAACCAAAATTGCCACGACATCACTTTCCCTATCATTGAGCTAGTGGAGAACTCAAGATGGGAGGGTCTCCATCTCTGTCAACATGATTGATCCTAATGGGACTTGTAGCCCACAAGATATGATGTTGCGAATTCCGATGGTACTAGCAACAAAAAGGTACGGGATTACTTCCAATTTTATCACACATAAAATTCCCATTTTCAAATGCAATATAAGAAACAAGGTATCAAATACAATTGAAAATACACCCAGTTTACATTAAAATGCCTTATTTCTACACTTTTTAATACATTTTTCCAAGAAACCCTAAAAGGGAGACTCCAAACCAACAAACCAACTATTCCAATCGACTCAAAATGGGCAAAACCCTACAAATCAAGTGGTTACATGCCTATCTCCTTTGTGAAAAGCCAAAAATGCCAAACAATAACATGTGCATAGGCTATATACACTAAAAGAAGGGGATTTTTAAAAATATCTTTGCACTTCACACGAATGGAACTCTTGATCTCAAATGCTCACAGTGTCTTGGAAACTCCTCCTTTGCCAACTCCTTTTACCAATCACTTGATAAATGAAGTTTCAAACTTGAACTTGACTCAACTTTGCATGCATTTTTGCACTTCATGCAAAATAATATAATTGAGAGATAAGTGAGAGTTGAACCTTTGACCTCTTACACATTCAACAATTTGACCATCTCAACTATAGCTCTATTTGAAGTAAATTTTCAACAAGTATTATTTAACCAAATATTGTAGCCTTCAATAATAAAAATTTCACCCGGCAATCCCAATATGCAGCAATGAATTTTTTTATTACATAGCAATCAAATGATTTCCAACAAATTTTATATTAGAAAGGTTTACTAATTAGGTTTGATATGGGTTTGTTGCATTTCCCAATTCTCATAGATTTACCATCAAGCTTAATTAAGCTTATCGTTACTACTTGGTTATTTTAACCATGTTTGGTTTCCTTCTTTGTAGCTTCATTTGAGCTATTTATATGGCTCACATTGCAATGAATTCTTAATGCTTGTGGCTTCTCAATTAAATTTTAATGGTATTCAGGCTAGGAAAGAACCCTGCGAGGCAAGAAAGATTTTCGAGCACGAGGAAATGTGTGGAGAATCATGTACCCTAAGAAATCAGTCTGCATTCAAGAAATCTTTGTAATGTCCCCTTTAGGACATATTATGCAAATCTTAAAATTAACCACAAACCCTAACACCAACATAAGCAATTTCTGAATTTTATGTCAAACCCTAACCATAAAATTCAAAATTCTGAAAATACAAATTTAGGGCACCAGTTGCAATATTTTATTATTAAAAATACTTGTCAAAATTCCAGAATTATTACAGCCCACAAAATACCTTCAAATCTGACTTTTGCATGCAAATATAGGTCTGAAAAATTACAAATAAATACCAGCTGAATGTTTAACTAAAAATATATCAAAATCTCTAACAAGCTTCCCCAAAAACTGCAGATTTTGTCTCCCAAGTGGGTCGCCACCCTAGGGAAAACCTTCTAATTGGGTCGCTGACCTAAAAAGGCCCTGCAAAGAGGTTCGCCATCCTCCAAAGTGTCTCTAACAGCTACACCCCCTTCCAAAACCCTGCAAATTGTTGTGCTCCACAAGATGATGCCCTATAAACTACAAAGAATTCCAGTGAAGGTTGTCATCTTCAATGGAGATAAATCAAACAATTTGTGCTCAAACTCAAAATTTCAATTCATAAACATCATAACCTTTCAAAATGAACCTCCTTCCCCTTTTTATATCATTCTCTTTTAAAAGCCCTTCCAAAAGTTGCGTTCCACTTGGAGGGAATATTTGAACATTTTTAAAAGTACATGCCTTATAACTTCACTTAAGGACTAAACTAGCCCATGATCAAACAAACCCATTTTCAAGTCAAAATTAGAAAATATTTATCAAAATCATAGATTGAAATCTTGGCAATATCTCATTATTTCTCGACGTTTCTCACGGTATGACTGTTGGCTGAGAAACCGAGGGTTTCTTGTGAGACGAAAACCTGATTTTTTCGGCAATTTTCGCTAAGAAATCTCAATGATTTCTTGGCGAAAATTGTCGAGAAAATCCAATATCTCGACATCCGAAAAAAAAGCCAATGCATTAAAAAAGTTAAAAGGTAAAACCATTATCGCAATTTTCTTATTTGCTCATAAAGTGAACTGAGGATTTTATTATCGTGATTTTCTTGTGCCCTCATTCATCATTGTAGTTTGTATTTAAAGGCTCAAGCTGTAAGTTTTAGACTTTAGTATTTTATACTCAGCATTATAGTGAGGCAGTGCCTCATAATTCATTGTAGTTCGCCGCCGGATGCCATTAGTGGACTGTGCACAGCCAGCCAAGATTAAAAGTTTGAAGTTCGATTGACTGTTGAGACTTGACACTTCACAAGTTCACAGTTCACATTCACAGTAGCCCAGGCCCTGTATATGCTTTATAGTATAATAGTTATACTATATAGTATATACAGGTAAGTGGCATTGTGGTACTACTACTAGTAACAATATACAATATGAAAGATAATATGTATATTTGATGTTTCATGACTATGAGCATTGAAATTTGTAACTTTGTAGTTTGTACTTTGTACTTTAAGTTTATAGTTTGCAACTTTGTAGTATTGTTACTATTGTACTCTCTTTTCATCTCACATTGATAGAAAATATACATATGGGCCTATGGCATTCTCTACATTCATTTTACATGTCATTTAACAATGTTTTACATTTAATTTAACTTTATTTTATGAATTTATATGTTTTTTAAAATAGTGATAAAGTTGCCGAGAAATCCCTGAGATTCGAGATCCAGTTCAAATTTTGCCCTCCCAAGAAATCGTCAAGAACGAGATTTTGAACTATGATCAAAATTACCTTTTTACAACTTGAAAAAAAGAACCAAAGTTTCCCCTTCGATTTTTCTTTTCCTTAGCCTATGGTAAACAAGAAGAAAATAGGCCAAGAATCTTCAACCGCTTATATTTGAAAAGGGGACATGACAGTCCTCCCCTCTCAAAATTGCTTGTCCTCAAGCAATTGCAAGTTTGGATGTTGCAGAATGGCTGCCCCTTCCCAAGTAGCATCCGCAAGAGGCAAATCCTTCCAACGAACCAAGTACTCCATGATGTTTTAGTTCCTAAGTTTTCTTTCCCAAAATTCTATGATACAATCTAGAACCCAAATCAACTTGCCTTCATCAAGTGGCAGGAAATCAATGGAAGGAGTGATGTGCTGCCCAAGTGCCTTTTTGAGGCATGAAACATGAAATACATTATGAATTCAGCTACCTTCAGGCAGCTCTAGCTCATAAGTAACTTCTTCGACCCTCCTTAGAACTTTGTAGGGACCATAAAAGTGGGGTTTTAGCTTTTCTATTCCACTTTGCTTGATGGAAGATTATCTATATGGTTGCAATCTCAAAAATACCATGTCACCTACCTCAAAAGTTCTCTCTATCCAATGCTGGTCCGCATACAATTTCTATTGGTTTTGAGCATGCTGAAGATTTCTTTTGAGCTGCTCCAAAATTTCAAGGCTCTGTTGTACCAAATTCACAACCCCCGGCACTCTACTATCAGTTAAAATCAGATCTACAAAGGAGAAAGCATTATACCCATACAAGGCCTTGAAGGGTGACATACCAATTAACATGTGATATGACGTATTGTAGCAATACTCAGCCATGTACAACCACTTATTCCACGTTTGCTGTCCCGAAACATAAGGAGACATTTTGGAAGTAAAAGTCAAAGGTGGAATGCTCCCCCTGTTTGGGTCTGGAGCTTCTTTGGTTTTCACCCTTTGGTGCTTTCTCTGTTGTGGTGTCTTCTCATCCTTTCTTGTTCTATTTTCCTTTTGGTATGCTAATAGCATCTACAAATTGTAGTTTTCTATTTTTACTAATATGAAGTTATGAATTTTTTCCATGGGAAGAAAAAAGTCAACAGTGGAGTGGCTCAAGGAAGGGGATGAAAATGCAATTCTTCTCATCACACTATTGTTTCTCATAGATAATGGAATAGAACCAAAATACTTTAAGCCCATTCAGTGATTTTGGAAGGGTAGAAAGATAATTGTTTGCAAGGTAGTAAGCTTTTCTAAGTCTTCTGACAAAAGATTTGGATACAAACAAAGCTTAACAAGTTTTATTGAGATTCATTTCTAAGCTTGTAAATGATGACCAGGATAGCTCCCTTACGACCTCGGTTTTGGAAACAGATGTGCAAAAGACCCTACTAAATGTGAAAGGTGACAAGGCTCTAGGACTGGATGGGTTTCCGACTATTCTTCACTAGTTTTCGGACATTATGAAGATTGATTAAACATGTTGTAGAAAATGCAATGAGTGCCACTGATCCAACAACATTTGTGAATATGTAAATACCTTGTATGTATGTTGTAGATGATCACAATGTACATAGTCTTCAATGTAATATGTTGATACCACTTCCAAAGGGACATAAAAAAGACAAAATATGAGGCAAACAAAGAGTCATTTGTGTCTCTTTAACCATTTCTCCTTCCATCTGGGTTTCCAAGAAGAAAATGAAATCACTGATGTCGCTTCACCTCCTAAATGATGCTTAATCTATAAATAAGGGGCCTTATTTAATGTTTCGGCAATTCAAAGTAACAAGGAATTGTAGAGCAGCAAGCACAAAACATTGTAGGAGGTATAAGGAGTCATTCCAAAGCGAATTGTGCTTGTACTTGCTCACATATAAGCCATAACCACATCTTATATTTGCCTCTTTAAGCTCAATTAAAGCCATAAGGCCCCCATTTGTAACTTGGGAGCTAAGTTGTTTGGATATGGGTATGGGTACGTCTTAGATACGTTGGTACGCCATTTTTCAAAAACCTTGATTTGGATACGCCGTGGATACATCTGTTTATATATATATATAAACAATGCATACTTCTCATTTTTTTTGTAAAACACCTGAAAATACATAGTGTTTGTTCATTCATTGCTTCAAAATGCTCAAAGTAGTCATTGCAAATACGAATTTCAAAATTCAAATCGAGAATAAATCATGATTCATCTAGATTTGGGTTGTCCTCATATTCATAATCATGAATGTCACTCCCACTTGGACCACTCGTACCACTCCCACTAGCTCCACTGTCCACCCCTCATGTAAAATTCCCTTGATTGTCATTGACATCATCAACACAAATTAAATTCGACAAGCAAATAAAATATTAATAAATATAAAAATATCGATAAATATAAAAAAATGGATAAATAAATAAATAAATATTGATAAATATAAAAATATCGATAAATTTAAAGTATTAATAATATTAAGATATTATTTTATAAAGGAAAAATAAAATAAAAAATATGATTGATCTTTATGACATCCCTGTCTACACGTGATCAAATTAGCGAGTTATGACCTTTTTTTATATTACATGACGCGGTCAATGTATTGTCAAAACCTTACAATATTATATTATTAGTCTCCAAAGAGTAAGTTAGGGTTACGATAAGTCTGAGTAGAGTCATTGGCAATGTAGCATGGGATGATTGCAAGCCTCACAACTTTGCTTACGTTGCAGTTGATGGGAGATCCATCACTCAGCCCAGAGACCACTTCCCTATCAGGGAAAATGATGAAGTTGTGAGTAAATGAAAGTTGATGCAGCGATAGGATTCCAACGTCGGGCTCCTTCCTCGTGATTGCAATCCCTATGGCATTCGTGACGTACCCTCCTATGCAACACAGTAACAATACGACCCAATGATCCTTGGATGTAAATTTGGCATCCCATTTTAGGGTTTTTTTCGTTGTTTTCTTTGGCTGCATTTTATCCTAAACTTCGATGAATTTATCCGAACTTTCACGGCTTTAAAAAATGGCAACTTTCAAATTTTTAGGTTGAAAACCCTCTGGAGATGTCCGGAGACGTCCTAGATGTTTCCGGCACTGTTCCAGACGTCTTCGTACCCGAGACGTCTCCAGATAGGATTCATGGGGGGGAAGGGGCGTTTCCTGCAACACAGCTTGGGAGTATTCCCACATTGGGTTTCTCCAAGATAAATTCTTATGTTGTGAATATTCTCGTGTATGAGTGCATTTGAATTCGTTTCCTTTCATGTGGTTCATGGTAAGTGTCTTGGAATGAATGGTCTCTTAAAATGGAACAGTACTTTAAGCATTTAAAATTGAAGTAATGGCAGTAATTGTAGTTCATATTGGGTGTGCAGAAGATGTTTGCATATTCACACATTCTAATTCTGCATATTGGATGTATGGAACACTTGGGTGTTGTATCTCACATTTAAAATTAGCTTTGTATTTTATTTTTCAGTAGCAAATTCACTGAATCAACAACATGGTGTATCTTGTGAATTTCTAATGAGCATAGTCTTCACAGCTTTACAGATCGGCCAGTTGGACCATTCAAGCTAACGAGAGATGGAGAGATGGAGAGATGGAGTGAGGGATGGGTCATTGTGAATGATTTGATATTAAATACGCAGTTGATCCCTAGAATGATATTTGATAATAATACACCGCATAAATACTGCATGTTTAAAAATGTCATAGAAGATTCAAGAATATCAAAAGGGATCCTAAAGAAGAATAATACAACTTTCCTATATCTAATTCCGAAGAATAAATAAGCTAAGCAAATGAATGGCTTTGGATCAATATCTTTATGTAATATTATTTAAAAGTTGGTCTCAAAAGTTATTGCTAATAGACTAAAAGTCCTTGCCCTGTTGCTTTTGGATGAATAGGGAGGTTTAGTTGAACACAAACAAAATTTAGAAGGTATGGTTATCCTTGACAAACAAATTTACTCTATTTATGCTACTAGGAGGAACAAGATGCTACTAAAGTTAGATCTGAAGAAAGCCTATGATAGATTTTGTTGGTCCTTTCTTGTTTTGAACAAACCCACCAATACTTTTCTCATAATGACAAGATACAAAGCCAATGACTACAGTACCTGCATATACACCCCAATCAGAGATAAAAATAGCTTGGTATAAGTAGAGAACATCACTAAAACACATCTTTATCATCATAAGGCATCACTGATTTGGGACTCCTAACACCTCTATCTCTGTCATCCAACCAAATTAAAATAGCAAATAAACAACACAGAAAACTTCACAAAGTACATTTCATAAATTCCATTTTATCTTTCATCCCATCTCATTACAACTCATTTCACTTGGTTACCATCCCTTAAGAGAAAGTTAGCTAACCCATCACATAGCTAGCATAAGTCTTCATAGGCCTTCACAAATACCCAATCCCCAACTATCAGGGGTTTTCATCAATACCCAATCACCCATATCTCACAAGCTTTCATGGATTTTAATCATAGTTACCAAGTTCGGAAATCTGGATCCGTTCGGGAGGGCAAGAAAATCCGAAATCCGGAATTCTTGAAAAAGTTTGGAAAAATCAGATCCGGAATATATACAGATATATTTGTGAGCATAGTTTTATAAATATGCAAAACTGACAAATACAATGAAAAACATTAATAAAATAATATAAAATGTTAATATTATATCATATTTATGGTTTCTAGGCTTTTTTTGCTCAGAAAATGTTAAAAAAATATATATACAGGGCCAACTCGGACGAACTTATCCGGGCCGGTCAAAGCTACTAAAAAATCAAAGCTAAGGTCAGATCTGGTCAACACAGATGTTCATGTAACAGTCACTTTGCTGGTCAGGCAGTGCTTCCGTCCTCTTCTACCTCCATTTTTGTGTTGGGAACTGGAATTTCAATTAATTGGTCAAAATTGGCCATTAATTAACCTATTAATACTAATCAATGCAAGTCAAACAAGGATGATGTCATGTTGGTTGGTCCAGTGAGACATGTTTAAATGTAGAAAATTCAAATAATCCACACAGACTAACTAGGAAAGAAGAAAGTGGGGTTTCGACCAACTTTGGCTTGAATTTGACTTTGTTGTTGTCATGACAATAAATATGTTTAAAATAAATAAAATAATGAAATCGTAAATGATTAGATGATGCCATAAATGATTGAATGTCATAAATATCATAGAAGATGATGACTACCTTCCGGTAAGACCTGCAACAGTCTATGGGGCCTAATATAGGTTTACTTGACTTTCTTTATCATAATGGTTCTACTATCAAAGAGGCTGGAAATAAGGTTTCCAAAAGTTCTATGGTCTTCATGACTTAAAAGAGTTATTTTGAATGTTCGGTCTTCTTAAGGTATTTTAGGAGTTCCCCATCTTCCAATCTTGCTATGGAGGTCATGAAGGTACTTGACCATCGCTTTGCCTTTATTGGGAGTTGGTCTTGCTCAAGGAGGAGAATCAAGTAGGGAATGTTGTTTTTTTATTTTGAAACATTTACTATAAAGCGTTTCTGAAATTGTTCATTTTTTCTTCAGTTTTATGTTCTCTCAAGGAGGTGGAGAATGAGGAGAATTTTATATTGAGATGTCTCGTCTACTTTAAAATCCGAGAGGGGCTCCCTATCCATATTCTTTCACTATACTAATAAAAGGTGCATGTCCCTTTTTTATTGAGGATGTCACACTCATGTAGGATTTAATTCGGGACCCCTAGGAGCACCAAGTTGATTGCCTCCTTTCAGCCCATCTCATAGGTTGGAGTGGTTAAGCAACCCTTTGAACATTGTTGATTCACGCATTAATGGGCACATCTTAGTGATATGACGCTTTTCTTTGTGTACTGTTACTAGGGTGCCCCAATCCTCTCCCTCTCATTCAAGGCATCATGGATCTCCTTTGCTTTGGCATCAAAGGCCTTTTGGTTCTCCTTGCTTACACCCCTGGTCACGAGGACATGTACACATTAGTAGTTTTCTCTATATCATCGGTCTAGTGTGCTCAGAAAGGTTCTAGGGGAAGTACTTTACTTCCTCCTAGGATATTCCAACCCAACCCTCTTAGCCATGGACATTGTAAGGTCCCACATTGGCCCTTTCTTGATGGTGGAATTGAAGATAAAATAGTACCAATAAACCTATGCAGGAGAAGCAATGCTAACATAATCATAAAATATAACAGAATAGGAAAAATAGCATGCTCACATTGTACATGAGATTTAACATAGGAAAACCCTTTCAAAAAAATCCAACAAAACAACACACATTGTATTAACTCAACTGTTCACAAGGCAATACGGTATTTCTCCTTCGTTTGTTTAATCCTTGTGTGTGTGTGTGGGTGTGTGTGAAGCACATCACTGCTAAGCAGTATTACAATACAATTAGTATAAAACCATGGGCTTATAAGTTGTCCATACAATACCATGGGTATAAAACCATGGTTCATAAACCATGGGCCAAAACCACCTATATGCTGACCCAAATCCACCTATAAGACCCTCAGACCCCCATGTGTGGCAAGTGTACAATCTCTAAGGGGTGTAAATCATGCAAAGTAGACAACACGTTTCCAACAGCAATGATGTTGCCAATACCTCTTTCCCAAGCTTTGTTACAAATGCATTAGAATGTTGGTTTCTAGCCTTGTCGTCTAGCGCCAGTATTGGTGTTCAGTAGCTTTGTGCTTCACTACAAGGTCTTCCCCTCAAATGGCTATTTGGACTTGTACTTGAATAATATGCTTTGGGTTTTAACCACTTTGGGTTTACCCCCTCTAGTCATGTTTGCAAATTTACATGCTTATTCTTTTAGTGTTGTAGACTTTAGTTGCTTTCTAAAACATAGGGTTCTTTCTACCCTAGCACTTTTCTTTTAAACATGTACTTTCAAGTCCCATTCATCTATTTAGGTCATTAGTAGAAATTAATAAAATATCATTTCATTTCTCGAGATGTTACCACGCCCAACTTCACAACCATATAAGATTACTAGGGTTGCTAGTGTAATTCTCTAGAGCCAAGATCTCCTCCTTAAATTTGTATTCCAAACAGTAGTATGCTTTCCATCCTCTACTAATTATTTTCTCAGTGCAACAGTTCCAATTTTATATACAGTGGAAATCTAAACTAAGGTATTTATAGCATCGCAACTCTTCTAGTTCCTAGTTATTGTAGAAAAGACAAGGGCAAATGTTTCTTTTATGATCAATTATCATGATCTTAGTTTTATCTTTGTTCACCATCAGTCCTCAGTTCTTGCAGAAATGTATAAATGCTTGGATGATGTCATAATACAAGCACCTATGAAAATCATCTCCCCGTATATGACCATTAATTCAAGCATTTTCCCATCCATAATTAAATAAATCAAAATCAACCTTTGCCATTGGATAGACAAAATTCCACACATGTGGCTTACAAACCGAGCTCTAAGATGAATATAATTGAAAGCCATTTCAGATATCGATGGACCAGGCAAGATCAATCAACATTCCACTGTAAATAAAATAATATTATTGCTAGACCTAGCTTTGGATGAGGCTTGACTACTCTCAAATTCCAACTAAAACTCCCCATGGAATGGCTACCTTCTTTTATAAGCTAGAAGACAGTTCCAATGAAAATAATATTCAGACAAGTGTCAAAACTCGGTCACGGTAGCAACCTAATGCACTCTAATGAGTCTAATCATTTCTCTTGTTTGTTTGTTCTATAATGCCATGCAAACATGTGCTTTACAAAAAAGGTTGATCGCATGACAGCATTTTATCATAAATTGAAATGATCCATGTAATACCCAATTCCAGAACATAATAGGTGCATGTCACACAATCTACCCACAATGATCATGGATCATCCAAACACAGGATCAGGATCATACCAAAACTATTAATAATTAAACATACATGAAATTATTTCTACAGATATACCGAAAATAAAAAGTCTTTGTTTTATAGATTTCTGATGGAAGTAGCTGTTTTTAGATAAATATAGCTAGAATGGATTCATAGGATTTATTTTTGCATTTAAGGAGGGGAACTGGTAACTGGAAACAAAAATTTTCAAGGGCCATCATGTACGTGGTTTAACATAGTCCAAAAACTCGTGTACTTGGCAGCCCAAATTTTTGACTCCGACTCGGGACTCGATAACTTTATCACTACTTTAAAAAATATAAAAATTCATAAAACAAACTGAAATAACATGTAAAACACTGTTAAAAAGCATGAGAAATGAATGTAGAGAACACTGAATACGTAAAACTAAATCCCACTGAAAATGATCAATGAAGACTGAACTTGACCATTGAACTTGAACTATGAGTATGAACTTTGAAGTTTGAAGTTTTGAACAGTAATAATTAAGTCTAAAAGTCTGAAACTGAAAGTCTAAAATTTGAAAGACTAAAGTCTGAAACGATTTTGATTCTTGAAGTTTGAAACTTTGAGTTTGAACAAGGGTTTGTGCTTGACACTTGTTGTTGTAGACTGTAGTCTTGTAACACTGGACTGAAGTTGAAAGCTTCAATCACATTGTAATATAATACATTAACGGGCCATCTGGACTCTGTTCTAAAAACCGTGGGTACCCAGAGCAGTCACACAGCAACTTGCAAGCAAAAATGAAATCACGATTCAGGAAGATCTCTTTTCTAAATCAGAAAAGCAGAGTTATACAGGCAGAGAATCATCAAGCAGCATTAAAAATCGCAAAATCAGAGTTATAAGGCAGAAAATCATGAAATAATCAAGTGTAATGATGTCCTTTTTATTTTATGAAGGGCACTTAAAACCACAAGCCGAGTAGCAGACTCAGACTTGTGGTTTTTGGCAAGTAATTGCATTAATTACTTGTCAAAACTGCGAGTCTGGGCCTGCTACTCAGCTCATGGTATTCACACCGAGTAACCGTTTTGCTAAATTTTTCCAGTTTCCTGTGGTATTTAGAACAGAGCATAGTTATACTAAGTCATGGCAATTTGTCTTTTCATATTCTCTTCTTAACAACAAAAAGACACATTATGATGCAGACAGAAGCAGAGATACTATGAGGTTACACTAAAAACAAAATGGCTTGTGAGCATTTCCAGGGGAGGTGAAGTATAAACAATTCATTCATAAGAATTATGCAAAACATTCCCGATATACTCAATTTATGATACTATTCTATGCATATTCATTTTCGCTAATAATTCTTAAAGGGTAAGGAAATCCAATGCAACAAATACCTTGTAAAATTCGTAAGCAAATAATTGCACAGCACTGTACGGAATGACGCGTACCACCTGCATAATAGCAAGTCACCAGCAAGTAGTACTAAAATTAAGTTTACGGTGTCTAGTGCCCCATGAGGTATGCTATATGCTTTTACTTATAATCCAAGAAGAGGACAAAGTGCTAAATTATAATGTTATGTATAACGAGCTTTTAAATTTAATTAAAATACCTGAGGGAGGTTCCCTTTCCAGTAACCTTTAATTCCTTCTTCATTTCCAATCCTTCCAATAGCCTAGAACCGAACTCATGGAACATCCATTACTTTTAAGAATTACAAAACTTATCCATTGGGAATGTAAAATAGCATGGCAAAGCATGAACTAAGATATTCATCAGTTGATTCAATAATCATTTAAGCATATATTTTGAATCTCTTCCAATAGACCCATTTCAATACCATTATTCGTCATAACAAAGTATTACCAAACATGTGTGCTTTCCATTTCCACAACATTTCTCAACTGTCTTGGAATTCCATATAAATATGGTGCTCTCTTTTCAATCTAAGAATTTTCTAGTTTACTTTTCTCAAGCATTTGTTGAAATTTAATTTCCATTCTTCATATACATATATTACTCTGAACGATATTTTCTGATTGGAAAGATGTAACAAGATAAGGATGATAACAGAAAACTGAAAGAAAAGGCCAAAATGGAAGATTAAAAAGGCTAAAAGACTTGACACTTAAAATTTTAATTAATTGTTCAACGTTTTTAGAAGCCAAAATGACCCATCAGACCAGAATCATATAGTCATTCTCTTCCTTGTGTCTACAAGAAGTCAAACATGACAAACAATATATGTGCTTCAAGCAAGGCAGGCGACTGAGAAAAAACCATCGTTGACAACTGTTTCAGTACAACATATGTATTTAAGATTAGATTTGCTAACGAAAGATACATAGGTTATGTAAGAAATTAGCAATCCAATGGAAAAGCTGTAACAAAACAGATAGGGTAGGTAATATCAAATATGAATCTAGCAATGGTCTGACAAGTGAATTTTCTAATGAAAAAATACAGCTAGTTGGAGCAAAACATGAGAATACTCCTTCAAAATGTTAAATTTTTTTTCAGAGTTTATGCTCTAAGGTACCTTCTCCAAAAGTTGGTTACAGCTTATCTGATTGTTACCATCGAAATTTCAGTCTGGTGGATGGAACTTCCCTTATTTTTCCACGGATTACAGGCATAATCCTATTAGTTCTATGATGAAATGTCTAAGATGGATCCTAAGTGACCCCGACATCAATGCTTAGACAGGAAATCATTGTGCCTAAAATAAGTCTTGCAATATTATTAGATTTTATTCTTTGGTTTTACCACAATAAAGTTTGTAGAGATTTAAAAAAAAACCACCTCCAACATCAAGAAGTTCACAAGGTTTTAGATGGTTTAGCAAACAAGGTTATTTTGGGCAACCAAAGCAGAAAACATCAGTAAAGATATACGCAGCTGAAGTAGGTTTAAGTAAAGCATTATAAATTCATCCAAAACTATAATGCAGCTTCAACAACAAAACAATGCCATAGTGCTATAAATATGAGCATGCCTAGCAGGCTAATTTGCTTACGAGTGTGGCAGACTCTGAGAATTAACATAGAATAATAAATAAAGGTATGGAACATATATTTCAGGGTAACAAAAGGCCATGGGGGAATGTAGCATACCTCAATGAAACCAATCCCCTTCCGTGCACTTCCTTGTGTTGCTCTAATTCCATGTGTCTGAAAAGAAATAATACACAAGCTAATGCTTCAGATATGTGATGTCCCAGCCTCAAAATACAGCCATATAAAAAAAAATGCTAAACTATATACGTTGTGATTATGCATTTATGTGCGGACAGCAAACTATCAGAGCCACGTGACTAAGTGAGAAGTAAGGGTTTAATTATCAGATTGGTAAGAGACATCTGTAAGAGAACTCAAACATTGTTACATGAGTTAAACGACATCAATATAAGCTTGAAGATAACAAAATTGTCATGTCCAACAACATGGATAAATCCAATGAGCCAAATGTATGTACAATGGTCCCATGTACAATCTATATGCAAATACCACTGACAGTTTACACAATATAGGATGCCACCAACTGGCAAACACGACAGGTAAAAATAAAGTGAAGTCTCCATCAGAGAGGGAGCTTCAGTAAGCATAGGTCCCCTTCTTTGACAAAACAAATCCATTTACTCTTTTAGTACCTGAAGCTTTATATCGTTAAGCAAGTCAAATCTTTACTCAGTGAAGCACGATGAGGCATTTGACGATTTTCCTGAAGTCGGAGACCACCAAAGTAGTTGCATGCAAACCTAGGGCAACAGCATGATGAACCAAAAAGCCTCCAGAACCAATTGTTAAGAACTGTGATTTTTTTTTTTTAAATCATTAATAGTATTCAAACAACCAGGTAAACATATGTTTTTACTAGCATTGAATGCTGGATTTATTGGAGATTAGAAGCGTAAAGCTAAGGAAATTGGCATTGGCCATGAAAGCCTAGTTTGCTCCCAAGCTTGCTCAACCTATGTGGCCTTGAAAATAGATACAAAACTACACCAAAATGACAGCTAGTTACCAATGGAACCTTGGCTCAGCGGTAAGGTATTCCACAGGCATTCCATTTTAGCCGTGGTCTGCCTAACTCAAATGACAAGAGAAACAATAGGATAAGGCCAGGTTCAAAAGCTGAGTAAACATGACAAAACAGATACCAGACCTGGCATTAAGCCAAAGGAAGTCCACGTTATGTGATGCAGTCCCTCTGTTTGTGTGTTTCTATAAGCTTCCAAACAAATAGAAAGCGAAGATTTTATATAATAACAGAATTGAAGTATTTATCACCTATTTAAAACTTACTTGACTAATTCGATATCTGCAGTCAATGTTCTACCTACCTGCATTAAAAGCTTGATTCTGTCAAGAGGTGCGGTAACAGTCTTAGCAGCAGCACCGGCAGCTGCACCTGCAATAAACAATGACAACTCTTTGGGAACAAAGGCCAACAATGCCAGTGGGTGTTTCGTGAATTGCTCAAATGAAGGATTATGCCATCTGGCATCCTTCACATCTGGTTTGCTCCCTGCAATGCTCATACTTACTGATGATTTGTCCTTAACAGATACAGTCTCAGACAAAGAAGCCCAGCATGCCCCTCTTCCTTTCCTTGGCCTTCCCTCAATACCCACGTGAATAAACTCCATTCTCTTCCAATGATGAACCGCACCCACATCCTCATTCCCATCATTGAGACTTTTGATCTCTCTGAACAACAATTTAGCCCTGCAGGATGGAGCCTCATGAGTATGGGTATGGGACTCTTTCATTACACCCCAAAACCAACAGGGCTTAACTAACTCCTCAAAAATTGAATATTTTTCAATCCACAGTGAGGTTTATCCTTCAGCGACGGCAATCAGAATTTATAGAAGGGAGAGCAACGGCCATGTGGGTATGGGAAATCCAAGTCCCATTTTATTGGGTTTGGTCGATGGGGTTTAAAAAGAATGTGAATAATAACTAGTGACATTAGAATTTGAGCTTTCATTCCTGGTCATTCAAGACTGGTGGAGGGGAACGTTCATTAAAGCCCTCTTGCCTTTATTCTCATCCTATGTTCAAACACTGAATCCTGTTATAAAGGAGCTCCACACCGTTGGATTCAATGGATAATAAGTCTTTGCATGTCAGACAATATCGTCTTAGCAAAGAGCTTCACAACTATTAATGTGGGTCTACTCCCAGCAACGACTAAATTTGATGGCCGTATGGCCGTATTTATGTTTTTAAGCTGTAAAATATGATGACTTTTATTTTAATGAGACCGTATTTAGATTAAACGAAAAAAATTAGGCAGAAAAAATTATAAAGAGTTTCACTAATGATAATATTGTTTACACACTTAAATAGTAGTACTTGCAGAGCGAAATAATATTGTAATCCTCTCAACCCATTAATTTGAATTAGAATTTGTGCATTTAATTAAAATAAATGATTTTTTAGTTTCAACATTATGTTTTGAAGATTATGTTATTTTTATTTTTATTTTTATTTTTTATTTTTTATTTTTTTTTAAGAAGGGGTAAAAACTTTATTAAACTTAAAACATCAGATTACAAAAGCGTCCAAACAGCATATAAGACAAGCAAACTAAAAATAACAGCTTCAAACCTCAATTCTATCAAAATCTTCAGCAAGAATGGGTTTCAGTTTTTGACATAAATCCCCAGGGAGCTGCTCCCATTCATCCGCCTTGCGGCCATCTCCCTCTTCCAACGCCCATTTCGCCAAACAATCAGCTGCCCTATTCCACTCTCATGGAATGTGGGCATAGGATACCGACTCCATGCAAGAACTCCCCTGTAAAATTTGTTGCACTATCGTGGCCAACTGCCAGCTCACATCAGAAATTTTCCTTTCCAGGATCAAGTTAATCAGGATCTGAGAATCAGCTTCACAGATCACCCTCTTCCAACCCAAAGCATAAGCTCTCCTCAAAGCATATAGGATAGCCAAACCTTCCATCTTATTAACCGTCTGCACTCCTTGGTATGCCGAGAAAATAAAAACCACAGATCTCGAAAAATCCCTAGCAATCCCACCAATCCCAGCTGCCCCTGGGTTGCCCTTGGACGACTCATCCGTATTAATTTTCAAAAGCCCAACAGGTGGAGGCGTCCACTTCCCCAACCGTTGAACTTTTCACTACCCATGCGTACCACGTCTGACACAAGCCGAGATCGGAGATAACTCTCTTATGCCAAATCATTCCAGCACCTCAGCGTCCCCTTTCTTCAATGGCAGCATAACCTCGCTCTTCGCTTCAATAGATTCCTGGATCATTCCCTTAATTCTGCTCCAGACCTACTGAGTCGCCAATTTTCCCCCCTTAAAAATCCTCCGATTTCTTTCCAGCCAAACTTGCTAGAGCAGGAAAATAGGACCAGCGTACCATGCATCCTGCAAGAAGGAAGTCGAAGAAGGGGGATGGCCCACTCTAGACCAAAAATCTGCCAAAGAGACAGCATGGGTGCACTAGCACCACCACGCGTCCCACCAAAAGTGCCACAGTTGAAGAGTGAAGGGACAGCAAAAGAAAATGTGAGAGGAGTCTTTCTCCTCTCTATTGCAGATCACACACCTCGAAAGCCCAGCAAATCCTCAGTTCTGAATATTGTCCCCTGTCAAACATTTGTTCCACACTAAAGTACATGTAAAACAGTTACACTTCGGCCATGAGAAACCATTCCAAACTTTCTTCCACCACTAAACTTCCCCTCTTATCCTCATACTGCTGGGAAATCAACTCCTGAAAGCCATAGAACACCGTATACTTCCCCTTGGGGTTCGGGGACTAGGCTAACACATCGTTGTCCATAAGTGCATTGCAACTACGTCGGGACAAAATATTCTGCAGGTCCGTGCACTCTGCCTCCAAACCAAGATTATGTTATTTAACAAAAAAGAAATTAATTAATTTTTTGATATGTGATTGGTTAGAGGGCTTTGACAAGATTATATACCTAAGAAAATTGCTCCATTTTCAATTTTAAAAAAAGAAATAATTGACACTAGCCAATGAAATCACACCAAATACTAAAATTAAACATAAACTATAGTCTATGAAAAAACAAGCAATGACAATGACAAGTATGTGTACTTTATTATCATTAAAAACATAGAAGTGTCAGGAATGGTATTTTCTTGTGTATATTATTGTATGCTTTAACTGAGGGATAGTTGATTTTAATGTTGAGTTTGTTGCATGCTCTCTAAATCATCCTCCACTTGGTAGATAAACACTTGGTTAAATTTAGCAATTACAAACCCCTATCAATTCTACATGCCTTCTCTACCATTTCATGTGTACTTGTTCTAACTAACTCTAGAGCGAATCACATAGCTCATCCTCCACAAACAACTATTGGTAGTATAGACTAATCTCAAGAAATGATTCGCGATTGTAAATGTTGAATTATCATCGTTGCAATGTGTGCATGGGCAAAACAACAAGGTGGCAATTCCTTTCATGTCTTCAGATGATATTACAGCATTCTAAAATTTACCGACTTGCTTTGGTCCATTCGGTGTAGCATGGCTTTTGGATGATCTAAAGAATCATTCTAAACATTCAAATTGTTGTAATGATTGCAAGGAATATATATTTTAGAGAACACATAAAAGTAAGTATTGTTTGAAAAGCCATATAGGTAGCAAAACCCCACAAACCTTGAAAATCTTTCTGAGCTTTCATTAGATATTAAAGAATTTGCTCTTTTCCTAGAACCTTGCACACGAATTGGTGTCATATAATCAAAGTGCATTTGTCTAGTAATTAAACCCTGTCGAAAAAAAAAAGACAGTTAAGTTTTTACAAGGCCAATCATTCATCATGGACATTGGACATAAAAAGTGTCCCAAAATATTACATTTAGGTATGGGAAAAGATCTTTACCACTTCTATGAATTTGCTTGAAACATGGAAGAGTGGCTTGAGATCATCATGATGAACACATAAATTAATGTAAAAAAACTCATTACAGGTTAGTAACATGCCTATAAATAGGAACGATCTCCTCCTCTCCAAGATTATTGCTCATAGTACTCAGCCAAAGAACAAAAAATTCTCCTAAAACCTTTTATTTAGCATAAGCCACAAATATGCCAGCAAGGTGAATTGATTTGTTGGTTGCATCTGTGGAATGGCGTCCTTGTTTGAAAATGGAACCATGCCCAAATTAAGCACTTGGAGTCCCATTCATATGGCTTAGCAATGCCCTCCTTTTGTATTGGCATTGTGTAATTATAATTGAGGTGTTGTTGAGAATGCTTAGACAATTGTTAACTAATTTTAGTTTTAGTAGTGGCAGCGTGACACCACCGCATTATAAAAAAAGGGTCCAAGATATTCACTTCACATGTTTTAAAATTAGGCCAAAAATAATTTAATTTATAATTTACATTCTAATGTTGGAAAAACATCCACACAGGGCTACAAAAAGGGGACAAGTAGTTGTTTAGTCAAAGGAGGTCACTATAAATAATGACGACTTCAACTTCATAAATTTGGTATTGTTTTACAACATTTTCAATCTTCTTTTTAGTTTATTACTTTCAATTTTCTATGAAGATTGCATGAGTTCTTTATATGTATCATTATTTTTGTTAATTATTTTAACATTTGTACAAGAGGGCACAAGTGGGAGGATTGCACAACAATGCATTAATTTGCTTAAATCCATATCTATAGAGCATTAGTATATATTCCTCGTTGTATTGATTTTTAAAATATCAGGTTTAGGTAACTTAAACATAAATTAATGTAAAAATTAATTTGTCATGTGCAAGTTGTATGCTTTCATTATCACCTTCCTTATTTTATCCTCCTCCAAAATTTTATCCCTTATAAATACCACATGTATTTAGCACATGGCACTCTTACTCCTCTGAACTACATGTACTAAAGCTGCATCATGGCTCTTATTCTTGGTTTCATTCCTTTCTTTTTAATAAAGTGCTTCATGGTTAATAATTTGTTATACACACCTAATTATATTTATTTTATAGAATTCATAATATATATATATATATATATATATATATATATATATATATATATATATATATATATAGTGGGGCCGAAATCAAATGGAAAGACAACATACTTATAGCTTATATAAAATTTAGTTCTCACACATTAAAACGTGAGAGGGAAATGGGTGACCCTAATATATAATGAATAATGAGAACAAAGGATATGTTTATTTTTTTTGTTGATATGCCCAAAGACATTACATGGAATCATTGACTTACATAAAATGTTGGCATCTCTGCCCATATGTTTGCTCTTCACCACATGAACAATAGAAATAAAGAAACACTTCATCTTAGAATGTCCAGCGACAATAACATCCAAGTCAAGTACAGATAAACATTAAGAGTGGACACCACATTGGAGCTATTTAAAAGGATGAGAATAAAAGTTTTGGGAAAGATAATCAATAGAAGAATAACATGAGTGATCTCTTCCATGGGACTTCACTATATTTTGTCAAATAGATGTTTATAATATTATTGTTCTATTTAAATTTTAGAATAAGAATTTCATCCACTAAATGAAATTTTAAGTAAACACTTCTTAATGGTTCAATAGCATTAGTTTAATTGGTTGGTGGTCTTCTTATTATAAAAGCCATCTTATATGATTATGTTTTGCATGAATGGAGAGATATATTCTTATTATTAGATGGGATGTTGTTTGATGGAATTTATCACCCCTTAGTGATTGTAATTGAACCTTTCCCAACCCTTTCAAGGGTTTCAAATATAATCTAGAAGGGTAAGTGCATGAAGTTGGAGGACAATTCCGTGGACTTTTTTCATAACACGATTGTGTTATTTAAATTATGACTCGGTAATTACTGAGCCATAACGCAATCGCATTAATGTAAAACATGATCGCGTTAATAGATAATGTGATCGCGTTAATAGATAATGTGATCACATTATTGTAAAAATAATAACGTGATCACGTTCTTGTTGTTTTTCACATTAAAGCATGTGAACATGGACATGGAGTAAATATTGTTTAATAGATAACGTGATCACGCTATTATAAAAGTAATAACGTGATCACGTTCTTGTTATTTTGCACATAAAAGTATTTGGACATGCACATGAAGCCAATATTCGTTGGAAGCTTATATTTACTACTCTAAATGTTAAGTATAAGGAAATAAATGTTAAGTATAAACTGATCTCAAGAAATGATTCTCGATTGTAAATGTTAAATTATCATTGTTGCATTGTGTGCTTGGGTAAAACAACAAGGTGGTAATTCCTTATGTGTCTTCAAATGATATTCTAGCATTCTGAAATTTACCGACTTGCTCCAGTCCATTCGGTGTAGCAGGCCTTTTGGATGATCTAAAGAAACATTCTAAACCTTCAAATAGTTGCAATGATTGCAAGGAATATATATTTTAGAAAACACATAAAAGTAAGTATTGTTTGAAAAGGCATATAGGTAGCAAAACCCCACAAACCTTGAAATTTTTTTTGAGCTTTCATTAGATATCAAAGAATTCGCTCTTTTCCTGGAACCTTGCACATGAATAGGTGTCGTATAATCAAAGTGCATTTGTCTAGTAATTAAAAACTGTTGAAAAATAAAAAAGACAGTTAAATTTTTACAGGGATAATCATTCATCGTGGATATTGGACATAGAAAGTGCCCCAAAATATTACATTTAGGTATGGGAACAAATCTTTACCACTTCTCTGAATTTGCTTGAAACATGGAAGAGTGGCTTGAGCTTATCATGATGAACACATAAATTAATGTAAAAAAAACTCAAAACATGTTAGTAACATGACTATAAAGAGGAACGATCTCATCCTCTCCAAGATTATTGCACACAATACTCAGCCAAACAACAAAAATTTCTCCCAAAACATTTTATTTAGCAAAAGCCACAAATATGCCAACAAGGTGAATTGTTTTGTTGGTTGCATCTATGGAATGGTGTCCTTGTTTAAAAATGGAACCATGCCCAAATTAAGCACTTGGAGGCCCATTCATATGGCTTAGCAATGCCCTCCTTTTGCATTGGTAATGTGTAATTATAATTGAGGTGTTGTTGAGAATGCTTGGACAATTGTTAACTAATTTTAGTTTTAGTAGTGGCAGCATGACACCACTGCATTATGAAAAAAGGGTCTAAGATATTCACTTCACGTGTTTTAAAAGTAGTCTAAAAATAATTTAATTTGTAATTTACATTCTAATGTTGGAAAAACATCTGCATGGGGCCATGAAAAGGGGACAGGTAGTTGTTTAGTCAAAGGAGGTCATTATAAATAATGAAGACTTTAACTTTATAAATTTGGTACTATTTTACAACATTTTCAACCATGTTTTTAGTTTATTACTTCAATTTTGTATGAAGATTACAAGGGTTATTTATATGTATCATTATTTTTGTTAATTATTTTAACGTTTGTACAAGAGAGCACAAGTGGGAGGATTACACAACAGTGCATTAGTTTTCTTAAATCTATATCTATCGAGCATTTAGTATATATTCCTATCTGTATTAATTGAAAAAATATTAGGTTTAGGTAACCAAAACATAAATTAATTTGTCATTTGTAAGTTATATGCTTTCATTCTCACGTTCCTTATTTTATCCTCTTCCAAAATTTTATCCCTTATAACTATTGCATGTATTTAGCACAAGGCACTCTTACTCCTCTGGACTGTAGGTACTAAAGCCACATCATGGCTCTTATTCTTGGTTTTATTCCTTTCTTTTTAATAAAGTGTTTCATGGTTAATATTTTGCTATAGACACCTAATTATATTTATCTTATAGAAATCATAAAAAATATATATAGAGGGGCCGAAATCAAATGGAAAGACAAGATACTTATAGTTTATATAAAATTTAGCTCTCACACATTAAAATGTGAGAGGGAAATCGCTAACCCTAATGAATAAGGAATAATGAGAACAAAGGATATGTTTTTTTTTTTTTTTTGATATGCCCAAAGACATTACATGGAATCATTGACTTACATAAAATGTCAGCATGTCTGCCCATATGTTTGTTCTTCACCACATGAGCAATAGAAACAAAGAAACACTTCATCCTAGAATGTCTATCTATAATAACACCCAAGTCAAGTACACATAAACATTAAGCGTGGACAACATATAGGAGCTATTTAAAAGGTTGTGAATAAAAGTTTTGGGAAAGATAATTAATAAAAGAATAACATAAGTGATCTCTTCCATGGGACTTCACTATATTCCATCAAATATATGTCTATAATATTATTGTTCTATTTACATTTTAGAAGAAGAATTTCATCCACTGAATGAAATTTTTAAGTAAACACTTCTTAATGGTTCAATATCATTAGTTTAATTGGTTGGTGGTCTTCTTATTATACAAGTCATCTTATATAATTATGTTTTGCAGGAATGGAGAGATATATTTTTATTCTTAGATGTGATGTTGTTTGTAGGAACTTATCATCCCTTAGTGATCAAAATTGAACCTTTCCCAACCCTTTCAAGGGTTTCAAATACATTCTAAAAGGGTAAGTGCATGGAGTTAGAGGACAATTATGTGGACATTTTCTATAACGCGATCACATTATTTAAATTATGGCTCAGAAATTATTGAGCCATAATGCGATCATTTTAATGCATAACATGATCACGTTAATAGATAACATGATCACATTATTGTAAAAACAATAACATGATCACATTCTTATTCTTTTTTACATTAAATCATGTGAACATGTACATGAAGTGAATATTGGTTAATAAATAATGTGATCTCACCATTATAAAAGCAATAACACGATCAAGTTCCTGTTATTTTGTACATAAAAGCATGTAGACATACACATGAAGCCAATCTTGGTTGGAAGCTTATATTTACTACTCTAAATGTTTAGTATAAGTTTTACAAAATGTATTGTTTTTGATAAAGTAAGGTGGAAAACTAGGGGCCGAACCCTTTACAAAGCAAAGACAAGAAGGCGATCAAACAAAATAAGCCTTCTGAGGAGAGACAGCACTAGCAGAGTACCAACAGACATAGAAACAAAATAAACAAGAAATGAAAAGATGAGAGTCAGAGAGGTCTCTCCTTACATAGCCATTGATTTGAGAAGATCATTCAGTTTCTTAGTATTCTCTGCATTGACAGCAGGCCCAGTATTACCCACTTCTTTCAGCATAGACGTGTTCAGAAGAATTGTATTCCAAAGCCCATTGGTGAAGTTCTGCGCCAACTTCTGAATACGATCCTTCAAGGCCTCAATTTTAGATTTCCATCCAATCTCATTCTCTATTTCCTCACCAGATTCCTTGACATACATTTCCCTTTTTTGACAGTGGTATCCGTAATGTCAGCACCCTCCTCCTCAGTAACCTCAAATTCCCTAGTCTCCTGCTTCCCTTCAGTGTCCTCAAAAATTTCTTGGATTTCCAATTCCTTAGACTCTTCCTCCTAGGTTGATTCCTCCGAAGCGCTCTCCAAAAATTCAATAAGTCTGGCTTTATGGGTGGGTTTACCAGCAATTTGCCCTGACCTTCAGAATCCAAAGGAGGAGCCCTCCTTATTAACCTTAGAAGACTTATAAGGTTTACCACCTTGACCCCCTGTGGCCCTACCAGGATTTTTGTGGGTCGTCTCGGTAGTCCCCCTAATATTCTCTTCCTCCGCATCAATCTTCCTCTTCTTACCTTTCTTGCTCACAAAGGAGCCTGGGGTGGCAGCAGGGGTCTCTTATGGGGTGGAGAAAGATACATCTTTAGATTTGGTACGAGCAGGGGAAAAACAGGATTCATCGATGGCATCACCAGACAATGGATTAGAGGGAATATCTCCACTATCAACTCTGATAGTCTTGGACGGCTCTAGGGCTTAATGAAAATTATATAAACAGAAAATAAGGCCCTAGTGTAGGGGAATAGGGTTCACATCCAGATTTTTAGACATTTTTGCTCTCACCCTAAGGACAGAATGTTCTAAAGAGGAGAGCAGATAAAAAGGAAAACTAATGAGAGCATTGCACCTGAAGTGATTTAAAAGAGGGAGATGGTAATTATAAAACCTAGTAAATCATCCTTCAAGTGTGAAGTACTTCATGAGAATGAAGCACACTCTGTCCCATGGCTCAAGTAGTTTAGCACGCTCGAATCCTCCTTGATAAGGGATGAGTTCCTTGCCTTCTCCCAGGAATAATTTATGGCTTACAAGATCCATAATTTTTGTTTTCTTTTGAAGCTTTATCCCCTGCATGGTCATTCATGTAGCCATAGCAATCACCTTTTCAAAGATCTCAAAACTGATTCTGCCAACAGTGACATGCGTATTTAACCATGACCTCACAAATTGCTCGAACAAGTTTTCATTGAATCCATTAAGCCTTTCCAGATATGGGCTAATTCCCCCTTCTTTACAGTAATGCCAAACCCGAGGATTATCTTTGAATTCACAATAGGAGATTGGTTCTGTTCAAATATGATCTCCTCCCATTTTGGATTTGCAGACCCAACCCGTGGAGTTCCTAAATTCAACCTTCAGCCTTGAAGTGGTTACAAACCCTTGCTCTCACTGATTTATAATGAAAATGTAATGGCTCATAATTTGAAATACCATACCGAGATGACATTGGCTACTCCCATGCTTGTAAATCATGTCCCATAGATATTCATAATGAGACCCACGTACCTTAACCTCTTGATACAATAAATCATGAATGATTGTCAAGAGAATACAATAATTAACAAGTTTCGAGATCCATGAGGGCCCCCTCCAAATGGACCTCCTCCAAAAGCTAATCTTCTCATTAGTTTGAATCATCCTTGACAATTTATCTCCTTTTGAATAATATCCCTAATGTTTAAAGGAATATGAACAACTTGGCACCATACCTGCCAATCTGATAATTGCTGACCAAGATTGGCACATGCATCAACAACATTATTTCCCTCTCTGTAAATATGGGAAATCTCCACTCCGAAGAACTTTTGCAAAAGCAATTAGATATCCCTAATGATGCATTTTAGCTTAATTCCCACCTTCGATGCTTTATTAACAAGATCTATGACCATTTTAGAGTCTCCTTGTATGCTCAAGTTCCTTATTCTTAGGGATATAGCCAATTTTACCCCCCATAGGAGAGCCATTGCTTTAGCATAGTTATTGCTCTGGAATCCTATTCCACTAGAATATATAGCGATCATCCATCCTTTATCATTTCTTATAATTCCTCCTCCACTAGCTTTACCATCAGACTTGGATGCTCCATCAAAGTTGAGTTTCATCCAGTTAGGCTTTGGGGGAATCCATTTAGTATTTAGTCTCTGTAGAATTTTGGAGTTGTTATAATTAGGGATCTAGTTTAAAACCTTCCATTTAGCTGCAATTCGATTTTCAACTTGAGATAGGGGTTTCTCCGCAAAACGAATATGGGCAGTGGTGACACTTTCCATAAGAGTCTTAACAAAGGGATGAAACACCTGAGATGCATTTCTAGCAGTGTCTTTGAAAATTATGTGGTTGCGCTCTTTCCATAAACTCCAACTCAAATAGGGTAGAGTTTTATTCCATAATTCCATAATCCAAGGATGTGTAAAGGTTAGATTCCAGCTAAGGATTACTTCTTTAAGGTCATAATATAGACCTATTCAATACCAAAGTATTTAGAATTATGCCCCATAATTCCTGGGCAAAATCACAGTGAATGAAGAGGTGTGAAACTGTTTCCTCTTTTGAACCACATAAACATCTGTTAACCAGGGTAAATCCTCTCTTTTGAAAGTTGTCTTGTGTTAATATTTTGTTATGAGCAACAACCCACTAGAACATATTAAATTTTGGAATAAGTTTATAATTCCAAACCTTTTTCCATACATCCTTATTCTAAGTCTCAGGAATCAGTAGATGATAAACAAACTTGACAGAAAATGATCCATTCTTATCTGGCCACTAGTACTGTTCATCTTCACAGGGGAAGAGAGGGATTTTGGTCCCCTGCATCCACTGTTGAATCTCCCAAACTCTAGGGAAAAGCTCAGGCCGATGATCACAACATTCCGATAAAGTTTTTCGGCTCTGCATACCATTGTTATTATCCATGTAATCACTGACCCTATCTCCAAAAAATTGAGTAGCCAAGTCAGCAATCTCTCCATAGTTTCTTTGTGTGATGAGATCCTTGTCCTTTAACCAAATATCATCCCAAAATTTAATATGCCAGCCATTTCCTAGTTTCCATCTAATTCCTTGCTTAAGAAGGCTTCTGCTTTTTAACATTTTATTCCATATCATAGATCCTTGGGGTAACCCCCTCTGTTGAAGAAAGTTGGAATCATCAGTGCTATGCATATATTTAGCATACATTATTTCCCCCCAATAATTATTTTTATGGATCAGGTTCCAATTAATTTTTGAGAGAAGGGCTTTGTTCATGTTCCTGATAGACCTAATATTGAGGCCACCATGTGATTTTGGAAGACACACTTTTTCCCATCTGACTAAAGACATTCTCTGTTTATCTTCTAGCCCCATCCATAAAAATTTTCTTTGAATCTATTCTAGTTTGTCAGCAAAATACGTAGGAATTTAAAAGAGAGACAGGAAGTATGTAGGAATCCCTTGCAAAGAGGCCCGAAGAAGTTGCAGTTTACTAGCACTGCTGAGGAGTTTCCCTTTCCAACCAAGAAGTTTCCTCTGAGTTCTTTCCAAAATTCCATTCCAAAAGCCAAGAGATACCTCTTTGACTGTGAGGGGGAGGCCTAGGTAGGTAGCTGGTATAATAGCTTCAACACATTCCAATATATCAATGATTATTTGTCTAAGGTCATTAGGAGTATTAAAGAAATACACATTGATTTTTTGGAGATTTATACTTTGCCCAGACTTTATGGCATAATATTTAAAATATTCTTCCATCTTCTAGCTTCAATCACCGAGGAGATGCCAAAAAAGATGGTATCATCCACAAACTGCTGCACCGCCACAGGGTAAAGGGAGGAGGCAGGTTTTATGCCCACTAGATTTTTTGAGACTATATCTGCTTGTATGTATCTTGCCAGTGCCTTTGCCATTATGATGAATAAGTACTAGGAGAGAGGATCCCCCTGGTGGATTCCTCTCAAAGATGAGAAAAACCCTCTAGGTACACCATTAACCAGAACCAAAAAATTTGCAGAAGAGACAACGTTCCATATCAAGCAAGACATTTTATCATTAAACCCTAATTTTTTGATGACTTGGAACAGAAAGGTCCATGAGACCCTATCATATGCTTTAGAAATATCTAGCTTAAGAGCCATACCAGGGATTCTGCTCTTGTCCATGGAGTGAATAGTCTCATGTGTGGTGATCACAGCATCAAGAATCTGCCTGCCTAGGATGAAGCCTTTTTGTGCAGGGGAAATAAGTTTGTCTAATAAAGGTTGAATCCTCATAACCAGCACTTTAGTGCATAGCTTATAAATAGTGTTGCGTAGACTAGTGGGTCTGAAATCCATAAGGTGTGTGGGTTGTGACTTTTTAGGAATAAGTACTATGAAAATATTATTAGCTTGTTTCAAAAGTTTCCCTGATTTGAAAAAGTCATGAACAACAACAATAAGATCCACTCCTACTATCTCCCAATATTCCTGAAAGAATATAGGAGGGGAGCCATCAAGACCCGGAGCTCTGAATGCACCCATGGAAAATAAAATAGCACAGACTTCCTCCTTGGATATAGGCTTTAGCATCTCCAGATTATCTTTTTCAATTATCAAACAGGGGATTTTATCAATGAATTGGTTCATAGGTCTATCATTCCCATCATCATTGTTTTCTTTAGTGAGCAAATTCTGCAAGAAAGCCCTGGCTTGTTCCCCTATCTCATTATCTTCTATTATAATGTCACCATTATCCAAACATAACTTAGTTATGGAGTTGGCCTTCCTATGTTTCATGGCCGAGAGATGAAAGAAGCCAATGTTCCTGTCCCCCTCTTTAAGCCACTAAACACGAGATTTTTGTTTCCAGAAAACCTCTTCTCTTTCCATAAGATTCTTCCATTCAGAAGACAAGACATTCTCTTCTTCTAAAGTGTCTTCTGAATCATCTCCTTGAGCCATCCGTTGCTGAATATCTTTGAGATTTCCTATTATGTCTTTCTTCTACTGAAAGACCTGACCAAAGTTGTATCTATTCCATCCATGAACTTCTTGTTTTATATGTTAGAGTTTTTTTACTATTATGAACATAGGAGTGCCTTGAATTGGAATTTGCAACCATTGGTCCACCATTTGTCTAAAGTCTTTGTGTTTGATCCACATAGCTTCAAAATGGAATTGGATAGGACCATGTTGTCCCTAGTCTCTCCAACTAAGGAAGATCGGGCAATGATCGGACATGGTTCTAGGAAAGCCTGCACATGCATATTATTGTAATCATTCCAGTTATTTGAGATAAGAAATCTGTCTAACTTAACCTGAATCATTTGATCTCCTCTTCTTTATTGGACCAGGTAAAATTTTTATTTTGCAATTCTATATCCAATAGTCTCCAATCATTAATAAATTCAACAAAGTCAAACATGCTATCCGAGTAATCAATAATCCCACCCTATTTTTCAGAAGGGTATAGAGGAGTGTTGAAATCTCCAGCTAGCATCCATCTAGTGTTCTGGGAATTATTCTTGAGACTGCACAAGTCTATCCATAAATTATGCCTCAATGCTCTGTTATTCGGGCCGTAGACATTGATCAACGACCAGTTCAAAGAGTTTAAAGAGAAGTTGATAATCAAGAAGTTCTTGTTATAAGACATAAGATATCCCTAAATTTTAGCCCTATTCCACATAGTTACAATCCCCCCTGA
The DNA here is from genome assembly GCA_037957365.1 of Torreya grandis. Taxonomy (NCBI): domain Eukaryota; kingdom Viridiplantae; phylum Streptophyta; class Pinopsida; order Cupressales; family Taxaceae; genus Torreya; species Torreya grandis. The sequence continues at coordinate 1,072,316 of JARHVA010000298.1, read as the reverse complement.
AGTCCCTTCAGCTGGACTGATGCAAAAAGCCACTTTAGGCCATATGTAATCAATAATTTTCTTAAAACTCTCCTCATTCATCTTGACTTCTCGGAGTAATAAAATATCTAATTTATTATCTAAAATGCAATTTTTAACCTCAAACTATTTTGAAGGACTATTAAATCCCCTCAGGTTCCAAGATAAGATTCTCATTTAGAGGATTTGAGGGGATGGGTCTCCAGTGTTTTCTGTTTACCACTGGCAATCTCCCTAACAATCTCTCTTTGTCTTGTTTCTCTCAGGGTTGGTCTCCCTTGTTTGGGATCAGTGCCAACATCTACAGATTTTTTACCGTTTTGATTCTTTTTCTTTGGGGTGACCCATTCCTCTTGTTCATTACTACCATCTTGTCTTATTTCACCTATTGCTAAATAATTGCCTGCTTGGTCTCCAACTTCCAACGCATGAAAGATATTTGTGTTTAACTGTAAGTCTACTTCTCCTTTTGTAGGTAATATTTTTGAAATTAATTTTTCCTGTCCCTCTCTTGAAACTTTGTCTTCTACTTTATCTTCCTTTATCAGTTGGACACCTATTTCTCCTTCCTTAAACATATTGGTCTATTGGTTTAAAGGGTTAGCTGTGTCTATTATAGCCTTCTGACTATCATTGTCTCATACCTTCTTGTTATTTTCCTCTAGGACAACTTTTCCCCCCTTACCAGAGATATCCTCCTTGCCCACCTTATCCCCTACCTTTTCTGTATTGTCAAGGTTTTCCTCATTACCACCCGTTCTCTGATTGCCAGAAATTTTATGATTGTGAGACTGATCCTCACCTTCAACCGGGGAATCATCTTTCCTTCCCATTTGCTTCTCCTTGCATTGTGTCATTAAATGTCCCTTTTTTTACATATTTGACAGAAAGTGGTACAATTTTTGTATGTGATCAGCTGAGTCCAAGTCCCATATTTAGAGTTTAGCTCTATAAACGTAGGGAGACTCTGATTGATCTCAACATTGACACACAATTTAGCATACACACATTTGGACTTTGTTCTGGTTGTATGATCTATAGTGATGTATTGGCTAATAGAATTTCCAATAGCTGTAAAAAAAATTTCATGCCAGAATTCCAATGGGAACCCTGGCTATCTTACCCAAGTAGGAGCAGCCTTATTGAGGTCTGAGTTAGGATCAAATCTTGGTTTCCACGATCACAAGGCAAGAGAATGTGGGCCATACAGCCATGGTCCTCCAGTAAGAATAGCTATCATATCCTTCTTATTCATAAATCTAAATAGGAATAAGCCTCTTGCCATAGAAGTGATCGAAACACTACCCTCAACTTTCCACTTAGACAAAACCCATTTCCTTACCATCTCAATATTAGGATGGAAAGATAAAAACTTACCTACCAACACAAGGTCCATGGATGCCATGATTTCCTCCACCAGATCATCTGGGATAGTCAAGGCCATGCCCTCAGTGGAAACAGGGAAGCTCGACATGTTTTTAGGGGAACACATATTTTCACCTGTTAGTGCTTTCTTCCATCTGTTGGATGGACTGTCTTCTATCAGATTCTTGTTTAGGTCCCTAGAGGCACTGCCATCGGTATTAACCTCCATTGGATCTATGATCCCTCTGGTCACTCTCAGGGGGCCCTACTAGGCAGGAAAAACCAGTTTCAAATTTTTTTTGTGCAGGTCAAGTTTCTTCTTCAGTTGTATTATTTTGTTATTCTATACAAAATGTATTGTTACATTTTGTAAAACTTATACTTTAAATTTATTTTAGTAAATATAATAAAATAGGGTCACTCTGCATCTGCTAGAGTTGCTCTCATAATTGCATGTCTTACGATGTAGATTTTTTTAAAAATCTTATCTGGTAAGTACTTAGGCATTTTTAGGGTCTAATTATTAAACCTAGGGATTTCAAGGCATAATTTTTACAGTTGATGTGCATTTTTAGTAAACATATAGTCATTTTTTAGGTTTTTGTGCTTTACAGATTGATTCTTAGCATTTTTAGGAGTCTTAGGTTTGTCAAAATTTAAGTTTTAAAACCACTCACTTTGAAATTGATGCAAACTTGTGTGATTAGGGTATCATAGGTCACATTAATGACCTGCACCCATCAAATGAACACTTTGTATTAATTTCACTTATTCATCATCCCTTAGTCATCCCTGATCACTTCTTATTCATGCCTCATCACCCCTAATCACTCTCTTAGCATTCCTCATTATCCGTAATCACTCTTTATTGACCCTCACTATCCCTAATCATCTCTAATTACTCCCTCATTGACCCTCACTATCCCTCATCATCCCTCATCATCCCCAATCACTCCTTCATTTACCCTCATCATCTTTATTCACTCCTTCATCAACCCTAATCATTCCCTCATTAGATCTCACCATCCCTCATCATCTCTAATCACTCTCTCATCATCCATAATCATTGTTTCATCATCCCTAATCACTCCCTCCTTATCTATAATCACTCCCTTATTGATCCTCACCATTATTCATTATTTACAATCATTCCCTCATCATCTCTAATCACTCTCTCATTGACCCTCACCATCCCTCATTATCCCCAATCTCTACTTCATCATACCTCATCATCTCTAATCACTCCTTCCTCATCCCTTATCACCCCTAATCACTCCCTCATTAACCCTCACCATCCCTTATCATCCATAATCACTCCCTCATCCTCCCTAATCACTCTCTCATTGACCCTCACCATCCCTCACCATCCCTATTGACTCCCTCATCATCTTTAGTCAATTCCTCCTCATCCCTCCTCATCCTTAATCACTCCGTCCAATACCTTGATGGTGGTATTTTGTTGGGGTTTAGCAATGCTAGGAGCTACAAGTGGAGAGTTGAGTGCTAGCATCAAATATAAGACATAGTGATCAAAATGATATGGAGGTAAATTTGAAACATATATATTTAGCACCTATGAAAAAATATGGGCCTATTAAAAATGATGTAATTCACAATTGAAAATTTGCTAGAAAAAGAGAAGTAAGTAAAACCACTATAGCACCAAAAATGAGTAGTAAATATGAGGATCACTAAGCTATGTGATTTCCTGAAACCAATTAATTGCTTTCTATATGAGGACATTTTATGATTCGAATAATTACATTGAAGGCCTTCTATTTATATGGATATTGATTGAGTCATCATATTAGAGAATGGAAAATAATTTTTAAATGACTAGAACAAGTAGTATAAGATTGGAAAGTGGTATTTAATTCATAACTTCAATATTTAATCCAATGAAGAGTGTCACGCTATGAGCTCTCTACTTGCAGATATCGAGAAGTGGGTACAAGTTATCTAGCACTATAAAAAGGTAAGTAGATAATATATTATAAACCTAATGATATGGTTGGTACTAAAAATATCTCTACTTACCCCAACAAGAAATTATATGATTTAAAAATATCGTTTCATTAATAAATGTAGATCAATGGTGAGCCAATACACTTCATCATTTACAATGAAAGTCAAAAGAATTTAATTTATCCTAAATCATATTTAAAAAAATTAATTTTGAAATTAATATATCATCCATAATCATATGCTAGTGTATGGTCTAGCGTAGACTTTGAGAAATAGATCACCTAGTAGTGTCACTTGGTATACAAAATCAATCTTTTTAAAGATCTAATCCTTTGTGACATCTCACCATTAGAGGTGTGTGATGTTTTACACGTGTTCAACCATATATTTACCATTGACATGTATTCTATGAATTAAATCCTTAAAATGTTGTGATAGATTATTATAATCTGAAATACCATATATCATACTTAGTTCATAAGCTTTCAGTCATTAGTGCCAAGAAGTGCAAGAAGATTATCAGTTATAGAAAGAAGTATACTATTGATGGTAAGAATTAAATGTAATAACATCCTTATGGCACCATATCATAGTTTGGTTTATCCAATAATAACAAAGATAAAATAATTGTACCATTAACTAGATGGCTACAAGGATATATTGCAATCACCTAAATAAGTTCCTACATATTGTACACTAAACAATACTATTGATTTGATCCCTTAAATACCTCTACCTTAAACCTTTTTATACAACATATCATTTCTAGAGAAGGAATAGATCAAGTAGTAGATCCATGAAATTATGGATAATGGACACTTCATGCCCAAATCATTACCTTACAGAAGCCCAATTGTGCATGTTCCAAAGTTATGAATCAATTAAAAAAATCTTAACAAGATTAAAGTGAAGAAATATTATCCTCATCTAAATATTAATGCATTATTTTGCCATATCCATGGTGTAGAAGTCTTTTCCAATATTGACCTTAAGTTTGGGTATCATCATATTCATGTTGAACCTCTAGACATTTGGAATATAGACTTAAAAACAAAGGAAGGATTGATTGACTTGTTGGTTATGCCTTTTAGGTTAGCTCATGTAGAGAATTAATTTATTGAGATGTTTAATGACATCCTTAAGCACTTTACCTATGTCATTTTTTTAATCTACCTTGATGATATCTTAATCTTTAGAAAACATGGGATGAACATCTACACCATGTTGAACTAGTGTTTCACATTTTACATAAACATATTTTTATGATAACATGAATAAATGTTCATTTTTAATGCAAGAGATAAAATATTTGGGATAAATTACACACACAAGGAGTGCATGTGTGAACTTGACCAAGATTTAAGTCATACAACAATGGGAAATACCAAATAACTTTACATCTAATTCAAATCTTCTTAGAATTAAAAAATTATATAAGATATTTGTGTTTAATTTTTATCCTTTGAACCAAACTACCAAAGGTGGAATTGATTAAAGTTTTATCTAGTCAGTTGCACAACAAAAATAATTCAATGAACTAAAATTCAAACTCTATTTTGTGTTAGTACTTACGTTACTTGACTATAAAATTTGAAGATCATCCAAATCATTTAGTAATAAAATTGACAATCACAAAATGAGTATTGACAACACAAGAAGTCCTAAAAATAAGTTAATTTCTAGTATAATGGATTAAACAACATATGATTAGAATCAAATATATTTTTAGAGTATACACTTACATCAGATGATGAAGGAATGATTAGGGATGATGAGGTATGGTGAGGGTCAATGATGGAGTGATGAGGGATGGTAAGGGATGGTGAGGGTCAATGAGGGAGTGATTAGCAATGATGAGGGATGAAGAAAGAGTGATTAGGGGTTATGAGGGATGAGGAGGGGGTGATTAGGGATGTGAGGGATGGTGATAGTCAATGGAGTGATTAGGGATGATAATCTCAAGTGATTAGAGTGATGAGAAATAATAAAGGTTAATAAGGGAGAGATTAGGGATGACGAGGGATGAGGAGGGAGTGAATAGGGATGAGGAGGGAGTAAATAAGGATGAGGAAGCGATTAAGGATGAGGAAAGAGTGATTAGGGATGATGAAAGATGGGGATAGGGTGATTAAGGATGATGAGGGATAGTGAGGGTCAATGGATGAGTGATTATGGATGATAAGGGAGTGATTAGAGATGACTAGGGATAGTGAGGGTCAATGAGAGAGTGATTAGGGACAACGAGGAATGATGAAAGAGTGATTAGGGGTAATGAGGGATGAGTAAGAAGTGATCACTTCTTAAGTGAAATTAAGACAAATTGGTCATTTGATATGTACAGGTCACCAATGTGACCTACACCACCCCAATCACACCACTTTGGATCAAGTTAAAAGTGAGTCGTTTTAAAACTTTAATTTTGACAAACCTAGGACTCCTAGAAATGCTAGGAATCAATTCAAAAGACATAAAAACCTAAAAATAACTATATGCTTACAAAAAATAGATATCAATTGCAAAAGTTATGTACTAAAATCCTTAGGTTTAAAACTTAGACCCTGAAAATGCCTGAGTACTGACCAGATTGATTTTTGAAAAATTATTTTCTACATTGTAAGGCGCATAAATTTGAGACCAACTCTATCAAATGCAAAGTGAACCTAATTTCTTATATTTACTAAAATAAATTTAAAGTATAAGTTTGTTAGATTTATTTTCTTATACTTAACATTTAGAGTAGTACATATAAGCTTCTAGCCAAGATTGGCTTCATTTAGATCTCCACATGTTTTTATGTGCAAAATAATAGGAACACAATTGCATTATCTATTAACTAATATTAAATCCATGTACATGTTCACATGCTTTAATGTGAAAAAAAATAAGAACATGATCACATTATTATTTTTATAATAATGTGATCTCATTATCTATTAAAGTGATCACATTATCTATTAATGTGATCACGTTATCTATTAATGTGGTTGCATTATCTATTAACATGATCATGTTATCTATTAAAGTATCATGTTATACATTAATGAGATAATGATATTTGAATTTAAATTCAAACACCACACCTTTTGGCTCGAGAATGTCATGGGTTCCTGAGCCAAAGGCTTGGACCTATCAATCTACAACCAAGTATGAGATTTATGATTAAAAACAATAAAATTCAACTTGAATCTCCAAATACACTACAAATTTCAATGGTAAAATTCAAAAACTTAATAACATTATGATGAGTACACTTTTCTCTTTCTAAAAATATGATTTTTATAATTTTTGGACTAATTTAAGGTTTCAAACTATGTTGATTCTAGCAATACATTTTTTGGGCAACTACATGTCGTAAACATACATGCATATACATGTTCATGTAATTTAATGGATCCAAATGCAAAACAATTTATATGGTCACAAACTAGGCCTAATTCTACACACATTCAAAAAAAATTAATTTTCATTTTTTTAAGGTAGTTAGGTGCGTCATACGAGTAACTATCTATCTTTTTAGTTTTCAAGATCTATTTACTTGAAAAATTCATTAAAAAAAGTATTCATTGAAAAAATAAAAAACATATAGGTCACAAACTAGAAGATGTTGCATCCCGATTCCTCGCTATGTAAACCATTTGACTATTCATGGATATTTATAGTGGACACATATGATATTGGTTTATATTTCTTACTAAGCTTGAGATTTATGCTATTATGTGATTGCTTTAACTTTTTTGAGAATAATGGAGTTTTATTCCTATTCTAATTAAGGGTCTAGATTAATAGATTAGTTTAGAATATAGTAATAGTTATAGTCCTGATTTGTATAATTTATTTGTCATTTTTACCTTTTTAAAAATAGCAATAAATAAAGAGAAATATAATTTAGCTTGTAATTGGACTAAGACAGATGATGTAGAGGTTGAAACTGGTTGTGAAGGATTGGGATAGTGTTGTCAACCTAAATCTGGCTTTTGTTCGATGAAAGGATAGGAGCACTGAAAATATGACACTTTAGATTTTTGATGCTATTATCTTCTCCTACTGTTGTTGTCCAAATTGGTCAAAGAGACCTAAAACATTTTATTTATTTACGCTATGCTGATATGAGCTTCCCTGTGAAATGTTGAGTGTTGATTATCAACGAAACTTGCTATATAGCTAATTTTATCTTCAAAACCTAACCCTCTATTATACTTGATGAAATGGAATTTGAATCACTTGAGAAATAGGAGGCTAACTGTGTAAGATGCACTGAACGTGTAATCCACACCCCTTGTGTGGGCACGCTACCTACATACCAATACTCTGAAGAGGGATCAAGCCATATGTAGTTCTCCCACCTAGTGTGTTTTGTGTAATAGTGTGATGTAGATATAAAGATGCTAAATTAAGAGTGGTTGAGGTGGCTAGGGACTAGTATTAGGATTTAAGTGTGTTTATAGTTGTGTTGGGTGATTGTATGCAGAGAATAGGGAAGTTTGCCTTAGTGCTTTGTTTGTATTCTTGCTTGCTTTGTAAGATTTATCACCCCCTTTATAAATGAGCTTTGAGTGGGATTTTATAGGGAACAATTGGTCATAAGTCAGATGTATTTGTGCTAGGTCAACACAATTAATGATAGGGATCAGATGAAAATAATAGTTAGGGCTCAGAGTACAAATGGATAGGAGCACTGAAAATAGGACACCCTAGGGTCTAGTGCTATAGTCTAATTATGGTGCTCCTATCTTATAGGCTCAACACCTAGGGGAACAGGATTGGCATAGGAAATATGGTTTGGCTAAGGTGGAATCATCGTTCAAAAGGTTTTGGATGATCAATAATGAGCAAAAAGGTATCTAGAAGGGTCATAAGAGCATGCAAAAAGGATCTATGGATAAGGTGTCATAAACCACTCTCAAACTATCAATTTAAATATTTTATATGACTACATATGCCCCCCTTTATTCTAGTGATGTAGTAGAGTAAAATACTAGGATAAAGGAAAAATAGAAAGCGTACCTAAACTTACCTGCAAGGGTGAAGCCCATGAAGATGTGTGATGTTGAGTGTGCATAGAGAGAAAACAACGTAAAGCATAAATCTGCAAGAGAAAATAAGGAGTAGATCAATTTTTATTAGACACATTATGTCTAAAATAAGAACATACAAAGACTGGGTAAAAAAGAGAGGAAGAAAAAGGAATGAATACACTTCATCGGGTACATGAACCAATACAAAACCTATTGTGATGTTGGGTATGTGCTATACCAAGAGTAATATTATGAATGAAATTGAGTGCTCAATTCCCCAAGGGTGGCTCAAGAATACAAAGGCTGGCCCTTTGGCTACATCATCACTCACTAAGTGAAGCTATGTGATCATACATGTGTTAATCGATGTTTAGACTATTTGTCCAATCCCTCTAAATAGGTGGCTCAATAATACAAAGGCTAGCTAGTCTTTTGGATCCATTATTGCCCATTAAGTGTGAAGCTATAAACTGATACCGATATGAATGTGTGTCATATGAGATGGCTCATGAAGCCAACGAATGCTCTGTAATCTGACAATGTGGTGTGGATAGACAAATGTGTGCTGAGAACTAGGCCAATCTTAGCCACTCTGAAAGGTGGAGATTAGGCTTGTATGAAAGCCACTCTAAAACTAAGAACTAGGCTTATATGAAAACCACTCTGAAATGATGAAAACCACCTACAAATGGAATAAGGCATGTAACTACTAAGAATACCTGGCTAATACAATGAATTAGAAAGAAAAAAAGTCAAATGTGTCACGCATATTGCTCCTAATCACTAGTTTTTGTAACATGGATTCTGATCTGAAAGTCATACCAATTGCCTAATCTAAAACTCAAAGAAAGAGCCATCATGTCATGTATGATGCTCCCTATATCTAGACACTCTGAGTAAAACTATATTGAAACTACCCAATTTAAACTAAACTATAGCTGACAAATGTCAGGATCTAACAAGAACAATTGATTACTGTTGTGCAAACAACTAAACACGAAATTAATCAGAAGTAATAAGTAACTAGAAACTAGAATCAACAAAGAACAAGAGATACAAGAAACAATGAAAACTTGTATTAAACTCTTCTAGAAGGAAATACAATTGAAAAAATCTCTCTTTCTTCCACACCTCTCAGATGTACAGATCTCTTTCCCTCAAGAGTTCTCTCTCACAATTACAAACACAATTCAGCTACTTGAATTGATTTCTACATCATACAAGCTATGAAGATCTATCCCTATTATAAAGAATTAGGGATCATGAGCTATGCATTCTCCACCATTAGATACACCTCCTAATCAAAGGTCCAAATCAGTCCTACCAAAAATAGAAATGCGGACTTAATACCAACAGTTTAACTTATCATGTAAATAATCCGTTCGTCCCATGAAAATAAAATTTTGGAACGCAGAGGTGACCAACGTCGGTCGCTATTTGCCTGCACATGACCGATGTCGACAGCCTCCAGTCGATCCCTGACCAATGTCGGTGACTATGTAATACAACAACCTTTGCATTCGCTCATTGGTGAAGCTTTATCTCCACACCTTAACAATCTCCCACTTGGAGATAAACAACTGCACCTGTACCTGTACAGCAACATCTTCTAGCTTCTCCTCCATCTTCAAGCTCAATTTTGAAGACCAACAAAATTTGAATGAAGATTCAACTTCTCCTTTGTTATCGGCTTTGTTAACATATCAGCAGGGTTCTTATCTGTATGGATCTTTTCCAGATTTAACTCACCATCCTCCAATACCTGTCTAATGAAGTGGTACCTAAGCTGTATATGTTTGGTTCTTGAATGAAAGGCTAAATTCTTTGCCAAATGAATTGCACTTTGACTATCACTGTATAATCTGCAACTCTCTTGCTCCTTTCCTAACTCTTCCATGAATTGTGTCATCCATATCATCTCCTTGCTAGCCTCTGTGACTGCAATGTATTTTACCTCTATAGTAGACAAGGCAACAACCTTCTGCAACTTTGAAATCTAGCTAACTGTCGTTCTACCAACAGTGAAAACATATCCTGTGGTGCTTCTCCTGCCATCTAAGTCACCTGCCATATCCGCATCTACATATCCATGTAGAGAAGTGTTTGACCCTCCATAGCATAAATGCCTACTGCTGGTCCCTCTCAAATATATGAGAATCCACTGAACTACTTTCCAGTGTTCCTTCCCTGGATTGGCCATAAACTTACTGACAACTCCCACTGCTTGGGCAATATCAGGCCTAGTACATACCATTACATACATTAAGCTCCCAACTGCGGAAGCATATGGAACTCTACTCATGTACTCTACCTCATCATGTGAATTAAGACACTGATCTTTGCTCAACTTGAAGTGTCCAGTCATAAGTGTGCCTACCAGTTTTGCATCTTGCATATTAAACCTCTCCAGCACCTTGTTCACATAATCCTCTTGAGACAAAATCAACCTGTGATTTTTTCTATCTCTCTTAATACTCATGCCAAGGATTTTCTTTGCTGCTCCCAAATCCTTCATGTCAAATGTGTGAGCTAATTTTACCTTAAGCTCAAAAATATCATGCATGTGTGAACCTGCAACAAGCATATCATCTACATACAACAACAAAATAATATATCTACCATTATCTAATGTCTTAAAATAAACATAATGATCAGATTGACATCTACTGAAGCCATGCTCAATTATAAACCTGTCAAACCTCAAATACCATTGTCTTAGAGCTTGCTAAAGACCATATAAGCTTTTCTTCAACTTGCACACAAGCTTCTCCTTACCCTTGACCTCAAAACCCTCCGGCTGCTCCATATATATTTCTTCATCCAAATCTCCATGAAGAAACACTGTCTTAACATCAAGCTACTCAAGATGCAAATCCTCAATAGCAACTAAAGACAATACAGTCCGAATAGAAGTCATTTTTACTACAGGAAAAAAAATTCACCAAAATCAATACCTGGTTTCTATGCAAATCCCTTTACTACCAACCTAGCCTTATGTCTCATCTGTCCATTCTCACCTTCATTTAACCTGTAAACCCATTTGTTTTTCAGTTCTCTTTTACCCACTGGCAACTCAACCAAATCCCACGTTTGATTCTCTTTCAAGGAATCAATCTCCTCATTCATGCCAAGCTCCCACTGTTTTTGGGTTTCTACCTGCATTGCTTCATCAAAACTCTCTGGTTCTCCACTATCAATCAGCAATAACTAGAATAATGAAGGGGAATATCGAATTGGAGGTTTACTTACCCTTTCTGACCTCCTCTTGGGCATTTGAGACTCATTCATTGCTTGTTGTCTACCCAAATTCTCTATCAGTGACCAATCTCGGTCATCTCCAGGCCTATACCTGACCGACATCGATTCCAAAAGACTGACGCCGGTTCCTCTCTGACCAACGTCAGTCATTGTCTAGCCGACGTCAGTTCCTGTATGACCAACGTCAGTTCCTTCTTGACCGATGTCGGTGTCTATGTTTTTCTGAGTGTGAAAATTCTTTCCCGTGAGCTCATTTTGGATCATCACCTCATCCAATTCAACATTACCCTGCTTAGAATTTTTTAGCTTCTTGAGCTAATCACTATACATCACCTTCTCATTGAAAACAACATCACGGCTTCTAATAATTTTGTTAGTTCCTAAATTCCACAACCAAAATTCAAAATCTCTAGAGCCATAACCAATAAAAGTGCACGTCATAGACTTAGTATCCAGCTTCTTTCTATTTTCCTTATCAACATGCACAAAAGCTTCAGAACCAAAAACTCTGAGAAATGAAAGATCTACCTTTTTACCTGTCCAAGCCTCTTCTAGAATTCCACCATCCAGAGCAGTAGAGGGTCCTCTGTTAATTAGGTAAACTACAGTATCTACAGCTTCTGCCCAAAATTTTAAGGGCAAACTAGCATGTAACCTCATACTCTGTGCACACTCCAGTATTGTTCTATTCATCCTTTCAGCAACTCCATTTTGCTGAGGTGTCCTTGGAATCATCTTTTGCCTGTATATTCCATTCATATAACAATACCTATTAAACTTATAGTTGCAGTACTCACCACCATTATCAGATCTAAGACACTTCAATCTCAAACCTGTTTCATTCTCAGCCAAAGCTTTCCATTTCATAAATGTGTCAAAAACATCAGATTTCTTCCTTATGCAATAAACCCATACCTTTCTTGTAGCATCATCAATGAAAGAAACATAATACTGTGATCCTCCAATAGAAGCTACGTGAGCTGGTCCCCACACGTCTGTGTGAACAAGCTCTAACTTGTGCTTCTTCTTTGTTGAACCAGTTTTGAGAAATCTCACTCTCTTCTATTTCCCAAAAATACAATGCTCACAAAAATCTAGATCTATGCTTTTTAAATTTGAAAGCTTACCTTTTGACTTAAGAACTTTCATTCCCTTCTCACTCATGTGGCCAAGCCTCTAGTGCCACAACTTTGTATCTACATCTGAAGTAGATAATACAGAAGGAGAATAATCAGTAATACAATTACATAAATAGAGAGTACCTACTCTCTTAGCTCTGGGTAATACAAGTGCACCCTTGGTAACCTTCCAAGATTCAGCTGTGAGAGTTACTGTGCAACCCTCATCCCCCAACTTTCCTGTAGAAATTAGATTCCTCTTCAGGATGGGTACATGCATGATATCCTTCAACACCCATGTGTTGCCATTCTGTAATTTCAGCTGCACTTTTCCTTTGCCAACAATTTTACAAGGCTCATCATCCCCTAAATAGACTTTTCCAAAATCTCCCTGGACATAATCATTGAAAAATTCTCTATTCGGGGTAGCATGGAAAGAAGCACCAGAATCTACAACCCAAGATTCTAATCTATTATCCAAAGAAAGTGTAAAAGCATCTTGTGTAACAATACCTGCAACTTTTGCTTCTTCATTACCTTCATGCTGATAGTCTTCTCTAACTTTCAACCAACAATCTTTCTTTGCATGCCCTTTCTTTCCATAATTCCAACAGGTTATCTTTCTTTTTTTATTTTTGGATTTGGATCTATTGCTTATCTTTGACTTAGACCTTGATCTCCCTTACTTTCACCTCTCTTTTTGCCTTTCCCTGCTTTCAATACTTAAAGCATTACCTGATGTCTCCTCTGTGCTTTTCCTGTGAATTTCTTCATTTAAGATTACACTAACATCATCTACTTTTAAGATATTTGTAGTAGATGCAGTATTACTAACTGTCATTAACAAATTATGCCAACTTTCTGGTAAAGAGCATAAAATTAAGAGAGCCATAATTTCATCATCAAACACTATTTTGACTAAATTTACCTGATTTACTATTTCATGGAAATCATTTAGATGAGTAAATACAGATCCACCTTCTTGCATATGCAAATTAAATAATTGCTTCATAAGATATACCTTATTTGAAGCTGAGGGCTTTTCATATAAATTTGCTAAAGTATCCATTAACTCTACCGTTGACTTTGCCTGTGACAAGTTAAAAATCACAGAAGATGCCAGGCTCAACCTTATAGATCCTAGAGCCTTTTTATGAAGAACATTCCATTATTCATCTTCCATATCTGTGGGCTTGCTTGAAACTCCACCCAACGGTAAGTATAGATCTTTCTGATACAGATAATCTTCTATCTGCATCCTCCATAATTGATAGTTCTTACCATTGAACTTCTCCATTCTTAGTTTACTTTATTCTCCCATTGCTTTACTCTCACTCAAACAGAAACCCCTGTGAGTGACCTGTAATCAAAACACATTAAACAGATCTGAACCACCTGTTAGTGAACCTGGCTCTGATACCACTTGTCAGGATCTAACAAGAATAATTGATAACTATTGTGCAAGCAACTAAACACGAAATTAATCAGAAGTAATAAGTAACTAGAAACTAGAATCAACAAAGAACAAGAGATACAAGAAATAATGAAAACTTGTATTAAACTCTTCCAGAAGAAAATACAATTGAAGAAATCTCTCTTTCTTCCACACCTCTCAGATGTACATATCTCTTTCCCTCAAGAGTTCTCTCTCACAATTACAAACACAATTCAGCTACTTGAATTGATTTCTACATCATACAAGCTATGAAGATCTATCCCTATTATAAAGAATTAGGGATCATGAGCTATGCATTCTCCATCGTTAGATACACCTCCTAATCAAAGGTCCAAATCAGTCCTACCAAAAATAGAAACACAGACTTAATACCAACAGTTCAACTTATCATGCAAACAATCCATTTGTCCCATGAAAATAGAATTCTAGAACGCACAGGTGACTGATGTCGGTCCCTATTTGCCTGCACATGACCGACGTCGACCGATCATAACCGACGTCAGTAGCCTCTAGTCGATCCCTGACCGACGTCGGCGACTGTGTAATACAACAACCTTTGCATTCGCTCATTGGTGAAGCTTTTAGCTCCACACCTTAACAAAAAAATTATAATTAACCTTACCTTTCTATCCATTTCTAAAAAAATTAGATTTGTAGTTATTTGGATAGGAGCACTAAAAACAAGACACTTTGTTGTGTAGCACTATAGTCCAAAAATGACACTCTTATCCTTTACTATTTTTTATCATTATTCTATGCTCATCACTATTTTTTTGGTCTGTTCTACCTATTTTGGGATTTTATTATTATTTTGAGTGTTCTAAAAATTGATTTTATATTGGTAGAGGGCTCTGATCTCTGTGACAAAACCCCTATTTGTTGTTCCCCCTTCTAAGGGTAAGAATGAAGACCTTGCAATGATTGCCCTCAAAAGAAAGAGCCCTATAAGTGTGTTATGCTACAAAATACATGATATAATAATGATAATTGAAAATATGTCTCAAGATATAACATAGTTTGTATTGGAGATTATTAGATCAACAGGGGTATGCCTAGATAGATGTAACAATGTAATAACATGTGCAATATACTGAACTAAAGCTAAAAATCTAATTAGTTTTTAGGTGTTAGTTGTCAAGGAGGGATGGAGCATGATGTCCATCATGGCATCCAAGAAAGCAAGATAATGCATGACGTGGAGAATGACATTGCAAACAACTAAGAAGAAAATAAGCAAACAAGCACACAAGACAAGAAGCAAGAAGTATACAAAATAGGCCAAGGGGCCAAACAAATAAGGGACATGGGTACATATCACTCAAACTAGGAAAGTAAGCATATAAGGCATGTTCAAATGCCCATATACACATATAATTATAAACAAGGAAGATTGGCACGAGGGTCACAAACACATATAAGAGTACAAGCAAAGGACATTGGCAAATGTCCTAAGGCACACACAAGAGAAAAAATAGGAACTGAGAAATACAATCACATCTAGCTACTCAAAGTAAGAAAGGAAGGCATGTGAGTGTTGGAAGTACTATCGGATCTAACTAATCAAAGCAAGAAGTGAAAGTATATAAAATATGTAGTACAAGACTAGGTAGATGCTAAGACATACACAAATGTTAAATACTAGTGAGTGTCGATAGAATAATTTGTGTAAGCTAGTAAGTAATGTACATCAATATGATAACTAAAGTGTGTGGTGTAGGAATGACATAACCTAGATGGTGTAGAATATGGCTTCAGTGGGTAGATATGTTGATGTATATCTCAAATGTAGAAGTAGGATGCCCGCTCAATGGGTAGAGTGAAGCAATCAAGGATATGGGCATCACTACACATGCTCAAAAAAGATTAAGTGAAGCATGGTAATGTAGATAAATCGACAAACAATAACTTAGAATAATAAAATTTAAGTCTAGCATGGTAGTAAACATGTAAAGCATGGATAATGCATATAATTGAAAAGTTTTTGGAGTTTTGATTTATTTGAATGTTTTTATATTTTGACATGTTATATTGTATTTGATATTTTAAAATAATTTATGTACATGTGTAGTCATATAAAATGCAAAAATTGGTAACTTGAGTGTGGCTAATGACACCCAACCTATAGATCCCTCTTGCTTGCTCTTATGACCCTCATATGTGTCTTTTCACTGATTTTCAGACATTCATAACCTTCCAGACTTGATCCTAAATGAGATAAACCCCTTTTTCCATTACTAATCCATCCTCCCAAGTCCCATCAACTGAGGACAATATTACCACACTTGGACTATAGCATTGGTGCCACTCTTGTGTACTTTTAGTGCTCTTGTCTAAGTACAATTTTAGTCCCAATAGTCAATTCTTTCTGGTTCCCCATCCTTATCCTTGTATAATTAATATGAGCACATTCAACTCATGACCAATATATCCCTATAAAATCCCATTCAAAGATGATTTGGAAAGGGTTGGTAATTATCACTAAGCAAGACTACTCATGCAATCTTCCCTATTCTTTGCATACAACCAACCAATATACTTACAAGCTCATTCAAATACTTATACCAATCCTTGGCCACTTTAAGTACATCCAATTTATCCTTTTTAATATTCATACACTCAATTACACAAAGCACATCAAGTGGGAGAACTACATATGGCTTGATCCCTCTTCAGAGTATTGGTATGTAGACAATGTGCCTATATAATGGGTGTGGATACATGTTCAATGAATATTACACACACTAACCCCTACTCTTTCATGAAATTGGCCAAAGCATAATGGAGTATAGGGTTTAAAGAGAAAATTTGCTCTACAAGGAGCTCTACAGACTTTCAGTTGTCGAAACTTCACGGACAGGGTCACACAAACCTAGTGAACAAAACTTAGAAAGCTCAAATATTCAAGATAATAATGGTAGAGGTGGATTAAAACACTGATGCCACTCCTATCCACTTTCAACACTCCTATCTAGTCATAAAACAAAGGTCATATATCATTTTATGACAATGTCCTAGTCTTACATAGTGAATCTCGAACCCTGTCTTAGCCATATCAACTAGTTTCTAGTTAAGTCTTATTTTCTCCATCTTATTGATATTTTTAGAAAGATCAAAATTATAATTTAATTTAAACAAATCAGTAGTTTAATTATTACATATTTATTTATTAGTTTTACTACTTAGACCCTTTAACTAAATTAAGAATAATATATAAATATTCTCAAAATTGTTAAATCATTTGGTGAACCCGATTTACTTCATTTGCGTATAAAAACCCTAGAAACCCTAGGATAAATTTCATACTATTTTTTCCTATATTTTTATGATTTTTTCCTACATAATATAATAAAAAATTAGCATTTAATTTAAAATTTTGTAGTAATTTTAAAATGGTTTTCTTTCAAACCTAGTTGTCCATATTAGGTCCCAATATTTTCTCAGTAATTTTTCAATCATTTTCTAAATTTTTACTAGCATATTCAACTCAAAAAATCTATTCAAATTTCAAAATTCAATAGTAATTTTCAAAAATAATTAATTTTTAAAACCCTAGTTGCATTTACTAGGTCTCATGAAATCACTAATTTTCTAATAAATTTTTGATTTTTTACTTGCATATTTCACTCAAAAATTCACTTTAAATTTCAAAATTTCATAGTATTTTTCCAAATAAATCATCTTTCAAACCCTAGTTGCATATACTAGGTCCCATTGATTCTTGAGGTATCACCTTACATCTAAACTCAAATTGCACATCATAACAAAAATAGATCTCACTTATTTCCAAATATTTTTTACATTTCTTGCAAATAATAAGGAGACCATACTTGAACCTATCATGTACATGAACAATGAAGTTTACCCTATGTTAATGCAAAGTTTCATTCTTTCCTTTTCATGCTTAATTTTCATAATAAGGGATGATATTACAAAATTTATTGCTAAACATGCACAAGATTTCAATATTTCTTTTACATAATCTATCTCTTTCATGCGGAATAATTTCCAACTCAATTTTGCTAAACATGTTAGAAATATTATGTACAAGTCAAATATCTTTATGCATTAATGCACAATTCCATGCTTTCTACCCTTGACTTTCTATTTTTCAAATGGAAAAACATTCAAGTTTATCTTGCCACACATATTAGACATATTGTAGCACATGTAAAAGTTCTTTATGCATTAGTACACAATTTCATGCTCTATATCCCTTATTTGCTCTCTCTCATGTGTAATATTCTTTATAATCACAATTATATACAACTTATAACTCCACTTACATGAATCTCATCCCATATACATGGTTTATACCTAGATATACTTAAATATTTAGCTACATGGTTTTTACATAAGCTAACTACCACCTGTCAAGTTTCAATGTCATATCTTATGCACATGAAAGAAATTCCTTCTCCTCCTCTCCCCCAAGAGGGTGATAGCTACTTTTCCTCTAACCAGGTCTATGCTATCACCCCTCCAAAAGGTGAAGCAACCTATACTATTGTTCCTAATGCATATATTCAGCTTATAGCTTCAAACCTTCTTCAACATATGTGCATACAAGTTCAATCGAAAGCAACTAGGGTTTACACTTGTAAAACTCTAAGGGATCCAATCACTAGTATGAGAAAGTTAATTCAAATTTACAAATGAAAAATCAGCTATTACATAAAAATATCACAACATTGGAAAATCATATTATAATACAAAAGCCTCAAAGGCACCCTAGTGTCAATCATGTATATGCACATTCACCTAGTCAATTGGTTGCAAGTAATATCACATATCAAAATAATAAATCACAATAAAGTAACTCTATAATTAGTGATTTAAAAATCATTCAAATATAAAATAAGAGTTCAAGTGAGATATTAAGGGAAACGATTAAATCTAAGTTGATCAAACTACCTCCTCTACATCTAGTGAGAAGATCCAAATATTATTGTGCATATCATAGAATGCATGGAAATCACACACATTCATGTTTGGAATTAAAAAAACATATACAATAGATAAATGAGGACCCTATATAGGGTAAATTAGTCAAAAAATCCACTGTGACATAAGAACACATTCACAAAGGGTCAAATTCAAAAATAGTACAAAAGTGGTTATCAAAGCATAACTCAGAATAACAAAAAGATCAAAAAGCAAAATCAGATCAACTAGCAATACCACAAGCATAGGTAAAGCATGAAAAATATGCAAATCTACCTCTTTAAAATGAGGATCAACTTTAAAAGTGGTATGGGTTTGGTCAAAAATATATGGTCAAGGGTTGGGTAAGCAGTTTTAAGGCATCACTACTCCTATTCTAGCAGTTGATAATGTTTATCACCAAGGTTTAGGATTTATTAAAATTTTTAAGGCAAATCATTCAAAAACAAAGTTCATCAAAGGAAAAGATCCAGATATAACAAAATTCAACACTAACATTCCATTGGTTCAAAATCAAGATGATAATGATGAGTTGAACAATACAGGTTATTATGATTTTTAAGATACTGATAA
Organism: Torreya grandis; assembly: GCA_037957365.1. Classification (NCBI taxonomy): domain Eukaryota; kingdom Viridiplantae; phylum Streptophyta; class Pinopsida; order Cupressales; family Taxaceae; genus Torreya; species Torreya grandis. Next base: position 1,052,607 of record JARHVA010000298.1, on the reverse strand, counting down.
TGAATCCAAATATTCAAAGTCACATTCATAGAAATTCACTCATGCTTCACAATCATGCACGATTCATTTGTTTGATAGAAGACACCATGATAGGGAGTCTCCCATGAGACTCATCAGTTAATATCATCTCTTCTCAGCTTACTTGTACATAGTTTCCTTTTACTTGCTTGTACATAGTCTCTTTTTAATTTCTTGTACATAGTCTCTTTATGCTTGACTATAGATAGCTCAAATATAACTCAAAATTCCAAAAACATTCAAATAACTCAACAACACCAAAAATATTTGGATTGTATTCATTATCCATGCTTTACATTTTTACTATTATGTTAGACTTACATTTGTTGTTCTATGTTATTGTTTATTGATTTATCTACATTATCATGCTTCACTTGATCTTATTTGAGTGTGTGTATTGATATCCAACTCCTTGATTACTTCACTCTACCCATTGATGGGGCATCCTACTTCTACATTCGAGACATACATCAATATATTTACCCACTGAGGGCATCTTCTACATGACTACACTATCCAGGTTATGTCATTTCTACACCACACACTCTAATTATCATGTTGATGTACATTACTTACTAGCTTATATAGATTAATTTATCGACACTCACTAGTATATGGTACTTATGTATTTCTTATCATATACCTAGTCTTATACTAAATGTCTTACATATTTTTAAGTCTTGCTTTTATTAGTTAGATTTGATTGTATTTCTAGTATTTACATGCTTTCCTTCTTGCTTTGTGTAGCTAGATGTGATTGCATTTCTCGGTTCCTATTTGCCTCTTGCATGTACCTTAGGATATTTGCCAATGTCCTTTGCTTCTATGTCTTTTGTGTGCCTTAAGATATTTTCCATTGTCCTTTGCTTCTATTCATGTGTGTGCCTTAGGACATTTTCCAATGTCCTTTGTCTATACTCTTCTATGTGACTATGGCTTGTACGATAACCTTAATTGTTTCAAATATATGTGTATGTGACATTTGAACATGCATTTTATGCTTACTTTTTAGTATAAGTGATATGTACCCATGTCCCTTATTTATTTGGCTCCTTGGCTACCCTTATATGATTCTTGCTTCTTGCCTTGTATGCTTGATTGCTTATTGCTTCTCCATTGTTTGCAATGCCATGATCCACATCATGCATTATCTTGATATCTTAGATGCCATGATGGACATCATGATCCATCCTTCCTTGCAAACTAACAACTAACCAGACTTCTTGTTCCAATTCAATATTTCACACATGCTATTACATTATTATATCTATCTAGGCATACTCATATTGATTTAACAATCTCTCAACACAAACCCTATTATATCTTGAGATGTCTTATCAATTATCATTATTATATCATGTATCTTTACAACATAACACACTTGTAGGTATCTTTCTTCTGAGGGTAGTCATTCTAAGGTCTTCATTCTTACCCTCAGAAGAGGGGGTGATAAGCAGGGGTTTTGTCACAGAGATTAGAGCTCCTAATAGTAAAAAATCTAGCATTTAGAACACCTAGAATAATAGATATCAAACCGATCAGAATAGACCAAGGAGATAGTGAAAATGTCAAAATAGTTATCAGACTTGGCCTAGGACAACAACTCCAAGATTGGACTACACTTCCAATGCCACTACCATCCATTTTTGGTGCTCCTATCCAAATAATAGGAAAACTAGACTTTCCAAAAGTAGGTAAAAAAGTAGGTTCAACTACATTTTTACATAGTCAGACCAGTTCAAAATCAATACTTTTTAGTACACTTTTGCTCAGAGAATCTAGATATAGGGGGAATTATGTACAACATGATGGCTCTCACTTCCAGTTTTAGCTATGATAGTTGGTATAACTTTCAGATCAAAATCCATGTTCCAAACACCAATGATTGGGGGCAATGTGCATGGCATATTTATTTTCTTTTCTTTTTGAGTTCAGTATTACCCAAGCATTCTCAACAATTACATTCCTTATTCCATCTATAGGTGGTTTTCATCATTTCAGAATGGCTTTCACACAAGCCTAACTTCTATATTTTAGAGTGACTTTAATATAAGCTTAGTATACTAGTTTCAAGGTGGCTTTCATACAAGCCTAATCTCCATCTTTCATAGTGGCCAAGAGTGGCCTAGTTTCTAGTATAGATTTAGCTATCCACACTAACATTATCAGATTACAAAGCATTCATTGGATTCAGGGTACCATCTCATATGACACACATTTTATACCAATATTAGTTCATAGCTTTACTTCATGAGGTAATGATGGAGCCAAAGGTCTAGTTAGCCTTTGTATTTTTGAGCCACCCATTTAGAGGGATTGGACACACAGTTTAAACATCAATTAACACACACATGATCACATAGCTTCACTTAGTGGGTAATAATGGATCCAAAGGGCCAACTTTTGTATTCTTGAGTCATTTTTGGGGAATTGAGCACTTAGCTCCATTCATGATATTACTCTTCATACAACACACATCCAACATTACTCAACATCACTCAACATCACAACAGGTTTTGTATTGGTTCACATACTTGGTGAGGTGTATTCATTCCTTTCTCTTCCTCCCTTTCTTACCTAACTTTATACATTCTTATTTTAGATATATCATATGTAGTAAGAATTAATTTACTCTTTTTTTTCTTACAAATTCACACTTCACTGCATGCTCTCTTTATGCACACCCAACATCACACAACTTCATGAGCCTCACCCTTGAAGGTAAGTTCAAGTATGCTTTCTATTTATTATTTATCCTAGTATTTAAATTTTTTGCATCACTAGAATAAAGGGGGGCAAATGTAGTCATATAAAATACAAAAAATGGTAACTTGAGTGTGGCTAATGACACCCAACCCATAGGTCCTCCTGCTTGCTCTCATGACCCTCATAGGCATCTTTTCACTCATTCCCAAACATTTGTAGCCTTCCAAACTTGATCCCAGTTGATCTAAACCCCTTTTTCCATGACTAATCCATCCTCCTAAGCCTCATCAGCTGAGGACAATAATGCCAAACTTGGACTATAGCATCAATGCCACTCTTATTCACTTTTGGTGCTCCTATCTAAGTGTAATTTTGGCCCTAACAATCAATTCTTTTTAGTTCCCTATCCTTATCTTTGTTAACCTAATACAAGCACATTCAACCCATGACCAATAGATCCCTATAAAACCCCATTCAAACATCATTTGGAAAGGGTTGGCAATTATCATTAAGTAAACAATAATACAAGGAAGACTATTCAAGCAATCTTCCATATTCTTTGCATACAACTAATAAATATACTTACAAGCTCATTTAAATCTTTATACCAGTCCTTAGCCACCTCAAGTACATCTATTTCAACATATTTCATATTCATACACTCAATTTCACAAAACACATCTGGTGGGAGAACTACGTATGGCTTGATCCCTCTTCAGAGTTTTGGTATGTAGGCAACGTGGCCACATAAGGGGTTTGGATACAGGTTTAGTGAATATTACACACACTAACCCCCCTTCTTTCTCAAAATTGGCCAAAGCACAATGGAGTATAAGGTTTGATGCCTAAATCTACTCTATAGGGAGCTTTACAGACTTTCAACTATCAAAACTTCACAGACAGGGTTACACAGACCTAGAAAACAAAACTCAAAAAGATTAGATCCTCAGGATAACAATGACAGAGGCGGACTATAGCATCATTGCCACTCCTATCTACTTTTAGTACTCCTATCCAATCATAAAATGAAGGTCAATTCTTAGTTTACGATAGTGTCCCTATCTTGCAAAGTAAATCTCAGACCTTGTCTTAGCTGTATCAACTAGTTTCTAGCTAAGTCTTATTTACTCCATCTTATTGCTAGTTTTAGAAAGATCAAAATTGCATTTTAATTTATAAAAATTGATAGATTAATTATTACATATTTATTTACTTAACTCATACCCTTTAACTAAATTAGGAATAATACATAAATACTCCCAAAATTGTTAAATCAACAAAAAATCACAAGGAAACTGTGTATAAGACATTTAAAAGAACCTATGTACAAGTAAGCTAAAAAGAAACAATAATAACTGATGAGTCTCATAAGAGACTCCTTATCATGGTGTCCTGTATCAAAGAGAGGGATTATGCATGATCGTGAAGCATGATGGAGGGGCTGAGACTGTGAATCTAAAAGTTGTGTATGTTGTACTTACTCTGAAATCTTTGTAGTGGAAATTGATTGTGGGGTCCTCCTATAACTTTGAGAAGTGGATGCAATTATAGGGCTCTTAGGGACCGATCTAGTAGTATAAGAAGCTCTCTAAACATGTACTCTATGTGTAGAGACATGAGACCTCAATGATATTATCTTGGGTGTGAATACTATAGTTAAAAACTATATAGAGTCATGAAACTATCATTGATGTATTAGTCACTCTAAAAGAGGCCTCCATGGAAGTGTATGAACTCTCTGTGCTGGTGAGGGAGGTCTCGACTATTTCTTAATCTCAACTGGAAGAAGAATTGTAACTGATGGAGGAGCTAAAAGTGGTGACTATAGAGTAGTAGATGGCTTTGAAGTGGGGAGTGGTAACTCATATAGGACCACCAATTGTAATAACTTGATTAGCGTGAATGAATTTTATGCATCTATGAATTGTAGAAGGTACTACATAATTTTTTTGGATCCATGGTCGACTAAGCAACATGTCAAAGATTCATACACTAGGAATAATAGTAAATGGCATGGCCACAAGTGTTGGGCCAACATATAGAGGAAGCACGATCTCCCTTGATGAACTTTGTATGTGTCCACTGAATCAACTAATAATTATGTCCATTGAGCTGATATCATGCTCTAAATATCCCTAATGTTGAAATAATGTTATAGTGCACATGTTCACACTGGATCCATTATCTATTAGAACACTCTGAACGAGATGGTGATCAATGTAGGCTTTGATAAAGAGTGCATAGTAATATGAATCATCCTTAACTACCTTCTACTATGAAAAGGAGATTGAAGTTCTAGTTATAACTATCGAATTATACACACCAATCATGTTGCTCAAAGGATGTGACTCAACTGAAGGTGCATGTTATGTAGCTGGTGGAGGGTGTGCATGATATGCATTGTGAACACTTGATGTATCCTCTATCTCTTATTTAGAATGTTGTGGGAAAGAATCTGAGCAAAATTTTAGAGCCTTTTCCTATATTTTCTTTACCTGAGGAGGCTTAGTTAGAGTGTTAAGATCAATAAGGTTACCATTTATCAAGTCATGTATCTTGTGTTACAAACTAATACATCTATTCATTGTGTGTCTTGTTTCCCTATGAAAATCATAAAATGCATTCTGATCATATCCACATGAAAGAGGCTTTGTTATATCAAGTCCCTGTATAGGAGGGAGAGATATGATATTGCATTTCAATAGCTGCTGTAAGACTCTGACTAAAGATACTGGTAGATTGGTAAAATCTTATCGAGGAGGTGCTAATAAAATAACTTGTTGAGGGGGATTTAAAGCTATATTAACTGTAGGTTGATTTTGACTTTTGTTATCATTAACCTTTACTTTGTATGGGACTTTACTATTACTCTTTTTTATTATTTCTGATATGCTTGTATACTTGAGTTTGCCCATTGAAATTAATTTGACTTCCCTTTCCTTTAGTGTATGACATAACTCAATGAAGGAAGAGATCCTTTTGAACATTATTGACTCATACAAAGCTGACATAAGACTCTATTTGAAGAGATCCTGTAATTCTTCATCGGCCATGGGGCTAGTCATTTTAGCCAAGATAGTCTTCTATCTAAGAACATAATCTATGAGATGCTCATTTGACTTTTGTTTCTATTATGAAATTTGGGCATAAGAAACTGTTGACTATTTTGGTCCTACAGGGCAAAAATTGGTCTCCTTCTTCCTTTACTATTCTGAGCCATCAGTCGTGAATTTGGTTTGCATAAGCCTTTCGGCAAAGAGATGGACCAGTTCAAAGAATGCAAGGCTTTTACAAAGCTCTAAAGACAAAGTGCTTGAAGGGATTTCTTTGAACATTTTTTTAGAAGAAATTCACAAGGAAAGACCAAAATTTGAAGGCACATTTCCTAAAAAATTGGAAAAAGTGGTTCAACATTGGGGTTCAATGATATGAAATGAACTACACAGACCGACCAACAGTCACATGATCTTTCCAAGAGCTTTGAACTTTGAACTTAGAAATATTGAACCATTGAACCATTGTAGGTTCAAGTGGTAAGTTAAAATAATAGGTTCAACAATACAATAAATTCACAAGGGAATTAAGTGAACATGACTCCTTGTAGAACATAGAGTATTGAACCATTGAACCGTTGAACCATTGAACTTCGAAAAAGGGTTCAGGTTCAATCGAAAGGTTCAAAGTCATAATTGAAAAACCTGAAATGGCCTAAGCAGTTTGCAAAAGGGGAAATAAAATTTCTTCGAAGGGCAATTATGGACCTAAAAATACCCTTGCGGAGGGCAGGGAACTTTACTTGCAGAGGGACCAAAGAAGAGGGCCGAAAGGTAAGGTTTTATTCGGAGAAAAGACTAAGGCAAAAGAAAGGATTTCCTTCAGAATTTTGTTCGAAGAATAAATCCAAAGGAGATGTAAGGAAGTCAATGTGAATTCTTTCAGACAAAGTTCCTGAAGGAATTCCTTCAGACATTTTATCTGAAGAAATTCATAAGGCAAGGAGCCAAACAAAAAAATACCCTTCAGAAAGAAATCCATGGCAAAATTGCAAAGGTCTTTCAGACTTTTGTCTGAAGGAAAATACAAGAAAAGATTTCATCTAGGCAAAATTTTTGAGAGAATTCCTTCGAACATTTTGTTCGAAGGAATTGAGAAGCCAAGGCAACTCAAAGGGCAAGTGCCCTTGCGGGGCACTCTCGATTGTAAAGAAGGGGAACTTTTCAAAGCCCTGAAGGGACACCTTCTCTTTGGGAGGGTTCAATTACAAAAAGTTGAAGAAATTGCCAAAGGGGTGACGGGCCCGAAGACATCAAAATTTAGCATCACAAACTAGCCGTTGGAATTCAAACATTCGGTGACGTCCCCACAGATGTCAAATTCATGAAAATAGAATAGCCATTGGCTTTCAAATGGCGACAGCTGTGTGAAAATCAAATTTATGACCATAAGATAGCCATTGATTCTCAAATGTTTAAAGATGGGTCTGCCTGTGGAAACTCAGTGGCCCGCTAATAAGATAGCCCTGAGGGCAGAAAGTGCCAAGAAAAGACAAAAGCTAAGAAAAGACAAAAGCCATGTGGAAACTCAATGACTCACCGAGAAAGGAACCCAAAGAGCCACTCACAAACATGGATAGAATAGCCCAGGTGGCAAAAAAGATGTCGACAGAGGAGTTATTCCAGTGGTTAGAATAGTCCTTATGAAATGGTCATCAAGGAGCACAAACAGTGAATGACATGACCTATTTTTCTTCATTTAAGCATTAATGAGCAGACAACCACGTGAAACTCTTTAAGAAGTAGTCTTGTTTTCAAATAGAAAGGTGCAACCCATGCTTTCATAATGATGTTTAATATAATTTAAATGCCAAAGTCAAGACTTGGACTGCCGCAACATGGCTTCCTTCACCGAACTTCCTCTTCATAATGAATTGAATGCAACATGGGCCACTTATGGAAAAAGATGCCATTGCTTTCTCTTTCTCTATATATTGTAAACTCTCATTTGAGAAATGGATCTATCTCTCAGCTTGTAAGGTGGAACTCTATCAAAATTTACCTTGAATCAAAAAGAAGCATTTTTACCTCGATTTGAGCTTGTACTTTTGCATATGTTTATGGCTTTATCTTGTGTTAAGTCATTTTCCTTCATGCTTCACAGAATGATTCTAGCATTTCTAGTATATTGTGAGTTCTTCTTTTGCAGATCAACCAGAAGTGTCCACAATAGAGTATAGGTGCATGTGAACAAGCTGCCATAATGTGTCTTAGAACACCTCTGGTAGTTCTTCCTCCCTACATCTCCAGAGGACCCCTAGCTCATTGATGCAGAAGAGTTTCTTGTGTCAAATGAAGTATATAATTAGCTTGTTCTTGGTGGAAAGTGTATGTCAAATCTAAGTAGATAAACCATTTTTTAGTGCATCACCGTATTAGTTTAGGTTCTATTTTCAGTAATCCTTCTCCATTTTCACCCCCCATTGTTAACAGTAGGAAATCTAGGACCATAGAGATGCATCAAAGGGAGCTAGCCCTTATCTAGAGATTTCCCCCCCAGTTTTTCCAAACCCACAGCAAGAGGGGAGTCTCCATTGTGCCACGTGGAAGATAGAATCTCAACCTTTCTGTCAAGGGTGAAATCCACAACATCAATAGTTTTTGGCACACCCGATGGGACAATTTTTAACACTAAAAAAAGTTCTAAGATTGATACTGGTCTTGTTACAGCAAAAAAATCAATCATTAATCCAACATCTGGTGACTCCATTATTAAGAACATCAGTCTCTGGTCAAAGATCAGTATGACATCCTATGCCTAAGGTCACCACATGATCTGCTACTAAGGGTGTCCCTTTTGAATTCGTTGAACTACCATTAAACTCAAAAAGGCGATTGAGGTTTACAAGGACTCATCCTTATTCAACAAGTCATTTTCCTAGACTAGTTATAAGATACACTTACGCAAGAAAGCCCTGGTTGAATCCTGTCATAGCTATGGCTTTACCTTTTGTGGCCTTTCATGGTCAGAGTCCTTTGAATCTTTCACATTATGACCCAATCCCAGGGACAAACCTTAAGAGTGTGCCTCCCTTTAATGGAGAAGGGCCTATTACTGCTATTGAGCACATCAAAAATATTGCCAACCTCTATAATATTCACAATGTCACTGAAGAAAACATTGCTATTAGATTGCTGGCATTGTCTTTTAAGGGTAAGGTTCTAGATTGGTATGGGACTCTGCCGATGAATTCAGTCAACATATGGAATGAATTGAGTACCCTCTTAACAAATAGATTCAGGGAGAAGACAGATCACCTCTCTCTTGCTGAGCAACTAATAACCATGAAAATAGCTCCACATGAATTTATTCAAGATTTTAATACTCAGTTTTAGAAGACCTAGGATAAAATCCCCATTTTAGTAAGGCCGACCCCAAGCTATGCTTTCCTTTATTATTTGAAAGTGTTGAACAATGACATTACTATCATGATACACTCCATGGGAGGACAAGTGCTGCCCATTGCCTATGAAATAACCATAGTCACTGAGAATTGCTTGGTACAAGCGGGAAAGATAGCCCCTAGACCTCATATGCCGCTCTTCCCTGAATTGCCACCTCTAGTCCAGACTACTATACCCACCTTAGCTCTTCTACTTGGCATAGAAAATTTGGCTGCTACTTTGCCCAATGACCTTCATGAAGTTAAAATCTTATTACAAAGCATGACCAATGAACTGGTGGCTCTCAAAAGGTAGCAAGCTCAAAGCTATTAGCCAAATTAGGGATATCAATAGTTTGGACATGCAAATAGACCCCCTTTCTAGAATTACAATCAAGGATAAGGTCAGTTTGCACAAGCCAGACCTTATCAAGGCTATAATCTAGGTGTTCATCATCCAAGGCTCTGGTGCTTGCTCAAAATAATCTGGTATAAGAACAACCAAATTGCTCACCCATGGGATATGGTCACAATCAGGCTATTTATACAAATGAGATGCCAACTTAATACATGAATGCACAAGATAATCAGGCAGTCACCCAATTCCCAAGATTTGAGGCTTTAGTGCAACCTTGCATGGACAACAGGCTAGTCCAGTCTGATTCCACTCTCATAAATCACCTAGAATGTGAATTCTATGTAGTCGACTACGTGGGCAGTGTAGACAACCAAGGTGATTATGTTGCAGCCAACATAAGGTCTAAAAGAAGAGCTATAGAGGAAGCTCAGGTTGTTGCCCAAACATCCACCGCATCTTCTTCGTCATATGAAAACCAAAAATTTCCAAATTTTAGGCCATCAACTACACCCTCAGCGCCTCGGCCTGTGCCTTAGGCTGCAAGTAAACCCAAATAAAATTTGAAAGGGGGCAACCCTTAGATTAATGTGGTGGACCAGATGAAGAATCTACACATGAATATCTTCTTGTGGGATTGATTATTAATATCGAGACAAAAGGACATGCTATAAAAGGAATTGCATGGGCTAAATGAACAAGTTGTCCCAACAAAAGTTGATAATGTTCTGATCTCGAATGGGCACCTTCCACAATAGGCCAAGTAAAGAAAGAAGAAAAGGTTCCCCCTTTCTATTTGTCCTTAGTCATAGGATATTTCCTGATGCACAATTGCATTATTGATAGTGGGGTAAACACCTCAGTAATGCCAAAATGTATAGTGGATAAATTGGGGCTCAAATACGAAGAAATGACTAAGGGAGTCGGGCAGTTGGATGGATCACCAGCAAAGACAATAGGAGTGGTGAGAGGCTTGAACTTGACACTCCACACCTTTCTAACTTTCTCAGTTCCCCATGACATGGTAGAGGTGGATGTTCCTCCCTACTTTGCCATTTGCTTATCCAGTGATTTCACATCTAAAATAAGTAGGTACCTAGCAGTAAATTAGTCCTACCTAGTTTTTAGAACCAAATATGGGACTAAGGTCAAGATTGAGTTAGAGCCAATCCATAGAGATCATCTAGAGTCATACTCACTCAAGGTGGCAAATGTCAGCTATGCCATTATTGATCAAGAAGAATTCCAAGTGGATCAATCTCTGCCCTCTACCCTTGAAAGAGTTGCTGACCTGCTCTTAGATGAATGGAGAAGTGACAACTTTGAACATGACCCTTACAAGTTCATAAAAGAGGCAAGCCTTAGGATTTATTGCATGTATGAAGAGGGTACTTTTGTACCAAATTTGATGAAAGCAAGCCAAGAGAGCTTAGGTTTATGGTAGCCTTTCTTCGATGGCTCAAGAAGCAAACTAGGGGATGGTGGTGGAGTGGTGCTAGTTTCCCCCTCACAGGAGAAATACTTATCAACTTTTAGGTTCTAATTTTCTTGCATGTGCAATGTTCTAGAGTATGAATCTCTCATCCACGATTTAGAGTGTGTAAGAAAAAGAGGGATTAAGGCGTTGCATGTTTTTGGGGACAATGAGTTGATCGTAAATCAGGTGAGAGGCTAAAATCTGACAAAGAATTCCTTGCTTAAGTCTTACAAGCATAGGGTGTGAGACTTAGTAGAGAGTTTCCTTGCTTTTAATGTTACTTCCATCCCAAGAGAGTAGAATAAGCAAGCGAACAAACTAGCTACAGTTGGTGCTCAGTTTGACATCCCTAAGGAGATAAGTCGAAATAGCAGTCCACACCATTTAAAAGTGGCAATCAGACCATCTATGCCTGATAAAATCACCAACTGGCAGGTGTTTGATAGTGATCAGTAGATAACATTATTCTCGCAAGAGGAGGCTGAGTTTTCCTCTAGAAACCAAGTCAAGCTATAGCAACAACAGTATGGCAGCTAGATTATTCAGCTGAAGAACAATAAACTTCCAAAAGACTTGGTTACTCTTGAAAGTATCTTCAACAAGGATAACCAATTGAAAAATGACAAAGCGAGCATCACAATGAAGAAAGAGAACTATAAAGAAATTAATACATTTAAGAACAATTTTCTCGCACTTGGGAAGGTATGTACAAATCATGAAAGGCAGGCTTTCATCTTGTTGTGTTAGAAATTTGTTGATGTCTTTGCTTGGGAGTATAACGACCTTAAGGGTTTGGAACCAAGTTTGGCCCAACACACTATTGAGCTAAAGGAAGGCACCAAGTCCATCAAATAAAAACAAAGGCTTGCTAACCTGAAGATCGAGTCTCTCATGCAGAAAGAACTCACCAAGCTGATTGAGTCTAGAATCATATTTCTGATCAAACACTCTTCTTGGCTGGCCAATCTTGTTCCTATCTAAAAAAGAATGGGGCGATTAGATTATATGTAGATTTTAGAGACCTTAATAGAGTCTCATTGAAGGACCACTATCCTTTCCCAAGTATGGAGCATATCCTCCAAATGGTGACAAGCAGTGAACATTTCTCCCTCTTGGATGGGTATTCAGGGTACAATCAAATTTTAGTGCAAAACTGTGATCAAGACAAGACAACCTTCACTACCAAGTGGGAAATGTTTGCTTATCGAAAAATGCCATTTGGACTATCCAATGCTGGTGCCACTTTTCAATGAGCCATGGACATGGCTTTTCAAGACCTGATAAATAATATTTTACTAGTATATCTTGATGATGTGACATTATTTTTTAAGGAAGCAGGCCAACATATAAGATACCTTAGGCAAATCTTTGAAAGGTGTAGAGAGTTCAGCATCTCTCTCAACCCAAAAAAATGTGTGTTTGCTATCCATAAAGGTAAACTTCTTGGCCATGTGGTTTCGAAAGAGGGCTTGACCATTGATCTAGAATGAGTTCGCTCCATCCTAAAGCTGTCCTTGCCTAATCATAAGAAAGGTCTGTAAAGCTTCTTTAGCAAAATAAATTTAATCAGGATATTTATACCAAATTTTGCTGAGATAGTCAAACCACTGACCTTCATGCTAAAGAAAGATGAGAAATTCACGTGGACAGTGTAAAGGAAGGATAGTTTTGAAGGGATCAAGCAGGCTATCACCTAGGCTCCTACCTTGATCAGTCCTAACTTCACCAAGGATTTCAACCTCTACACCTTTGGAAATGAAGAGGTAATCTTTTCCATGCTTACCCAAGCAAATGATGAGAACCTTGAACAACCACTTGCATTTTTTAGCCAAGGCCTAGAGGGTTTTCAGATCAGGTATACATATATGGAGAAGCAAGTCCTTGCGGTCATATGAAGCCTAAATAAATTTAGACATATGCTATCTAACAATAAGGTTCATCTCATGGTGCCACATCCTAGCATCAAAGATTTCTTGATCAGCCGTGATCTAAATGAAAAGAGATTGGGATGGATCACCAAAGTAATGAAATATGATGTGGACATCAAAACCACCAAGTTGGTAAGGGGAAAAGGCTTATGTGAACACCTTACTGCAGACCTTAAATAATAGAAAGAAGACATTTTGCTAATCCATGATGAAGCTACAATAGAAGAACCAATAGTCATGAAGGATTAGGCATCAGACATGAAATGTTTCTCTCTCACTGGTGAGTGCTTGCAGGGCCTTGATAGGACCAAGAGGAGATATTTTAGACTCCAATCTCTCCCTTATGTCCTAATTGATGGGGTGCTATTTAGAAGAGATTTTTTAGGAGTATTGCATAGACTCAGGTTAGGTCAATAGGGTGTTGTCTGAGTTCCATGATGGGCCAGTTTGTGGTCACTTTGCTCCTAAGCCTATAGGTACAAGAATTATGAGAGCTGGTTACTTCTGGCCCACTCTATTCAGAGACACCCATGCCTAGGTACAAAAGTGCTAGAAGTATATGCTCTTTGATGGGAAATAATAGCTGGTTGTAATGCCCTTACAACCTATTCAAGTAAAATAGCCATTCATGCAATGGGGCCTAGACTTCATAGGGATGATCAACCCTCCCTCTAGTGCTTGTCATAAATGGGGTCTTGACTGCTATAGACTACTTCATGAGATGGGTAGAGGCTATTGCTTTAAAGGAGGCCAACAAAAGTGTAGTCCTAGATTTCTATGAAGCCCTGGTGACAAGGTTTGGAGTCCCAGCTACCATCATCTCAGACAATGCATTGGCTTTCTTGGGAACTAGAACAAGTGAATGGGCATTGGGATACAAAATCTACCTCAACACTTCATCCAACTACTACCCACAAGGGAATGGGCTGGCTAAGTCCACCAACAAGAATCTAATTAGAATTATCAAAAGAATAATGGAAGAGAATTAGAGAACTTGGCATGCCAAGTTGAAAACAACCCTGTGGGCAGACAGGGTTTCTCTAAAGAGGGCAGTTGGCAATTCACCATACACGCTTGTGTATGGAATGGAAGCTAGACTTCCTATTTCACTTGAATTGCCAGCTTTGGATCTCGCACACCATTTATAATTGGAAGAAGGCAACAACATGGATGTCAGGCTATGTAAATTGATGGAGCTTTAGGAGACAAGGGACCAAGCCATGGTTTCTATGACTAGACATCAACAACAAGCAAAGAAGCAGATTGACAAGAAATCCTCATCAAAAGGTTTCTCTGAAGGTGACATCATCTTAAAATGGGATGAGAACTGAGCTAAGCTTGGAAAGCTCACAAAGTTGGATGCCCTATGGAGTGGTCCATATGTCATCACTCAGTGCAAGCAACACAATGCATTCCAACTCTCCAGGTTGGATGGTGAAGAACTGCATATCCCAGTTAATAGGATATATCTTAAGCACTGTCATTGAGCCTTCTCTCATGATGTATATGTTTTCCTTATTTTTCCCTATTTTCCCTAAGTGATTTTGCACATATTCATAGTTTTTTAACCTTGTGTGTGTTTTTTTCCCTTTTCGGGTAAAAGCTTCATGATTGATTCTTAGATATCTCAAGGCCATTGTCAAACTTTCAAGCTGTGTTTTGACTCCATGCCCAATGGACTTTGAGGCTACCAGTCTTCTTTAGCATATCAGGTATGATTCCCCTGGGGATCACCAATTTTTTTGACTATTTTGGTCCTACAGGGCAAAAATCGGTCTCCTTCTTCCTTTGCTGTTCTGAGCCATCAGTCGTGAATTTTGTTTGCACAAGCCTTTCGGCAAAGAGATGGACCAGCTCAAAGAATGCAAGGATTTTACAAAGCTCTAAAGACAAAGTTCCTGAAGGGATTTCTTTAGACATTTTATTTGAAGAAATTCATAAGGAAAGAGACCAAAATTTGAAGGCACATTTCCTAAAAAATTGGAAAAAGTGGTTCAACGTTGGGGTTCAATGATATGAAATAAACTACATAGACTGACCAACAGTCACATGATCTTTTCGAGAGCTTTTAACTTTGAACTTCGAACTATTGAAATATTAAACCATTGAACCATTGTAAGTTCAAGTGGTAATTTCAAATTGTAGGTTCAATGATCATTAAATTCACAAGGGAATTGAGTAAACACGACTCCTTATAGAACATAGAGTATTGAACCGTTGAACTTTTGAATCATTGAATCATTAAACCATTGAACTCCATAAAGGGGTTTAGGTTCAATCGAAAGGTTCAAAGTCATAATTGAAAAACTCAAGATGGCCTAAGTAATTCACAAAAAGGGCAACATAATTTCTTCAGCGGGCAATTATGGACCCAAAAGTTCCCTTGCAGAGGGTAAGGAACTTCACTTGTAGAGGGACCAAAGAAGAGGGTCAAAAGGTAAGGTTTTCTTTAGAGAAAAGACTAAGGCAAAAGGAAAGATTTCCTTTGGAATTTTGTATGAATAATAAATCCAAAATAAATCCAAGGAAGCCAATGTGAATTATTTCAGACAAAGTGCCCAAAGGAATTCCTTCAGACATTTTGTCCGAAGAAATTCATAAGGCAAGGAGCCAAATGAAAAATTACCCTTTAGAAAGAAATCCATGGCAAAATGGCAACGGTATTTCAGACTTTTATTTGAAGGAAAATACAAGAAAATATTTCCTTTGGGCAAAATATCTGAGGGAATTCCTTCATACATTTTGTCCGAAGGAATTGAGAAGCGAAGGCAACTCGAAGGGCGAGTGCCCTTGCAGGGGACTCTCAACTGCAAAGAAGGGGACCTTTTCAAAGCATCAAAGGGACACCTTCCCTTCAGGAGGGTTCAATTGAAAAAAGTTGAATATGCCAAAGGGGTGATGGGCCTAAAGACGTTAAAATTTTGCATCGTAAACTAGCCGTTAGAATTCAAACATCCAGTGACGTCCTTGCAGATGTTAAATTTAGGATAATGGAATAGCCATTGGCTTTCAAATGGTGACAGGTGTGCAAACATCAAATTTACAACAATAAGATAGCCATTGATTCTAAAATGTCTAAATATGGGTCTGCACATGAAAACTCAACGACCCACCGATAAGATAGCCCCGAGGGTAGAAAGAGCCAAGAAAAGACAAAATCTAGGAAAAGACAAAAGCCATGTGGAAACTCAATGACCCACTGAGAAAGGAGCCTGAAGATCCAAGCACAGACATGGAGAGAACAACCTAGGTGGTAAAAAAGACATCAGTAGAGGAGTTATTCTAGTGGTTGGAACAATCCTTACGAAATGGTCATCAAGGAGCACAAATAGTGAATGACGCAGCCTATTTTTCTTCATTTAAGCATTAATGAGAAGACAACCACGTGAACATCTTTAAGAAGTGGTCTTATTTTCAAATAAAAAGGCGTGACCCATGCTTTCACAATGATGTTTAATATAATTTAAATGCCAAAGTTAAGACTTAGACTGCCAGAGCATGGCTTCCTTCATCGGACTTCCTCTTCCCAATGAATTGAACACATCATGGGCCACTTGTGGAAAAAGGCACCATTGCTTTCTATTTCTCTATATATAGTAAACTCTTATTTGAGAAATGGATTTATCTTTTAGCTTGTAAGGCAGAGCTCTGGCAAAATTTACCTTGAATTAGAAAGAAGCATTTTTACCTCCATTTGAGCTTGCACTTTTGCATATGTCTATGGCTTTTTCTTGTGTTAAGTCATTTTCTTTCATCCTTTCATAGATTGATTCCAACATGGGTAGTGTATTGTGAGTTCTTCTTTTGCAGGTCAGTCAGAAGTGTCTATAGTAGAGTATAGGCACATGTGAACACGCTGCCATAGTGTGTGTTATAACACCTCTGGTAGTTCTTCCTCCTTGTATCTCCAGAGGACCCCTAGCTCATTAATGTAGAAGAGTTTCTCATGTCAAATGAAGTGTATAATCAACTTGTTTTTGGTGGAAGGTGTATGTTAAAGCTAAGTAGATCAACCATTTTTTATTGCATCACCGTATTAGTTTAGGTTCTATTTTCAGTAATCCTTCTCCATTTTCACTCCCCCAATTGTCAGTAGTAGGAAATCTAGGACCACAAAGATGCATCAAAGGGATCTAGCCCTTATCTAGAGATTTCCCCCCCAGTTTGCCAGACCCACAACAAGAAGGGAATCTCTATTGTTCCATGTGGAAGATAGAAGCTCAACCTTTCTGTCAAGGGTGCAATCCATAGTGTCAACAAAAACCTTATCACATATGTTAATGCTAAAATGAGCTAAGAACATGTCAGCTAAAGGATTGAATATGTTGATCGACTAATTTGATAGGCAATAAAACCATTATAGTGCATAATCCTTTAAATTTCATGGAAATATCTTGGTAAGTAACTAGTCATTTGCACATAGTCTAAGCATGCTACATAAAAGGCTCTCAAGCATGCCTCTAGATAACCCTTGCCATTATATAGAGTGAGATTAGGTTGAACAAAACCTGATGGCAAGGGTGTAGAAGCAATATGGCATGCCAATGGTGTATGTAGTAGAGCAAAAGAGTCCAAAGCCTGTGTTAGTCTAGAGGCACCTTGATTGAGATGTAACACATTGGATTGAAGATATTTTATATTTTACACAAGGGTATCCACATCAAGAGACAAGGATGTACTAGTCATAACTGGTGGTGCTACATAGGAAGGTTAGGATGCTATAGGGGGTTGTTGAGACATAGTTACCCACATAGTGTCATTTGCAACTGGTTATTCTATGGTTTGATAGGATTAACCATTGTTTGCTTTTTTTTATTCTTCTTTTAGTATTTTAAACATATCATCTTATATATCAGGATGTTTAGTTAAAATATCTTGAAGTTATCTCTTATCAGTTTTGTCAAAACCAATATATTGAGCCATTATTAAAGTCAGAAAACAAATAAAAAATGCATTGAATTTTTTGCATCAAATTATAATAAGTAAAATGTGATGGAAGAAAAGTACTAAATAAAGGAAATGTAAAGTCCTAAAAACATCAAACTAAATATTCATATAAAGGATACGAAGCTCACAAACATGTAAACTGATATCTCAAGAAGCAAAGGGACCTAGTAAGTTCAACTAGGGTTTGAAAAAAATGTTTTTTAAAATTATTATTATGAATTTTAGAAATTAAATGTAAAATTTTGATTTAAATATGGAGGAAAATTTAGAAAAAAATTGTTAAAATCAACAAGGAATTTTCCCTAGGGTTTCTAGGGTTTTTGTAGGCAAATGAAGTAAGTCAGGTTCACCAAATGATTTAACTTTTTTGGAAATAATGAAGTTTTATTCCTATTCTAGTTTAAGGGTCTAGATTAATAAATCAATGCTAAATATAGCAATAATTATAGTCCTGATTTGTATAATTTATTTATCTTTTTTACCTTTTTAAAAATAATAATAAATAATGAGAAATATAACTTAGCTTAAAATTAGATTGAGACAAATGATGTAGAGGTTGAAACTGGGTATGAAGGATTGAGATAGTGTCGTCAACTTGAATCTAGTTTTCATTTATCAAAAGGATAGCAACATAAAAAATAGTACATTTTGGTGTCTGATGCTATTGTCCACTCTTGTCTCTATTGTCCAAATTGGTCACAGAAACCTAAAACTTTCTAGGTATTTACATTGTGCCGATATGAGTCTACTTATGAAATATTGAGTGCTGATTGTCAATGGAACTCATTGTAGAGATGTTTTGATCTTCAAAATTAGACTGAGATAAATGATGTAGAGGTTGAAACTGGGTATGAAGGATTGAGATAGTGTCGTCAACTTGAATCTAGTTTTCATTTATCAAAAGGATAGCAACATAAAAAATAGTACATTTTGGTGTCTGATGCTATTGTCCACTCTTGTCTCTATTGTCCAAATTGGTCACAGAAACCTAAAACTTTCTAGGTATTTACATTGTGCCGATATGAGTCTACTTATGAAATATTGAGTGCTGATTGTCAATGGAACTCATTGTAGAGATGTTTTGATCTTCAAAATTAGACTGAGATAAATGATGTAGAGGTTGAAACTGGGTATGAAGGATTGAGATAGTGTCGTCAACTTGAATCTAGTTTTCATTTATCAAAAGGATAGCAACATAAAAAATAGTACATTTTGGTGTCTGATGCTATTGTCCACTCTTGTCTCTATTGTCCAAATTGGTCACAGAAACCTAAAACTTTCTAGGTATTTACATTGTGCCGATATGAGTCTACTTATGAAATATTGAGTGCTGATTGTCAATGGAACTCATTGTAGAGATGTTTTGATCTTCAAAATTAGACTGAGACAAATGATGTAGAGGTTGAAACTGGGTATGAAGGATTGAGATAGTGTCGTCAACTTGAATCTAGTTTTCATTTATCAAAAGGATAGCAACATAAAAAATAGTACATTTTGGTGTCTGATGCTATTGTCCACTCTTGTCTCTATTGTCCAAATTGGTCACAGAAACCTAAAACTTTCTAGGTATTTACATTGTGCCGATATGAGTCTACTTATGAAATATTGAGTGCTGATTGTCAATGGAACTCATTGTAGAGATGTTTTGATCTTCAAAACCTAACCCTTCATTATGCTTGATGAAATATAATTTGAATCACTTGAGAAAGAGGGGGGTGGGTTAGTGTGTAAGATGCACTGAACATGTAATCCATATCCCTTATGTGGGCACGCTACCTACATACCAATACTCCAAAGAGGCATCAAGCCGTATGTAGTTCTCTCACCTAGTGTGCTTTGTGTAATGGTGTGATGTAGATATAAAAATTACAAATTTAGAGTGCTTGAGGTGGCTAAAACTGGTATGGGTGTTTGAGTGTGTTTGCAGCTATGTTAGGTGACTATATGAAGAGAATAGGGAAGTTTTCCTTAGTTCTTTGTTTATATTCTTGATTTTTTTGTAATATTTGTCACCCCATTTGTAGATGATCTTTGAGTGGGATTTTATAGGGAACAATTACTCATGGGTCATGTACTCACACTAGGATGACACAATTAAGGATAGGGATCAGATGAAAATAACCATTGGGGCTCAAAGTGCAAATGGATAGGAGTGCTGAAAACAAGACACCTTAAGGTCCAACGCTATAGTCCAATTATGGCACTCCTATCTTACAAGCTCAGGACCTAGGGGAATAGGATTGGCATATGAAATATGGTCTGGCTAAGGTGGAATCATTGTTTAGAAGGTTTAAGATGACTGGTAATGAGCAAAAAGGTATCTAGAAGGGTCAGAAGAGCATGCAAAAAGGAGCTATAAATAAGGTGTCACAAGCCACACTCAAACTACCAATTTGGACATTTTATATGACTATAGGGATAGTAGAATATTGCTTAGATACATGATGATACATAATTGCTTATTGTAAGTGAGTTAATGTATGTATTTGCATTTCAAACATATTAATGTATTATTTCAATTATATTTATTATTATATGCTTATCATGTGATATGATCTAATTAATTTCATGTTGTGAGGTAGATGTAGGAAAAATCATCCCTTAAAGTGTGTCGAAGAGATAGCATTATCGGATAGGATGACGTAGATGGAGACATCGAAGGCCAATAGAGAGCTAGTGAAACCCTACACACACCACAGTAGTTGGTACATGGTAGAAATGTATTAAAAATAATTGATTATGGTGTGTTTAATACTTATTTGGAGTATTGCTTTTTGTGGTTTGCTAGAGTAGGTAAAAAAATTAAAATGGATTCTTTTGCTTGTTTTACATGTTTTGTTATTAATGATGGTAGGAACATTTTTGGCAAAATAAATTTAAAATATAAGTTATTTGTGAATTTTGAGATTATGATTTAAAAATTGTTATAGTATATTGGATAATAATTTGATTTAATAAAATTATGAAAATTTAGCATTTCCATATTAAAAATATATTAGAAAATGATAAATTATCCTGGAAAATGAAAAAAAAGGAGAAAATAAAGAAATTAAATAAAAGAAAAACTAGAGTCTAAAAATAGAAAATCTAAAAAAAATAATATTAAAATAACAAAATAAAACAAAAAAATAGAAATCTTGAAAAAGAAGAACTGCACGTATTTCTAAATAGGAAGTTAGAGATAATGAGGGGGATATGCAATTGGAGAAGAGAAGATCAAAGAGAGAGTAGGGGTGCAACATAGGGAGAGCAATCACAAAGCATCAACAAATCTAATAGGTAGGTGTTTTCAATAACATACATCAATGTTGAAGGATTTTTGGGTATGCTTTAGTTCTAAAAATTCAGTTAAGTAGGCATATGGAATTGTAGTTAAATCATGGTAATTCAGACTGTATTTATCTATTTACAACCTAGTTGTTGATTTTTATAAATGAACAAAATTATGAAAACACTTAACTACATTCAGTCCAAACACACTAAAGGAAAGCCTAGAGTAAATCTCTTAGTTAACTTACCCTCTGCATAAAATATTGAGGCATCGACCTTTTATAGGTAGTAAACAATTGTTTATGATCTCAACCTAGCTGGGAAATTGATCTAATAAATGATTAAGCAGTGAAACAAATTATTCAAAAAGTAATAGGAATTGTGTTATCGATAAACAACTACCAATTAAAGTTTTTAAAAACTATTAAATTCTTGTATGGCGTCGAACCATAGTGGGTAAATTTAGCCATGTGATCTATTCTAAATCCTTGTATATGGGTATTAGCATCGAACCATAATGAGTAAATTCTTGTATGGCATCGAACTATAGATAACCTTTTTTAGTGATCTAATCTAAATATGAATATGCAAGGTTGTTACATAATTTGTTCCTGTAGGTGTATTCACTATTATTCTTCTATTCCTGTAGTTGTTGGAAGTTATAAAGCTTAAACATATCTATACCAGTCACTATGTCATTGGAATTTTTATGCAACTTGATGGAACTTAGTAAACCATGACATAGATCAACCACATAGCTGAACCCTGGGGAAATTACTTTTATTAGCAAACATACTTAACATCACTATGCATTATGTGTATGATGCAAATTCCTTTGTTATGGTGTCGCCAACCTAGCAAAAAATGATTTATTTAACTATTGTAATATTTATCAGTGAGAGATATAGTGAAATCATGGTTTCTTTTTCATTTCTAAATAATAATAACTCATCTTGCATGAGTTAGCTTTGGTGCTTCATTTTGTTTAAACTGAATTTGTTAAGTAGATGGTTTGCTAGAATTTTTATCTTTGGGTGCCACTATCTTTTTTTTATCTTTAGTATTTTATAACTATAGCAATGGTATGTAATATAAAATACACTTTATTGCTATAGTTTGTATGATACATATCATTGTGTTATAGCTGAACTCTTTGCTTTTTAAAACTAAAATTTCTTGTTAACCTATAGTTTGTATTGGATGAAATCTAGCGATTAACTCATCAAGTTGTACCTTATAAACTCGTGCATGTGTATTTACTTTTAAGTTCACTATTTTATGTTAATAGAAATTTGGTTGTATATAAAAATACATGTTACATGTTTCTTATCCACAACTTTATAAGAAAAAAAGTTTAATTGCTAATTGTTGCTATAAGTATTGCGTCGATATATATAGATAAAACCCTTACCATGGACGAAGGTTTTAATTCCCACTTGAATTAAAAACTAAAGAATAGTCCTGTTAAATAAAAAGGGATATTTGTATTTAATAAGTAATATAGATATCACATCATAGTGTATAATAGATTAAACACTAAGAATATATGTGTTTGTCTATACTTTTGATATGGGATATCCACTCCACTCATAGATACGTTTGACTAGTTATGCATAAGGATGTGTTCGGTAAAAATGATCCCTTTTTGAAATAATGATATGTTCTATATTCAGGATGGTTGTAGAACATAGAGCCTATTATAGATTATTCTCCATTGTAAACATTTTATTAAAATTTGGGAACTCTTATAGATATTTCTAATTTGTCTAAGCTCAGGTGGTAGCTCTTTTTCAGAATGTAAAAGGTGGGATAATATCATAAGATGCTTATTGGGAATGTGTTTATCCGTAGGTACTATTTGAGATTAATATGTTAAGAAACTTTCAAAAGTGTAAATAAGACATGCGAAGGGTAAAAAATCCATCAAAGTATTTATCATGATAGGTAAGGGTAGCTTGTCATAATATAAATTTGTGAGTTAAAATCATGTGATCTAAAAACAATATTATAATAAGCTATAGGATGTCGAATGTAAGAATTTAAGGTGAATGTACCTATTAACATATTTAAAACATAGGGGTATATTCTTGTGGTTAGAGTCCTTGGGTGGAGTAATAATTGAATTAAAAGAATTACTTAAAAATAACTTAGAGAATGCTTGCATATAAGCCCTTAAAAGTAAAACAAAAGCTAGATTGGATTTTTTACATTTAAAAAAAAATGAAGTTCTGTATGTTCTAGTTGTTGAATAATAATGTGTGTTTCTATGTATTTATGACTACTTCATTAGTTTGCTTTCAATGTGTAGTAGTTATGCTTAAAAACACTGGACTGTGGTAATATGGGTTATTATAGGGTGTAGTTAAATTAGAAACAAATTATATTATTTGAACTCTATATTTAATTTTGTATTTACTTGAGTGGTATAACTGTGATTTAGGAATTTGACTCAAGAGAGGATGGTTAGTATGGTGTTAGTTCCAAAATGAAAACAAAATGAAAGAAACACACTAACTAGCATTACATCTCTAGGCCTAGACACTAAGGAGAGGTTAGTTAACAAACATGAATAAAACACACAACTAAAATGCAAAAGAAACCTTCTTTTACCTTCCTTGGATGCTCCAAAATGCTTGTTGTAGTGTCTTGCTTGGCTTGTGCTCATGAATTCCTTGGAAATGGAAGCTCGACTACCTCCATCTCTCCTTGACACCTTTGGCTTGTGGCTTGGCTTGGCTTGGGATCAATTTGTCATGGTAACACTAGGTTCTTGAAGCTTTGTAATTAATTTTGCATTATAACTTTGCATAATCATCTCTTAGAAATGATGTGGTAAGGCATCCTATTTATAGATTTTTGCAAATGTCTAGAATCAACCAGAACCATCCATCCTGAGATTAGGATGTGTGGTTGAGGATTAATTCAATTTTTAGAATTAAGTTTGTAATTATCCTCATCATGAAATTGGAATAAGTGGAAATTAAGAGGCATGGAGGGCTTTGATGAGGTATGAAGGGCATGAATCCTGATATTTATGACATTTATGGCATAGGGATGTCTTCCTAAGAAATGAGGTCATCTGATGATACATATATTCAATATTCATTTTCAAAACACATTATTCAACAAGTTTCCATTGAATTATTAATTATACCTTGATTTAGGTTAATTAGCTCTTAAGCATGATTAAGCACTTTATGCTCAAATTACCCAAACTGATTAGAATATCTTGTTATTGGACCAAAATTTGAAAAGATTAGAATTAAAAGTCAATGTCAGATGCATTGGAACCATATTCCCATTTAGGAAGTTACCAATAGAAAATAACAAAGGCATGTGTCTTATGTAGAATATTTGATAGGAAAGAGCAATCCAGAACACCCAGGTGCAAATTTGGCATTTTGACCCAAAATGACCTGATCAAAGTTAGCTGGCCCATAAATTGCATTGCCCCATTAGGGATACCTTGGCCAAAATTGGCACTTGAATACGTCAATTTCACATTAGTTAACATGTGTTAGTGTTTTTAGGCTGAATTGTGCACTTTAGGTAGAAATTGGTCAATAGTCTGATTGGAGGTTATTGGTGGCCAGATTTAGGTGTCTACAATTTGCCCCTATTGGGGAAGGCATTACAAGCTATAAGCATAGTAATGTCTTCTCAAATAATAAGAGATGGTCTACATGCCAAAAAGAAGATGATGGTTGAAGAACAAAGCTCCAAATGGTTTTGAGAAGCCTATGATGATGCCCCCTCAAGGGATTAGCCATCACATTTGTTGATGGATGGTCTCTCAAAAATAAACAAGAAGAAAGGTGGAATGAACCTATGATTGGGATTAATCCAAATGAGAAAATGCTTGCATGCATTAATGTAAAAAGTATTACTGATTTACCCAAAGGCGGTTATAATCAAGAATAAAAGTTAAAATAATGATTTGCCTATAGGTAAGTCTAATCATTAAGAGGACCTATATTAGATAAAGATGATTATGCCCCAATTAGGGTGGATTAGCAAGCATAACTCAAGGATATAACCTAGAATACAAATTAAAGATGAGTAGGTGTAAAGTGATGAAAGAGATGGATAGAATAACAAGATTGATCAATGTGAATGAGTTAGTTGTACCTACCAATGAGTAGATGCTCATCCTTATTACCAATGATACAACTAGAATGGTCAATGGGTTAATTTGATCAAGGGTGGGATGGGAGGATTTGCAAGGGTTCCAAGGAGAAACTTTTGTGACTCCATTGATTTTAGACCTTCTTGAAGCTAATTTTTACTATAGCATGTGATGGTAGGCTTCATGATAGAACACCA
The DNA here is from genome assembly GCA_037957365.1 of Torreya grandis. Taxonomy (NCBI): domain Eukaryota; kingdom Viridiplantae; phylum Streptophyta; class Pinopsida; order Cupressales; family Taxaceae; genus Torreya; species Torreya grandis. Next base: position 1,027,147 of record JARHVA010000298.1, on the reverse strand, counting down.
TGAAGACTACCCCAAAATATGCATAAGGACTGACTCTCGATCCCATAAACACTCAAAAACAATACACCAATGATAAAAACCATGATGATAATGTTGATGTATGAATATGGATAGACTCAACAACAATGTGCTCAAGGAATCACCCAATGAACACATATAGATTGAGTCAAGGCAATAGTGTTGAAAATAAATAAATAGGCAGACAAATAAACAAGCAAAAATAAACAAATAAATAATGCAATAAAAACCCTATGAACATTGCCCCTAGAAAATAGGCGACAACTTAACAAATGAAAAAAATTGGGAATAGAAGAAAAATAAGGGTGTGGTCGAGCTGTCTTCATATACACTAAGCAAGTGGAAACTACCTACATAGTTCTATGGATGTAATATCCAATAAAAAACTTTAGGCCAAATGTAGTTCTCCCAGGGAATGGGAAGAATGTGATAAATGAGGAAAACAAACAAAATGGATGTGATAGAAGAAGAGGAAAGGTCTTACAAAATAGCAAGTGTGTGAGAGAAAAGGCCAAAAAGGATGGGGAAATTAAATGATAATTAATTTTATTGTAACTTAGTAAGGGTTCCCAGAATCCTTAAGGCAAAGAAGTGGTCAATGTTTTTGTTCATTTTTAATGATTTTTCAAATGTTTTTAGAATTTTTTGAAGTATCTCCACTCGATCAAGAAAGATGAGACACTTAAATAGTTTAATCTCATAAAGTAATGAGAGTGTTGCTTAGGTTGCTCACAAAATGGTGAGAGCATGGCTTAGGGTGACTGAGCTAACCTCAACAAGTATCAAGCACTACCTATATAGTCCCAGAGTAGGACTTCAAGTCATTGTAGTTTCACCTTTACAATGGAAGAATTCGACTAGTGTAGCAGTCAATTCAAACAAAATATGCAGAGTTGGTAAAAAGGCATAGTATGACATAGGAAGTGGCAAGTTAGTACGTCAAGGCTTAATATTTCCCCTAGTTTGAGTTTGCCCGTAGGCAGTTTTAACTAGGACACAATGACATAGATTAATGGCACTAATTTGCCTAAAGGTAGTTATAATTAGTAGTAAGATTGGTGGTAAGAAAGGAATAAAAAATGAAGGATGCAACTACCAAACAATCTGTCACATTGTCCCAAAATACAATTTCTATTTGAAGTACTTGAACCAACTGATGAAATTGATCAAATACCTTGACGCTAAAAATGCATAATGAATGGAAAAAACCAAGGTCAAATAGGCTAGGATTTAAAACACACTGGGCTGATAGGTTAAAAGTAGAAAGTGGATGTGATGAAGAGGATGTACAAGGATGGTATTTATACAAAGAAGAATAGTGATGAAATGGCATAACTAAAATGGTCCTTATAGACAATACACCTTAGCATTCAAGCATAGTACTACTTGAGATGAATAATATTCATTAGCTTAGGAAGTTCATCTCTGTTTGGTGTGGTAAGCCTGTATTCTCTTAATCCATAATATGTAGTAATGATGGAAGGCCCTAACCAATTTGGCTTGAATTTTCTTTTGTGATTTTTCTCAGTCATGGTGTTCTTTTGGTTTTCTTTAATAATAAGATCACTAAGTTCAAATGTTCTATACTTAACACGTCGATTATAGTGACCTTTGAGTCAGTTTTGATATGCTTGAATATTGTTGAGCACAACTATACATTTCTCATCAAGTAGGTTTAGCTCTTGTAGGTGGACTACATGATAGTAGTGATCATCGAGGACATGCTTGAAAGAGATGTGCAGTGAAGGTAATTCAACCTCAATGGGAAGGATGGATTTAATACCATAAACAAGTGAGTATGGAGTGGCTCTTGTGGGAGTACAATGATTGGTATGGTATGCCTAAAGGGAAAGGAATATTTTCAAGTGCTAATCATGATCGACATCATTGAAAATCTTTTTGAGAATATTGACAATGGTTTTGTTGGATGCCTTGGCCTAGCCATTACCTTGAGGGTAATATGCAGTAGAAAAATGTTGTGTGATGTTGTATTGAGTATATAACTGGTCTACATCCTTGTTCTTGAATTATCCTCCATTATCAGATATAATGTCAGAGGGGATACCATAGCGGCAAATGAGATGGTTGAAAATAAATTTAGAAATTTGATTTCTAGTCATGTAAGTGAGGGGTATAGCTTCAACCCACTTAGTGAAATATTCAATAGTGGTAAGGATATGTTTATGGCCATCAGATGAAGTGGGATTGATCTTCTTAATAAGGTCAAGCCCCCATGTAGAAAATGGCCATGGTGTCAACATTGGTTTTAGAGTTTTTGCTAGGACATGTATTAGATTAGCATGATGTTGACATTTGTCACACTTTTTTACATATGCAGTGGCATTTGCATCCATTGTGGGCCAATAATAACTAGTACATAAGAGCTTTTTAGACAGGACTACAATGCTAGAATGAGTGCCACATACTCCTTCATTAACTTCTCTTAACGCTAGTGTAGACTCTACCGAAGTTAAACAATGAAGCAGAGTTCCATCAAAACTATGATGGTAAAGGGTGGATCCCAGTAGAGTATAATGAGTGAAATGATGAATGAAGTATTTGATTTGTTTTCGAGATAGGTTAGGTGGCAAAACTTGGTCATGAAGGTAGTTGTAAAGGTTTGAGTACCAAATAGAATTAGGACCAACAATATCACAAATCATGGTAATGGTTGAAGGTTCATGAGTTGGTGACAATAAATTCTTGATGAGGAACTGATACTTTCTAGCTTTATCTATTTATCAAATCAGAGAGCCAATAGTAGCCATGGCATCTACATTTCTATTATCAACCCTTGGTATGTGTTCAAATTGAATAATGCTAATTTGTTGCTTAAGAGTGTCGACCATGGCTTTATATGGAACCGGCTTGTCATCTTTGGTCTAAAAATGATCTATGACCTAATTGATGATTAACTAAGAATCACCATAAACTTTAAGATGATATATATTCTAATGTACTACTTGTTAAAGTCTTGCAACAAGTGCTTCATACTTGGTCATGTTGTTTGTACAAAGAACCCTAATTCTAAATGATTCAGGGATTAGATCCCCCTATGGCATAATAAACAATAGGCTTACCCCTGATCCATGTCCTGTAAGTGAACTATCAAAATATAGTTTCCAAGGCTAATCCTCAAGGGGTGTGTCAATGATGGTCATTATGGATTCATCAATAAATTAAAATGCGAGTGGTTGTGTGTCTATGAGAGGTGTTTTAACAAGTTGATCAGTAAGAGCTTGTTCCTTGAGTGCCTTTTGATTAACATACTCTATGTCAAAATCACTGAGAAGCATGATCCATTTAGCCATTCTACCTTTTAAAGCTATTTTAGATAGTAGATACTTGAGTGGATCTACTTTTGAAATGACCATGGTCTTATTATTCAACATGTAATGGCATAGCTTTTGAGCTGTAAAGACCATGACCAGATAAGATTTTTCAATAGGTACATAGTTATGTTCATATGTAACCAAGGTATGGCTTAGGTAGTATACGGTGTGATACTTTCCATTATCATCATGTTGGGCTAAGAGTGCCCCCAGAGCATGGTCTATAGCTGATAAGGATAACAAGAATGGTTTTCTTGGCATAGGAAGTAATAAAATAGGCGTATTAACAAAATAATATTTGATTTTTTGAAAAGTTGTTTGGCAGTGATCATTTCAATGAAATTCAACTCCTTTCTTCAAAAGGTATGTAAATGGATGGCACTTGTTTTCTAATTGAGAGATGAAGCATCAGATGGATTGGATCTTACCCTATAAACTATAGAGTTGCCTTAAATTGGTTGGTGGTGACATCTCGATTATAACATGGACTTTAGCCAGATCAACTTCAATACCTCTATGAGACATGATGAAGCCAAGTAATTTACTTGAAGTTACTCCAAACACATATTTATTTGGATTGAGTTTGACTTTATACTCTCATAATCTTTCAAATATCTTATGCAACACTACTAGATGGTTGGCCCTAGTTTTGGATTTTCCTAATATGTCATCGGCATAGTCTTCAATAATATCATGCATCATATCATGGAAAATGATAGTCATGGCCCTTTGATATGTAGCTCTGGAATTCTTAAGGCCAAATGGCATTACCTAATAATAAAATGTTCCCCATAGAGTGGTGAACATTGTTTTATGTTGGTCTTCTAGTGCTATTCTGATTTGGTTGTATCTTGAAAAGCCATCCATGAGTGAAAGCATTTCATAACTTGCCATGGAGTCGATGATCATATCAATATTAGGCAATGGAAAATCATCTTTAGGATAAGCTTTGTTGATGTATCAAAAATCAATACAAATTTTGATCCCTTCAAGCTTTTTACTAATAGGTAGCATATTAGAGATCCATTCAGAGTAGTCAATGGATCAAATGCATCCTGCTTCTAAGATTTTTTTCAACTCTTTATTTACCAGTGCAACAATGTGAGAATGCATCTTACGTAGCTTTTATTTTATTGGTTTGACATCAAGATTAACCACAAGGTGGTGTAGAACCAAGGTGGGGTCTAAACCTGACATGTCATAATAGGTCCATGCAAAGATATCTACAAATTCTCTCAATAGAGCTATAAATACATCACATTCCTCCTCAGTGAGGGATGCTCCTAATTTTATCCATTTTAAGTCTGATAGAGTCCTGATATTTACCTCTATTGTATCTTTAACTAGAAGGGTTGAACCATCTTTTAGGATAGTAGGCAATGACTTGAACTATTGAATTATGTCAGGGTCCTCCATTATGACTCACTCTTCAACTTTTCCTAAGCATGATGAATCTGAGTCCTCTAATGGGAGATCTTACTATGTGACAAAAATAGTTGGAAATTATTGAAGAATTTGATCAAATACTTGTTGCTCAAAGCTAAACTCAAATCCATAGGCAAGTTCGTCATTGGTGGTTTCCTAGCCTAAATTTGAAGAAGCATGAACAACCCCATTTATTAGTGCTTGAAACAGGTTTTTACCACTAGACTGGCCTTTATCTTTACTTTTTCCCTGCTTAGAAAGTGCTTCAAAGAGGTTTTCACTTTGGGACCTCAATGTTTTACTTATTTGTTTTTGGATAAGGGTGTTCACTCGCTCTCCAAAATAGGCTTCAAAATCCAATGTGATTGAGAATCCTGATTTGTGATCTCCCAATAGAATGTTGTCTCTAAGGCTTAAAAATTCACAAAATGCCTCATCATTCTAGAACTCATCAATTGGTAGACTAGATTCTTGTTGGTCCCAATCTATCAATTGGGGATAATATAATGGCAATGGGTTGCGATGAATGGTTAGGGTAAGGGTACAAATGGCATTATTATCAAACAAGTTGGTTTTAGCTAGGTTATCAAAGCTGAGGTTATGGTCAGACTCTGCTTTGCTATTAGCATCATCATCACTAGTCACTAGTGATGGAGTTTGAATAAGATATGTGGGGTCACCCCCAAGTTATTTAAATCCAAGTCCATAAGGTGTTTCATACTTAGTCATAGAAATTGGCTTGATGGTTCCTTATTGATTCAATCCAAGGCCTCTTCCTTCATAATTGTGACACTCCATGATCCTATTGAGAATATGATACTTTGTATTTTTATAAAAATCAGCTTGGTTATCATTGTATAACCATGATTCATCCCCTTCAAGAGGGTCAGGTCCTAGGCCAGATGCTGGTATAAATATGACAAGTCGCTTATCTTTGTTCTTTTGTTTCCAATGCATATGTGGGGTGACTTTAGGTCGCCCAAAGGTTTTCATATTTTGAGGAAGATTGGCAATATGAAATGTATCATGAGTCACATACTCTCATGGTCCATTATACAAAATGCTAAAATGATTAGAAGCTTCAGGAGGTAGCATGTGGGAAAGAAAATTCAAGGTATTAGGATTTATGCAATTATCTGGTGAAGGATTAATAAGTATAGCCTTTCCTTTATCCTGCTTGAGCATGGATTCATGTCGTACTGATAATTATAGCTTTGAAATTTGGCTTCAATATTCTTGTAGTGTTCATATGGGTGTAAATCTCCTAGAATATTCACTTTCATCCTTGAGTGGAAAAAGTTGATACATTGATGCAACATTAACGAGACTGCACGAATCTCATGTAACCAAGGCCTGCCTAGAAGCATATTGTGTGATAACTCAAGATCAAGTACATGGAAAAGTGTATCATGGGTCAAAGGCCCAATGATAATAGCCAAACTAATGGTGCCTTGTGATTCTCTTTCCTAATTATCATAGGATTTGATAGTTATTGTTTCTGGCTAGAGATTACTATTGTATACTCAAGAATCTTGATGAGCTTTAGAGACACTATGTTGAGGCCAGATACATTATCTATAAGGACACATTTCACTTTATGCCATCTTATATAAACTTCTATGTGTAATGGATTATTATGGAATGGGCCAAGGGAAGACATATCACTTTGGTTGAATGTGACTTGTTGGGCTGGAGCTATGTGTTCAACAAAAGCTTGAAATTTATCAAGGGATATGTCACTATAACCAGTGGATTGGGTTAAAAACTCATTCAAGATGTTCTTGCAGATTATTGACATTCACAACAAATCTAAAATAGAAATTTGTGGTAGTGTCTTTTGCAATTGTTTTATAATATCAATTTTTTTATCTTGGTTAGTAGTGAATGGTTTATTTCAAGGTTAAACGGTGGGTTGGATAATAGGCAAAGTGGTAGATGGTTGTGGGCTTGGGATAGTAATCTTTGACCTCTATGTTATGATTGCACAATCGAGATTAAACACTAGACCATTATTGCTAATCAATGTTGGGAATGGTGTGGGACCAGATAGGACAAGTCTTGATTACTAGTGCACTCACATGTGGTCACATGGCAAGGATGAGTTGTTGATATAAGGTCCAAAAGGGGAAGTCCTAGTTTGTTGGTTTACCTATATACATTCCCAAGTCAAAGAAGGCTTATCCATTTAATTTGGCTGAATGTTGTTGTTTAGCAATGGTCTGTGTTGATTAGTGCTTGGTCTAGGATTAATGAAAATGGTATTAAAGCTACCCCCTACAAGATAACCAAAAACTTTGTTGTAGTCATGTACAACAGCATGGTAGGTTTGTTGGTTATTACCATTCTGACCTTGGTTTTATCCATTGTTATATCATTGTGGTTTCTGTTGCTATTTTTTTTGATTCTACTAGTTTAGCTTTTGATTTTGATAATGTTGATTTTGCTACTACACTAGCCATTGTTATTATTGTTACTGATTATTTTACTGCTACTGATTACTATGTCAGGAAAAGGGGTTTTGATAAATCTCAAGAATTTGATTGGAAGTGGAAGCACTATTATCCAATGTTATCTCTCTATTCTTCAACATATTCTCAATTAAATGCTTGATTTGGACACATCTTCATAAATTATGTCTGTTGAATCGATGATAGTCATAGAATTCATTTTCACAATATGAATCAGGATAAGGAATGCCTTATGGATAATGCTTTAGTATAGGCCAAATAATCAGATTAGCAGTAGCAAGCTTGTGAAATACAAACTTAATAGGTTCTCTTAGGTTACTGAAGACATGACGTGTAGGCACGATTCTCGTAGGAGGAGGGGTTTGCAATGGTAAAAGTTGTTGTATTTATTATGTAGGTCTTGGTATTGTGGTTATGATATTGGTTAGAGAGGTTATTGAGTAGGAGTAAGCTAAAAAGGTAGTGCATATGACATTTGCACCATTTGGACATGCTGGGATTCAGTTACTCCATTTCCCATAACATTCTTATTATGGTTGAATTACTTCAATCTTTCTTGGTTATTGACCTATGCTGGTTAAAATGCTAGTACTTGAATGGGATGTTGATGTTGGTCATTTCCCTGATTGGTACTTTAATTTTGATTAGTTTTATTAAGCTTGATGACTCCTTTATTGGTGAGTGCCTGCTTGATCAATAAACCTTTATCAATGATTTCCTTGAAAGTATGTGCACATTGTAGTTCCAAATGATAAGCTATCTCACTATGCAAATTTTTGGTAAACACATTAGCTAATTGTTTATCTAGTAAACTATAGGTGAAATGGCTTACAAGGGCTCTCCATCACTGTAAATAACTTACAAAACTCTCACCAACTTTTTGCTTTGCATGTGTTAAGTCCACTAATGAAATCTCATGCTTGAGATCATAAAAAAGGTGTTGCACAAACTTATCAAAAAGATCATCAAAATACATTACTAAATTTTTGGACAACTTTAAAAACCACTCCAAGGCTTATCTAGCCAAGCTCCTTGGAAACAACAATAAAAGGTAAATGTCACTATATGCCACTGGTTGACATGCGATAAAAAATTCAGTCAAATGAGCCTTAGGGTCACCTTTCCCTTTGTATTTGTCAAATTTTGGTGGTTTGTATCCTAGAGGAAATGGTATCTAAAAATACCCCATGTTGAATGGGTAGGAACACACATCATCTAATTTAAACTTTTTAATATGTTTACCAGCTTAAATGGTAGCAATTGCATCCTTCATCTATTGCAATTATTGAGATAAGAAACTAGAAGGATCATTGGTTTGAGGGAGAATATTAGTTTGGATAGATGGTTGGGAGGTCACAAGTGGGACACTTTGACCAGGGTATGATAGAGATACCTATTGGGGTACATTGGTTTGGTTGAGGAATGAAGAATATACATATGTGGATTAGGATGTACTTTAAATTACACACTTGGTTGCATGATATACTAGTTTAGGTTGGCAATAAAGGTTTGACTTGGAGGATTTTATGGTTGGGATGGAGGGATATAACCATACTGTGCCTGTTGTGGTTGAAAAGGGACATGTTGCTGACTAATCAAACCTTGATGTTGAGTGGGAACTTGTGGATCAAGACCCTGTCTCTGGAGTTATGGCACATTTTGAACCAATGGTTGTCTAGTAGGCACTTGAGAAACATGGGGACCTCCTTGTTGCATGAATCACTATGAGGAAGTGCAAATAGGTTATAGATTCAACATCTGTCATTGACCAATATTTGCATGTTATTGGCTAGTCATTGATTGGTTTTGGATTGGCATATTAGTCTGTGACTAAAGAGGTATGTTCATCATTACTTGGTGAGGTGGAACATTTGTTTCCCCTAATTGAGGTGGCAATGTATTTGTCCTATGTTGCATTGATACAATAGATTATGCTTGTTGTTGTGGAATACTACTTGTTACCTGTTGAGGAGTAGGGTTCATCACATTCTGTCATTGAGGCATGACATTAGCCATTGTTTGACTACCTAATGCCATAGGTTATACACTTGAGGAAGTAACTAGTTGAGGTTGGGGTGTAGAAACTCCTATTCCTTGGTATGATGATCCACTCATGGGATGAACTATAGGCACATGTTGTTGGCTAGTTGTTTATGCGTTGGTACCACTTTGATTGAGATTGGACATTGTTTGCATATTGTCCACTACATTTGGCTCACTATTCTGTATAGAGGTTAAAGACATTTCTTTAATAACAGGCATATGCATCAAGTTATCTATTAAAGTAGTTTATATGAATGGGTCTAAACTCATATTCTCTTATCCAGTTAACTTGTCCAATACTCCTATTGAAGGAACTAGGTCAATACAAGGCTTACTTACCATGTTAATATGATTGAAATCATGTGCTAGATTCAAGTAGGTTTGATATGTTGTCTCCATTTGGTTAAAGTGATCTTCCATGATGTTTTTACCTCAATTAGATATATTAGGATCTTGGTACATTATTTAAACTAGAGCCATAGGATTGCTAAAAGAAGCCTGTTGATCGTAAATGATATTATGGGGCACTCTTATTAGACTTGGTAAATTTTCATGGGGGAAGTCTATTGGAAACTTGGCCCCTACCTCTATGACTCTAACCAAAATTTCATATCTATTCTCTAACAAATGTCACTCAAATAAAAATGGATCATACGTGGAAGCCATATTAGTAGAATATGATTGAAGTACTAGCTCATCCACTACATGTATTGTAGCTAGGTATTGTGTGGTTTGTTCTTGGTCTTGTTCTGAATAAGGTAGTGTGTTAACTAGATAGTTAGCCAACAGATCTTGGATTTGTACCCCTAGTTGAGTATTATAAGAGGGATAAGAATCCATCTCATAAACAATATTATTTGCATAGGGGTCTTGCACCATTTCTTCTTATGAAAATATATTACTAATCCCTGGATTATACCTGAGTCTACTACAAGTGTAGTAATACATATTGGGATCTATAGATAATGTTTTATGATAAAAGGTCAAAGAGTTCTATAAATTCTAAAAAGGAGATTGTCAAAATAGATGATGTTCTAACTTGGTCTAGATTCATCAAAAGGATCAAAAGGTTTATGCAAAGATTTGTAAGGAAATAAACTAGTGTGAAGTATCTAACATTTCACTATTCACATAAAGATAAGTAAGTAAATGGACCAAAAATCAAAATGCCAAATTTTAAGGTTGAAGTGTTTCAAATCAGTCTAATATAGAATTTTAAAAGTTACTAGGTCTTTTGGCCAAACATGGCATTAAAATCTAGGCTCAAACAAGGCATGCGCTAGGACTCTTGGCCAAATGACATCAAAAGCTAGACTTTGAAATAAATGAAAGTTTTAGTCAAATGGGCTTGAAACACTTCTAACAAACACTAGGCATTTGACTCTTGGAAATGAACTTGATCAACTAGGTATAAGGTATGAAACAAAAGGCACTTTAGGAATAGTTTATTTTTTCACAAAAAATGATATTCTTTTGACAAACAAGCTAGACAAAAGTGAATAGTATAATTGTTTTAGACAAAAGATGATAAAAGTTCATTTGGATCGGTCTGAAAATATAGGAACAAGTTTAGAACTCTATTCAAGAGGGTCTTATGAAACAATATTTAAAATGTTTTGGGCAGTGTAATGATGTTATACTACCCAAAAGGTGTCTCAAAAAAGTTTGTTTCAAAAACTCTCTAAGGCAAAGACATTTTTCCATAATTTTGACAACATAACACTACTTGACTCAAAATATTATGGTACATAGACTCAAACTACAAGTGTTTAGTACAAAATAGCTTAAATCTATCAAGTGATGACAATGATTATGAGTCTTAAACAACCTTCAAACCAAATTTAAAATTAAACCTAAGTTCCGTCAAGTTTAGTGCAAATGGCAAAATCGTTTAACACATCAACCCTATGAACTTATAAAGGTGCAATTCTAAATTTAGATTATAAGTGAAGGACTTTAAACAACTTTGGTAAAGGTTTTGACTCAATTCGGCAGCATATTTATGCCAAAGTGGATGATATAACTCTCAAACTTTTGATGAAATTTGAACAAGGCAAATTGATGATCTCACATGGGCAACATAACACCTCTTTGTTCAAAGGAAAATTAGGACTAAGTATTTGGTTTTGAATTATTTTTTTACACCAAGTTTTGACTCCAAACAAGACTTTAATCTAGGATAAGACCAACTAATTAATCATTTTTAGCTCCTAAACTAACAAGGTTGCTTGTATTATTGGAATTCATCAAAATACATCATTTTAGAGGATTTTTAAGTGTTCATCTAAAAGTAAATGTGCATTATATAGTAGGGTTTTTACACCCCCCTTCTCTAAAATGACAGTACTGTGACATGGACCTTGAGGTGCACCTTGCACCAACAATAGTTCCATGACAAGTTGGGATTTGTCTAAGATATAATAAGTTTTTGAATGATCTAGGGGAATCAATTACATAATGACTTTCATGCCAAATAAAGCAAAAAAAACATGGATTTTGGGTCCATATCACTTGGCTTGTTACAAAAAGGTCTAGTCCTTTTTACAACCACTACATCTTGATGTTCACTCAGTGTAGTATGATGTCCAAAGTGTCACTACGTCATGTGTGTAACTCAAATTAGGATCCAAATGAAGTCAATGATGGAAGGTGAAACCTCGGGTCAAAGAGTCCTGAAAGAACTCACGAGAGGTGATGAAGTCCCCCTCCTAAGCCAAGTTTACATAAAAATAAAGAAAGCATGAAAGTAGAAAGACTTTAGGGTCATTTTCAAGGTCACCCAAACTTTGATGAATCTTTGAGGAGTGATTTAGATGAATTTATTTCTATGCCTTGGAATAGGCTATTTACAATAAGAATGGTGCTTTTGATTCTAAGGGTTCCTTAAAGGGGATAAATAGAAGAGCATACACGCAACATTCCTCTTTTTGCCAAACAAAATCTGATTAAACAACTATTACAAACAAAAATTTACAAGTGTGTTTAATTTGAATTCCAAATGAAAGATTTGGTGGTGTTCATTTGACCCTTTGGTCTTAGTTGTAACTTTGAAAACATTCACCACAAACATCTAAATTCTTTTGTTAAACACGAAAACAAGGTTCCTAATTGATTTTTTTTAAGCATGTAAAAGGTGATCTAAACATGTTTTTGTCAAATGTCAAGCTTGGTCCTACAACAAAAATGTTAGCATGTCCTTTATATTTGAATCCCTTTTTGGTTTGAAACAATAAACTTTAGAAAAAGAGCTCTCAGGTCTATGTTTTAAGAAAAACATAGTGATCGACATCAATTTCTATAATTAACAGTGGTTACATTTTCTAACCAATGTCAGTTATCTAATTGACATCGATTATACCAATGTGATCGATGACAAGTATACAATAAATGTTGGTTTTAACTATTTAATGTTAGTTAAGATATGTAACTGATGTCGATCTTACCTACCGATGTTGGTTACTATGTAAAACCATGGCAAACAAAAATGGCAAAATAAAGTTAGAAAATCAATTTGTAAGAGCTTTAAAGGTCCAAATGAATATTTTAAAGTTGAAAAATGATCTTCTTTAGTTGTGAGATGCATCTAGTCCTATTGGGCATGCCATAATGTGATCTCGGAATTTGACTCAAGAGAGGATGGTTAGTATGGTGTTAGTTCTAAAATGAAAACAAAATGAAAGAAATAACTAACTAGCATAATATCTCTAGGCCTAGACACTAGGGAGAGATTGGTTAACAAACATGAATAAAACACACAACTAAAATGCAAAATAAACCTTATTTTACCTTCTTTGGATGCTTCAAAATGTTTGTTATAGTGGCTTGCTCAGCTTGTGCTCATGAAATCCTTGACAATGGAAGCTTGGATACCTGCATCTCTCCTTGGCACCTATGGCTTGTGGCTTGGCTTGGAATCAATTTGGCATGGTAACACTAGTTTCTTGAAGCTTTGTAATAAATTTTGATTTATAACTTTGCATAATCATCTCTTAGAAATGATGTGGTAAGGCCTCCTATTTATAGATTTTTTCAAATGTCTAGAATCAACCTGAACCGTTCATGTTGAGATTGAGATGTGTGGTTGAGGATTAATTCAATTTTTGGAATTAAGTTTGTCATTATCCTCATCATGACATTAGAAGAAGGGGAAATTAAGAGGCATGGATTGCTTTGATGAGGCATGGAGGGCATGAATCTTGATATTTGTGGCATTTATGGCTTAGGGATGTCTTCCCAAAAAATGAGGTCACTTAATGATGCAAATATTCAATATTCATTTTCAAAACAAATTATTCAACATGTTTCCGTAGAATTATTAATTATGCATTGATTTGGGTTAATTATCTCTTAAGCATGATTAAGTACTTTGTGCATAAATTACCTAAACTGATCAGAATACCTTGTTATTGGTCCAAAATTTGAATGGATTGGAATTAGAAGTCAATGTCAGATGCATTGGAATCGTATTCCTATTTAGGAAGTTACCAATAATAAATAATGAAGGCACATGTCTTATGTAGAAGATTTGATAGGAAAGAGCAATTCAGAGTAGCCAAGTGCAAATTTTGCATTTTGACTCGAAATGATCTGATCAAAGCTAGCTAGCCCATAAATTGCATTGCTCAATTTAAGGATACCTTGGCTAAAATTGGCACTTGAATACGTTAGTTTCACATCATTTAGCATGTTTTAGTGTTTTTAGGCCAAATTGTGTATTTTAGGTGGAAATTGGTCAAAATCTTGATTGGAGGTTATCGATGGCCAGATTTAGGTGTCTACAACAACTATACTCATTATTTATAATATGGGATAGAAAATAATGCAAGATTCATGCATATGTTGATAGAATAAATGTATGCTACAATTACTCCTACGTTTGACATGTTACATGATGTGTTTGCTAGTGGGTTGTAAATTATACGAATCTTGTGGTTGAATTGTATTTAACCAATTTGATTTGCTAATGTAGAGTAAGGGGTGAGATGAAATTCATTGGCTTATTAGTATTGCAAATTCCAGATGAAGGCAGTCTTATCAAGTGGTGTGTATGAATTTTATTGATCTATATATCACTTATATATTACTATTCGTAAAGCTTTGGCCAAAGTATGTTTAGTAAGACATTATCATTTCACGAGTATGGTTTACATGTATGTGTAATATCTTATAATAGATCAAGTTTTTTATGATACACTTGCTTGTCTTTATGGATTCTCGTACCACCACTATCTACTCATCTGTGAAGGGAGGGCCATTTCTTGATGGGATTAGTGTAGAGGATCATTGGTCTATGGTTGGTGTGCAAAAGTGCTCATGTGATGTTCTGCCTCCCCATAATAGTACTACTTATTGAGATGATACTTGAGATTGCTACAAATACTTGAAGTTCGAGAAGTATGCTCCAGGGAAGCCATGCATCTTATTTGTACAATGTATTATAATGTACTTATTATTTAAAATTGTCATGAAGAGTTGTAATTATGTATTGTTTCATATTGATAGTGGTGACTATAAATTTGTATCAATCATGGCTGAGTTATTAAAATCACTTTCTATTGGTGTTTTTGACATACTCTCATGATGTTAGAGATCCGTGATTTGTATTGTAGTATGATTTATTTCCATGATTACACATGAGTACTTTAATGATCTTAGATGGATTCTTGGGATGTAATCTATTTTTGTATATGTGTTTATTTTAAAAAAATCATGTATTTCTAGGTAGATCTCAATGGGGATGTTACATGTGGTATCAGAGCTACAGCTCAAACTCTAGGACCTAATGAGTCCTCTAATATTTTCATATCCTTCTATTGATGTAAAAAAGGATGGTGAAAGTGAGCATTTTTGGAGAGGTTCCTTTGAAGGGTAATGATAGCAACCCTCTATTTGATCCTAACTGATTTGCCATAAAGTAGTTAATAAAGATGGACTAGATTCTCATAGTTATGAATGATACTAGAGATTAGATTACCGCTCTAGAGCAAGTGGTTCATGACCATGAGGAAGAGGAACAATAAGATGAACATTAGGTTGAGTGGGAAAATCCTCTGGATGTTAGATCTTAGGTTGTTGTGGAATTGGCTAGAGACATGAATAAAGTGAACCCACCTAAGTTTGATGGGACTATTTTGGGTGATGGAATTGAGGCATGGATGATAGAGATGGAGAAGTATTTCAAAATTTTAAACTACTCCAAGGTCACCAAGGTAGTTTAGGGAGCGTACCTATTCACTGGTGAGGTAATTATGTGATGGGCCAACAAAAGGTTGGAAATGAATCTGAATTCAACTGCCACCACTTAGGAGTAGTTTGTGGCTTTATTTAGATCAGGATGGCTTGAAAAATTTATTTTGATTAGAAGCTCATAGACTTTCAAAATCTAAAATAGGGTGATATGTTGGTGAACGAGTATTGGGAAAAATTCACTAAACTACTAAAGTACGTACCTCAGTATCAAAGAGATTAGCAATTTAGGATCAAAAAGTTTATCATGGGTTTGAGGCCCAAAATATGTCGAGAGGTAGATGTTCATGGACCTTCTACCATGGACCAAGTCTTCAAGAAGGTGGTCAAACATGAGGAAAATTCAAAGTCTCTTTTGTAGGCCAAGGACAAGTTCAAGAAAAGGTTTGGAAATTCTAAGTCAACCTTCAAGAAAAATAATTGGAAATAGAGGAGTGGAGACTCCAAGAAATAGTTTAAAAACTAGAATGCCAAGTTCAATAATGATTCAGCAATAAATAATAAGGTAATGAATATAAAGATGGTTTCAAGGGAAACTAATAGAATATCAAGAAAGGACCATCAAGAGTATGTTTAATTTATTGAGAGGATCATTATGCTCATGATTGTTCGCAAGACGAGTCAAAGGGAAAAGGCATTAATCTTTAGTAGGACAATTTTCAACATTAGATTCATGTAGTAGTCAATAACCAGTAGGGCAAATATCAGGCATCACCTATTGAGCTATCAAGAACTTTTTTTGAGCATCCAATTTTCATTTGGATAGATATAGGAGCCATTAAATGTTTCACAGCACCTAGTATGCTTAATAATTTTATTAGAAGAGCAGGTGTGATGGCAAACATATGGTCAGTATAGTACGATAATAACTCAAAAGTTATGCTTGATAGGTGTTTAATTGAAGCAAAAATTAGGTTACCTAAATTCACAATAGTTGTGATTTATATGTAGCACCTATAGGATCATATGATGTGATCTTAGGAGTCAACTAGATTACAAAACATAAAGCCAAGGTTGACTGTTACCTAAATAAGGTTGAGTGTCTTGATGATTTCGAAAGTTAGACAAAAATTCAAGGTGAGAAGAGAGAGTTGAAGTTTAGGCTGATTTTAGGTATGTAACTTAAGAAAACTCAAAAAAAGGGTGCCAAGCATTTATCATCAAGATAAATGAAATGGAGGAACCATCTCTCAAAGATTACCCATTTCTCAAAGATTTTCATGATGTGTTACCAGAAGAGTTGTTGGGTTTGCCTCCTAGACATGAGTTTGATTTTTTTATCAACATCATACCTAGTTTGAAACCATAGTCTAAGGCATTGTAAGGATGATAACCATTGAGTTAGTATAATTAAAGGCTCAACTTCAAGAATTGTTGGCTAAGGGGTTGATTAGGCCAAGCATGTCACCATGGGTGCACTAGTTGTCTTTGTTAAGAAGAAGGATGGTACCCTTCAACTATGCATTAATTACAAAATGTTGAGCAAGGCAACCATCAAAAATAAGTATCCACTACCTCGTATAGATAATATTTTTGATCAAATGTAAGGAATAACAATATTTTCCAAGATTGATCTTTGAGCATGATACCATCAATTGAGGATTTAGGATGAGGACATTTTGAAAATAGTGTTCAAATCTCAGTATGGGCACTATGAGTTTATAGTGTTACCATTTGGACTAACTAATGCTCTAGCAACATTCACGAATATCATGAATAACATGTTTAGAGATTACCTTGACCACTTTGTGCTAGTTTTTTTGGATGATATTCTTATCTATTCAAAGAATAAAGAAGAACACCTTCAACATTTGGAATTGGTTCTGCAATGGTTGTTGAAGCATAAGATTTATGGAAAGTTATCCAAGTGTGTATTTTTATAGGTAAGAATATAGTATTTAGGACACATTATCTCTAGAAATGGTATGTCTATAGATCTAGGGAAGATTAGAGCCATTATGGAATGGCTAGCACTGAAGAATGTGCATAAGGTTAAAAGCTTCATGGGGTTAGCAGGCTACTATAGGAAGTTTATTTCAAAATTTTTGAAGATAGCTAATCCAATTAATTTTTTACAATGGAAGAACCACAGATTTTTTTGGTCAGAGAAGTGTGAAATAGGTTTCTAAGAGTTGAAAAGAAGGCTTATATCAACATCAATTTCGAGAATTTTGGACTCTAATGGTCAATTTTTAGTGGTCACAGATACATCAGGGGATGGACTAGGTGGAGTCCTTATGCAAGATGGTGGAGTAATGGTTTATGATTCATGAAATATAAAGCCATATGAGGTGAATTATGCCCCTCATGATTTAGAGTTTGTAGTGATTGTTCATGCTTTACAAGTATGGAAACATTACTTGTTGGGAAAACCTTTTGAGCTCAAGATAGATAACTTGGGACTCAAGTATATTTTCACCCAACCTAATTTGATTACTTATTAGAGATGTTGGATTAAGTTTTTGTTTAACTATTATTTTGATATTAGTTATATCAAAGGTAAAGAGAATAGAATAATCGATGCCCTTAGTCGTAGAAGGTACATAACAACTATAGCTACTATTAGGAGTACCTTCAAGGATTAGGTAATTAAGTTCTCTCTAGGAGACATATTTTATGATCAAGTAAGAAAAATATTATCAAAGAATGCTCAAAATCCTTGATATAAGGGGTTCAATTTAGAGAGTGATGGTCTACTACATTACAACAGATGGATGTATGTGCCATATCAAGAGAATTTATAGATCATAGTGCTAAATGAATTACACAATACCCCTTATTAAAGACGTCCAAGTGTAACCAAACTCATGGTAGATCTTATACCACTATATTTATAGAAAGGAATCAAGAAAGATGTAGCTAATTATATGTCATGTTATCTGCAGTGTTAACGAGTGAAAGTTGAGCATGTGCATTTAGCAGGATTATTATATTCACATGATATCCTAGAATGGAAATGGTAGATGATCATCATAGACTTTGTCCATGGTTTATTAATGTCATAGAACATACATGATATGATCTTGGTAGTTGTTGATAAACTAACCAATGTGGCCCAGTTCATACCAAGTAATTTGATGAATGATGTGTTGGTAAAATGATTGTCATTGATGTCAAAAGGGACATTGTGAGCATGTCATTGATGTTGACATTATGGATGTTATTGATGCTCATAAATATGGTGATTAGAGGATATGCAATGGATTCTATCAGAGGTTAAAGATGATTAGAGTGCTTGTGTGCATGAGTGGAATTCATCTAGTTCTTCATATTGATCATCTAGACATTTTGGGTCTATGATAGGAAAATCTAAGAAGGCAGTTTGTTAATGTCACAATTTTCTTGTGTGAATGAGTCTGGGGGAGCTTATCACATGGTTGTGATCACATTATTCCCTAGTTGTTATGCACCAGATTTAAAGTTATACACTAAAGCGTAGTTGAATATATTGGGATACAAAGTTGGCTACTCAGACAAAATTCACTAAGTTTCTATACTTAGCCAAATTTGAATAATGTTTTAAGTAGAGAAAAGTAAGCATACTAATGAGGTCAACATATGCACACATGGATGTGTTAATAAAAAATTATTATATGGGTTTGTTCATTTTAGTGCCTAGTTTCTATGCACTAAATATCAAGTCACACGATGTAGCATGATAAAGGATATTCATGAGCATAGTTGGGCTCTTAGGCATTTTGATAGTGTTTTCCCATAGTCAAATTTTTAGGTGGCAAGAAAAATGTGAGAAGGAATTTTTATGATGTCATATCTTACACATGTTAAGATTTATGGAGTAGATGTATACATGGATAGAATCCCTAATGAGAGAGGATCTTATGCACTAAATTATAGGTCATGCAATGAAGCACATCAAAAGTTATGCAAGAACAAAGTTGGCCTTCTAGGTAGTTCTAAGCATAGTTATCTTTGTGGTAGAAGAATTTGAGAGAGTAGATTAGTGATATCATATCTTGCACATGTAAAGGATTCAAGAATAAATGAACACATGGGTTTGTTCATTATCATGCCTAGTTTATATGGTCCAAATTTTAACACAAGTGGATGAGCAAAGTAAAATAAATGAAGGTGTAAAGTTAGCCTTCCAAGCATATTGAGATGGTCCCCATACTTAGTCAAATCTGCACAAGGTAAATGTCAATCATGCTATAAGATCTAATGGTTAGCACTTAATCTTACATTAAAGATCCAATGACATGTAACAAAGTCAACATGTCAATGGCACTTATGAGTGAATGCACTAGTGACAAGTTTCACATTCATGAAATCTCATCAGAGATAAAGTTTGAGCTTATCAAAAGATCAAATGATGAGTGGTTGATTGTGTAATGAAGATCTAATAAAGCGAGTGGAATAAATGGGATAAATTTGTTGATGTTTAACCATAGATAGTGATAAATCTCATGTAACTTTTAATATCTAATGACACATGGGATTTTGGATTAGAAATATCAATAGATGAGTTTTAAAGTTGAATGGTTAAAGTCTAGAAGTGTACAAAGATCAAACGGAGTGGGTAAGCCTGTCAGAGATTGATCAAATTGACATGTCTTAAAGTTGAGTAATTTGAATGAAGTCCATTAGATTGTGGTTCCAAACTTAAGATCAATAATTGATATTTAAAGATATGAGCATGTTAACAATAAAACATAAGAACATGCAAAAAACTTACAATTAAGTCATACATTATGACACATATAACAAATTTGATTGCTATAATTGATCAAATCTATGTAATAATACATGTGGATCAAAACTAGAGCCTAATATATGCTATAAATATCAATGATACCAAGAATCATGGTGGTGAAGCATGAGTTCAAGACATGGGAAACTTACAGTTAAAGATAGGAACTAAGTTTAACAGAACTGAGAGTGATGTGTTACCAAACTAATGTGAACACATATGAGATACAAACCCTAGATTAATTACTTATATATTTATTATCTAGGATATAGGGAGAAGTTGTTGGAGCTTATATTATTACCATTAACCAGAGTAAAATTGAGAGAGAGAGGAAGAGAGAAATAGATTGATGAAGTGTGTCAAATAGATAAATATTAGAGACCCAAGACTAGAGGAGTAGAGAGAATATAAGAGAAGAGAAGGTGCAGAGTATGAGCAGTTAAAGATTAGATCTATAAAAGAGAATTTGAGATTGGATTCTTTTATGAATCAATATTATAATTTGGAGTTGTAACTCCATAGTATATCTGACTAGTTGGTGTCATTAGAAAAGTTAAGTTGGTGCTCAGTTAGGGAGTGGATGCTTTTTTAGAGTTAGTGCTCTTAAACCAGGGGATTGGTGTCTCCTTAGGGTTGGTGCCCTTAAACATTATAACTAGTGAGGTTCTTTATTTTGAGACTAGATTATAATGATAGATTCTAGCAACTATTCTCATGGTGGTTTTTCCCACAATGGGTTTTCCACTGTATATCTAGTGTTGTGTCTATTTATGTGTATGTGGTCTTTCCATATAGTTTTAATCTACATTAAAAAGGTTTAAAAAGGACTAAGGTAATAAATATATTGATTCACCCCTTATCTTAGTCTATAGTTGTGTTCCAATAATTAGTATTCGAGCCCTGGTTCTTTAGAAGAAGCTTAATCAGCTCAAGTAGATCTTGGATGGTGAACACAAATGGCTAGTCAAGAAGGCTCTTCCTCAAACAAGGCACCTCTCTTTGATGGGTCAAACTATGCATTTTATAGCATAAGAATGGAAGCATATTTAGCTTCATTAGGGTTTGATGTATGGATGTCTATTGTAAATGGGTATAGAGCTCCTGCTACAACTCCTACTGATCAAGCTGCCAAGAAAGCATATAAGAATAATACCAAGGCTAAGAATGTTATTTTATGTGGATTATTTAATTTAGAGTTTATCAAAGTGATGCATTTTAAAAATGCACAAGATATCTGGAACAAATTGAAAAACATCTATGAATATGATGATAAGGTAAAGCAGGTCAAGCTACAAACATTCAAAGACAAATTTAAAAGCCTTAAAATAAATGGAGAAGAAAAAATTGTAGACTACCTCCTTAGAGTAGATGAAATAATCAATAAAATTAGAGGCTTTAGAGAAGAGATGAAAGATCTAGTCATTGTTAAAAAGGTCCTAAGATATGTACCATCAAGGTATGACTCAAAAATCTCTACAATAGAGGAAGCAAGAGATTTGAATAAACTCACTGTTGATGAGTTGCATGGAACATTCATAGCCTATGAGATGATAATGGGAGGAACAAATAACTTAAAGAGAGAAGCTACATTCAAAGCATCCAAACTAGTGAAGGTAAAATCACCTACATCTAGATCTAAGGAGACTGATGAAGAAGAAGCCAACTTGGTTAGAAGATTGAGAAGAGGGTCTGAAAGTACAAAGGTAAGTTACCCTTCAAATGCTTTAACAATGGTAAAGTAGGACATTTTGGTGCTAAATACCCTTATAACAAGAAGGATAACTCTGACCAAGAAAATAATAGTAAAAAGGTGAAACCTCACTATCCAAAGAAGAAAAACTTCTTCAAAAACAAGAAAGTCCTATACACAAAAGAAGACTATGATTCAATGGATGATAATGATAGTTTTGATGATGATCATGAATGTTATTTTATGGCTTAGGAAAAGGAATTCCTATTCATGAAAATATGATCAACTTCTATGGATAAATAAGATGTTGAAGACTTAGATAAAGAAAAGGAAAGATAATTGGATTTAGAAAATGAACTCATCTGTGCTCTAGACAAAATAGACAAGTTGAGAAAAGAGAACTCAAAATAGAAGAAGATTAGACAAAAGGAGATTGAGAAAATGTCCAAAAGTCTTGAAAAATTATATTAGATGGTGGTTAGCCTAAAAACAAAAGTTGAAGAGGCTAAAAGAATATAATATGTAGTCAAACTTGAACTACAATCTAAATCTGATGAGTGCATGAAGTTAGAAGTCGAGATAGTAGCTTTGAGAAAAGATCTTGAGAAAACTAAAGGACAACTAGACAAAAGTTTAAAATTAATTGGAGGATCAAACATTCTTGATGAATTGATCAACTCTAAAAATACTTCAAAAAAGAGACTAGGTCTTGGTTATGAAGAAAGAAAAAGTTCCATAACTAGTACATCTGCTAACCAATATGACAACTTCAAATTAGAAGGAGAATTGGGATAAAAGAAAGAGAAATCTTACAAGGATACAAAGACATAATAAAACACAACAAATGTGAAGAAAGCTAAAGGATAAAAGAAGCCTGAAGAAAATAAAAATATGAAGGTAGCTGATACAGATGGATACACAAATGTTAGAGACTTGAAGAAACTAGAGTTTAGAATAGCTCCTCATGTTGCTCAAAGAAATGTTATGACCAGGTATTCTTCATCTTTTTATGGTTATTTTTATACCTATAATTAGTTTGGTTATAGGGCTATTAATTTTAGAGTTGTATCTAAAAGGAGAATAAATTTTGTAAGTAGAAAGTCATTTGCTCCCTTGTTAGATATAAATGTAATATGCTATAATTGCAATAATTTTGGTCACATAGTTAAACAATGTAGAACAAAATTTATAAGACCAAAAACAAAAAGTAAAAAGAAAGGCATGCCTCCCAGTGTGAACAAAAGTTCACAAGTCTCTGAAAAGAAGAAAAAAAGATTTCGAATAAGAAACCCAAGTGTGGAAAGTCAAAGATCAATATATGATTACTCAAACTTCACTCCATGCCAAGGATCAAATTTTATGGGTAATAGATAGTGGTTTATCAAAACATATGACTAGTGATAAGATCAAGTTCATGAAATTGAGTAAATGTAAGGAAGGATCTATCAGCTTGGGATACAACAATGCAGTAAAGATTAGAGGTAAGGGAACCTTGAACATATATGGAAAATTGCCTACACATGATGTCCTTTATGTTGAAGATTGAAGAATAATCTACTAAGTGTCATCCAAATGTGTGACAAAGGATATAAGGTCACATTTAATTCATAAGGCTACAAGTTAAATATATTTGGGAGACTAGTTTTAGAAGGGAAAAGAATTGAAAGCAATATCTATAATCTTGTTGAAGTGAATGGTAATAGTTGCTTGATAGAAAAGATTGATGAGAGTTGTTTATGGCATAGAATAATGTGTCATGTCAACATTGATAACCTAGTCAAAGTGAGCTTAAATACGTGTGTTAGACACATGACTAAGATCACCAAACTTGTAGACACTTCTTGTAAGGAATGTCAACTAGGCAAGCAAACAAGGATCAAATTTCAAACAAAGGAGTATATATCTACAAATCCACTAGAATTAGTTCATACTAATATTTGTGGTCCTACTAAGACAAGAGGATCTAAATTAGAGAGATACTTCATGTTATTTGTAGATAATTACACAAGAATGACATGGGTAACCTTTTTTAAGGACAGATCACATGCATTTGAGATATTCAAGATCTTTAGAGCCATGGTAGAGAATGAGGTTGAATGAAAAATCAAATGCTTAAGATCTGATAAAGGTGGATAATACACCTCAAATGAGTTCATAGAGTACTATGAGAAGTATGGAATCAAAAGGCATTACTCTATAACAAGGACTCCATAATAGAATGGAGTTGTTGAGAGAGAGAACAAGACAATCAAGGAGATGGGTAGAACAATGCTAAAAGAGGTCAAGTTACTTGATGGATACTAGAGAGAAACAGTTCAAACAATAGTATACATCTTGGATGGATTTCAACTAAGGGTAAATAGTGAAAAAACCCCTTATGAGCTATGGTATGGAAATCTTGCCTCTGTTAACCACTTCAGAGTGTTTGGAAACAAATGCTACTTTAGGAGAAAGGAGGATAAACTAGGAAGCTTTGAGTCAAGATGTGATGAAGGAATATTTCTCAATTATTCTACCCAAAACAAAGCCTACATATGTTACAATAAAAGGTTACACAAGATTGTAGAGAGCATCAATGTCAAGGTTGAAGGAGGCTTCAAACATGCTAAACCTAACAAGGAAATATGTATTGAAGAATTAGAGTCTGAAGAGGAAACAACTAATGAAGAGCATGAGGAAGCAAATGAAAAGGCACCTCCAAGATTTGTTCAAAAGGATCATCCTATAGAGAAAATCATTGGCAATAATAATGGAGTTCACACAAGGATAAGAGCTGTACAAAATAAGAAGCAAGTAAGTTTTGTTGTAATGTCTGAAATTGAGCCTAAGAGCTATGTTGAAGCCAACAAGGATAAGAATTGGATAGAATCCATGAAAGAAGAAATGAGTCAAATTGAAAAGAATAAAACCTAGCAATTAGTTCAAAGACCTTCAAACAAGAATGTGATAGCTACAAAGTGGGTATTTAGAAACACGATCAATGATGATGGATCTGTTATAATAAAGAAAGAAAGATTGGTGTGCAAAAGATATGCACAAGTTAAGGGCATAGGTTTTTAAGAAACATTTTCTCCATTTTCTAGATTGAAAGCTATAAGAATGTTTCTAGCATTCTCTATTTACAAGAAGCTCAAAGTCTATCAAATGGATGTTAAGTCTGCTTTCTTGAATGGGAACCTAGAAGAGGAAGTCTACATAGAACAACCTGAAGGTTTTAATCTATTAGAACAAGAAGATTATGTATGCGGACTCAAGAAAGCTCTGTATGGTCTAAAATAGGCACCTAGATCATGGTATTCAAGATTGGTCCTGTACCTACAACAATAAGGATTCAACAAAGGATGTGTAGACATTAATCTGTACTTCACATTAGAAGGTGAGCATATGTTATTATTGTTGTTTATGTAGATGACATCATCTTTGGTGGTAGTAATAACAAAATGTGTAAATAATTTTCTACACAAATGCAAAGTGAGTTTGAGATGTCTATGCTTGGAGAACTTTCTTTCTTCCTTGGTCTATAAATAACACAAATTGATGAAGGGATATTTATATCCGAAAACACTTATGCAAAGGAAATGCTAAAGAAGTTTGAAATTGAAGATAGAAAACTAGTTAATACTCCCATGATAACTAGATGTAAGTAGAGCAAAGAGGATGAGTCACCTGAGACAAATCAAACTATGTACAGATCAATGATAGGTAACTTGTTATAACTAATTACATCAAGCCCTGATATAATGCAAGCAGTGTACATGGTTGAAGGATTTCAAGCTACTCCTAAAGACTCATATGTCAATATAGTAAAAAGGATATTTAGATATATCATGAGCACAATTAACTATGGCTTGTGGTATACTAAAAGTGAAGATTTCACTTTGGCAGCATATATAGATATTGATTGGTCAGGAAGTGTGGTTAATAGAAGAAACAATAGTGGTGTTGCATTTTTTCTTATAAATAGACTTGTTTCATAGATGAGCAAAAAAAAAGTTTCAGTTACTCTTTCTATAGTAGAAGTAGAGTATGTGGCAGCAATGGCATGTTGCACTCAAGTATTATGAATGAAGCAAACACTAAAAGACATCAAGGTATAGTATAAATCACCTATCTCTATTCTTTGTGATAATTTAAGTGCTATCAAAATGGATGAGCAAAAAAAAAGTTTCAGTTACTCTTTCTATAGTAGAAGTAGAGTATGTGGCAGCAATGGCATGTTGCATTCAAGTATTATGAATGAAGCAAACACTAAAAGACATCAAGGTAGAGTATAAATCACCTATCTCTATTCTTTTTGATAATTTAAGTGCTATCACCATATCAAAGAATCCAATGGTGCATTTCATAACCAAGCACATATCAATCAAGTATCACTTATTAATAAATAAGGTTGCAGATCAAAAAATCATAGTGGAATATGTGCAAACTCAGAATCAAATTACAAACAAATTCACCAAACCTCTTCCCAAGGAACAATTTGAGTATCTAAGATAGAAGTCGAGAGTGGTGGCTCCTACATCACATCACTAGATTTTAGTGATAGGGCATGAGTCAGGGGGATTATCATAGAAGTCTTGTTAATCCCTAGCAGAAGAGAGAAAAGGAAACTCAAGTATGCATACTTTTACAAATTTCTAACGAGTTTATGGTTACAAATTCTAGGATAAAATCCTTTATCTAATAAAGGGGGAGAAACATTTAGATAAATAGTAAAAGAGAGTCCCTTTGCCATTGATGTCAAAGGGGGATAAAAAGTGCAAATGCTCCCTATAAAATTTTGGAGAAAAAGTGCAAATGATAAATAAGATCAGAGCATGTGTCCAAGTTGAGTTTAGGCAAATGTGCCATTACTTAAGGAGGCGTAAGTTTGGTATGAATAGCTTAAATTCATACTCATCAGCAGCCAATGCAAGTAATGCCAAAAAAGGAGCAAAATATTAGAAGAATAGAGCATTTAGTTTGCCTTCAATGACAATGAGGGAGATTTTTGGCAATATGATTGTCATTGATGTCAAAAGGGAAATTATGAGCATGTCATTGATGTCAAAAGGAAGATTATTGACATTATTGATGTCATTAATGCTCAGGGCCAAATATGGCGAGTAGAGTATATGCAAGGGATATTATTAGAGGTTAAGGATGATTGGAGTACTTGTGTGTATGAGTAGAATTCATCCAGTTTTACTTATTGATCATCTAGACATTTTGGGTCTATGACAAGAAATTTTGAGAAGGTAGTTTTTTGACATTACCATTGCCTTATGTGAATGAGTTTTGGAGAGTTGGTCACATGGTTATGATCACATTATTTCTTAGTTATTATGTGTTAGATTTGAAGTCATGCACTAAAGCGTAGTTGAAGATATGGTGTTGCAAAGTTGTCTACTTAGACAAAATTCATTAAGTTTCTATACTTAATAAAATTTTCAAAAGGGTTTAAGTAGAGCAAAGTAAGCATATTTATGAGGTCAACATTTGAACACATGGATGTATTAAGATAAAATGATCATATGGGTTTATTCATTTTAGTGACTAGTTTCTATGCACTAAATATTAGGTCATGCGATGTAGTGTGAAAAAAGATATGCATGAGCAAAGTTAGGCTCCCAAGCATTTTGATAGTGGTTTTCCACACTTGGTCAAATTTTTAGACAACAAGAAAAAGGTGAGAAGGCATTTTTATAATGTCATTTCTTGCATATGTGAAGATTTTTGGAGCAAATGTATACATGGAAGGAATACCTTATGAGAGAGGATCTTATGTGATAAATTATAGGTTATGTGATGAAGCGCATCAAAATTTATACAAGAACAAAGTTGGCCTTCCAAATAGTTCTAAACATAGTTATCTCTGTGGTAGAATAATTTGAGTGAGTAGATTAATGGCATTATATCTCACACATGTGAAGGATTCAAGAATAAATGAGCACATGGGTTTTTTCATTTTCATGCCTAGTTTATATGGTCCAAATTTTAGAACAAGTAGATGAATGAAGTAAAAGATATGAAGGTGCAAAGTTAGCCTTCCAAGCATATTGAGATGATCCCCATACTTGGTCAAATCTGCACAAGGTAAAGTTTGAGCATGCTATAAGATCTAACGATTAGCGCTTAATCATATATTGAAGATATAAGGATGTACAACAAATTCAACATGTCAAAGGAACCTATGGGTGAATGCACTAGTCATAAGTGTCACATTCACGAGAGCTCACCAATTAAAAATTTGAGCTTGTCAGAAGATCGAATGATGAGTGATTGATCATGCAATGAAGATCCAATGGAGTGAGTGGACCAAATGGTATAAAGTGGTTGATGTTTAACCATAGATGAGATAAAAGCCATACAAATTTTAAGATCTAATGGCATGCAGGAGCTCAGATCAGAAAGATCAATGAACACATTTTAGAGTTAAATGGTTGAAGTTCAGATGCATACAAATATTTAATGAAGCACATAAGGCTATTAGAAATTAAATGTGTCCATTTTAAAATTGAGTAATTTGAATGAAGACCATCATATCTTGGTGCCAAACTTAAGATCAATGATCAATATTAAATATATGATCATGCTAACAGTCAAACACAAGAACATGTAAGAAATTTTAGTTAAACTATAAATTATGACACAGACAACGAATTTGATTGTTGTAATCGATCAAATCTATGTAATAATGTATGTGTACAAAACTAGAGCCCAATATATGCTATAAATATTAATGAGACCAAGAATCATGATGGTGGAACATGAGTTCAAGACATGCGAAACTTGTAATTAAAGACATGAACTAAGTCCAACAAAACTGAGCATGATGTGTTAGGAAACTAGTGTGAACATAGATGAGATACAAACCCTAAATAAATTGCTTATATGTTTATCATCTAGGATACAGGGATAAGTTGTTAGATCTATTGCTATTGATGTTGAGTAGAATAAAATTGAGAGAGAGAGGCAGAGAGCAAGAGATTGATGAAGTGTGTCAAATAGATAAATATTAGAGACACAAAACTAGAGGAGCAAAGAGAATAAAAGAGAAGAGAATGTGTAGAGTATGAGTAGCTATAGATCAAACCTATAATAAAGAATTTAAGATTAGATTATTTTATGAATCAACATTATAATTTGGAGTTGTAGCTCCATAGTAGATTTAATTGGTTGGTGCGATCAGAAAAGCTGAGTTAGTGCTCAGTTAAGGAGTGGATGCTTCCTTAGAGTTGGTACTCTTAAACCAGGGGATTGGTGTCTCCTTAGGGTTGGTTCCCTTACACACTGTAACTAATGAGGTTCTTTATTATGAGGCTAGATTAGAATGGTAGATTCTAGCATCTATTCTCATGGTGGTTTTTCTCACATTGGGTTTTCCATGGTATATCTAGTGTTGTGTTTATTTGTGTGTATGTGATCTTTGCATATAGTTTTAATTTGCATTAAAAAGGTTTGAAGAGAATTAATTTAATCAATATAGTAATTCACCCCCTCTCAATATATAGTTATGTTCTAACATGATGCACTTACACTTGCGAAAAGATTTGTAAATGAAGTGTATAGGTTACATGGTTTTATAGAGAAGATCATTTTGGATCATGATCCATGAATGATTTTGAGGTTTTGGATGACTTTAAATTCAACTTTGGGTATGCAACTCAATTTGAATATAACTTAACACCTAGAGACTGATGGATAAATTGAGAGAGTTAATCAGGTACTTGAGGATATTCTTTGAATGTATTACATGGACCAACAATATAAGTGAAAAGATTATCTTCCATTGGTTGAGTTTGCTTATAAAAACTCATATCAATTAGCATTGAAGATGGCCCCATTTGAGGCACTTTATGGGAGAAGGTGCAAGACACCCATTAGTTGGGATAGGTTAGAGGATAAGGTAGTCTTCAAACCCAAGATGCTCTTAGAGATGGAAGAACAAGATAAACTAATCAGACATAGATTAGTTGAGGCTAATGATAGATATAAGAGTTATGCAAATCTGAAGAGGATAGAAAGTCACTTTGCAGTTGGTGATAATGTGCTTTTTTAGGTAAAGCTACAAAATAGCTTGATTGAATTTGAGAAGTCTAAAAAATTATCATTGAGGTATGTGAGACCCTTTGAGGTGTTAGAAGTGGTCAATCCTATAGTGTATAGGGTTGCATTGCCACCAGGCTTAGTTCTTTTACATAATATCTTCCATGTTTCATATGTTAAGAAATATATAACTGATCCTATGAATGTGTTGGATTGGAATGCTTTGCAGGTCTTGGATCCTAAGGTAGTCATAGTAGAACCAATCAGGGTAATTGATACACACAAACTTTATTTGTGTAATAGATATATGTCATAGTGCAAGGTTTAGTGGGGCCAATACTCTGAGCATAGTGTTACATGGGAGGACTATGATGAAGCCTTCAAGAGATTTTCATATTTATTTTCTTGATTAGATACTATTATACTGTGTTATTTTTAGTTAAACATTATTTTTATTTTAGAACATATATTTGAATAAGATTCATCTAGGATGATGACAAGCTTTAGGGGCTCCTAGACATTTTGATAGTGTTTTCCCACACTTAGTCAAATTTGTATGTGGCAAAAAAATGTGAGAAGGCATTTTTATGATGTCATATCTTACACATGTGAAGATTTATGGAGTAGATGTATACATGGATAGAATCCATAATGAGAGAGGATCTTATGCACTAAATTATAGGTCATGCAATGAAGCACATCAAAAGTTATACAATAACAAAGTTGGCCTTCTAGGTAGTTCTAAGCATAGTTATCTCTGTGGTAGAAGAATTTGAGTGAGTAGATTAATGATATTATATCTTGCACATGTAAAAGATTCAAGAATAAATGAGGACATGGGTTTGTTCATTATCATGCCTAGTTTATATGGTCCAAATTTTAGAACAAGTGGATGAGAGAAGTAAAATAAATGAAGGTGTAAAGTTAGCCTTCCAAGCATATTGAGATGGTCCCCATACCTAGTCAAATCTGCAAAAGGTAAAGTTTGAGCATGCTAGAAGATCTAATGATTAGCACTTAATATTACGTTAAAGATCCAATGACACATAACAAATTCAACATGTCAAAGGCACTTGTGAGTGAATGCACTAGTGACAAGTCTCACATTCATGAGATCTCATCAGAGATAAAGTTTGAATGTGTCAAAAGATCAAATGATGAGCGGTTGATTGTGTAATGAAGATCCAATAGAGCGAGTGGACTAAATGGGATAAAGTGGTTAATGCTTAACCATAGATAAAGACAAATCTCATGCAACTTTGAAGATCTAATGACACATGGGATCTTAGATTAGAAAGATCAATAGATGAGTTTTAAAGTTGAATAGTTAAAGTCTAGAAGCATATAAAGATCAAATAGAGTGGGTAAGCCTATCAGAGATTGATCGAATGGACATGTTTTAAAGTTGAGTAATTTGAATGAAGACCATTAGATTATGGTGACAAAATTAAGATCAATAATTGATATTTAAAGATATGATCATGTTAACAATCAAACATAAGAACATGCAAAAACTTACAGTTAAGCCATAAATTATGACACATAACAAATTTGATTGTTATAATTGATCAAATCTATGTAATAATACATGTGCATCAAAAATAGAGCCTATTATATGCTATAAATATCAATGAGACCAAGAATCATGATGGTGGAACATGAGTTCAAGACACAGGAAACTTGCAGTTAAACACAGGAACTAAGTCCAGTAGAACTGAGCGTGATATGTTAGCAAACTAGTGTGAACATAGATGAGATACAAACCCTAGATTAATAGCTTATATATTTATTATCTAGGATATAGGGAGAATTTGATGGAGCTATTATTATTACCATTAACCAAAGTAAAATTGAGAGAGAGAGGTAGAGATAAAGAGATTGATGAAGTGTGTCAAATAGATAAATATTAGAGACACAAAACCAATGGAGTAGAGAAAATAGAAGAGAAGAGAATGTGTAGAGTATGAGTAGTTATAGATCAGACCTATAAAAGAGAATTTGAGATTGGATTCTTTTATGAATAAATATTATAATTTGGAATTGTAACTCCATAGTAGATCTGACTAGTTGGTGTCATTAGACAAGTTGAGTGAGTGCTCAGTTAGGGAGTGGATGCTTCCTTAGAGTTAGTGCTCTTAAACTAGGGGATTGGTGTCTCCTTAGGGTTGGTACACTTAAACATTATAACTAGTGAGGTTCTTTATTATGAGACTAGACTATAATGGTAGATTCTAGTCGCTATTCTCATGGTGGTTTTTCCCATAATGGGTTTTCCACTGTATATCTAGTGTTGTGTCTATTTGTGTGTATGTGATCTCTCCATATAGTTTTAATCTACATTAAAAATATTTAAAAAGGACTAAGTTAATCAATATACTGATTCACCCCACCTCTTAGTATATATTTGTGTTCCAATAATTAGTATTAGAGCCCTAGTTCTTTAAAAGAAGCTTAATCAACTCAGGTAGATCTTGGATGGTGAACATAAATGGCTAGTCAAGAAGGATCTTCCTCAAACAAGGCACCTCTCTTTGATAGATCAAACTATGCATTTTGGAGCATAAGAATGGAATCATATTTAGCTTTATTAGGGTTGTATGGATGTCTATTGTAAATGGGTATATAGCTCCTGCTATAACTCCTATCGATCAGGCTACTAAGAAAGCATATGAGAATAATGCCAAGGATAAGAATGCTATTTTATGTGGATTATTTAATTTAGAGTTTGTCAAAGTGATGCATTGTCAAAATGCACAAGATATCTGGAATAAATTGAAAAACATCTATTAAGGTGATGACAAGGTAAAGCAAGTCAAGCTACAAACATCCAAAGACAAATTTAAAATCCTTAAAATAAATGAAGAAGAAAAAATTGTAGACTACCTCCTCAGAGTAGATGAAATAATAAATGAAATCAGAGGCCTTGGAGAAGAGATGAAAGATTTGGTCATTGTCAAAAAGGTCCTAAGATCTATACCATCAAGGTATGACTCAAAAATATCTACAATAGATGAAGCAAGAGATTTGGATAAACTCACTATTGATGAGTTGCATGGGACATTCATAACCTATGAGATGAGAATGGGAGAAATAGATAACTTTAAGAGAGAATCTACATTCAAAGCATCCAAACCAGTGAAGGCAAAATCACTTACATCTAGATCTGAGGAGACTAATGAAGAAGAAGCCAACTTGATTAGAAGATTGAGAAGAGGGTTTGGAAAGTACAAAGGTAAGTTACCCTTCAAATGCTTTAACTAAGGCAAAGTAGAAAATTTTAGTGCTAAATACCCTTATAATGAGAAGGATAAATTTAAATAAGAAAATAATAGTAAAAATGTGAAACCTCACTATCTAAAGAAGAAAAACTTCTTCAAAAACAAGAAAGGCCTATACACAAAAGAAGACAGTGATTCAATGGATGATAGTGATAGTTTTGATGATGATCATGACTATGATTTTATGGCTCAAGAAAAAGAAGTCATATTCATGACAATAGGATCAACTTCTGTGGATCAATAAGATGTTGAAGACTT
Organism: Torreya grandis; assembly: GCA_037957365.1. Taxonomy (NCBI): domain Eukaryota; kingdom Viridiplantae; phylum Streptophyta; class Pinopsida; order Cupressales; family Taxaceae; genus Torreya; species Torreya grandis. Next base: position 993,656 of record JARHVA010000298.1, on the reverse strand, counting down.
AGATGAAGAAAAAGAAAGAGAAGTGGATTTAGAAAATGAACTCATCTGTGCTCTAGACAAAATAGATAAGCTGAGAAAAGAGAACTCAAAATAGAAGAAGATTGGACAAAAGGAGATTGAGAAAATGTCTAAAAGTATTGAGAAATTAGATTCAATGGTGGTTAGCCCAAAGACACAAGTTGAAGAGGCTAAAATAATAGAATACGTAGTCAAACTTAAATTATAATCTAAATCTGATGAGTACATGAAGTTAGAAGCAAAGATAGTAGCTTTGAGAAAACTAAGGACAACTAGACAAAAGTTTGAAATTAATAAGAGGATCAGACATTCTTGATGAATTGATCAAATTTAAAAAGCCTTAAAAAGAGAGAACAGGTCTTGGTTATGGAAAAGGAAAAATTTCCATAACTAGAACATCTAATAAACCTATATGACAACTTCAAATCAGAAGGAGAATCAGGAGTAAAGAAAGAGAAATATTGCAAGGATACATAGGCATAATCAAACACAAATAATTTGAAGAAAGATAAAGGAAAAAAGAATCCTAAAGAAACTAAAAAGATAAAGGTAGTCAATGCAGATGGATAAACAAATGTCAGAGACTTGAAGAAGCCAGAGTTTAGAATAGCTCCTCATACTACTCAAAGAAATGCTATGACTAGGTATTCCTCATCCTTATATGGTTATTGTTATACCTATTATTAGTTTGGTCATAGGGATATTACTTATAGGCTTGTATCTAGAAGGAGAACAAATTTTTTAAGTAGAAATTCATTTTCTCCTTTGTTAGATATAAATGTAATATGCTATAATTGCAATAATTTTGGTCACAGCTAAACAATCTAGATTAAAATTTGTAAGACCAAAAACACAAAGTAAAAGAAAGGCATGCCTCCTAGTGTGAAAAAAGGTTCACAAGTCTTTGAAAAGGATAAAAAAAGATGCCAAGTAAGAAACCCAAGTGTGGAAAGTCAAAGATCAATCTATGATTACTCAAACTTCACTCCATGCCAAGGAGCAAATTTTGTGTGTAATAGATAGTGGTTGCTCAAAACATATGAATAGTGATAAGATCAAGTTCATGAAATTTAGTAAATATAAGGAAAGATCTTTTAGCTTGGGAGACAACACTGTAGTAAAGATTAGAGGTAAGGGAACCTTGAACATAGATGGAAAATTGCCTACACATGATGTCCTTTATGTTGAAGAATTGAATCAGAATCTACTAAGTGTCATCCAAATGTGTGACAAAGGATATAAGGTCACATTTATTGCATAAGGCTACAAGTTAGATATATTTAGGAGACTATTTTTAGAAGGGAAAAGAACTGAGAGCAATATCTATAATCTTGTTGAAGTGAATGGTAATAGTCGCTTGATAGGAAAGATTGATGAGAGTTGGTTATGGCATAAAATAATGGGTCATGTCAACTTTGATAACCTAGTCAAAGTGAGCTCAAATAAGTGTGTTAAACACATGACTAATATAACCAAAATTGTAGACACTACTTGTAAGGAATGTTAACTAGGCAAGCAAACAAGGATCAAATTTCAAACAAAGGAGTATACAACTACAAAGCCTCTAGAATTAGTTCATACTAATATTTGTTGTCCTAATAAGACAAGAAAATATAAAGGAGAGAGACAATTCATGTTATTTTTAGATAATTACTCAATAATGACATGGGTAACCTTTTTTAAGGACAAATCACAGGGATTTGAGAGATACAAGATCTTTAGAGCCATGGTAGAGAATGAGGTTGAATGAAAAATTAAATGCTTAAGATCTGATAAAGGTGGATAATACACCTCAAATGAGTTCATAGAGTAATTTGAGAAGTATGTAATTAAAAGGCATTAATCTATAACAAGGACTCCATAATACAATGGAGTTGTTGAGAGAAAGAACAAGACAATCAAGGAGATGGGCAGAACAATGCTAAAAGAGGCCAAGTTACTTGATGGATACTAAAGAAAAGTAGTTCAAACAAAAATATACATCTTGGATAGATTTCAACTAAGGTAAAATAGTGACAAAAATCCCTATGAGCTATGGTATGGAAAGCCTACCTCTGTTAAATACTTTAGAGTGTTGGAAGTAAATGTAACATCAGGAGAAAGGAGGACAAACTAGGAAGCTTTGAGTCAAGATGTGATGAAGGAATATTTATTGGTTATTCTACCCAAAACAAAGCCTACATACGTTACAATAAAAGGTTACATAATATTGTAGAGAGCACCAATGTCAAGGTTGAAGAAGGCTTGAAACATGCTAAACCTAATAAGGAAATATGTATTGAAGAATCAGAGTCTGAAGAGGAAACAACTAATGAAGAGCATGAGGAAGCAAATGAAAAGGCACCTCCAAGATTTGTTCAAAAGGATCATCCTATAGAGAAAATCATTGGAAATAATATGGAGTTCACACAAGGAGAAGAGTTGTACAAAACAAGGAGCAAGTAAGTTTTGATCTAATGTAAAAAATTGAGCCGAAGAGATATGTTGAAGCCAACAAGGATGAAAATTGGATAAAATACATGGAAGAACTAAGCCAAATTGAAAAGAATAAAACTTGGAAATTAGTTCAAAGACCTTCATACAAGAATGTGATAGGTACATAGTGGGTCTTTAGAAACAAGCTCAATAATGATGGATCTATTATAATAAATAAATCAAGATTGGTGTGCAAAAGATATGCACAAGTTAAGGGCATAGGTTTTTAAGAAACATTTTCTCCATTTTCTAGATTGAAAGCTATAAGAATGTTTCTAGCATTCTCTGTTTACAAGAAGTTCAAAGTCTGTCAAATGGATGTTAAGTCTGCTTTCTTAAATGGGAACCTAGAAGAGGAAGTCTACGTAGAACGACCTAAAGTATTTAAGCTATTAGAACAAGAAGATTATGTATGTAGACTAAAGAAAGCTCTGTATGGTCTAAAATAGGCACCTAGATCATGTTATTTAAGATTGGACCTGTACCTATAACAACAAGGATTTAACAAAAGATGTGTAGACATTAATCTATACTTCACATTATAAGGTGAGCATATGTTATTATTGTTGTTTATGTAGATGACATCATCTTTGGTAGTAGTAAAAATAAAATGTGCAAAGAATTTGCTACACAAATGCAAAGTGAGTTTGAGATGTCTATGCTTGGAGAACTTTCTTTCTTCCTTGGTCTACAAATAGCACAAACTGATGAAGGGCTATTTATATCTGAAAGCATGTATGCAAAGGAAATGCTAAAGAAGTTTGGAATTAAAGATAGAAAATTAGTTAATACTCTCATGATAACTAAATGTAAGTTGAGCAAAGAGGATGAGTCACCTGATACAAATCAGACTATGTACAGATCAATGATAGGTAACTAATTCTATCGAACTACATCAAGACATGATATCATGCAAGTAGTGTGCATGGTTGCAAGATTTCAAGCTACTCCTAAAGATTCACATGTCAATGTAGTAAAAATAAAATTTAGATATATCAAGAGCATAATTAACTATGGCCTGTGGTATCTTAAAAGTGAAGATTTCACTTTAACAACATATACAGATGCTTATTGGGCAAGAATTGTGGATGATAGAAGAAGCAATAGTGGTGTTGCATTTTTTCTTAGAAATAGACTTGTTTCATGGCTGAGTAAAAATTAAGTGTCAGTTACTCTTTCTATAGTAGAAGTAGAGTATGTGGCAGTAATGGCATGTTACACTCAAGTATTATGGATAAAGCAAACACTAAAAGACATCAAGGTAGAGTATAAATCACCTATCTCTATTCTTTGTGATAATTCAAGTGATATCAATATATCAAAGAATCCAATGATGCATTTCATAACCAAACACATTATCAATCAAGTATCACTTATTAATAAATAAGGTTGCAGATTAAGAAATCACAATGGAATATATGCGAACTCAAAATCAAATTGTAGACATATTCACCAAAACTCTTCCCAAGGAACAATTTGAGTATCTAAAATAGAAGTTGGGAGTGGTGGCTCCTACATAACGTCACTATATTTTAGTGATAGGGCATGAGTCTAGGAGGATTATCATAAAAGTCTTGTTAATCCCTAGCAGAAGAGAGAAAAGGAAATTCAAGTATGCAAACTTTTGCAAATTTCTAATGAGTTTATGGTTACAAATTCTAGGACAAACTCCTTTATTTGATAAAGGGGGAGAAACATTTGGATAAATAGTGAAAAAGAGTCCCTTTGCCATTAATGTCAAAGGGGGAGATAAAGTGCAAATGCTCCCTACAAAATTTTGAAGAAAAAGTGCAAATGGTAAATAAGATCAGAGCATGTGTCCAAGTTGATTTTAGGCAAATGTGCCATTACTTAAGGGGGAGTAAGTTTGGTATGAACAACTTCAATTCATACTCATCAACAACCAATGCAAGTAACACCAAAAAAGGAGCAAAATATTAGAAGAATAGAGCATTTAGTTTGCCTTCAATGACAATGAGGGAGATTTTTGGCAATATGATTACCATTGATGTCAAAAGGGACATTATGAGCATGTCACTGATGTCAAAAGGAAGATTATTGACATTATTGATGTCATTAATGCTTAGGGCAAAATATGGTGATTAGAGGATATGCAAGGGATATTATCAAAGGTTAAGGATGATTGGAGTACTTGTGTGTATGAGTAGAATTCATCCAGTTTTACATATTGATCATCTATACATTTTGGGTCTATGACAAGAAATTTTGAGAAGGCAGTTTGCTGACATTACCATTGCCTTATGTGAATGAGTTTGGGAGAGCTGGTCACATGGTTATGATCACATTATTTCCTAGTTATTATGTGTTAGATTAAAAGTCATGCACTAAAGTGTAGTTGAAGATATGGGGTTACAAAGTTGTCTACTTAGAAAAAAATCATTAAGTTTTTATACTTAGCAAAATTTGCAAAAGGGTTTAAGTAGAACAAAGTAATCATATTGATGAGGTCAACATTTGTACACACAGATGTATTAAGACAAAATGATCATATGGGTTTGTTCATTTTAGTGACTAGTTTCTATGCACTGAATATTAGGTCATGCAATGTAGCTTGATAAAGGATATGTATGAGAAAAGTTAGGCTCCCAAGAATTTTGATAGTCTTTTTCCACACTTGGTCAAATTTGTAGACAATAAGAAAAAGGTGAGAAGGCATTTTTATAATGTCATATCTTGCACATGTAAAGATTTTTGGAGCAAATGTATACATGGATGGAATACCTTATGAGAGAGGATCTTATGTGCTAAATTATAGATTATGTGATGAAGCACATCAAAATTTATGCAAGAACAAAGTTGTCCTTCCAAGCAGTTCTAAACATAGTTATCTCTATGGTAGAATAATTTGAGTGAGTAGATTAATGGCATTATATCTTGAACATGTGAAGGATTCAAGAATAAATGAACACATGGGTTTTTTCATTTTCATTCCTAGTTTATATGGTCCAAATTTTAGAATAAGTATATGAACGAAGTAAAAGATATGAAGGTGAAAAGTTAGCCTTCCAAGCATATTGAGATGATCCCCATACTTGATCAAATCTGCACAAGGTAAAGTTTGAGCATGCTATAAGATCTAATGATTAGTGCTTAATCATATATTGAGTATCTAAGGATGTACAACAAAGTCAACATGTCAAAGTCACCTATGGGTGAAAGCACTAGTGATAAGTATCACATTCATGAGAGCTTACCAGTTATAAAGTTTGAGCTTGTTAGAAGATCGATTGATGAGCGATTGATCATGCAATGAAGATCCAATGGAGTGAGTGGACCAAATGGTATAAAGTGATTGATGTTTAACCATAGATGAGATAAAACTCATACAACTTTGAAGATCTAATCGCATGTAGGAGCTTAGATCAGGCAGGTTGTTGATAGCACCATTGCCTTATGTGAATGAGTTTGGGAGAGTTGGTCACATGGTTATGATCACATTATTCCTTAGTTATTATGTGTTAGATTTGAAGTTATGCACTGAAGCGTAGTTGCAGATATGGGGATGCAATGTTGTCTACTTAGACAAAATTCACTAAGTTTCTATACTTAAACCAAATTTGCAAAAGGGTTAAAGTAGAGCAAAGTAAACATATTGATGAGGTCAACATTTGCACACACAGATGTATTAAGACAAAATGATCATATGGGTTTGTTCATTTTAGTGACTAGTTTCTATGCATTAAATATTAGGTCATGCAATATAGCTTGATAAAGGATATGTATGAGAAAAGTTAGGCTCCCAAGCATTTTGATAGTGTTTTTCCACACTTGGTCAAATTTGTAGACAACAAGAAAAAGATGAGTAGGCATTTTTATAATGTCATATCTTGCACATGTGAAGATTTTTGGAGCAAATGTATACATGGATGGAATACCTTATGAGAGAGGATATTATGTGATAATTTATAGATTATGTGATAAAGTGCATCAAAATTTATGCAATAACAAAGTTGGCCTTCCAAGCAGTTCTAAACATAGTTATCTTTGTGGTAGAATAATTTGAGTGAGTAGATTAATGGAATTATATCTCAAACATGTGAAGGATTCAAGAATAAATGAGCACATGGGTTTTTCATTTTCATTCTTAGTTTATATGGTCCAAATTTTAGAACAAGTAGATGATCGAAGTAAAATATATGAAGGTGCAAAGTTAGCCTTCCAAGCATATTGAGATGATTCCCATACTTAGTCAAATCTGCACAAGGTAAAGTTTGAGCATGCTATAAGATCTAACAATTAGCACTTAATCATATATTGAGTATCTAAGGATGTACAAAAAATTCAACATGTCAAATTCACCTGTGGGTGAATGCAATAGTGACAAGTATCACATTCACGAGAGCTTACCAGTTATAAAGTTTGAGCTTGTTAGAAGATCGAACGATGAGCGGTTAATCATGCAATGAAGATCTAATGGAGTGAGTGGACCAAATGGTATAAAGTGATTGATTTTTAACCATAGATGAGATAAAACTCATACAAATTTGAAGATCTAATGGCATGCAGGAGCTTAGATCAGAAAGATCAATGAACACATTTTAGAGTTATATGGTTAAAGTTTAGAAGCTTACAAATATCGAATGAAACACATAAGCCTATTAGAAATTAAATGTGTCCATTTTAAAATTGAGTAATTTGAATGAAGACCATTAGATCATGGTGCGAAACTTAAGATCAATGATCGATAGTAAATATATGAACATGCTAACAGTAAAATAAAAGAACATGCAAGAACTTGTAGTTAAACTATAAATTACAACATAGATAACGAATTTGATTATTGTAATTGATCAAATCTATGTAATAATGTATGTGTACAAAACTAGAGCCCAACATATGCTATAAAAATCAATGAGACCAAGAATCATGGTGGTGAAACATGACTTCAAGATGTGGGAAACTTTTAATTAAAAACATGAACTAAGTCCAATAGAACTGAGCATGATGTGTTAGCAAACTAGTGTGAACATAGATGAGATAGAAAACCTAAATCAATTGCTTATATATTTATCATCTAGGATACAGGGAGAATTTGTTAGATCTATTGCTATTGTTGTTGAGAAGAATAAAATTGAGAGAGAGAGAAGCAGAGAGCAAGAGATTGATGAAGTGTGTCAAATAGATAAATGACACAAAACCAGAGGAGCAGAGAGAATACAAGAGAAGAGATTGTGTAGAGTATGAGTAGTTATAGATCAGATCTATAACAAAGAATTTGAGACTGGATTATTTTATGAATCAACATTATAATTTAGAGTTGTAACTCCATAATATATTTGATTGGTTGGTGCAATTAGATAAGCTAAGTTAGTGCTCACTTAGGGAGTAGATGCTTCCTTAGAGTTGGTACTCTTAAACTAGGGGATTGGTGTCTCCTTAGGGTTGGTGCCTTTAAACTCTATGACCAATGAGGTTATTTATCATGAGGCTAGATTATAATGGTAGATTCTAGCATCTATTCTCATGGTGGTTTTTCCCACATTGGGTTTTCCACAATATATCTAGTGTTGTGTCTATTTTTGTGTATGTGATCTTTGCATATAGTTTTAATTTACATTAAAAAGGTTTGAAAAAAACTAAGTGAATCAATATAATAATTCACCCCCTCTCAGTATATAGTTGTGTTCTAATATGATGCACCTACACTTGCGAAGAGATTTGTAAATGAAGTGTATAGGTTGCATGGTTCTCTAGAGAAGATCATTTTGGATCATGATCCAAGGATGACTTTGAGGTTTTGGATGACTCTGAATTCAACTTTGTGTATGCAACTTAATTTCAATATAACTTACCACCTAGAGACTGATGGACAAATTGAGAGAGTTAATCAGGTCTTGAGGATCTTCTCTGAATGTATTGCTTGGACCAATAGTATAATTGGAAAGATTATCTTCTATTAGTTGAGTTTACTTATAACAAATCATATCAATCAGTGTTGAAGATGGCCCCATTTGAGGCACTTTATGGGAGAAGGTGGAGGACACCCATTAGTTAGGATAGGTTAGAGGATAGGGTAGTCTTCAGACCCAAGATTCTCTTAGAGATGGAAGAACAAGCTAAACTAATCAGGCAAAGATTCGCTGAGGCTAATGATAGATATAAGAGTTATGTAGATTTGAAGAGGATAGATAGGCAGTTTATAGTTGGAAATAATGTGTTTTTGTAGGTAAAGCTATAGAAGAGCTTGATTAAATTTAAGAAGTTTGCAAAATTATCATTGAGGTATGTGGGACCCTTTGAGGTTTTAGAAGTGGTCAATCTTATAGTGTATAGGCTTGCATTACCACCAGGCTTAATTCTTTTACATAATGTCTTCCATGGTTCATATCTTAAGAAATATATAGCTAATCCTATGCATGTGTTGGATTGGAATGCTTTGCAAGTTTTGGATCCTAGGGTGGTCATAGTAGAACCAATCAGGGTAATTGACACATACAAACTTTGTTTGTGTAATAGAGAGATGTCATAGTACAAAGCTTAGTGGGGCCAATACTCTAAGCATAGTGTTACATGAGAGGACTATGATGAAGTCCCCAATAGATTTTCACATTTATTTGCTTGATTAGATACTATTATACTGTGTTATTTTTAGTTGAACAATATTTTTATTTCAGAACATATATTTGAATAAGAGTCATTTAGGATGATGACTAGCTTTAGGGGGGAAGGATGTTGCATCTTGATTCCTTGCTAAGCAAACCATTTGACTATTCATGGATATTTATAGTGAAAACATATGATATTGGTTTATATTTTTGATTAAGCTTGAGATTTATGCTATTATGAGATAGTAAAATATTGCTTAGATACATAATGATACATGATTGCTTATTATGAGTTAGCTAATGTATGCATTTACATTTTGAGCACATTAATGTATTATTTCAATTATGTTTATTTTTATATGTTTATCATGTAATATGATCTAATTACCTGTGTGTTATGAGGTAGATGCAGGAGAACTCATTCCTCAAAGTGTGTTAGAGGGAGAGCATCATCAGAGAGGGTGACGTCGAAGGTTGAAAAAGAGCTGAAGAAACCTTACACACACCATAGTAGTTAGTATATGGTAGAAATACATTAAAAATAATTGCTTATGGTGTGTTTAATAATTGTTTAGAGTGTCACTTTCTATGGTTTTCTAGAGTAGGTAAAACTATTATAATGGATTCTTTTGTGTGTTTGACATGTTTTGTTATTAATGATGGTAGGAACATTTTTGGCAAAAATAAATTTAAAATATAAGTTATTTGTGAATTTTAGAATTATATTTTAAAATTATTATAGTATATTGGATGCTAATTTGATTTAATAAAATTATGAAATTTTAGCATTTCCATATTAAAAAATGGAAACTATCCAGGAAAAGGAAAAAAAAGGAAAAAATAAATAATTTAAATAAAAGAAAAACTCGAGAATAAAAATAAAAAATCTAAAAAATAATTAAATATATTAAAATAGCAAAAACAAAAAAATAAAACAAAAAAACAAAAATCTTGAAAAAGAAGAACTGCACCTATTTATACATAGGAAGTTAGAGAAAGTAAGGGGGATATGCAATTGGAGAAGAGAAGATCAGAGAGAGAGAGCAGGGGCACAACATAGGTAGAGTAGACACAAAGCATCAACAAATCTAGCAGGTAGGTGGTTTTTTCAATAACATACATCAATGTTGAAGGATTTTTGGGTATGCTTTAGTTATGCAAATTGAATTAAGTAGGCATATGAAATTATAGTTAAATCATGGTAATTTGGAGTGTATTTATCTATTTCCAACTTGGTTCTTGATTTTATAAATAAACATAATTTTGAAAACACTTAACTATATTTTGTCCAAATGCATTAAAGGAAAGCCTATAATAAATCTCTTAGATAGCGTACCCTATGCATAGAATATTGAGGCATCGACCTTTTGGAGGTAATAAACAATTTTTTATGATCTCAACCCAGCTTGGAAATTTATTCAATAAATGATTAAGCAATGAAATAGATTATTTAGAAATTAATAGTAATTGTGTTATTGATAAACAACTACCAATTAAAGTTTTTAAAAACTATTAAATTCCTGTATGACATCGAACCATAATGGGTAAATTCAACCATGTGATCTATTCTGATTCCTTATATATAGGTATTAGTGTCAAATCATAGTGGGTAAATTCTTGTATGGCATCAAACTATAGATAGCCTTTTCTAGTGAGCTAATCTGAATATTAATATGCAGGGTTGTTACATAATTTATTCCTATAGGTGTATGGATCACCATTATTCTTCTATTCCTGTAGTCACTGAAAGCTACAAAGCTTAAACATATCTATACTAGTCACTATGTCACTAGAATTTATATGAAGCTTGCTGGAACTTAGTAAACCATGACATAGATAAACCACATAGCTGAACCCTAGGGAAATTAATTTTATTACTAAACATACTTGGTGTCACTATGCATTATTTGTACAGTGTGAATTCCTCTATTGTGGTGTCGCTAACCTAGCAGAAAATGATTTATTTTTCTATTTTAATATTTATTAGTGAGAGATATAGTGAAACTATGGTTTCTTTTTGGATTTCTAAATAACAATAACTCAGCTTATGTGTGTTAGCTTTGGTGTCTCCTTTTGTTTAAACTAACTTTATTAAGTATATGGTTCTCTGGAATTATTTTCCTTCAAGTGTCACTATCTTTATTTTTATCCACAATATTTTATAACTATAGTAATGGTATACAATATAAAATACACTTTACTGCTATAGTTTGCCTAATACGTATCACTATGTTATAATCAAACACTTTGCTTTTTAAAACTAAAATTTCTTGTTAACATGTAGTTTGTATTAGACAAAATCTAGTGATTGACTCATCAAATCGTACCTTATAAATTCATGCCTGTGTCTTTTATTTTAAGTTCATTGCTGTAAGTTAATTGAAATTTGGATGTATGCCAAAATATGTTACATGTTTCTTATCCACATATTTATAAGAAAAAGAGTTTAGTTGCCAATCATTGCTATAAGTATGGCATCACTATATATAGATAAATCCCTTTCCATAGATGAAGGTTTTAATTCCCATTTGAATAAAAAACTAAAGAATAGTCCTGTTAAATAAAAAGGGAGATTTATATTTAATAAGTAATATAAATATCATATCATAGCATATAATAAAATAAACACTAAGAATATATGTGTGTTTGTCTATAATTTTGATATGGAATATCCACTCATAGATAGATTTCACTATTTATGCATAAGGATGTGTTTGGTAAAAATGATCCCTTTTCCAAATAATGATATGTTCTATATTCGGGATGGTTGTAAAACATACAACATAGTATTGATTATTCTCCATCGTAAACATTTGATTAAAATTTGGGAACTCTTATAAATATTTCTAATTTGTCTAAGCTCGGGTGATAACTCCTTTTCATTATGTAAACATTAGGATAATCCCATAAGATGCTTATTGGGAATGTGTTTATCCATAGGTACTATTTGAGATTAATATTTTGAGAAACTTTTAAAAGTGTAAATAAGACAAACAGAGGGCAGGAAACCCATCAAAGTATTTATCATGATAGGTATGGGTAGCTTATCATAATATACATTTGTGAGTTAAAAGCATGTGATGTAAAAATAATATTATAATAAGCTACAGGATGTCAAATGCAAAAATTTAGGGTGAATGCACCTATTAGCATATTTAAAACATAGAGGTATATTCTTGCAGTTAGAGTCCTTGGGTGGAGTAGTAACTGAATTAAAAGAATTACTTAAAAATAACTTAGTGAATTCTTGAATATAAACTCGTAAAAGTAAAACAAATGCTAAACTAGATTTCTTATGTTTTGGGAAAATGAAGTTTTGTATGTTCTAGCTATTGAATATGAATGTGTGTTTCCATGTATTTATGACTACTTCATTAGTTTGATTTTGATGCCTAGTAGTTATGCTTAAAAACACTGGGATGTGGTAATATGAGTTATCATAGGGTGTAGTTAAATTAGAAACAAATTGTATAATTTGAACTCTACAGTTAACTGCATATTTACTCAGGTGGTATAACTATAGTCATTATTTCTAGTATGACATAGAAAGTAATGTAAATTTAATAAATGTATGCTGTAGTTAATCCTATGTTTAGCATGTTACATGATGTGTTTATAGTAGGATGTAAATTATATGAATCTTGTGGTTGAATTATATTTAACCAATATGTTTTGCTAATGTGGAGTAAGGAGTGAGATGGACTTCACTAGCTTACTAGCATTGTAATACTAGATGAAAGCAGTCCAATCAAGTGGTATGTATGAATTTGATTAATCTATAGATTAATTTTATATTACTAATTATAAATATTTGGCTAAAGTATGTTTAGTGAGAGATTATCATATCATGAGTATGGTTTACATGTATGTGAGATATCTTGCAATAAAATGAGTTTTCTATGATACGCTGCATGTTTAGTTTAGTTAGAAATCATACAACAATGTCTCTCTAGATTCTCTCACCATAACTATCTACTCATTCATGAAGGGAGGGCCATTTCTTGATGGGATTAATGTGAGGGATCATTGGTTTGTGGTTGGTGTGGAAAAGTGATCAGATGATTCTCTCCCTCCCCATAACAGTACTACTTATCAATATGACACTTGATATTGCCATAGATACTTGAAGTTTGAAAACTATGCTCCAAGGAAGCCATGAATCTTATTTATACAATGTATTATAATGTACTTATTATTGAAAATTGTCATGAAGAGTTGTAATTATGCATTATTTCACATTGACAGTGGTGATTATATATTTGTATCAGCCATGGTTGATTTATTATAATTACTTTCTACTGGAATTTTTGACATACTCTCATGATGTTAGATATTCATGATTTGTGATGTAATTTGATTTGTTTTTTATTAAAAAATTAGGAAAAGAGGGTCCTGGGCCCTTTAAAAAACCACCCCATGGGCTCAAAAATCCTCCAATGAGGTAGAAACAACACACAAATAACACATAAACAACACATACATAACACTACAATAGAAAATAAGAATGAAAAAACATAGGCTAACACACAGAACCAACAAAGCAACTATGGGCTATTAGTAGTCCCATATTTGGCTAGGAACTCGATGATTTCCTTATAGTCACCAAGACTATTCACACCCAACTTGTTGTCAAAATACTTAACCTTAACAAACATGAAAACTGCATAATGAAGAGACTTGGTGGCATATTCAACCATTACTCTCCATTTTTTATGCATTTTGTCTATTTTGGCCTTGATTATCATGACTTCCTCAATTGTCGTGACACATAGTGAGCAACTACCTTTCTTTTACTAGCCTTGGGCCTCTACAACATCCTCCTCCATCTCATTTTAGTAGGGCTCATTTATTTCAAGAAAATGGATCATTCCCTCAGCGTCTTGCTTCCACTTTGAGGAGTCCCATCTTTACTAGCCTTAGAAGTGTCTTCAAAAAATTTAGAGTCATCAAAGATGACAATGCCTTAAGGGTTTCAAGATGGGATTCCAATAATATGATTAGACTTGTGAATACCCATACTACCCCTAGCCTCATTCTCAACCAGATTAGGACCTAGGTCCAAAAATTTCCCTGACTCCTTAGCTCCCCTATGATCCTCCTTCATAGACTTAACTTTTTTAGATTGAATATTTACTTCTTCCTTAGCAACCTTCCAGCCCCTTTTAATAGACCCCTTCATAGTACCCTAGCTGGGTGTCTTAAGCTTACCATAGGGTAGCATAGGGGAATTAGCCTTGGAATCAGGGGGTCCTAATTGGGGTGCTACAATATTCAATTTTGGGCCCCTCTAATAGAGTTTTAGGGGAGATTTTGGGGGTCTTGGTAGATTTCTTGCCTTTACCTTTAACAATAGGAGAAGGGTGTGATGGGGAGCCTTCCAAAATACTAACTTTGATTTTCTTTGGGGGACACAAGGCCAAATGAAAGTGGTATAATCTCAAGATGAGACCTTTGTGGATGGGAATGAGGGGGAAGTTAGGATTTTTGGCCTAAATTTCCTTAGTTGACTTAATGGAATTCTCTAGAGAAGACAATAGGAAAAAGGGGAAGCTAATTTCCATCCTATTCTTGAAATGGTTGAGTAAAGAAAAGTGGTAGTGGTAAAATAACTTGAATATGCCTTTAAGAGTGAAAAACTTCATTATTATGAGACAAATTTACCCCCATGGTGTTGGCAGCCTCTCTCTTTCAAATACCCCATGGAGCTTTGTAACAACCTCACCTTTCCTAAAGAAAATTCCCATGTTTTTTGGGTTCAACACCCTGCTACATTGACTAATTTTTTTCCCTTTGATGGGGAGCCCTGTGGCTTGCCCAATCACCTCTTTAGATAATTCAAAACCAATACCCCCCATATAGATTTATCTACAATACCAACCTCACCTTCCATAAATAAAATTCCCATGTAATTTGATTTGTTGCCATGATTACACATGAATACTTTATATGATCTCTGATGGATTTTTGAGATGTAATCTATTTTTGTATATGTGTTTATTTAAATAAAAAATCATGCATTTCTAGGTAGAACCTAGTGGGGATGTTACAAAAGATCTTATCTAAATTTTCACCAAAGTGTTCCAAATAATATTAAACTTTGCTAAAAAAATAGTGCACCGTAGAACTGTCTATCTACTCTATTTAAAAAAAAAAAAGGAGTTCCTCTCTAAATATTAGATGCTTGACCTAGTTATACTTAACCATTTAAAAAAAAATATTTTTTTAGAAACTAGACTCGAAATGCTACATTTCATGTTCTTACACGATTTTCAAATTTGGAGTGTAGATATCTCAAATTATCTATAGAAGTTCATATTTACGAAATTTCAAAAAAATCATGTCCACGGGTAGGCCACTTTTTGCCCCCCAACTTTGTGCACTTACCCAGAATTGTAATTTTAAAATCACTAGTATATATATATGTTTTGTCAATATTTACTCCTCCTAAGGCTTGTGGATCTAATTCCTCAACTTTGAAGGCCTTTCATTCAAATGTTTATGTTATAACTTATTCAGGCATTGTGCTGCAGGGTGTTCTTCTAAGGGCATTAAGAGTTTGGTTCCTCACTCTTGTTTGGTTTGGAGGAAAATAAAGAAGGGGATTCAGACCAAGACTTCTATGGTGCAATCATGATATCTTCTATCACCTTTCTAGTTCTTCTCCCCCCTTCCCTCAATTGGTATTCCTCCCCCTAGGAGAGGGGTCACTTTCTAGGAAGATTTAGTTTTCGCTTTGCCTTTGAGTCCTTCTCCTCCACTAGCTTCCATTGCTTCCCCTTCTCACCCTTCTTAGGTAAAACTCAAAGCCCATATAGTCTCCACTATCAAAAAGAAATGCCAAAGAATAGAGGCAAAAAATTTGTGATCTGACATAGGAAAAATGGTGAAGGATGGGATCAAATGGACAATGGAAGGTCTTATTTCCCATTGTGGAAGAAGAACGATCCCATAAATTGGCTAATTTCTTGACTCTTTTGATTGACTACTTGGGCAGATTATTATTTTTTGCAAGTAGTCTTTAATTATTAGCTGTTAAAGGTTATCTTCATCATTGGTTTCTTGTTGGATGTTAGCTTCTCCTTTACTGATCCTTGGCTGATTTTAGGTTGAAGGCCTATTGTGCTAGACTTTCTTATTGATTTCCTATTGTTGGTTAAGATTTCATTTTTATTAGTTGTGGCCTTATTTTTATGATTGGTTGGGTGTTTGTTGATGTTTTGATCTATTTATTTGATATTTGGTTGACTTTTTAATGAGTTTTAGGACCCTGTCAAAACCCTCTTTTTATCCATATATATATATATATATATATTGAATTCATTTGTCATTTATGAAGGAAATTTTTAATAAAAATTTAAAATAAGGGCTACAAGTGGGTAGAGCACCTCACCCTATTTTAATTTTTTTATTGGTCAAAGATTAATACTCCTCAAGAGTTAGTCCAATAACAACCCTAGTTAGTACATTGACCACAATAGTTTTGTTTTATAACAATCAACAACTTTGTTAGTTAACATGTGTACTCCTAATAATTTAATTTTGCAATAATAAATTTGACTATGAAGAGTTACAAATACAAATTACCCTTTTCTATGGACATCACTCCCCATCTCAAATCTTAGTCTACCTATTTTTTGTTCTTTTGAGTCAACCTAAATAAGTTCAAATTTGCCCACCTTTTCACGTTCTTCCTCTTTCGATGTAGTTCTGGTAAGAAAAATCTATGTATTTCATTGACATACTAGTTCATAGATTTTAGTAATATTGGTTAATTAACATTTGTTTTATTTTTTGATATATTTTATTATACACCTTTGGAATTTAAATAACTCTGGATGTTACATTCATGTAACATTTAAGATCGTAGTAACTATAATTAAAACTTGTAGATCATAATTTTTGGATTGACATATATATTAATTATACACTTTTGATAAGAATTTTGCCACATTGTAACATAATTAATGTTAAGTGGAATGGAGGTATTTTGCATGTTATGCTCAACTAGAATTTTATGATTTTGTTTGGTTGATTTGATACTAAATTTGTTTATTGTGTTATGTTACAAGTATAATTTTGCTTGGGATAATAATGTTTGTACAAGAATTTATTTTATTTTCCATAGTTGATAGTTGCAATTGGGAAGGAAAATATGTTGATGGTGTGATTATAACTGGAAAGAACAATACAATGATGGTGTTTATAGGTCAAATACTAATATCCCTTATGACTCAAACTTAAGGAGTTACTAATAATTCAAAGAGTTCAATGTTATCTTCTGATTTTTAATGTTTAAGCTATTCAATTGCTATGAATAAAATATTTACTTGTTTGAATGGAAGGGCATAATACCAATAATGATTCAAACTTATTTTGGATGGCAACAAATGAGGTTTTTGCACCTTTAAATACATGTGGTTCATCATCTCTCATAAATAATAATAAAATATTCTCATATATTTCATGCAAAAAACACATTGTAAATAATTTTTTTTCCATGTATACTTTATTTGATCAGTCCTTCTATGTAGGGGCTAAATTTGATGGTCGACCTTACCTATAATATAAATTTTTTATGATAGTTATCCATTCAACATTGCCCTTCAAAAAAAATGGTGAACATCTTTAAAGAAAGAGACATCAAAGAATAAATATATATTTTTGTAGTTGTTCATAAATATTTTTGTAATCCTAAAGATTTTTTTAAAGTCCATCGAAACTTTATTATTTCATTCCCAATGGTATTCAAATAATTTCTGTTATATATTATGATAAAAATATAAAAAAAATTTCATACGATCATTAAACTTAGCACCTACATGTTCTAAGAGGTTCAACCTTGTCCTAAAGGTTGATATCTAAAAAAATTGGAAGGGTGATGTTTTATTTAACCCACTCTTTAATCAAGTGTGTACTTAATGTAATATTTTCAATTGAAATACAACTATCTCTTACAACTTTTCATTATAAAAATGTTGGTTGAATATATACCCTTCAACTTTAAATGAAGACCAAATTCAAACATCACACCCTTGTATACCAAATTTATTTCTAGAAATATTATCATTTATATTTATATCTCCCATATATATTTTCTTATTATTAAGTTTGGTGGAAATGAATCAACATTATCCTATGTTTCTTAGGCTTCTTTTTACTATAAACACGTGTTCCATAATGCATGTTCTTTTCACTTGAACTTATTATACTTCATCTATTGGAATCATTCAGAAGTGTTGAAGGTTTTACTCTTTCTTCATTTGTAGTTTTTAAAATTATCAAGAGTAATATCAAAAGGTTTATAGTATAATTATGTGGATGATAGTAAAAGTGCATTGTCACATCATCTATAAAGGTACAAATCCTAATAAATACTAAAAAGGGATGAAGTTGGTTTCATAACCCAGATAAATTTAGCATAATGGATACCCCTAAATCCTTGACACTAAGTTGAATAAGGTTGATTATTCGTGCACATAATAGCAACATATGTTAAGAGACATTGAAGGATAAAAATATATATCCTTAAAAAACATTGTATTATAATTCCATGCTTTCTATTTAGAATTTCACATAGAGATGGTTATAATGGTTTGCCATCGTGTCTTTTTATATACAAAGGTAATTTTGTTATACAAAGGCACCAATTTTTTAATTTTGGGATTAATTATGATAAGTAAAAGGTTTCAAACAAATAATAATGTTTGGCTAGAGACTTTATTTCCACAATATTTTATTTCTAAGGGATTTGTTTTTCATTCACCTTATCTCTTCTTTAGGGTTCCTCATGATAAATTTATGGATATGATGTGATATGTGAGGCATTAAAGGATATGATTTATTTTCACATATTTGATCTTATATGCACATCTTTTTTGGTTTTTATTCTCTTTCATATTTTTTAGAATTAGGCTTACACTCTTTATTTATTGTTTTACATAAACTTTTTTAATCTCATAAACCAATTTTAACCTTTCATGGTGATTTTATTATCATTAATTTTTTTTATTAATTAATATCATTATTATTATAAAATAGTTTTTAAGCTACAAATAAATAAAATATACGAATGGGAGGATATAAAAAATACATTTTTAATAATTTTTTTTCTACCAAGGATGTCAATGATAATGGTGACGATAGGACCAGACCTATTTTACGTAGGAAAGGTGATAAAATGAGATGTTTTATTTGGCTTAGGGAAGAAGGTTGACAAACAAAGGCTCAAATTTGTTCTACCTAGAAGAGAGAGGGGATTAGAGGATAGCTGGGGGAGGACCAACAAGCGATCAATTGACAACTCCCAGTTTTCTAGGGTGTTTATGGAGGATTCGATCTACCCTAGCTCCTCCTTTAACAAAGAGGAGAAAGGAAGGTTGTAGTTGGTGAATGTAGTTAAGAAAGATTTCAAACAGGCAGTTATAGGATTATTGAGAGTTGGTAGGGATGCAACAAAGTTCAACCATACTCCGTAGTGCGTAGAAGAAGTGGACTACTTGGATGAAACCTAGTTTTCATAGACTTGGAATGCAGGGAACTTTTTTCACAGTTGTAGTGATTTATGCAAGATTCTTATCCTTGAGATAAATTTGTTTTCATCCCCTCTTTTATCTAAGTGGAGGTAGGTTTTAATGATTAAAATGAATATGGATGGTAATTTTAGTGGCGTTTGACAAACACAGCTACAGTGGGTGGGCCTGGTGAAGCCTTTCAATAACCTCCATCTTCTGATTATTTTCAAGAAATAGGGGTTTTCTTGGGGGATATTTCATTAAAGTTGGTATAAGGAGCAAGGTTGTGTCTTGTAAAGGATGGTCTGGATCATTTTTCAAAGGATATGGAACTTTATTATCTTATGGGAAGATTTTGGGGTAAGTGCCCTATGTTTTTAGAAGTGTGTAGTAGGATGGACAACACCTAGATTGACATTAAGCAACCTCTATTATCAACAATCTAGAATGGTTTTTTCCTCTTTTAGTTCTAGTAAAATGAAGACTAAAATTTTATTTGTCCTTAGGGCCTTGGTTTCATGGGAGATCAAGACTGATTTTGTGCCCTTGGAAGGCTCTGTTCAACCTTTTTACATAGAATTTAGATCGAATCCTGATCATATCATCTTCCTTTATTATTAAGGAACTCTACATCCATAAAAATATTACTAAGAAAGTGGGTTATTCCATAAAGGTTGATTTGGTGGTTGATGGTAGTTAGACCAAATTTTCCACGATCTACATTTTTCTAGATTCTTATTGCCCAGGTGTTAGCTCAAATTAGATTATACAAACACAGGAAGTGTATGCAAAGAGTGGATTTGGAAGGGCTTCATTTTAAGTGTTTTAGGTGTAATAAAATAGGTTATAAGGTTGAAACATGCTTCTCTCCTAAAATCCCATGGTAGGGTTTAGTCATGTTTTAGAAATGGATTCTAAAAGCACCATCCATGGACCCTATTGTTGGCTATGTTTAAGTATAAGCTTGTAGTACATATTCATCTTCTCCTAGAGATGATCATTTCAAAAGAATTGGCATCCCTATAGAAGTTCCAATCCTTTTGCATAAGGAATCTAAGAAGTATATTTTGGTAAGGAAACAAAGTTTGGAGGCTTAGAAATAGGGAGTTTTAACAAGACGATAGAGGTTTTTGAGGCAGTTATGGAGCAATAATTCATTTTTTATGAGTAAGAGGTGGAGGAAAATTCCTCTCAACAAAGTGAATAAATTGCTTCAATAGAGATTATCACCTTTTCCCAAAATAAATTGATACTTTCCAAACCAAATTTTGGATCTTTAAGGCATAGAAGAAGGAGAATGGAAGCAAAATATTTGCAAATATATGTGTTAAATGCTATTGATGGTGTCTCTAAGTGGACTATGGATGCCCTCTTTTCTTAAAGAGGAAAGATGGTGTTTGATTCCCATAGATTAGCCTTCTCATATTGAGAGGAGTTATTGTGGTTGTTGATGCTCTGGAAAGCCTTTAGTTGGGGTATTAGTGAAGGTGTTACATTAGGTGGTTAGGGTTCTCTAATTTTCTCTGAGATTTTAGTTCTATATGGATACCATTTGTTCTTTCATTATTTTCATCTTGTTCTTGGTTTTCTTTGGATCTTAATAAAGGGTGAGGTACCCATATAACCCTCATTTATTGATAAAATAAATAAATAAAAGACACTAATGGTTCATAAATTGAGCTATATACAACACGAAATTTTGACAACATAGAGTTTAACTCCTATGAACTGTGAGTCTATTTTGGATTTATTATGCCATAGCACATTGATTTATGATTTCATAATTCTTTTTGTACATTTATTGCTAGTTGGTGATAGGTGACCTCATTCTAGTTGCACCACTATGTTGGGCTTGGAAAAATCTTTTCATTAAGAAAATAGGACTCCTATCTCCACCATATGCCCAAGATAATACTATTTTTCAATCAACTTCTCTAAAAAATAAGAAATAACTCTGATATGACAGTCAAATGGATGTCAAAATTAAGGTGAATCATTAATTATCAATATGTCATGTACATTACAATCAATCACCACCCTCAACTATCATTGTAGATTAAACGTATTGACATAATTACCCTTAAATGTACCAACTATGAGCAAAGGTTGGTCTTCAAATGATTATGTTGAGATAACTCACACTATAAATATATATGTGCCCCACAACTAAGACCGTATTGGAATGAATTATTTTTATTTTTATTAACCTTATATTTTCTTCCAAATAAAGGGTTCTTTTACCTTGCACTCACTTAAATAGGGTTGTTATCATATTTGAAGTTTCATTTATATTTTCTTAATGACAACCTTTATTTACTTGATGGGGAGAGGAATTCTTAGTTTGTTGATGATTATTATACTTATTTGAACCTACCAATTGAATTTATAAAGGTGGTTATTATTTGTATCGGTTAAGTGAGTGTAGTGAGGTAATTTCAATTATTGTATAATATAATATTCTGACAAAAATTATGAGTGTATAGACACCAAAAAAACTCCCCATAGGCATTTATTAGTCTTAAAATAACATCTTTTAGGTTATTTATATGTTTATATATTATTGGTCCATATATCCTATTGACACTTTCATGTCATTTATGCTCATTTTCTATTATGTTTTCATCCCTTATACTATCTCATTCCCCCTTATTCTCTTCTATTTTTTTTAGTTTCCCAAGAAATGTATATCGTATCTTTTTGGGCCCCATAAGCATATAATATATGTTTCTAGGGTTATGGGTCCTTTTCACTTGTTAGGGTCCCCTTGAGGGTTATTTGTCGTGTTTTATTAGTTTTTTTAATCATTTGGTTTAAATTTGGGCACTAATAGGGTCCTAATTTGAATTCAATAGGTCTATAAATACATAGGCATTGATGAATTTAGGATAATTAATCAAACAAGTAATCAACAAGTATATGGAGAAATCATCAAAGAATCTAAGGAAACATGAAAAAATCATATAACATTTAGTGTCATTACATTATATTAAGTATTATAGAAGAAGTCAAGCATTCATTGTGAAGATCATGATAGCGGCACACTTGCATTACATTAGACTACTTGGATGAATTACACTATACATGGTGTCTTGCCTTTGATATTGTGTACCATTGAGGGGATTGATAAGTAGTCATTACCTTGGATATAGTTACCTTATTTTATCCATGTTTAGTTATATAGTTATATTTTTTTCTCTATGTTTTAACTATATTTAGTGTGTTTGATGTGAGTGTTTAATGTTGAGTATAGATTCCTTGCTTTGTTTATTTAATCTATGTTTGAGGTGCTTTCTCAGTCTTCCATGTGTTTGGTGAAATTTCAATGCCTGAAGTGTTTTCTATGTGCTTGGTCATTCATGTGATAGAATGCATGTTCAATTTCTTATTATCAAGCATTTAATTTTTTTTTATGATGCCATGGTATATATCAGGTGTAGTGTTCTTATTGCTTGCCTACATGCCATGATCAATATCATGAATTTATTAGGGTACATAGCCCAATCTTATGCTTTAAATTGTAATTCTAATGCTACTATGATACTTACCTCATGTATTTATATGAGGCATATTTTATTAATCTTACATTGTTTATATATTTTTCCTTCGTATGGGGCATACTACCATTGTAATCTATCGCTTACATTTTTCCCATGTGGGGAATATTACTCCCATGTTTGCATTGCTTACCTTTTTCCCATGTGGTGTGAGAATAAGAAACAATCTAATTATTCTTTCTCTAGGATCCTTATACAAAAAAAATTCACATAATCTATATGCTAAAGCTATAAAAACAACATAGGAAATGAAATAAAAACTCTTTATGTATATTAAATTATCCCTCCTCTCAGAAACTCATCCATAGAATCATGAGATTATCATAATACATATAATATCCATAAAATACAATATGTACTTGATGAGAAATAATAATTTATATGAATTTTATGGCTCCATTTCCTTTTTTTGATTTGCCTAAAAATAGGTGAACTTAATTGGTCAAGGGATTGGTTAATTCCTATTGGATAATCAAAAGGTGAGCCTATTTTATATTTAAATATCTATGTAATTCATCAATAATTCCAATATAATTTAAGGACAAGTCATAGTCAACAAAATAAAGGAAATTGATGAGTCACAATGTTAATGTTTGATTACATATGTGGAATTATTTAAAATCTTTATGCCCATCTAAAAAAATGGAACATGATTTTGAGCTCATATGCAAAAGATATAGACTCTAGAAGTCTAAGGACATTTTGTAGTGACAAACCCACCAATTTGCATTATGGGGTGATTTTTTATACCTTTAATGGTATTTTTGTAAACATGGGTGGTTTAAAAACCCTTAGAGGTGATTTTGTAACCATTTATGTGGTTTCAAAACCACATCTGTGTATTAAATGACAATTTTACTCGTATCAACTAAGCAATTAGGGCAAGGACATGAATCAATTGGTCTTCTCATTCTAGGGCATTTTATAGGTTTGGTTCTTCAAATAAAAATATCTAAGAATGCTTAAGAAGGGAAATGAGAGAGTGAATTGACATCGATGATCATTGATCATGAATATTTTATCTATGAGACTATTGGAGGATGATTTTATGTGTGAGAAACATTGAGTAGTGAGTTGTATGACTGTAGTATTATGTGTTTCTTTTAATTATGCCATCAGAGCATTAATACAATATGAGATAACATATATGTAGTTGTGTGATATACAATCTCTTTGTATCAACCTATTTCATTTAAGGGAGGGGGCAGAGAGGAAGATGCGTAGTTTCCACATCTCGTGTGTTTTTGTCACATAGGGGTTTCTAAGTTAAAATCCTTCATGTTTTGTGTTGTTTCCATTCCTATCTTATTGTGTATGGTTTCCAAGAATTTTATTCTTTCTAATGCACCTTATACCACTCTAACACTCTAAATACCAATGTCATTGAATATATTATAGTAAGTACAACATGGATAAGAACAAGTACAAATTTCATTTCCACTAAGGCATTTATTAGGAAATTACACATCAAATTATATTAGAGTGGAAATTTACTTATGACATGTATATATTTTGTTAGCACATAGGAGTTTGTGTGTCTAATAATATTTTTTTGATTTTTCTTAACAAAATACAACAATAATTTGTGGTTACATAGAATAGCCATGACCAAATTCTCAAGTAGAAGACTTGAGGAGCTACAAGAGTGCCATATGTTGGTATAAGAGGAGAATAAAGAACTAAGAATGCAAGTGTAGCATTTAGAAATAAATAATGATAAGTTTTAAGAGACATGGGCCAATCATAGAGATTGTATGTTGGGAAAATGAGGCAAAACATATAAATATCCTCTAAGATAGGAAAGAGAGAAGACCAAGACCATACTAGAACCAACTACATTTCAAAAATTCACTCAACACTCTAGCATATACTAATTACCAATCTAATTATTTTGTTAAAAGTGATATCCAAATGTTAACTTTGATTTATACATAATATAAAAGGTTAAAAATTACATCAAGCATTCATGTGACAAACCTTAATTGTTAGTCATTAGGGCCCATGCTCACACCTTGAGTTGCTTACATATTTACTTACATGCATCTGCACAATTGAAATTAGGGGCAAATGTAGTTGTCTATTGATGTTAGTGTCTATTAATTTTAGTGAGAGGGCATCACCCCTTTAAAAAAATCACACAATTAATTCTATCATTTACCCCATAATTAAATCTCTTATAACCACTGGCTGGACATATCTTAACTATAGTAACCTCTTATTGTTGCCTTGCATGTCAATTAAAGTGGTAGTAATTGTCTTGAGGAAGCACTTAAGTTTCACCATTTGTGAAAGAATTTTTGTTCTCAATTATCTTAATTAGATGCTAACTTCAAGTTATATTCACATAAATTTTCTTTCAAAAATACCTCACAGGTTAAGCCAAGATCCCTCTTGGAAATATCCAACTATTAACAAAGATGGAATAGGTTTTATTGAATGTTTCCACAAAGATTACACCCCTTATAACACATGAGATATAAAGACACAACTTAGGATTCAATGACATAAGGACCCAAAAAAACCTTTTTCAAAATAAAATATCCACTATTTAAAGATTCTAAACCAAGTAACTACCCTTCCTTTAACCAAAAAATAGTTAGGAACATTTCTCAATCCTAATTATAAATATTCATAAAAATAATGTATAAAACCAAATATTTATAAAAATAAGGTTTTATAAATAATTAAGAAGGTCACCAAGTTTAAAACTCTAAGATAAATGATTAACTAAAATATTGCAAAGAAAATGACATTAGAAAAACATCACACATGAAAATAATTCTATTAGAGACATCTAATTATTATATTCTAGATCTAGGTTTTACTATATAAATTAGAGTGGGTCACCACAAAAATGAAGGAAATGGTAAAAGGAAGGACATAGGGAATAATAACCTAAATGAAGGCACTAGCTATTTAGAGAGAGAAATATTTTATGGGTGAAATGAAAAATAGGGCACAATGGTGTAGTTTGGGTTGGACCCATGTGTTCCATGATTTCATTCACACTTGGTTAAAAATGATGCAAATGATCTCAAACAACCTAAAGTGGACACACATGGTTAAAGATAAAGTATCCTTATAGTGAAATAGGTTGCACAACCATAATTAATGTTATGAATCCCAAAGCACAATAAGGTCCAAGGTCATAGACCCCTTAGTGAGGTCCACATTAACCTAGTCAAATTTGGTAGCCAAAACGACTCCAAATGACCTAAACAACCAAAAAGGACTTAATGACAAAAATGACCTAGAGGTAAAATTAGAGTACATGAATATTTGTTTGGCCAAAATAGCCTCATTATAATAAGGTATGAAATTTAAATTAATTCCAAATGGTTTACATGAGCTAGGTAGATAAACAACCCTTAACATGACCGTCATCCAAAACAAGACAAATAACTTTAAAAAAGATAATAAGGTCCATTCTATAAGCAACAAGGTCTTAAATGATTCTACAAGGGTTAGTAACACTTGTAAACATTAATAAAACCATTACTATGGTATCTAATGTTTAATTTAATGTTTATTTACACTTAATGGGTTCATATGTTTTAATTTAATGTTCATTTAAGTAAAAAAAGTCACGGGGTCCCACTTAAGTGATACCCACTAAAAAGGTGACATGATTAAAAACATAAAGGAGTTCCCATAATTTAAGTCATTAAGACCTTAAAAAATGTTAATATAAATTTAATCTCTCTTTTTCGTCCAAAAATTGGATCATCATTAAGAATATTTTTAATGTAAGATCAAACCTTGGCTAATAATCCTTATGGGTAAGTAAAGAAGAATATTTATACACTATTGGGCTCATTTATGTAGCCACCAAGATAAGGAGAAGAAAAACAAGTTAGGTCCATGAAAATAAACATTTGAAGGCATTCTCTATTTAGAAAATAATTGATTTTGGTTTATTTTGAATACATTATTTTATTATTTTCAAAAGAGCCATAAAAACATGTTTGTATCTAGTATTTATATTATGTTTTATTTACTTAATGAACATTTAAAGGTATATGTGAAAATGTTTTTAGTCCTTGATTTTTTTTTTAAATAAAAATTTATAATATATATCCTTTTATAACCCCTTTCATTCTTATATTTTAAGAATCCATAAATTTTAGTTGTAGAAAATTTCATTTTCTTTTCATCATCCTTTTAAGAAAAAATAGATAAGTTTTTTCTATCAATTTAAGCATTTTTTTACATGCATAAATCAATGTGAAATATATTAAAAAAACATCATATATTTTCAAGCCTATTATTTTGTTCAAACCCTTAGAAATTTCCCTTTTCTAAAGTTTCAACAAAACATGTAATTTTTTTTCCAATACCCCAAACGTTAATATAATATTAACACATTTTGCTTACACTATGAATATACCCAAGACCTGATTTAAATTTATTTAAACTTCAACACCATACTTTATTATAGTTTTTTTCTTGGATATGAGTAAGGAGATAAAATTACAAGTTTATATTTTAAATTATATTTATCATTAAATACTTTAAGAAAACATACAATTTGATTTGAACATATAATATTATAATGCATGAATAAACTATTTTATACTAGTTATTTTCTTAGGAGAGAGAGAAGTAAGATAATGACATGCCATTAAATTCAAATTTATTTCTTTCCAAGATAAAAATATGGCTTACACTCACATCAACATGCCCTAATACATATAATAAAACTTATTTTCATGATTACAAACTTAAATTTCAAGTGCTACTCATCACATTAAGGAGGTTGTCAATCGCATGATCATGATAAATTTCACATAATATTTATTAATAATTTCATTTACATTTATTATTATGAATCACTTAGAATACTTATTATTTCTTTACAATTATTTAATATGTTACCCAAACAAGGACAAGTTTACTTTTATAAGACACAACTTACACCTTTTTTACACAAATCAAAATCCACAACTTCCTACTCTACTTACAATAAAAATAAGAATAAAGTACTTATACATTTAAACATTTATCTATATATGTTAAGTCTGCACATTCCACCATCTAAGATCAATAACCCACCTAAGTAATGGAAGAAAAATAAAAAGAAAAAACTCCTAAAAATAAGGCACTCAAATGCACACCATATAAAAACCTACTAAAATATCACATCCTATGGGATCCTGCAACATGGAAACCCCACACCCAAGGGACACCACCATCCATATTACAAATCATTAATGCTCTTACAAGTCACATGACTTATTTTAATCCTCATTATCTCTCCCTCTCCCTCTAACAAATCTTTCACAAGACAATAACTTTTACATGCCTTTAATACTCTCTCTTTTACCTTTTTTTACTCCAAGTACACATACTACAATATTATAGTACATCCTTATACATCCCATTACATTTTTATTATACATATCTCTTACACACACAACCCACTTTCACATCTCCATCTATCTTACACTTTAGGCTCCTATGTCCCATGGTCTATTTCCTCATTTTCATTTATTTCAAGGTTTTCATTATCAAAATCTTCTTCTATGATAACCTCATTAGTATGTTTTTCATTGTCAACATGGGTATCATCATGATCCATAATATTATATACCTCATTAGTTTGAGACATATTAGATGGTGGGATGGGAAGCTCAATGTGTTAAATAGGCACACCTCATAATGTAGGGCTACACCTAGGTTACATGCAAAATAATATAAGTAGGAAATGAAAAAGTAAAACAATTTGAAACCTTAGCTAATTGAAAACACTAGGAATAAAAAATGTTTACATTCATACAAATCAAGTTTACCAAAATTTTAACCCTAAAATGGTATTTTATCTAAGAATTTGGTGTTAGCCTTAGATTAGCTTTAAAGAGGTATATAGAAATGACACTGCACAAGGGTGATAATTAGATCTATAGTAGGCCAATTGAGTGCTAAACTCAAATATAACATATGCTAAATTTATAAAAATGAGAATAGGCTAAATTTAAAAAATATAACTAAACTACATATGGAAATGTCAAAGAAGTAATGTACTCAACTAGTTCCGATCCTAACACAGTGCTAGATCTAGAACAAGTAGAAATTACACTGGAAGATGATTCTAAAACAATCACCTCATTTTGGAGATTTGACCTTTGTATTCCTAGACACTTGCATCAGCCTGGGATGGTTGAATCAATACTACTATCTAGGTTCAATGTAAGTGTCCTATATGGAATAATTTTTGGAAAAGGATGCAATCACCTAGATGCTTTTGGGTTTTTCTTCACCTTCATTATAGTGCATTCAAATTTAGGTCATGGACTATCGCTCTTCATGAAATTATAAAACCCTAGCTCTTCATCTTCATAGTAACTTTGGGGGAAAATGGGTTAATGGGCACATGGTGTCAAGATGACCCCAAATACCTCTCTACCAATGAACATTACCTATATATTCAATACTCTAAATAGGGCCTCAAACTGATGTAGTTCTCCCCTATGTGTTGGTTTGTGTGTGAATCGTGCAATATGTGATAATAAAGTACAACAATGACCTGACTTGTAACTTGGAAAATATAGCTCTTGGGTTTTTCCTTCAGTAATTTAAACTTGTAGATGTATTTTTCCTATGAATAATATGGATATATGATAAAATAGGGAAACTTTGCTCAATGGAATGTCTTGATAAGTTACCTTGGTCTCTTTTGGTCTTTTCTAGGTGAGGAATGAATGAAGGTTGATCTTGTATTTATATCAATCCTTTTGGAGAAGTAACTCACATTAAATCACTTAGGCTGACCATTAGGATATGTTTTATTTGTAAATTAGAAGACTTTAGGGCATTGGACACTTGCACCAGGTTAGGACACTATCATCAACACTAATTTTTGTCCTATATATTAGTGCTTAGGAGAAAGAAAGTAGATACAAGCTCATAACTTATAGACATGGAAGATAATTACATAATAAAATTTCTAGGCAAGATATAAGGCCTAGGTCATCAACATATGACTGGTCGGAAAAAGAGATAGGCTAAGGGGCACACGATAGATTAGATCCAAGACTTGTAGAAGCCAGAAAGGTCCAAAACTGAGAGGAACAACCAAGGTCTAATTTTTCCAAGTGTACAAGATTGAGGTGATATATAATCCATAAAAATCATTTACAACCTTTTATCTAACCTAGGAAAGGTGTTTATATGTTAATTTAGTTCCATTATTGCTTATAATATTTGATATCTCATATGGGGTGAGGTATGTTTGAACCACTTGCACTTAATTATATTCAATGATAAACAATGGGTATTAATTAGTCTAATATAAAAAATATTGAAAAACCCTTGATTAAATATTAGGCTCTCTATTATGGCTTTGAACTTTATCTAGGCAAGTTAGGTACATAGGCAAGCTACTCTTGTTAGGTATCCTATGGGACCTAGGAGCCTAGGGTGTAAGATATGTTAGGTTGTGGAGCTAAAAGCTTCAACTAAGCAGACATGGAGGAGGTTGCTGAGTTCCAGTGATACCGGCATCGATAGTGTAACCGACGTCGGTCATATTCAGTGCAGAGGGCAACCGACATCGGCAAGAGGTCGATCGACGTCGGTCACCTCTAGATAGACAGGGACCGACGTCGATCGCCTGTGCAGTTCCAAAACTGTTCGTTACACGAACAATTAGTTCGTTAAACCGAGTGTTTGCATGTTAAGGGCTAATTATAGTCTCGAGTTGCATTTCTAATTATTGTAAATTAAGAGTCTAAGTTAATATTTAGTGTGGGATCTATTTATAGACCCATTGGCATGTATTGTAATTAAGGCAAGAAAATGATTTCTTCCAGTTGTAGGATCTTGGTCAGCAGGTGTGCAAGGCCACGTTTGGAGATCTACATGTATAAGTAAGGTCTGTTGAGTTGCAGGTTGTTGCAAGCTTATGGGAGATCTACTTGAAGTACTTTGAGTACTTGTGTACTAGTAGGGTTATTACTGACTGGTTGGAGGTGAACACCAATTCTGTGTTTGAGTTGTGTGTTGGGACCGTTTTTGATAGGAGAGTGAACTCTTGAGAAGAATTAATGTACACTTGGTGTGGGAAGCCTGAAAGGTGTGGAAGAGTGTGGCGTCTCGTCATTATATTCTTTTTTGGATGAGTATTAATACAATTTGTGTTGTCTCTCATATTCTATGTCATTTGTGAATTCTAGTTACTTATTGCTTCTGGTTAATTTCGCATGTTTAGTTGCTAATACAAGGTAATCATATTGTGCTCTTTCTGAGGAGCAAGATCCTAACAAGTGGGATCAGATCTATTTGTTGTTCTTGATTCCCCATCAACTGGTATCAGAGCTTTTGGTTGGGTTACTAACAGGTTTTTCAGATCTAGTTAGTGTGTGTTGATTACAGGTTACTCATAGGGGTTTCTATTTGAGTGGGAGTATAGCAATGGCAGAAAAAAGTAAGCTACGAATGGAGAAGTTTAATGGCAAGAACTATCAATTATGGAGGATGCAGATTGAAGATTATCTGTATTAGAAAGATTTGTACTTACTGTTGGGTGGCATTTCATGCAAGCCCCTGGATATGAAGGTTGAAGAATGGGAGGTTCTTGATCAGAAGGCTCTGGGATCTATAAGGTTGAACCTTGCATCGTCTGTGATTTCCAACTTATCTCAGGCTAAGACAATGGTAGAGTTGATGGAATCTTTGGCAAATTTATATGAAAAACCCTTAGCTTCGAATAAGGTATTTCTTATGAAGCAATTATTTAATTTACAAATGTTGGAAGGTGGATCTGTACATAGTCATCTTAGTGATTTCCATGGTTTGGTAAACCAGTTAAATTCAGTCAATATTGTTTTTGATGATGAAATTAAGGCTCTCTTAATCTTATGCTCATTACCTGAAAGTTAGGAGAATTTGGTAATGGCAGTTAGCAATACTGCGTCTGCTTCAAAAATCTTAAAAGTGGATGATGTTGTGAGTGTAATCTTGAATGAAGAGATTTGCAGGAAAAGCACAGGTGAATCATCAGGGAATGCTTTGAGTGTTGAAGGTAGGGGAAGGCAAAGAGAGAAGATCAAGCATGGGAGATCAAGGTCAAAGATAGGCAGGAGATCCAAGTCCAAGTATGGCATAATAACCTGCTAGAAATGTGGAAAGCAAGGGCATCTAAAGAGAGATTGTAGGTCAGATGAAGATCAGCATGAAGGACATGAAGAAGCAGGTGATGCAGGTATTGTTGCAAGTGTTGTTGCACAAGATGCTCTAGTATGTTCTTTGGATAAAGTAGAATCTTGGGTTTTAGATTCTGGTGCCTCTTTTCATGCATCCCCAAATAGGGAATTTTTTCATGAATATGTCCAGGGAGACTTTGGAGAAATTTGTTTAGGGGATGGTAAGCCTTGTCAAATGGTTGGCAAAGGGAAAGTGAAGCTGAAATTGCAGACAGGGAACACATGGGTGTTGAAGGAGGTCATGCATGTCCCAGTTCTGAAGCGGACATTGATTTCTGTTAGAAAGTTGGGTGATGAGGGTTGCACAATAACTCTCACAACGGACTCTTAGAAGGTTACCAAGGGTGCAGTTGTTGTAGCAAGAGGTAAGAAAGTAGGTACGCTTTATCTATCTACTTGTATTATTGATTCTCTTTTTGGGTTATCTAATTCAGTTGTAGATTCGAAGATGTGGCTTAACAGGCTTGGCCACATGAATAAGAAGGAGATGCATGTTTTTGAGTCAAAGGGTATGCTTTTGGATTTGAAAAGCATGAATCGAGATTTTTGTATGCAAAAGAAGAAAGTGACATTTCTTGAGGAATCCAATGTTCGTGACAAGAACAGGAAAGTCTTGGTTTTCAAGGAGAAGATGACAGACAGAGATCAGTCATAGGGGCTGAGGAATTCTGAGCAGAGCAGGGTTGATTTGGACAAGGGTTTGATCCAAAAGGAGCTCACAGGTAAAGGTCATCGCTCACAAGTAAAACACAGAGACCGACGTCGGTTAGAAAACTGACATCAACATCCAGATAGGGACTGACATTAGCTATGTGAAGCCTGATGTCAGTGACCGAGGACAGATAAACACCGGTGCCAGTTAGGGAGAATCGATGTCAGTGATGAGGTAGTCGCATGGAATCTACATCGATCAGGTGCAGACTAAGATGTGACCAGCATCAATCATTGAGATAGATTTTGGGTGGACAGCAAGCTGTCAAGGAGTCTCAAGCACCCATATGGAGGACTTAAAGGGTAAGTAAGCCTCAAATTCATCATTTACCTTCTTTACACTACTTGTTGCTCACTGATGGTAAAGAACTAGGAAGTTATTAAAGAAGCAGAGCAGGTAGATCCAAGAAATAGTGGGAGCTTGGCATGGATGAAGGATGTGATTCCTTGGAGAAGAACCAAACCAGAGTTTTTTGGTGGAGTTTCCAGCTGGAAGAAAGCACTGAGAGACGAATGGATGTTCAGGATAAAGAAGAGCGGGAATGGACACGTGAGACAGAAGGCCAGGGTATATGGTCTTGTGTTAGCTATAGGATAATGGAGGTTTGACCATTGTGTTTCTCTTTACCAGGTTGGATAATATTAGCTACATTATCCTGTTACTGTATTGTGTGCTTGTTGCAGGGTTACACATACAGGGAGTTGCTGAACTAAAGGTAAAGCTAGTTCAAAGGTGTGTCATGAGGAATCTAGGAGTAGAAAGATTCTTTGGCATGAGTGTGTTCTAGGGACATGGAAGATCACAGGTTGATTTTGTCTTTGAATGATTGTGTGATATCGATTAGCACGCCGATGGTTGGACAATTCACAGAACAGGGTCCTGATTCACATAATGAGGTTAAGTGCATGGTATGTACTAGACCTGAGTTTTCCAAAGTAGTGGGAGTTGTCACAAGTTTGGAGCCAATCTGGGAAAGAAGCACTGGAGGGCAGTTCAGTGGATTCTTAGAGGGACCAGTAGCAGGTGCACATGCTATGCAGGGTCAAGTTATTTTTCTACATGGGTTTATAAATGCAGATGTGGCAGGTGATTTGGATGACAAGAGGTGCACCACAAGATTTGTGGTGGTTGGTCTTCAAGAGTGATCTTGAAGAGGGATACAAAGCCAAGGGAACAAACTAGATGATGTACAAGTATAGGTATAATTGTAGTTATTTATCTCCAAGTGGGAGATTGTTAGGTTGTGGAGCTAAAAGCTTCAACTAAGTAGACATGGAGGAGGTTGCTAAGTTCCAAGGATACCAGCATTGGTAGTGTAACCGACGTTGGTCATATTCAGTGCAGAGGGCAACTGGCATCGACAAGAGGTCGGCCGACATCGGTCACCTCCAGGCAGACAAGGATCGACGTCAGTTGCCTGTGCAGTTCCAAAACTGTTCGTTGCACGAACAGTTAGTTCATTGAATTGAGTGTTTGCATGTTAAGGGCTAATTATAGTCTCGATCTACGTGTCTAATTATTGTAAATTAAGAGTCTAAGTTATTTTTTAGTGTGGGATATATTTATAGACCCATTGGCATGTATTGTAATTAAGGCAAGAAAAGGATTTCTTCCAGTTGTAGGATCTTGGTCAGTAGGTGTGCAAGGCCACATTTGGAGATCTACATGTGTAAGTAAGGTTTGTTGAGTTGCAGGTTATTGCAAGCTTATGAGAGATCTACTTGAAGTACTTTGAGTACTTGTGTACTGGCAGGGTTATTACTGATTGGTTAGAGGTGAACACCAATTTTGTGTTTGAGTTGTGTGTTGGGACCGTTTTTGATAAGAGAGTGAACTCTTGAGAAGAATTATTGTACACTTGGTGTGGGAAGCCTGAAAGGTGTGGAAGAGTGTGGCGTCTCTTCATTGTATTCTTTTCTGGATGAGTATTAATACAGTTTGTGTTGTCTCTCATATTATGTGTCATTTGCGAATTCTAGTTACTTATTGCTTCTAGTTAATTCCACATGTTTAGTTGTTAATACAAGGTAATCATATTGTACTCTTTCTGAGGAGCAAGATCCTAAAAAGTGGGATCAGAGCTGTTTGTTGTTCTTGATTCCCCATCAGAATAGGTTGAGTTGTACAAATGGGTTGTGTGTGTAAGATATATATATATAATAAAATGTAATGGGATGTATAAGGAGGTACTATAATATTGTAGTATGTGTAAGGAGTAAATAAAGGTGAGAAAGAGAGTATTAAAGGTGTGTAAGAGATATTGTCTTGTGAAATATTTGCTAGAGGGAGAGGAAGAGATAATGAGGATTGAAATAAGTTATGTGACTTGTAAGAGCATTAATGAGTTGTAATAGGGATGTTGGTGTCACTTAGGTGTAGGGTTTCCATGTTATAAGATCCCATAGGATGTGATATTTTAGTAGGTTTTTATATGTGTGCATTTGATAGTGTTATTTTGGGGAGTTTCTTCTTATTTTTCTTCAATACTTGGAGGGTGGTTTATTAATCTTGGTGGTGGAAAGTGCCTAGAGGATTCCTACTTGGAGTATGTTTTAAGCAAGAATTGAGATGGAGGCAAGTTCTTGTATTTTATAAAATTAAAGGTCTTTTGGACTTAACATGTCCAGCTTAATGTTTAAATGTATATGTATTTTATTCTTTGTTTTACTTGTAGGTGGACTAGGAAGTTGTGGATTGTGATTTGTGTAAAAAGGATGTAAGTTATGTCTTATGAATGTAAACTTGTGATTGATTTAGTAACATATTAAATAATTGTGAATAAATGAGAAGTGTTCTAAGTGAGTCATAGTAATGGATGTAATTGAAATTATTAATCAATATTATGTGTAATTTGTTGTGATCATGTGATTGATAAGCTCCTTAATGTGATGAGTAGTACTTGAAATTAAAGTTTGTAGACATGAAAATAAGTTTTATTATGTTTATTAGGACATGTTTATGTAAGTGTAATCCTTGATGTTATCTTAGCCAAAAATAAATTTCAATTTAATGGCATGTCATCATCTTTCTTCTCTCTCCTTTCTCATATCGAGGAAAATAACTAGTATAAAATACTTTATTCATACATTGGATCATGCTATTTGTTCAAATATGATTGTTCTCTCTCTTTTCTCATATCCAATAAAATAACTAGTATAAATAGTTTATTCATGCATTGAATCATATTATTTGTTTAAAATTGATTGTATGTCTCCCTGAGGTATTTAATGATAAATCTAGTTCAAAATATAAACTTGTGATTTATCTCCTTACTCATATCCAAGAAAAGAACAGTAACAAAGGAATTTATTCATGCATTGAATCATGTCATATTGTTTAAGTTTAAATAAATTTAAATCATGTCTTAGGTATATTCATAGTGTAAGCAAAATGTGTTAATATTATATTAAGGTTTTGGGCATTGGAATGAAAATTACATGTTTTGTTAAAATCTTGGAAAAAGAAAATTTCTAAGGGTTTTAACAAAATAATGGGATTGAAAATATATAATGTTTATTAAATCTATTTCACATTGATTTATGCATGTAAACAATGCTTAAATTGATAGAATTTTTTTGTTATAACTTTTCTTAAGAAGATGATGGAAAGAAAATGAAAATTTGTGCAACTAAGGTTTATGGATTTGTAAAATTTATGAATCAATGGGGTTAGGGAAGGACATATATTATAGATTTATATATTAAAAAAGTATTAAAAACATGCTTCACATATACTTTGAAATGTTCATTAAGTAATAAGACTATGATATAAGCACTTGATACACACATGTTTTTATTGCTCTTATGAAAACAATAAAATAATATATTAAAAACTAACTAAAATCAATTGTTTTCCAAATAGAGAATGGCTTCAAATGTTTACTTCCTTGGATGTGGCTTATTTTTCTTCTCTTTTCATCATCTTGGTGGCTACACAAATGAGTCTAATAGTTTATAGATACTCTTTTTTACTTGACTGTAAGGATTATTAGGGAAATTTTGATCCTACATTATAGATAATCCTAATCTAATAATGGTGATTAGATGCTCCAATTTTTAGAGGGAAAAGAGATATTAAATCTATGTTAACATATTTTTAAGGACTTAGTGACTTAAGTTATGGGAACCCCTTTATGTTTTTAATTATTTCACCTTTCTAGTGGGTATCACTTAAGTGGGACCCCATGACCTTTTTTACTTAAGTGAACATTAAATTAGAACCTTGGAACCCATTAAGTGTAAATAAACATTAAACTAAACCTTAGAAACCATAACGATGGGATTATTAATGTTTATAAGTGTTACTAACCCTTATACAACCATATAAGGCCTTGTTGCCTAGAAAATGAATCTTAATATCAATTTTAAAGTTATTTGTGTTGTTTTGGATGACATGCATGTTTAGGGTTGTTCATCTACCTAGTTCATGTAGAACACTTGAAATTAAGTTTAATTTTATCTCTTATTATAATTAAGATTGATTAGCCAACCAAATCCCCATGTAATTCAATTTTACTTATAGGGCATTTTTATCGTTATGGCCCTTTTGGTTGTTTAGGTCATTTGGAAGTCATTTTGGCTACCGAATTTGATTGGGCTAATGTGGACCTCACTAATGGGTCTACAACCTTGGACCCACTTGTGTTTTGGGATTCATACCATCAATTATGGTTGTGTAACCTATTACACTACAAAGACACTTTGTCTTTAACCCTATGAGGCCACTTTGGGTTGTTTGAGAGTGTTTGTGTCATTTCTAGCCAACTAAGTGTAAGTAAGACCGTGGTACACATGGGTCCAACCTAAACTAATCTACTTGTTCCTTCTTTTTCATTTCACCCATAAATATTTATCTCTCTGAATGACAAGTGCCTTAATTTAGGTTATTATTCCCTATGTATTTCCCCTTAAAATTTCCTTTGTTGTTTTTGGTGACAAACTCTAATTTTTATGCCTTTTATTGTAGCACAACCTAGATATAAAATATAATAATTAGATGTCACTTATAGAATTGTTGTTCATGTGTGATGCTTCTCCAAAGTTATTTTTCTTTGCAATATTTTAGTCAATAACTTATCTTAGAATTTGAAACTTGGTGACCTTCTTAATTATCTATAAAACCTTATTTTCAAAAATATTTGGTTTTATACTTTTTTGTATGAATCTTCAAAATTATGATTGAGAAACAATCTTAAATAATTTTTGGTTAAAGGAAGGGTAGCTACTTGGTTTAGAATCTTTAAATAGTGGGTCTCACATTTTGAAAAAGGATTTTTATTATTGTCCTTGTGTCATTGAATCATAAGTTGTGTCTTTCTCTCTCATGCATTTTAGGGGGTGTAATCCTTATGGAAACATTAATGAAACCTATTCCATATTTGCTAATATCTGGATATTTCCTTTCCTACCTTAGCTTGGCCTAGTGAGGTATTTTTGAAGGAAAATTTAAGTGAAGATAACTTGAATCTAGAGCTTAAGTAAGATAACTGAGAACAAAACTTCTTTTACAAATGGTGAGACTTAAGTGCTTCCTCGAGACAATTACTGCCACTTTAATTAACCTATAAGATAAAAGTAAGAGGTTACTACACTTGTGAGATATGTCCAACTAGTGGTTATAGGATATTTACTTATGGGGCAAATGATAAAATTAATTGTGTGAGTTTTTTAAAGGGGTGATGTCCTCTCACTAAAATTAACCAAATGATAAAATTAATTATGTGAGTTTTTTAAAGGGGTGATGCCCTCTCACTAAAATTAATAGACATTAACATCAATGGAGAACTACATTCAAACCTAATTTCACTTGTGTAGGTGCATCTAAGTAGATATGTAAATAACTTAAGGAGTGAGCATGAGCCCTAATGACTAATAATTAGGGTTTGCCACATGAATGCTTGACGTCAATTTTAACCTTTTAAACTATGTAGAATGCAAAGTTAACATTTGGATCTCACTTATAAAAAAATATTAGATTGGTAAGTAGAATATGATAGAGTGTTGAGTGAATTGTTGAAATGTTTATTTGAACAAATAATGCCTTATTTATTGATAAAAAATACTATTGAAGTGATGAATGATCTATATATGTTTTTTGTATGAATTAAATCTTGTAGAGCATTAAATCTAGGTGTTTTTTCGATTTGACCCTCTTAGTGCCTTGATTTTCTAAGTCTAAATATGAATGTTAAAATGCTATTTTCATGAACTCTCTTAATAACCTAAATTAATCATGGTTTATGTCTATTGTAAATAGTTAGACATCCATGCTTATGTTCATTGAATATTTTAGTCTCTCATGACATTTTTGCGTAGTAATATTAGATATGAAATGATTGGTTTTATCTTATTGATGAGCGTGCATACTTGGTTAGTCATTTATTATTATTTATTTCATGAACAATGAGTACAATATGATGTCATAAGTTCTAATGCACATGTTGAATGACCTCCAATTTTTTCTTTGATGATATCATATGTAATTGAACTAGGAATTGAGATTGTTCTCTTAGTTTTTAACACCTACTTGAAATGATCATAAGAAAAGAAATATGAATGAACCCTATGTGTTTAATATGAAATTTTATTTTATAAATAACATTTTTGGATCTTATGAGGTAATATTAAATGGGTTTTCATAAACATGTGCTTGTTCTTTCACTCTGGTATGTTAATATAAGTAGAGTGAATGCTTTAATTATGAGTTGTGGATCTTCACTTGTTTCATTTAATAACAATTGTGTGGAGTGTATGAGAGAAAGAAAGAATAAATAAAACAAAATATCTATGTTTTTTCTTGGTTTAATGGGTGTAAATTTAAGACATGACACTTAGTATCATAGCATGGTTTCAAAACTGAGGACTCTAGGTAATCTCAAATCTTATGTACCATTGTGTGTATGTTTTTCTTACATTGTGAAATTTACTTAGACTTGTTTCGTTAATAATAAAATCATGTACCTCATCATTAACACTACTCTTTACAAATTCCACCTTATGTTCATTATGTGTTTTTTCCTTTCTTCAATGTCAATCAATTATCCTATTTTATCCCTTTTTGGCATCCTTTGATACAGTTATTTTAATTTTTTAAAACTTGTTTATTATTTTGTTGTTGGCTCATTAACATTTTTTGTGGAGGTGTTCCTTATGTTGTGGAGGTTAATTTAGATTTGATCTTATAGCATTGAGGTGATTTTATTGGTGTTTTTTTATTGTTGTGAGTATTCTTACCTCCAGGAAGTAATGGGAGAGGGTTTTGTTTAATGAGTATAATTCCTTGATGAAGATTCATACTTAGAAATTGGTACTATATCTAAACAAAAATAATATTATAAAGTGTGAGTGGGTTTATAAGATCAAGTTTGCATCAAATGTTTTTATTGAGAGATATAAGGATCAACTTGTGGTGAAGGGATATTCTCATAAGGATGGTATTGATTATTAGGAGACATGCTCCAATTCCCAAGATAGATTGTGTACATATTATTCATTTCTCTTTTAGCCAAATTTTGATGGAAGGTGTACCAAATGGTTTTGAATTGTGCATTTCTCAGTGGTCATCTTCATAAGGAGATCTACATAGAAGAACATGGATTTATTTAGCATGATGATTCCAAGCTAGAGTGTAGGATTTGAAATCTGTTTTATGGGTTGGAATAGGTTCCCAAAGTTTAGTATCAAAAGAGAGGAATTATACTTCTAGATATATGTTTAATCTCATATATAGTTCTATTCCATGGTCTTATAATAAGATGAAGGTCATTCATCACTTGTATATTGAATGATATTTTAGAGTAGTAGTGAATGCAACACAAGATGTGGCATGGATTCACAAGTTACTACAAAATCCTGGTATTTAACATGAATATACATCTATTATTTTCAATAATAATAAATTTTTTATTTAGATTGGTTACAATCATATTGTCCCTGTCATAACAAAAGTGTATTGAGGTTCATTAAAATTATATAAAACAATTCATTTAATAGGGGATGCTCAATATTAGATATATGAGGATTGATGTTTAGATTGTGGACATTTTAACAAAGCCACTTGTTAAATAAAATTTATCCATATTGTAAGAATTATTTGGGCTTTCAGTAGATGTCATTAAGGGGATGTGGGAAATATAGTTTAAACGCGGTGACATTACTTGTAAGTTACGTGAACCAAAAACATCATTAATACCGAATGTTGTGATTGTTAAGTTTTCACAATTTATTTTGATTTTAAAAAATAAAATGTTTTGCACAATAATAAATCATTTGATTTTAGAAACTTTCATTTTGGAAAAAAAATGATTTATTTTAAAAGTTTATAAATAAGCCATGAAAGAAAATAATTTAGTAGAAAAATGACGGATGTAACAAGTTAAAAATATGGAATTGAATTAACCAAATTTATGAAGAATAAGAACGTTGAACACTTTATTTTAAATGCCATCTATTCATGGAAAATACCAAATAGACCAGTCCAAACCTTAACGTAACATATGGTTTTAATGGTCTACAGAGTATGCAGACTAGAAAATTTCAGACGTAGATTTCCTTAGTGAAGACGTCAAATAACATATCAAAATGCCAAAACAAAATAAAAATAAAAATATAAAACAATAGTCCAAAGCTTCACCGCTCTGATAAGACAATCTTGTAATGGATAGAATCAACTCAAATGCCACCTTTTATCATTATTTAAAATGTGCAAAACATTTTGAGCAGGGAATGAAGAATTAAAAAAATTGTGTAAATGGTTGGAATTAATAAGAATGGAGGATTAAAATAAATAAGTGACTAAGCCATGGCTCTAATATCACATATTTAGTATAAATCAAATTTTCATTATATTAAATGAAAGAGAAAAATATTATAATAAATAGGTTATAGAGTAGTTGTTCACTTCATTTTATGTTAAGAAATTAGATGTTTCGCAATAACAAATAATTAAAAAATGAATATGAATTTGTAATAACATAGATAATTCAATTAAATATGTATGAGATAAAATATTAGTTATATGGTAAAATTTTAACAGAATTAAGGAAATATTTACAATGAAAGATATCAAGGTTTATTAATTTAAGATGAACATATTACAAATAACTTGTCATAGATTATATGTAAACTCTAGAAAGATAAATACACTTTATAAACAAAGCATCGTTTGAATTTTTCCTCTTAAAAATAGAGTGGAAAAATACTATTAGAACTTTCCCTCTTAAAAATAAAATTTAATGGAATTCATCTTCTTAAAAACAAAGATTTAACTTTTTGATTTTTTTGCTGTTTCCAAATTTCTATAAAGAAAAATCCCTACTTTCTATCAAAAAATAAATTATAAACTACATCACAAAAAAATTCAATATTTAATATTATTATCATATATCTAATAATATTCAACTTCTATAATATAAAAAACAATTCTACACGTAAAATTATTTAATATTATGTATAATATTATTACAACCTTTCACTTATGTTTCCAAAGAAAAATTGGAAGGTGAAATCCATATTTATATTTGACTTTGAATTGTGTTGGTAGGATTAATTATATTATTTTGAAGTGACCATGGGTGTGCTGGATTGGACACATATATTACTGTATTATTTATTTCATTAGGAAGTAACAAGCTTAATTTGGTTTTAGTTTAAAAGCTTTTAGCTTTGTTTTCCTTTTATAAATCATGGACTTAGTCGCCCAAATGGCTATAAAACTATTATTTTGTTATTTATTTTCTTGTATGGAAAACCTTTATGGGTTCATGAGTTTTTAAAATTCAGTTTAAACCTTTTTTTAGCATTTCAAAATTAAATTTTGGGTTTTGAGATACATATTACTATTTTCTATATTTGTCATTTCTATTGATTATATTTTTTAATTAAAAAAATTAATTAATTATTATTATAAATAAATATTATTTTTGATAATTAAATTTATGACAAACTTTTCTTTAAAATTACTTGTGAGATATAATGATAAATAATTTAATAATAAAAGAAGGTTACACCTCTTTAATCTTTGTAAGTTTTTATCATCAGTAATGTTAGGTAATTTTATGAAACAAGTTTTTTTGATTTTGTACAGGTTGAATGATATCTTAGTGATCATTATTTTTTTGATTTTAAATAATAAACTTAATTTTTGAAAAAGATTTGTTTTTTTTCAATATTCTATTACAAAGAGAAATTGTTAAGATTTACATTTTTTCAAGATCTTGTATGAATTATTATATATATAGAGTTATAGAATAATGATTAAAACTATAAATGAAGAAAATAAATAAATTAATTGATAAGTTATTTATCCATATTATTTTTTTATTTTTTAAGTTCTTTTCAACATATTATTTTATGAGTAAATTATGAAGAATTTTTCGATATGAAAAGTATGTTAAAAATTGTGTAAAACAAATTTATTAATCTCTTGACATATGATGCAAACACAAAAAAGTAATCAAGAAAGGTAAGCTTTTAACTCTATATTCCTTGGATTAACACTCTCCCATAGATACACTTGAATACCTTACTTAGACTTGACACATTTCATCACACTTTCTTCATTGACTTGATCATACTATTATAAAGATTGAATGCACACTCTCACTCTCTCTCTCTCTCACATAATTACATTTATATGCTTATTATATTACATGGGGATGACTTGATCCCCCATACAATTCCTCTTGTAATGAAACATACACTCTATTCTGTTCTTGAAGAGCTTTGCTCTTCTAACTCTCATCTCTTGCCAACTTCTTAGAGCTTTATTCCTCTATGACTCTTCTTAATCCTTTCCCTTGTAATTTATAATCTTATGTGACATTATCTACCTTATAGAGTGTATTTTAACGTTCCTTATCCTCTTATAAATGCTCAA
Source organism: Torreya grandis (assembly GCA_037957365.1). Classification (NCBI taxonomy): domain Eukaryota; kingdom Viridiplantae; phylum Streptophyta; class Pinopsida; order Cupressales; family Taxaceae; genus Torreya; species Torreya grandis. The sequence goes on along the minus strand of JARHVA010000298.1, from coordinate 949,745 downwards.
AATCAATTCATTCATCATTCTAGGTTGTTACTTTCTTTTTGCATTCCATATAGGCAAAACTACTACTTTATATAGTCTAAAAATTATGAAACCACTACAATGGTTACAATCATTATATGTATACTAGTGGTTACGAAACATCTAAGGTGGTTTTTAAAGCTTGAAAATCATCCCTCAATGTAGATCGATAGTTTCGTCACTATGAAAATTCACTAACATTCGAAGGCTATAACTTTTGAATACACACTTAAAGTGAGACGATTAAAAAAAATTGCATAAAGTTTTAAAAAGAATCCAAATGTACAATCACATTCAAGTTTAGGGAAGTTATTGATTCATTTTTTTCTTTTTTCCCATAATTTATTTATTTAGTGCTTCAATACACATAATAACTTCTCAGATTATATAAATGATTGAAAAACTTAACCAAAATATTTTGAACCATGCAACTTATTGAAATTGATCATTTTATGATGTAATTAGTGATAAAGTATTTTATGAATATAAGTTATTACTATTGGATCATATTCACCATACTACACTAATAAATAAACCAACAAAATCACACAAATACATATAACTACTATTTTTAACTGATATAAGATTGCATGTACACCTTAAATACTTGTGTACCAATATGCTTAAATCTTTTACAATAAATATCATTTGATTAGAACTTGTAATTTGATATAAAACATGTTAAGAATATGTTGGAATGAATACATATATTTACATAAGGTTTTATAATTTTATTATTAATTATAAAGAAAATAGAAATTTTAGCTTGGGGAGTTGAGTTTTATTTCCCTTGAATTCATAGATTAGTTTTGATTTCAATTTAGGGTGTACATACTTATAATTATAATGAAATTTTCTTCATATAAATATAATTTTTATAAGATTATGGTTAGAATTGTTGTTCTTACCTAATATGAAACATTGTGATAAACAAAAGAAAATTGTTGTAAGTTATTAAGTTAATATAATTTATTTCAATGATGATTACTCATTGTTAAAAAATAATAGATAAACATATATTTATATTATGTTTATAATTTATTTTGGAGATATATATTGTAAAAACATAAATTTATTTCTTGAATCTTGGTCATAAAATATATTTTCTAATCCTTAGATGAGTTTGTAAACTTTGATGTGTTCTTAAATTAAAAAATTAACTTCAATTTATACTTGTGATGTTTTTCAAATGTTATTAAATAATGTGATGATTTCTTATGGAAGTTGATTTTTTGGGTATGTTAAAACAAGTCTTGTATTATTTTGAACATAATTTACGAAACTTTATAAAATTAGTGAGGACACGTTATTTTTAAACTACATTATATAGAATAATATGTTATGTAACATATAATGAAAAGGTTATGGAAATACACTCTTCAAAATTAGCTATAGATGCATCTATATATTAGTTCTCTCTACATCTACTCCTTCAAAGGTGATTCCCACATCTTGTTTTCAATTTGAGACATTGAGTACTTTTTATAGCTTATTGGACAAAATAATGATGTCATCCAACTTGCTAAAATGATATTACAATAATTTTAAACTTGATTTAAATATATTTAACCTTGAACGGATGTGTGGTTGTTATGGAAAAAGTCTTATGAATGATTAGTTGGATGTGTACCATTTACTTTTTTACAAGGTCATCTAATTTAATCTCTACATATGCCAATGTAATTGAATATAGTGTATCATTATTTCTTATTACTTAGTTTTTATAAGTCAAATGAATGCAAAATATGTTTGGTTGTATGTTATTTTATCCTTAGCCAAGGCATGTGATGTACATCTATCATATTTTATCATTAATGTTTGTGTTTTATTTGTCTTACTTGTGTGTTACATGATAAAATTATACCTTAAAAATCTCATTATTCCAATGTCATTATGTTGACTCCTAATATCTCTCACCTAAAAGAGTAGGGCCACTTCCTAATTAGGAGGTGTGTAAGGGAGCATGTGGGAACTATGGTTGGTGGTAAATCACTTAGATGATATCATCACTACTCATGATCTATAAACTAGGTGGATATTCCACTCTAGGCTCCAACGCTATAGATCCTTTCAAGAAAAGGGGTTATCCTCAAGTTCTATGCCAATTCCTACAATTGACATCTATAATATACAGGATAATATGAAACCCTTCACATACAATCTCCACATGCTAAATCCATTGAATACATTCATTTACACTATAAATAATCTACTATTCCATAAATGGCTGCAATTGAAAAGGTTGCATATAAGTGCAATACCAATGTGAAGTTATTTAACATTTATGAACAAGTATTATGCTTATGATAGATGAATCTTGAACTCTCTTGGGTGTTTGTTGTGTTATATTAGTTGTGAGGAATAGAAACATGAAAATAAAATAAATAAAAACATCAAGAAAGATAGATAATATAATACATACCCTAGAGAAATTCAATATGAGAATACTCTAGTAAGAGTGAAGCCAAGTTTTCTTATTTCCATTATTTTTTGTAGTTTACAAGATTTTTCCTTCTTGGGATTACAAAGACACTAAACTCACATGATCCTATACTCATAATTATATTTATATATATTTTTAATGTTCACTAGAATAATTTATTTTTAAGTAATAAAAATTAAAAAACTCATCTATCTCAATTATCTAGTCTTCAACTCAACCAAATGCATGGGACAATGAGTTGATGAAGGAATAAATGAATGAATTCCTAATATTCCTCTATTTGAATGCTTATGTGCATTATGAAAAATCTAAAGGTTCACATATATGCATAATAAATTCACTTAGGCTCGAACAATGAGCCCAAGTGTTAGAATCTAAAGCCAAAACACATCCATATCCTTTCAACTTCTTATACTTGTAAAACTATTAGTATATGCAATTTGAAACTACCCAAATGGTTGAGAAACTACCAATAATGGTTGAAAACCCATTGTGAACATTATGAAACCATTGCAAAAATTTAAAATATGTAATAGGTAGTTTAAAAACCACTATGGAAATTCACAAAACTTTTAGGATGGTTGTAGAACAACACTTTGTATATACTAGTGGTTTCATAACCATACAAAATTGTGTAACTTTTGGAGGCCTTAAATTTTGCATAGGAACTCAAAATAACATGCATTTTTTTTAAAAATCCCATAAAATTTCTATAGGAATCCAAATATGCACTCAAAAGGTATTTTGTATTCCAAAAATATTTTGTTTAATCCTATACAATAGAAACTAGCTTTTTTCCATGACTAAGCGTGTCACAAATACACCTGTTTGACAGCTGATTGTCTTACTATCTAAAATGGATGATATAAATGATGAAAATTTATGATAATAAACCCAAATTTAAATGAATTTAGTTCCAAAAAATCTATATAAAAATAAGATAGGGATTTACCTTTTACCTTGCTAAGTGGGACATTAATTTTGTCATCCTCTTGGACTATACCTTGTTCCTCTTTTTTTGAGTGTGACTACCCAACTATGACTCATTCCAATATCTTCTGATTGACCTTATTGCATTATTTGTTGTTTGGGTCTTCCTTATGGTTATTCCTCTTAACCCCTTTGTTGTGATACACATGCTTGAAGGCTAGGGTGAAGCTCTCCATGAGGAGATGCTCATACAACATCCTCCTTACTATTTACAATGATTTAACAAAGTGACTAACACATATTTCATTATGTATGTGGTGTTATAATAATTCACCATAATTAAAATTTTCCCTTATCTTGGGTCTTACAATTAAAAAATGTTACATACATGGATTGAAAACATACAATTCTATTTACAAAACTGCCCATATCTTGCAACTCAAAGTTTGCATTAAAAAAATGTAACATATTTTTAAGGAAACATATTCAATGAAAGAACATGGCTGTTAATATGTACACCCATAATAACTAACAATCTTCTTGTGGAGTGTTACTCACCATATACACACTTTTCATGATGTACTGATGATGTAATATCATACCACTTATTCTCCCTTCATGGAAAAGACCTTAGGATCATGAACATGATACAAGATGCCAAAAACTAGCTATACCAATTGCTATCATTCCAAATTTTTTTTTGGAGTACCTGCTGCAACCTTATTCCTTGTACATACAATAATTTAAAAGCATGCTACAAAGTAGTTATATTTTTTATGTGCATACTAAAACCAACATAGGCATGCTATAATAGTTTTAATGTATGAAAACCAACCTATATGTCAATGATACAATCATGAAATTTCTCAAATTAATGCTAAAAATTGATAAAAAACTAGACATACTACACATGATGTAATTTTAAATTTACACGGAGAGGAAAAGAAAACCAACATATTGTCACCCTTGTCAAACCTTGAATTTCAACCTTCACTTGGATCTTTCTTTCAACATAGAGTTCCTATTATACCCATATTTTCATATTCTAAAAGAACTTTGGAAGGAAAACATGATAAATTTCCAATCAACATAGACATGAAAATGCTAAGAAAATGATACCTCTTTAATGAAATGGGCTTCTCATACATGTGATTTTTAAACTAATTATATGGTTTCTTCATATCCACTCTCAATGAGTGTCATTCCTCTATAATTTATCATACATAATAAGTTATATTTCTTCTTTCAACATTCAAACATAAAAATCATTTTGGAGGTGCTTATTTATGCATGCTAAAAAGCATCTCAACTATGTAAATACCCTATCCATGAAACCAATAATAAAGGCTCACCATTAACCACTTGAAATAGTGAATATAAATTATCTATGGGATACTTATTCTTCATATTTTTTTATCTTGGATAACTCTATAATTATATGCAAATTAAAATCTAAATTTTTCAACTATTCTTCTAAGCACTGATCCCTTACCATGTTCACCGATTGGCAATGGTGATGATTGCTACTTTATGGGCTGATCCCTCTTCTTATATTATTCCTTATATAGGTGGGCTTATTCTTTTGATACCTATTTATTTGGAGGTGCTTCAAAATATTATTCATTTTCCACTTCTATTGGGATTATTGAGAAGCTTATTCATTTGCTACATCCTTCTTTGTAGGTGCATGAACAACTTCCCTTGTCACATCCTGATTTCTAACTAAGTTAATTTACTTGATTATCCATAGATTATTATGGTTGGTAAATTGATTTAATTACTATTTAACTAAGTTGTAAGTCTTATGATATTATGGGATAGTTGTATGTTGTTTTGATTACATGATTTCATTGCTATGAGTTAGCTGTATTGTATATTCTTTACATTATGATCATGTTGATTAGTTATTACAATAATATTTTATGATATATATCATGATGTTATGGGCTAACTACCTTCTTTTCATGAGTTGGATGCATGAGAGATTCATCCAAAAGAGCATGATATAGGGAGAGCATCATGAAAGAGGATGGTGTAGATGAAGGTGTTTGGGGATGACAGAGAAAAAACTAGAACCCATGCACACACAATGTTAGATAGCACTCAAAATATGCATTGTTTAAGTTGTTAACTTTAGTATGTCTTTGATGTTATCTACATTTAGATAATTAATCATGTGTGTTAGTTGTGAATTAGTTCAGTTTATTTCTTATGTGGGATTAATCTTGTGTGATTGCATTATCATTATTATACATAGATTGAATGCATAATGTTGTTGTATGATTATGTCATGTTATTATATTCATTATTGTTAATGTTTTATGAGGAATAAATCTACGTGAATAATATCTATTTACTACTATCTATAGACTAATCATAATGTCTTTATAATGTTTTAAAACATTAACTGGTTACTATTATGATATTGGGAAATATCATTATTTGGCTTAACGCCTTAATATATACAAGATAACTAAAGACATTGGATAGTCTATATAAAGTAGTAATAACGACTATGTTGTTATAATACTATTATGTTTTGATATAATAGTTATTTGATTTACCATTTCGGTTAAAAGCATATCATCGAGTTACATTAGTCATATTATTATTAAGTCATGATGTTGGTTATATATACTAAGTTATTAACAAAATTGTATTATTACCCTAAACTATCTTATGAATTAAACCTAGTTAAATATTTGAATGCCTAGACTATGGCGATGTTCAAAGTGTTAGTTATCATTGGTAATTATGTAAATAGTGGACTTTTGTGAAGTTGATGTTTGGGCATGTAACATCAATAGACTATGTAGGATATAAGAGATTAAAATAATGGTTAAGTAATTTTGGAAAAAGTTCAAGAATTTTTGGGTTTCTTACTTGAGTCAAACTAGGGTTAACTTAGTTAAGCTGAGAGGTTTACGACTTATGGATTTTTTGCATGAATGGAAAATTTGAAAACTACAAGCTTTCTACTAGTAGTTGCATGCAAAGCATGAATGAGGGAAGTAGATGGAATGAAGAAGGATAATAGGAGACATGGTGAAGGACATGGCATTACACTAAGAAGAGAATAAAGAAGAGTAGAGAGAGAGAAAGGCGAGGATTTTTCTGGTTCATATACTTGCATCTGAAAGAAATTAAGAGGTTGGTGATGTTAATTTATTATTACTTAACTCAAAATAATTCTGTGTATATATTTGTCTCTTAGGGTTTAGAAAAATGATTTGCATTTTATTATGGATATAGGCTTAGTCCTGTGGATGGCTTGGCCATCCACATAACTAAGCCAATATCCTTTAAATCCTTATGAATGCAAACCAAAACTGCATGTGTGTAAAAATAGAGGGTTAAAAAGATTTTTATTGCTATGATGCCAATATGCCCAAGTTAAATATCAATAGTCTTTAGTCGATGGTTTTAATAAATACCATGACTGGGTTTTTGGTTTTGAAACCTTGGATATATATGTATATATACTTAGGTAGGATACACACACATAGGTTATATATATATACACTTAAATAGGTGTATATCTATATGCTGAGCATATATATATATAATACACATGACTATGTATATATACTTTGAATTTATCAGGTGGGTTAAAAATGTGAAGTCTGAGTAATTTGAATAATAAATGAAATGATATATAAATTATTTGTATTGCTTGTTTTTGAAAATCATTTAGCATTTGATATACATATAAAAGGACTGTGTATATTTATAAATCAAAACCGTGAGTGTATCTATGTATATATGAACTAAGATCATTTGTCTTAAAAATTGTGAACATATACATATATGAACTGTGTACTTTTGTTTTACAAAATCATGAAATTATATATATATATATATATATATATATATATATATATATATATAATACACATGACTATGTATATATACTTTGAATTTATCAGGTGGGTTAAAAATGTGAACTATGAGTAATTTGAAGAATAAACGAAATGATATATAAATTCTTTGTATTGCTTATTTTTGAAAATCATTTAGTATTTGATATACATATAAAAGGACTATGTATATTTGTAAATCAAAACCGTGAGTGTATGTATGTATATATGAACTAAGATAATTTGTCTTAAAAATTGTGAACATATACATATATGAATTGTGTACTTTTGTGTTACAAAATCATGAAATTATATATATAGACTGTGTACTTTTATCATTCAAACAATGAGAACATATATGTATGAACTGTGTGTATATTTATCATTTTAAACCATGAACATATGAGTATAAGGACAATGTCCATTATCATTTCAAACCGTGAACATATGTATATTAGGACTATATGTAATTATCATTAAAACCAGGATATATATACATATCTGAGTTTAATTATTTTCTAAACCATGATCCTAAATAACAGGACTATGTGCATTTTCATATAAAACCTAGTGTGATAAGCGAAGTCTAAATAAATTAGCTATGCTTGGGTCGAGGGATAGATTAAAACTATCCTAGAATTATGTAGTGAATGGTTAAAGTCCTATACCCATTCTGTTGTCATAATATATAAGTTGGTGTTATGAGAGGTGATTGTTATTAACTTGTAGGTATTCGATAACATATACCAATAGTGGTTATTAGCATCAATTTGGTAACTATATTAATGGGATATTATATTCATATTACTCTGATCATGAGACTTGTGTTTTTTTATTTGGTTCAAAACCTATATGGAAACCAGTAATGTATCTATATGTATATGAGTTTTTAATATATTTAGTAAGTTGATAGGGCCAAACTTCGAATAATACATAAGTTAATATGTTTGGACTGAGCATAGACTATATAAGTTTAAATGCTTATTAAGACTATGCAATGCTTATTTAGTTCATTGTGAATTGGAGTTAAAGTTGATTTGAGTTAGATGATACTTGAGAAACTCAAAATGGTATATAAACCTAATGACCCAAACAAGGGAAAATAGGGGTTGAGAATGTTGAGACCTTATATTAGATCTTAATTGCTATTTCGTGAATAGTTAAATTATAATGGTTTATTTGAATTATATCAAGTTCTTATTTGAAAAATAGAAAAATACTGTTAGTATGATAGAACGTTATTTGTTTATGTGAACAAATATAACTATGTAGTACATAGTATGCATGTATTTGATTTGAAGCATATATATATATATATATATATATATATATATATATATATATATATATATGAGGACTTAGGTACACATATGCATATATAACATATATTTGTGCATTGGGATGTGCACCTATAATTACAGTTATTATTGACTGTTAAAATTAAATCATAGAATCTTGAGGGATAAGACACTGTAATTATATGCATATAGCCTCCCAAAAGTATAACAAGTTATATAAATGAAAAATTATGTTTCATGGGGGATATGACTTTGTTTTATGAGATATTTGATATCTAAAATTATTATGACTAGTTGTTTGTAATTGAGTAATATGTACATAAAAATAATAGACTATGATATTATTATTTGTCATAGAATATTTCAATCTAATTTTGGAAATTAGTAACATGTAGTCGAAATATATATTATACCCAGTTGGTATAGACTATACTTGTTTATGTTTATTATTTATGTGATAAATAATATAATTATATTCATTGCATACATTTGAAAGATGAAATGTATGTACTTTGATTATTTCGATATTTAGCATGTTTTATGACTACTGATAAGAATTAATTTGTATGAATCTATTGTTTATATATTATATTAACCAAATCTTACATTTCTAGTACTAATTAAGTAGTGAGACAAACTTCACTAGCTTACTTAGTGTCACCAATGCTAGATGAAGGTAATTCGATCAAGTGGTGTGTATGAATTTGACTGATCCTAGAGATCAATAACTATTGAATAATTTGGTCAAAGTAATGTTTAGTTAAACATTTTCATTTCATATATATGATTTACATGTTTGTGCAATATCATGTTAGAACATATTTATTTATGGTACACATCATGTATTAGAAATCTTACAGCACACGAATACTAGCTTATCTCTTTGTATTCCTGCACTATCACTATCTACCCATACATGAAGGGAGGGCCATTTACTGATGGGGGATTGATGGTCTATGGTTTCTATGGAAAAACACTCGGATGATGTTCTCCCTCTGCACAATAGTACTTCTTTGGAGACTACACTTGAGATTACCATAGATACTGGATTTTGTGAGACTCATGCTCTGTGGAGTATTGTATTTATTGTTGAAACATTATTCTTGATGAAATGTAATTATTTACTCATTTGTATATTGACAAAAGTGGTTATATTATTATACCAGTCATGGCTAGATTTTATATAATTACTTTCTAGAATGAATGTAGTTAAGTTTTGCTTATTTATTTCATATAATGATAGTGATTAGTAATATGTAGATGTTACATGTTTATTTTATGGTTAACATACTTAATGTTTTATAATAGGTTCACTAATTAGATTCTCATGGTGAAATCTAATGAAAGAATACATGGAATTAAATTAAAAATAATAATAGTACGTTATTCTAGTAAATCCTAGTGGGGATGTTACATCCCTCTTGATTGTAGATGTTGTTTCCTTCTTGGAATGTTCCTTGAAATTATTTGAGTGAAGTTTTGTATTAAGATCCAAAAAATTTTCATGCCAATGCCCACTCATGTTGCAATGAGTACAATAATTCTTTCCCATTCCCTTGGGAAATATACCCTTCTTTCCTTTCTCCATGTTTTAATCTGGAGAGTAGTATTTACAACTTGCATCCTTCCTCTTAAAGGACAGGGGTTTATTTTGAATGGATTTCCTCTTCCAACACATGGCCACATAATGGTTATTAATTACAAAAAAATAACATGGTTATCTATACCAACAATTATGTGCTACATGCCCACTTTTCTTACATTTGAAGAAAATAATGGAATATTTATTCTTTTCATACCTTCTTGGAATGCCATTTGTTCAAGCATGATGAATTGCTAATGTATTACCTCATCCTCATATTTTTTTTACCTCTCTTTGGAGATGATTTCATTCTTATTTTATGTTTTTCCCATTATTGAAAGGTTGCCCCCTTCCTAGTTCTAGTTTGCATTCACTCACATGGTCATGGAGTGACACTGTGCTATCTCCATCTTCATAGTGCTAGTATCATCTTATTAGATAATATTATTTATACCTTTGAGGTGGAATAGTTATACCTACCTCTTCATGAGAGACCTAACCATTATTTAGAGAATATAATTGCACATTACATTTAAAAAAAAATGACGCCACTACCTTGCATGGCCTATTTTTGTTGAGCTAATGGCTTGGGTCTTTTGATTTATTAAGTTTTCCTTACTTTAGTTATCTTGGATCATTCTCCAATTAATTATTTATCACTAATATATCACAAACCTATGTATTGAGTCCTTTCCTCAAAAATTATGTGATTAGTCATTCCTTGGCCATTGATGACAAGGAATTTTCCATCATAATCCATATTGGTTAGCAACTTAGATCTAAACCCTTAGTATGCGTCTCAAATTTACCAAGGGAAGCATATAAATTTTGATGGAAAGAAAAATATATGGTAGAGTGCTTACTTTGCATACCTCATTCATGGTTTGTACATCTTTGGTAGAGGATGGTCTCATTAGCATGGTAGACTCTTCTCTCTCCTTTACTTCTTCACAATCATCTTATAAAATTTCCAACATATATTCCTTAGTTTGAAACTCATGTTGCATCTCTTCAATGATACCCATGAGAAATTATCCATGGATCATCAATATATATTTCAACTCCTAAGTCTCATATTCAAAGTGTAGCCACATCTTTCTTAATTCAAAAATTTCATCACGAATTTTCTAGTTTATATGTTAAAGTTCTTTAAGCCTTTCTCTTTTCAAAGCTTTACCCATGGTTGGAATTTTTCAACCAAGAAACCTACACTTCCTTGTCAATAAAAAAACATGGAAGAATATATAGCATAATGCAAAAATGTGTTAGAAAACCCTTTCATGGCAAAATAAAATCCCACTATGATATCATTTGATTCATAAAATAGGTTGATATTCCACTCTAGGCTCTAAAAACATAGATCCTTTCAAGAAAATGGGTTGTCCTCAAATTATATGACATATAAAAACACCCAAAATGTTGTTTTAAGATTTACCCCAACACTTATGAGTGACATCTACAACATATAACATAATATGCAACCCTTCACATGTAATATCCACTTAATACATCCATTACATATATTCCTTCACAATGTGAACATACTACTACTCCATACATAACTATAATTGAAATGATTGCATAGAAGTGAAATACTAATGTGAATTTATTTAGCCTTTATGAACATGTAATATGCTTGTGATAAATGAGTCTTGAGCTCTCTTATGTGTTTTTGTGTTCTATTAATTGTAAGGAATGGAAACATGCAAAAAAGGAAACAAACTCCCAAAAGAGAAATAATACATGACATACCCTAGAGAAATTCAATATGAGAAAATTAAAAAAGGAGTAAATCCATTCCTCATCTCCACCATAACATATCATGGGTCCCTCCACCAATCTCAAGATAATCACAAACATTATCCAAACAAACAACTTATCACTAATCATCAGAAAGTGTTCAAATGACCAACATTAAGTTATATGAGGTGTAAAAGAAGAATCTAAAAAACCAAGGTCCATAAATAAGTATGCTAAAGCTACACAATTGCCTAAATCTAACACCAAAGAAAGACTTACCGCAGATTACAACAAAGCATTTACAATAAGAAACTAACTTAAGCAAGGAACCTTTGAAACATGGATAACCCAGAACAAAAGCGGAAAGAAAATAAATGATGTAGTGACTAAAAGAAAAATCCTAATACTTGAAACCATACCACAAACCATAAAACATAAAAAGAGGTTACCACATTTATTAAAACTAAGTACACATGTATTTGGTTGATGCAATATTATACATAGACCTAGATGTCCCTGCATGACATTTTCTTGTCCTTTTCTATTACTTATTCCCCTAATTTTTATTGCTTTTTCCTATATAAAAAACTGATAATAACTTGTAGATTATGATGGCAAAATTATTTTACAAACAAGCCTTTAATACAAAGAACTTTGATAGAATTTGTTGGTGAGTAGGGATCTCATTTTTATTTTTTATCTTCCAATTATTCTATATATGTATATATATGTGATTGGTTGATTTCTTTGATTGCATTCATGTTTCACATTTGATGATTGTATGTATTTTGAAATTATATTACATTTTTAAATGATGATTAAAAAATTTATTAGTATATATTAAATATTTTATAATACACACTATATTTTTATGTCATTTGCCTGATATAGGCCTTATTAAACCATTTTTCATAAATGTTACTGATGTGATTATAAAGGTAGATGTATGTATTATTGGTATGTAGGTTACAATTTCATGATTGTAGCTTTATGATAGCCTAGGGGCACAAGACATGTTCCCTTAGGTGAAGCTATGGAGGAAATATGGGGCATGTTCTAAAACCATTTTATATTCTCTTTCATTGATTATTTTTATGATATTTTGCTTTCATTTAATATCATGTTTTATGTCTATGATATGCATTCTATGTGATGTGGTATATTTTATATTTTGGATGTGTCCTTATTTTCTTGAGTCATTTTCAAGTACTTGGTATGTTTTTATATGTCCAATGTATTTTTAGACATCTCGTGAGTTTTACTTGTTCGATATGATTTTTACTACTTGATATGATTCTAAATTATTTTATGATTTTCTTCTATCCAATATGCTTATTATACCTTCATAATCCATGTTATACTTCTATATTTATGTTTAAAGTGACTATTCCATATATTTTCATATATTTAACTTGTCTTTTTATATTTGTGCTTAAAGTCTATATTTGTGTTTAAAGTGATTATATTACATAGGGCACATTATTTTTGCACTTATATTGATTATATCATCCATTCACATTAAAAAAATTATTCACAACATATATCCTTCTAAGGTTACATATTCCTCTATTATACATCATGAATTTTATATCTTATCTTATACATGATGTGTTTAATTCCTTTTTTTTGATATGCATATTTCACAAGTTCACTCTAAATTTCAAAATGGATTATACATTCCACCTATTATATTTATATAAACTCTAGTTACTCATATATGGGTAAACTTTAACCAACATAATTCACTTCTATAAATTGGGAATTCATATTTTAATCACTCCCATAAAGGTAAGTATTCATTACATGCCACTTATTCCAACAATAGGATATATTCAAGATAGTGTATGTAGCATTGTTTTACATACTACTTAAAATTTTGGTCTAGCTTTATTTTTGTTAGTAAAAATTGTACTCATAAATATATGTAAGATTGAGCAAAAATTCATAGGATTTTTATATACCCATTTCTGATTCAAATTAGGTATAACATGTTTAGTTTTATTGATTTAAGCTGATTATTATTATTAGAAATCATGCATGTGCATAAAAATAAAGAATGTTATTAAAAGATCATAGATAGGCTATAATTTTATTCAAAAGCTCAAAGGGCATGAAATCTTATATTTATAACATATCTTCTTTTAATTTAATATGTATGCATTCTAAAAACATCTAACTAGAGAACATTTTAGACCTTTGAAAAGGGCCCCTAAAAAGTTATTAGCTATTAAATTGTATGTTTCTAGGATGTTTATGTATTTTTCAATTATTGGTCCAAATTGGACATTAAATTTGCATATTTTCAAATTTCCATGGTCCATGCACCTTCTCTCAAAACCTTCCAACTATCACTTCACATCTCCTTTATTTTCATTTGCATATTTTTCAAATTTATGTGGTCCCTGCACCACCTCTTGACACCCTCCAATTGTTACTCCATCTCTCCTTTAATTTCATGCTAGTTTTTCTTCCTTGTCTAAAGTGTGCACTGACATTTTAGACATTAGGAGTGAGTGTATGGTTCTAGTAGGATTTTTGGGGCCATTCCATCCCTTAGCTCACACGATTGTTATCCCACCCTTTTCACCTTTTTGACCATTAGATTTAAATTTGTGTGTCAATAAGATCCTAATTTGAGTTTAAGTCATTTATAAATACACATATTTCTTTGTTCATTTAGGCATCTAAGAAATTGAATAAGAATCAATGAAAGATAAAAAACTCACTTATTATTCACATGAATCTATTGATCATTTAAAATCATTGTATTTTATGAAAATCAATAAATTATTAGAATATTCATTGAAGCACATAAGTTCATGTCATAGTCACATTGTATAATGCTGGGTTTCTTAGGTGATGAATTATTACAGTTATTTATTTATTTTTTGATATTATATACCATTAAGGGCCCTAAAAAATATAGAGATAACTCATGTATTCCTTGGTATAATTTAAGATCCAAAACATTTGTTGTATTCATTAAGGTTTAATATTGGGTTGCCAAATTAAGGTAAGGAGAAGAAACCCATTTTCCTAGCAATTTGAGTAAGGCACAAAATTCGATTGAGGTTTTTGGAAGTCTTAATTAGGAGATCATAGTCATCAAAATAGATTTACCCTACTTTATTTTCTATCAAGAGTGAAACTTGAAACTTTAAACGATGGATGCTTTGGACATCCTTCTCTGATCGTTGCAAGTTTTTAGGATCATCTTTGTCTCATTGTTATGTACTATTTGCCACTGTTAGATCTTGATGACTATCTTTGCACCACTCCCGAGAATAAGATAAACCTAAGATTTACATGTCTCTCTCTTTCTCTATTATTGTAATAATTAAATCAATTATTGTTTTACGCATATTATTGAGCTTAGTTAATTGCAATATAAGTATATGTCTTGTATGTTAGTGTAATTATATTTATTCATGTTGGACAATATCATTTTTGGTAGTTTCAATAATTTACAACCAAGGTGATGAGATTAATAGCATCAATGATATTGTTCAAACATAGATATTTATTTCACGAAACAAATTGTTCATATAAATTGTATTTCATCTTTTTTGTAATATTATATTATAACGATCTTTATAATATTATTTTGATACAAATAATAATAAATCAATATTTATTTTACCAAAACAAATTGTTCATATAAACTGTATTTTATCTTCTTTTTAAGATTATATTACAACGATCTTTACAATATTATTTTGATGTGAATAATAATAAATTTATTGATAAATTTTAATTAGAAAAAAGTTCATATAATTTTTTTTAATAAAATGTTTAGCAACATCTAACATTATCAACTCACCCACATGGTTTTTACTACACATGATTCATTGGAAATCCTTTGAAAATAAAATCTAATTGACACCTAATGTCCTTGTCATCAGGCATGGAAGCACGAAATAATTGATTGAATGAATGGAGCGGAGCAGAGCAGAACAAACACGGAAGGGATGATGAAGTCGATGCCATGTTTGAGATTTCCCGACCCCATCACCTCTGTCATTATCACCCTCTCCCTGATTACACAGAGTCTATCCTTTTATATTCAGATTCAGCCCCAACACATGCCAGCCATTGCTTAAATTTGGAATGTTCTAACACCAATTTATCCCATGTTTTCGTTAAAGCAAAAACAAATGTAAACTAACTCTCCTCGCACTTCACATAAAATTAGAGATTTAGAAAACGCCAATGGAGTCATAGAAATGAAATGAAATGCTTTTAATTATGTTCATGAAATCCAACGATTTATGGTACCATGTTTTCTAATATCTGTCTCAAATCTTCGATCATATATAACTCGAGGGATGGATTTTTTATTTTAAGAAAGTTATTTATTCTTCTATTCATTTGAGTTAGCAGCTCCTCAAATTTGTTTATTCTTGTCTCTTTAAATAATTTCAATGTGGCATCTATTTTCAATATTTTCATGTACATGACCCAAATGCTATTATAGGGTAGACGTTCTAAAATGAAGTGCTTCTCTATTTTTATTGTTTATGAGGTGCATAGTAAACATCTCATTTGCTCCCATTCTTCTTAGAGGTCACCCATTTATCTATATCACATCTTAACATGTAGGAACTAGTTTTTCTATGAGTTATGACTATCTTCTCTTTTCATTTTATTTCAACCCCTATATATTCTTTTTCTTGAGATTGATAGGTTAGGTTGAATTTTATAAATTAGTGTTGCTGTTTCCTGCGTATTTTCTTTCTCCATATTTTTATTCTAAGCTTCTCATTTATATTAGTTTTTATTTCTTTGTTAAGTTTTGGGTATTCATTTATGTCAATATCCCATCTACTCATTCATTTATAATTTTACTTCATTTTATGTGTTCTTTCTCCTACTACTCATTCATTTATACTTTTGCTTCATCTATGTGTTCTTTCTCCTATATAATGCTTTTTCATTTTCTTTGTTAGGCCATCTATCAATCTCCATTTTTTAAGTAGTATAATATATTGATGATAGTATTTCCTTTAAAGGAAAATTACATCTTTCTGCAAGGAGTTTTTAATATGGAGTTGAACCCTTAATTTTGATGTTGTTTGTAATTAAGAACTTCTACATCTTTTATAGTTACCTTAATTTTAAACCTAAAGAGAAGTTACCCCATATCTCACAACCATATAGGACCACTACAAAGATAACTAACCTAGATAAGACCCACCAGTGGCCTTCTAATCCCATAAATCTTTATTCTTGCATCTATTTTGTAGTGTGTATAGAGATTTCCAACCACCTTGTATGCTTTTCATTCTACATGTGTCCTAGCTAAGTTTGTTGTGAAAGTCTAGCCTAGATACTTGTATTCCAAAACCACTTCAAGGAGTCCCCCCTTGAATTTGAAGTTGAAACATTTCATTTTTTTAGAGAGAAGACACTTTATGATATGCTGATTTTATTTTATCCTTTCCTTTACATATTCATAGGTTGTTGAAACGTACATTGATCGATCGATCTAGTAAGTGTTGGATGTGGAGATGTACATTATATTTAATGATCTTGTTCATCAATAGGTGTTTCACTTATTAACATGTCATTACAAATAGTGTTTACTGATGAAGACATAAACATACATGATACTCCCAATACATGATTTCCTACCCATCCATGACCATTATTACTATGGATTTAAAACAAAAAACCAATTCGTGGATTTTAAAATATAATTAATTAATGATTTTTAATTTCTATCACCTTCAAATTGTATCTATCAATTATATGAGAAGGTGTTTATAAATATTATAATATTGAAGGAGGCATGCATTGACTCAAGGACACATTACACATTTTACTTACTATACACAACCTCATGTAACCATTTCATAACTACTTTTACAATAAAACCACACATTACCCTACCCAACCATGCAAGATTTATGTTAGTTATTAAAAAAGAGAGATGGATATGCACAAAATGACTCAAAGAGATATTGAAGAGTACATATAAAGTGGATGAAAAGGCCTTAGAAACTTTAAAGTAAATGAAACAAGTAATTGTAAAGTCAAACTCCATAACCTTTTCCAAAACTTCTAGTGCCTGGAAAATGGAGCATCTAAATCTTAAAACATTATGTAGAGAGGATTGGTTAAAGGAGGTTTCACATTTTGTATCTTTAACTATTCCAAACTTGCATTTATTATAAGTAATGCAATTTATCGCTAAATAAGAGCATTAAACCTGCTTGTCCTAATTTTCATCTTTCTATCTCTTAAAACAAATGTGAATCCACTACATACCTATTTATTTACTCATAAAACATTTGCCATTATAAATAGAAACTTTACCATAATTATTTTGTGCACTATTTTATTTTTATGTAATACACTCATTCATTTTATAAGGATGCGGTGTATAATTTTAATGCCCCACCTTTTATGGAAATGTGACCCAATTTCAATATTGTGAAGGTGTGGCATAAGAGGATAACAAAGGGAATTATTGTATGCACTTAGTCTTTAAAGAAAGTAAAAATCCCCAAACACAAGTAGTGAAATGTTTTGTGTTTTGAGATGAGGATGTGTGAGGAATCACATGAGTTCGCAATATGGTTAGTGGTTAAAATAAATTAGAAGGATATGTGAAAAATGACTCTTAAGAGATAATGGAGAATATATACATGTGTCCTAGCTAAGTTTGTTGTGAAAGTCTATCCTAGATACTTGTATTTCAATACCACTTCAAGGAGGCCCCCCTTGAATTTGAAGTTGAAACATTTCATTTTTTTAGAGAGAAGACACTTTATGATATGCCGATTTTATTTTATCCCTTCCTTTACATATTCATAGGTTGTTGAAATGTACATTGATCGATCAATCTAGTAAGTGTTAGATGTGGAGATGTACATTGTATTTAATGATCTTGTTCATCAATAGGTGTTTCAATTATTAACATGTCATTACAAACAATGTTTACTGACGAAGACATAAACATACATGATACTCCCAATAGATGATTTCCTACCCATCCACGACCTTTATTACTATTGATTTAAAACAAAAAACCAATTCATGGATTTTAAAAGATAATTAATTAACATTTTTTAAATTTCTATCACCTTGAAATTGTATCTATCAATTATATGAGAAGGTGTTTATAAATATTATAATATTGAAGGAGGCATGCATTGACTCAAGGAGGTATTACACATTTTGATTACTATACACAACCTCATGTAGCCATTGCATAACTACTTTTACAATAAAGCCACACATTACCCTACCCAACCATGAAGGATTTATGTTAGCTATTAAAAAAAATTAGATGGATATACACAAAATGACTCAAAGAGATATTGAAGAGTACATATAAAATGGATGAAAAGGCTTTGGAAACTTTAAAGTAAATGAAACAAGTAATTGTAAAGGCAGACTCCATAACCTTTTCCAAAATAATTCTAGTGCTTGGAAAATGGAGCACCTAAATCTTAAAACCTTATGTAGAGAGGATTGGTTAAAGGAGGTTTCACATTTTGTATCTTTAACTATTCCAAACTTGCATTTATTAGAAGTAATGCAATTTATCCCTAAATAAGAGCATTAGACTTGCTTGTCCTAATTTTCATCTTTCCATCTCTTAAAACAAATGTGAATTGACTGCATACCTATTTATTTAATCATAAAATATTTACCATTCTAAATAGATACTTTACTATAACTATTTTTTGCACTATTTTATTTTTATGTAATATACTCATTCATCTTATAAGGACGTGGTGTATAATTTTAATGCCCCAACTTTTATGGAAATATGACCCAATTTCAATATTGTGAAGGTGTGGCATAAGAGGATAACAAAGGGAATTATTCTATGCACTTAGTCTTTAAAGAAAGTAAAAAACCCAAAACACAAGTAGTGAAATGTTTTGTGCTTTGAGATGAGGACGTGTGAGGAATCACATGAGTTTTCAATATGGTTAGTGGTTAAAATAAATCAGAAAGATATGTGAAAAATGACTCTTAAGAGATAATGAAGAATATATACATGTGTCCTAGCTAAGTTTGTTGTGAAAGTCTAGCTTAGATACTTGTATTCTGATACCACTTCAAGGAGGACCCCCTTGAATTTGAAGTTGAAACATTTCATTTATTTAGAGAGAAGACACTTTATGATATGCTTATTTTATTTTATCCTTTCCTTTACATATTCATAGGTTGTTGAAATGTACATTGATCGATTGATCTAGTAAGTGTTGGATGTGGAGATGTACGTTGTATTTAATGATCTTGTTCATCAATAGGTGTTTCACTTATTAACATGTCATTACAAATAGTGTTTACTGACGAAGACATAAACATACATGATACTCCCAATACATGATTTCCTACCCATCCATGACCATTATTACTATGGATTTAAAACAAAAAACCAATTTGTGGATTTTAAAAGATAATTAATTAACATTTTTTTAAATTTCTATCACCTTGAAATTGTATCTATCAATTATATGAGAAGGCATTTATAAATATTATAATATTGAAGGAGGCATGCATTGACTCAAGGAGGCATTACACATTTTGCTTACTATACACAACCTCTTGTAGCCATTGCATAACTACTTTTACAATAAAGCCACACATTACCCTACCCAACCATGAAGGATTTATGTCAGTTATTAAAAAAAATTAGATGGATATGTAAAAAATGACTCAAAGAGATATTGAAGAGTACATATAAAATGGATGAAAAGGCCTTGGAAACTTTAAAGTAAATGAAACAAGTAATTGTAAAGGCAGAATCCATAACCTTTTCCAAAACACTTCCAGTGCCTAGAAAATGGAGCATCTAAATCTTAAAATGTTATGTATAGAGGATTGGTTAAAGGAGGTGCTTCAAAATTTTAACCTCCTTCAACACCTCTCTACATAATATTGTTGGTTGAAGGTGTTAACCTCCTTCAACCCTCTCTACATAATATTGTTGGTTGAAGGAGGAGCTTCAAAATTTGCATCTTCAATTATTGCACATTTACATTTTTAAGAAATGAGATTTATGTTAAAATAAGATATTTAGACATGTTTTTGTGTCACAACTATCATCTCTTTTTATCTTTTAAGGTAAATGTGAAATATATGCATTATAACTTTTAGAGGTTTGAAACCACTCTCAAACACCATGAAAGTATATAAATAAAATATAATTTAAAGTATAAGTTTACATTTAGATATGGACATTTAGTTTCTTATTTAAAGATATGGACATATAGTTTTTGGACATTTAGTTTCTTATTTAAAGATATGGACATTTAGTTTCTTATACTTAAATGTAAATTTATACTTAAATGTTTATTTTATTTATATACTATGCATACCAATCTAATACTAAACTATTCTATGTATGCACTTTTATAATAACAAATGGTTCTAAAGACTAAAATCATGTATGTGGTCCTAGTTCGGTAATTACCGATCTTATGTGCCAAGACCGTGTATGCACTTTTTTAAAACCGTATACGTGGAAACATTGAAATCCATTTGAATGAAAAATGTGTCTAATTTTTACCTCCCTTAACTTCGTGCACTTATCCGCTTAGTACGTAAAAATAATTCAATCTATCTATGATACATGTTTAGTGAGAAGTCTTCATACATAGGTGTAAAAATCATATATACTTAGAATTTATTACTTTTGAGGTTTATATCTAATAATGGACACAAATGAATAATACAAATAAAATTAAATAAAATGAAATTTTATCCTTATTTTTCTATAATGATTTATAGGGATGATGTCTTAAACACTGTTTTTACAACTATATTATACGATAAATGTAGTAGTTTGAACGTGTCGATATTACTTATAAGTTATGAGAATCAAAGGTATCATTAATACCAAATACTGTGATTGTTAAGTTTTCAAAATTTATTTTAATTTAAAAAAATGAAATATTTTACACAATGATTAATAATTTAAATAAATAAAA
Source organism: Torreya grandis (assembly GCA_037957365.1). Classification (NCBI taxonomy): domain Eukaryota; kingdom Viridiplantae; phylum Streptophyta; class Pinopsida; order Cupressales; family Taxaceae; genus Torreya; species Torreya grandis. The sequence goes on along the minus strand of JARHVA010000298.1, from coordinate 927,927 downwards.
AATTCTCTAAATTGATTTTCGAAACCTTTGTTTTAGGAAAAAAAAATTTATTTTTAAAATTTATAAATAAACCATGAAATAAAATAATTTAATTAAAATTAAAGAATTGAATTAATCAAATGAAAAAAATTGTAAAAAATAACATCTCTGATGGAAAATACAAAATAGACAAGTCCAAACCTTAACAGTCCACAGAGAATGCCAACCTGAAAATTTTAGGTGGAACGTAGATCTCCTTAGTGAAGATGCCAACTAACATATCAAAATGCTAAAAAAACAAAGAATAAAACTACAAAACAATAGTACAAAGCTTCACCACTATGATAAGACAATCTTGTAATGGATACAATCAACTCAAATGCCACCTTCTATCATTATTTAATGAAGAATTACCTTTTTTTGGTACATGGTTGGAATTAATAAGAATGGAGGATTAAAATAAATAAATGACCAGGATATGGCTCTAATACCAATATCACTTAAGAAATTAGATTTAAACAATAAAATTATATTTAGTACAAACCAAACTTTCATTATATTAAATGAAAGAGAAGAATTATTATAATAAATAGATTATGAAGTAGTTGTTCACTTCATCATTTTTTATGATAAGTATTTGTTAGAAAATTAGATATTTCACAATTAAAAATAATTAATAAATAGAATATAAATTTATAATAATAAAGATAATTCAATTAAATATGTATAAGACAAAATCTTAAATTACGTGGTAAAATTTTAGTAAATTAAATAAATATATATAGTGTAAGATATTAGACTTTAACATTAATGAGATGTAGGTAAGTTGGTAAAGTGGTTTGGTTATTTCAAGCTTCACCCAGGTTCAAGTCTCACTATGATATTTGAGGTTGGATGTGGCTGTCATTAGTATTCTCAAGTCGGTTGTGATCATTATTAGTATTTTTAGGTCAATTATGGCCATTCATTGGTATTCTCAGGCTGGTTATGGCTGTTCATTGGTATTCTTGCATTGGTTGTGACCATTATTGGTATTCTCAGACCGATTATGATTATTGTTGGTATATTTGGTACATGTCATAGATGATCACTTGGGGATCTAGGCCTTCGATTGTGTTCCAGACCGGTTGGAGCTTTGGTCAAAATTGAATATCTATTAAAAATGAAAAAAGAAAAATATATAAGACTATATTAACTCAAGATGAATAGATTACAAGCAAACTCATCATAGAGTACATAAGAACTTCAAAAAGATAAGTACACTTAATTGGAAAATCACTGTTTGAATTCCTTCTAAAAATAGAGTGGAAAAATGATATTATGAATTTCCTTCCTAAAAATGGAATTTGATGGAATTTATCTTCCTAGAAACAAGTGTTTGACTCCTTAATTTTTTACTACCCCCAAACCTCACTAGGAGGAAATAATAGTAGGGGACGTTTCCTCCCCGTTCCCTCCTATTGAAGAGTGGGCTATAAAGCACACCACAAAAAGATCCACCATTTAACATTGTTATCATATATCTAACAATATTCACCTTATATTAAAAGCTAAGAATTCATAGTGAATATAATTGGCATCAATGATTAGAGTTTATGCAAGTTAATTAATTTTGGTGTCAATGTTTTGAGCCACCACTTAGGTTCATCATCAGGACAAATACGATGCCTTGAATATTTGATGTATTGGAATAGAATATATAACAAAAAACCTTGAATCTTCATACCAAAGTTGACTAACCCTTTTTAATGATCAAAAGTCAAGAGCGTTTAATCAATAATCCATTGTCCCTATTTAAATAATTGTTATTTTTAATGATTTCAATGGCTTCTCTTATTCATATTTTAGACCAGTTGTCAATTTTAGCCAATATTTTTGTCTCAGCGCATGGGGCTAACTTACGATATAGTAGAACTCAAAAATTGTCTTTGGTAGGACATTTCATGAATACTAAGCATCCATGGGGTTGACCTATGACATAACAAAACTCAAAAATTGGCTTTGGTGAAACATTAAGAGAATACTAAGCATCTAATTAATCTTTCTGAGATAAAAATATTGGCTGAAATTGACAACTGGTTGAAAAGACAAATAATAGAAACCATTGAAATCATTAAAAATAACAATTGATTAAATAGGCATGATGGATTATTTATTAAACGCTCTTGGTTGTCAATCATCGAAAAGGGTTAGTTGGCTTTAGTATGAAGATTAAAGGGTTTTTGTTATTTATACTATTCACATACATCAAATCTTCAAAACATCATATTTATCCTGATGATGAATTTAAATAATAACTTTAAACATTGACACTAAAATGAATTCGATCATAAAAATTCCAATCATCGATACTAATATTCACCTTCTACAATATAAAAACAATTCTACACATAAAATTATTTATTTAATATTATGTATAATATTATTACACCCTTTTAGTGATGTTTCCAAGGGAAAATTGGAGGGTGAAATCCATATTTATTAGGAACTCTATATTTGACTTTGCTTGTGTTGGTAGGATTATTTTTTAGTGACAATGGGTGTGCTCGATGAGATGCATATATTAATGTATTATCTATTTCATTAAGAAGTAACAAGCTTAATTTGGGTTTAGTTTAAAAGATTTTAGCTTTGTTTTTCTTTTATAAATCATGGATTTAGTTGCAAATGGCTATAGAAATATTGTTTTGTGATTTATTTGTTTGGTATAGAAAAGATTTTTTATCATTTCAAAATTAATTTTTGGGTTTTGGGATACATATTAACATTTTCTATGTTTGTCTTTTCCATTGATGACGAATAGCATTTTGTAACTAAGGGAAAGGTTCTTAGCTGCACACCTTAACTTTGGATAGCGAATTAAGATGTCATAACATTACATTAGATTTTAAAATTTTTACCTATTTTAATATGTCAGTTGAACTACTTATAACTAAGGTTTCAAGGTTTAACACATTATACATTTTACAATATAATCGATTTTATCATGAGAAGTCATTAAATACATTTTTTAAACCTATGACCAAAACTTAACCTTTGGAGTACCAATAGTTGTGCATTAGAGTATCAATACTTGAATCTTACTTGTAAAAATGTGATTAGTTACTTTTAATTTTATAGAATAAATGTTGAACAAGTATTATATACTACATGTTTAGCTTTTGATGCACTTTAATATTTATACACATCAATATGTTTCATCGATGAAACACATGTTAACTAAATCCCTATTCAATAATTGGATCATGCATAATGATTGAGGCCTTTCCCTTACACCTTTTTTTTAAAAAATTTAAATATTTTTTAATTATTTATTATTATAAATAAATATTATTTTAGATGATTAAATTTATGGCAGATTTTTGCTTAAAGTTATTTGTGAGATATAATGATAAATAGCTTAGTAAAGGTTACATCTCCTTAAACCTTGTAGGTTTTTGTTATCAAATAATGTTTTTTAAGTGATTTTGTGAAACCATTTTTTTGGTTTTGTATAAGTTATGTGGTGATTTTAAATAATAAAATTAATTTAATTATAGTTTGTTTTTAGAAAAAGCAATAAGTTTTCTCTATCATTTTATTATGGGATAAAATTGTTAAGTTTAATTTTTTTAAAGACCTTGTATGAACTATAATATGTATATAGGTTATAGTATAATAATTTAAACTATAAATTTATGAAAATAACTAAATTACTTGATAATTTATTTACTTATATTATTTTTTATTTATTTTCAACATATTATTTCATAAGTAAATTATGAAGAAATTTTTGATATGAAGAGTATGTTGAAAATTGTATAAAATTGAGCCTTTGACTTGTTGTGCAAATACAAAAAGGTAACCAATTAAAATCATCCTTTAATTTTATATTTCTTGAATTAACACTCTCCCATGGATACGCTTGAATACTTTACTCAGAATTGACACATTTCAACACACATTCTTTATTGACTTGATCATATTATTATAAATACTGAATGCACACTTTCATTTTTTCTCTCTTTCACACACACTTGTCTTGATAGGCTTATTATATTACATGAGAATGATTTGATCCCCCACACAGTCCCTCCTATAATGAAACATACACTCTATTCTATTCTTGGAGAGCTTTGTTCCTCTAACTCTCCTCTCTTGCCAACTTCTTAGAGCTTCATTCCTTTATGGCTCTCCTTAGTCCTTTCCTTGTAATTTATAATCTTATTTGACATTATCTACCTTCTAAAGCATCTCTTCACCTTCTTTAGCCTCTTATAAATGCTCAAGATCAATTTGTTCATCATTATAAGTCATTACTTTCTTTTTGCATTCCATATGGGGAAAACTACTACTTTATATAGTCTGAAAATTATAAAACACTATAGTGGTTATAATCATTATATGCATACTGGTGGTTATGAAACCTTCAATTTAGTTTTCATAATTTGAAAACCACTGCTCAATGTAAATTGGTAGTTTTGTCACTACAAAAATTCATTAACATCTAAAGGCTATAAATTTTGAATGCAGACTTAAAATAAGATGATTAGAAAAAAAATTACATAAAATTTCAAGAATAATCTAAATACGCAATCACATTCAAGTTTAGGGAAGTTATTGATTCATTTTTTTCATTTTCCCCACAACCTATCTATTTATTCCTTCAATGGACACAATAATTTGTCAGATTTTACAAATAATTAAGAAACTTAACCAACTTGTTTGGAACCATGCAACTTCTTGAAATTGATCATTTTATGATGTAATTAATGATAAAATAGTTTATAAGTATGAATTATTCTAGTTAAAACATATTCACCATAAAATAATAATAAATAAACCAATTAAATCACACAAATACACATAATTACTATTTTTGGTTGATATAAGATTGTTTGAACACTTTTAAATGCTCCTACATCAATATAATTAAATATTTTATAACAAATATCATTTGATTAGAACTTGTAATTTGATATAAATCATGTTAGGAATGTGTTGGAATGAAAACATAATTTTATATAAGGTTTTATAATTTTGTTATTATTTATTGCATTTAAAGAAAATAAAAACTTTAGTTTTAGGAATTGAATTTTATTTTCCTTGAATTCATAAATTCGTTTTGATTTCATTTTTTAGGTGTACATAATTATAATTATAATGAAGCTTTCTTCATATAATTATACCTTTTATAAAATTATTATCAAAAGTGTTCTTTTTAGTTAATATAAAACATTATGACAAACAAATAAAAAATTGTTGTAAATTATTAAGTTACTATAATTTATTTCATTGATGAAATATTTATTATTCAATGCTAATAAATAACCATATATTTATACTATGTCATATATGTCATTGGTAACTCTCTTGACCAGTTATTCTGGGTATGGGAGTTACTCTTCTATTCTAGGCACTTGTGACCACCTTTTGTGGAGGAGTTACATTTCTATTCTAGGTGTGCTTTGACCACCATTTGAAGAGGATTTACTTTCTCTCATATATGTATACTCTACTTGAGCCTTATTATTTTAATGAATAATTAGTTTTCTCCACTTTTTTTTGTCTCTTTAAATATTCTCTTTTTATCTAATTTCTTCTTGCTTCAACAACATAATGGTGTACACAAGCTTCATCTTGTGAGATCCTTCTAGCTTGCTTTCATGTTATCCAGACCTGGCAACATCTCCTATAGAAACAAATAAAATAATTCACATAGACATATGATTAGATCACATGGGTGAAACCTTAAGGACATATGCAACACCTCCATGTGCTTTAGACACTTTAACACAAGTTTTAAGCACTAAAAACAACTCTCTCAAAAGATAACTTAGGCTGGTCATCCATAGTCAAAATATATTTATACTATTTTTACTCTCCATATCTTATCAAGGGCATATCATGACATATAATACCTTTTCATAAATGTTTTATAGTTATAGAACATCTCAATATTAATTTTATTCCTCAACTATGCTTAGAACATATTTAAATTACCTCTGCAAGACAATCACTTAATATGTCAGTGCGTTCAACAAACATAGTCAAATTCTAATCAAATTCTCACACTGAACATGGATTGGTCAAACTTATAAAATCTAAAAATATGGTCCTCATGGATTATAAAACACTCTCCAATATATATTTCATCTTGAAACATCAAAATACTATCAAGAACAAATCAAATACCCTTATATCATTACTTAAAGAACATGGTCAAACACATAGTCAAATTTGGATCTTAATATATTTAATTGTAAAAACAATCAAAATTTTTAACTTACTTCTCTGAATTCACCTTGAAGTCCTCTTCAAATTTTATTTTTACATCACCTTAAAATTCATCCTAGATCAAAATATATTATCAAAATACCATTGACTAGTTATCCCTTTGCTAATTCAAATGCCAAGGTTCACTAGTTAATCCAAAACATCTACAAACACGTGTCTTCATCTCATGTCCTCACATAACTTGATCAAATTCAATCTGTTGATCACCTCAAGAGTATCCTAATCTTTACCTTGAATCTCTCACCATTGATCTTAGATCCTCACTTCTAAGATCAATCCACGTGGCAACCCCACATGCCCTCTACGTAACCTACAGTTAGTCTCCAATGAACTTACACCACTTGGTATCCCTATGTGCCTTTTTCATACCTTGCATTTAGTCTTCAATGAAATTCCACCATTTGGTAGCTCCATGTGCCTTCTAAGCATCCTTAGACATATTGACTTAATACATATCATTGGATCACTATCTGATAAGATCATACACTCTGTTAGATCCTTATTTGTTTAGATTAATTACTCACCCTAGTTATTTATCACCTGAATAAATACTCATTTTAGATCTTTTATAGTGCAAATTTGGCTAAGTATAGAAACTTAGTAAACTCTATCTAAGAAGCCAACTTTGCACTATTGTAAATTTTGATATGCTTAATATCCAGACCTAAAATTTGAAACATATGATCACCTTTCATAGGGTAATCCATAAATGTATCAAAATAATCTTGAAACCTTCACACATGTGAAATATGATGTCATCAAATTGATTACTCAGCCTTGTCTGCCAAGATGACTACTTGAACCTAGACACTCATATGAATAATCTGATGAATTCATTTCACTTTCATAAGTACTCTAAGCACTCATAACATGCCATAGGGTCTCTAAAATTTGACCATACCATCAATAACATCCACTATCTACCTATCTAAGGTAAACATTGAAGAACTATACATTAACACTAAAGAACATTAAATCATACTTTTTCATTATCATTCTAGCACACATGACACATCATCAACATCCTTGGTCAGCGTGGAGACATCATTGATAAATATCCAACAATATCCCCCTTTTTCATTGATGTCAAAGACCAATACAAAGCTTATGCTCAGACTCTATCTCTCTCTTTAAGTACTTTCTCCCCCTTTGACATAATGATAACATGAGCTCAACTTCTAATCCTACCAACCTGAAAAGACTTCAAGGACCAATAATAGGAAAGGACCACCTATGAAAGATGATAAAAACTCCCCATAAAATTGTATATACCTCTTCTTACCTTGAGATTATCAAACATGCTCCATGACTACACTCTTATTTGATCATACATACCTTCTATGAAGACAAAACATGCATGAACATCAGAAACTATATGAACATACCTTGAAAACATTAAGAGGTACTTGACCTAAGTCACTTGAGTTTAGGCACCCTTTTGAGCATCTTTATACCATTTAAAATAATGATGAATCAACATAATTTCCTTCATACCTTCTCTCTCAAATTCTACTACATAGTCCTCTAATCCTAGGACCTGACCATTTATAAAGTTCCCGCTTTAACATACACCTATCTAAACTTGGGATTCACTGATCCTTGGACTTGTCTACCTAAAAAAAACATGAGATCCCTTTAATCATGCATGAAGATTCAATACCTTATCAAAACATATGACTTGGTTTTATCAAGTCATCATATCGATCTTCTTGAATTCACAATGGTAGCAAACTTCTTCATATCTCCACCATGACTATAACATCTCACATATGATCCCTTTCACATCATGCAAAACTCTTCAATACTTTCAAAATATTTGAGTTAGTTCCCCCTAAATCCATGCTTCACCTAGATCATGACATCTTCGACAAGTCTTCTCAATGAGCTAGGCCTACTAACAACTCTTCAACATTGTCCACACTTCAGTCAAAACTCTTATGAAAACATCTTATCTTTAGAACACTTTAACCTCCATGGCATACTAAACTTGACATCTATAAAACTATGAGACCTTATAGATGATATAAAAAATGTGATAACACATTCTCCTCATAATTCATATCAATGCTGTCTTCAATCTTTCAACATTTGATCAATCAATTTAAGCAATAGAAATTGACAAGTTCTTATCTTCAGGACCAAAAAACCTAAACACACATTAAGCACACTAGAAAAAGATCAACATACCTTTCTATGTAATATAATATGTTGACAACTCACCATCCTTGATTAGACACTTGGATATCTTCATTTCCTACTTCCAGATCTTGCACATATAGCTTCATTCTTCACCACTTTGACCAACTAGACCATCCTTCAAATATTTGACCAAAACTTTGACTTTAAGATCACTATCCCTGACTATATCTTCTAAATCATTCCATCATAATACTTGGATAAGATTCATAAAACTCATTTCTCCCCCTTATCCAAGCACATTTTCAAAAGATCTTTCTTGTCCTGCAACATCAACCAAAGCTCAACTAGCATCCACCATGCTTCTTCTTTCTATCAAGTGTCTCTTAAAGCCTAAATAGAGACACCTTAACACACAATGTCCTAGAACAATATGAAACTAGGAGTTACCCATAAATCCTCATATTCCTTCTCCTTCTTGGTCATCTGAAACTAATGGTTCTTCTTCTTTTTCTTATGCTTGACTGAATCAACTTGTTTATCTTCTTTATCACTTTCCTTTTCTTCTAGGATGGTATTGACAATACATGGAGAAAATAAAGGTTCTTGTAATACCTTTTCACTTTCAGTATCAGTCTCACATTTCAAATCATCAACATTTGACATTGTCAACTAATATTCTTTATAATAAACTTGCTAAACAACATTAGTTTCTTTACTTAAGTTTATAGATACCTTAGGATAAGTTTCAACTACCTTGGTATCTTTAGTGAGATTTGTCTCTTTATTATTAATATGAGAAGATAATGAGTAACCTTGGAATTCTTCAACCTATGTAACATCTTCTACCATGGTAAAAAGTATACTTAGACCTATAGACTAATCATGGCACATATTTTCTACTTTTAGTTTCCATATTTTAACTTACCTTCTACCTTGCACTCTAGGAGACTAAAATGACTTATTCTGACTTGATGTCCTTTGTTTGTAGAACTTAGCAATGTGATCAATTCTTAGATAATTGTATAAAACCACTCTTCTTGATGGAGCTTAGCTTATCTTACCTTGTTAGAACAAAATTTTATAATGTGTCCTATGTCATGACAACTATAGAACTCACTTTGAGTCATAACACATGATTGATGATTCCATTCATAGTTACAAGTAAATTCATTCCCGGAAGGTCTTATACACTCTCTAACCTTATGACTAAATTTAATACAAGTGTAGTAGTAACCATTAGACTTTGCATACCTCATTGCATTTAGTTGTCTAGTTTGATTTATCTTCCTTCTGTTAGTAACTTCATTTCTTGACTAATTAGTTATATTCAAATTCTAATTGTTCTTTTTCAAAAAAATCTTCAATTCATCATGAGTAGTATTTTTTTTTCTTCTATGTATCTAAGACCAATTCTATCATTTTCATATTTTTGACTACTTAGAATGTTATCTAGATTAATTGATCCCTTTTTAAACTTTATAAATGACTTCACTTGACTTGAAGTCTTTTTCAAATCATTTATTAAAGAACCAATCTTAATTACATACCTTAAAACATTCAACTTATTTGACCTTCAAGTTTGCATTCACAGTCTCTAATTGATCATTAAGAAGAATGACTATATTTTTGTACTCTTTGAAGTCTTCATCTATTCTTGGCTCAAATACACTAAATTACACCTCATAGTCCTTTATTTAAGACTTTAACTTCTTGGTTTTCTTATTCTCAATATTTATATCTTCAAGGACATTCATCAACTTAGTCTCATAGTTTAACTTGTCTTCTTTATCATATGTATCACCTAAACCACCTCCAAACCATGTAGATTCTTCCTGATATGAGAAACTACATTCTTCAGCCATGAAGAGAGCTTCATTTTTAGTAGGAACATCATATTCATGATCATTCTCATAATCATTTCCATCATTCTCATTAGATGAGTTACAATATCCCTTGGTGTAGAGACTCCTCTTGTCCTTGTAAAACTTCTTTTGGCCATTATACCTTTTGAAATTGTTCTTACTCTTATTAGACCTAAATTTATTCTTGTCATTATCATGATATTCTTCATGTTCTTTATTATAATTTCCATTATGATTATGAGGAAACTTGTTGGCAAAGTGACCTATCTCTCCACAATTGAAACATTTGAAGGGAAGTTTACCCTTAAATTTTCTTGAACCTATTTTTAATTTTCTCGTAAACAGAGCTATTAGTTCATCATCATCAATATCAAAAATCTCATCATCCTTGACCTTCTTACCTTATAACTTCTTTAGATTATTTTATACATTGAAAGATACTTCTTTATTTGGTGGTGTGTCCTCATTAATTCTCATCTCATAGGCAAAAAGAATGCCATACATTCATTCATCTTCATTTTGGTGAGATAATGACTTTATTCTATATCACATACTTTTTAATCAAATTTGAAAGTGAGATAACTTAACACCTTTTGCATTACAATGCCTTATTCAATAACATCTCCTATGCCTTTGATCATGTTCACTAACTCATCAAGTCTTAAAAGATAAGAAGCCACATTATCCTCTTCCTTCATTTTGAGACTTTCAAATTTCCTTTGGGGGGTTTTTAGTTTGGCCAACTTGAGTTCTAAATCTCCTTAATAGATGAGCTGAAATTTGTCCCAAATATCCTTGGAAGACTTGAAATGGATTACCTTGGTGAACTCAACCTTTTAAAGACCACAAATGATAGCATTCATAGATTTGGAATTGTTCTCACTCAGCTTCTTATTTGTAGCACTAGTTGAAGGAGTAGGTGGCATGGAATAACCATCCAAAATATATTACCAAGTGTCAAACACTAAAGACATGAATTAGGTCTTCATTCTTGAACTCTAAAAAACATAATTAGATCCATTAAATAATGGAGCTTTCTTAATAGAGAAACCTTGATAACTTGTCATTGTACCTAATATTACCTTCAAGTGGTTAAAATTGTATAGAAGGTCCTACTTTGATACCAATTTTTAAATGTATAATCATTGAGAGGGGGGTGAATTAGTGAATCAAGATAATCCAATTTAATTCCTAATTCTTAAACATTCAACACATACAATCATGATGCATACAAATTAACAATTGCAATGAACATAACAAGATCAAGCACATAACACACAATATACATGGGAAAACCTCTTGGGAGATAAAACCCACTAAGCCCTATAATATGGAATAACATACTAAAATAACAAGATCCAACATTTAGACTAGTACCAACTGATCAAGGAACACCCATCCCTTAATTTAGTGAGGCACCCATCCCACAAGGAGGAACTAACCCCCTAGACAACCAAGCACCCACTCAACTTCCTTGATTTGATCACCACCTCTAATCTAATATCTTCTACACCTTATAATGTAATTATCTTTATTTTACTCTTTTCATCCTTCAATCTTTCTTAAATAACCTCTAGGGCTTACTCATTTAATTTGCCTCTTATAGGCTCATTAGGTCCAATGACCTATGTGTCCTCTTACATCAACTTGATCAGATAAAAATGAATGATATTATTTGATCTCTTATGGTTATAAATTACATGTAACTTATTTTTTAAAGGTTATCTCCCTTGGTTATCACCATGCTCTCTCAACACCACCCCAAATAGGCCAATTATACCTAGTATTTATACCATACACTCATATAACCCATCTTGGTTGGCCAAGATACTTAACATAATTATTATACCTTTAAAATAGGTCCTAATAAATTTTAAATATAATAAAAACTCCAATTCATAGGTAGGCCATATTCCTTAAGACTCAAATCGTCCATTAGGCCTTAATGAGACCCAAGAAATTAGGCCTTCACATCCACACATTACTCTTACAACCTCTTGGACCACATTCAGCTTCTAAAAATATTTAAAACATATAAAAAATATATAAAATAGACCCTTTTAAATCCCTCATGGGTGAATTCCACCTATAACACCAACTCAACACTTGAACCTACCAATTAGGTCTCTTTGCTCTTTAGGCCTTTAAACACGAAAAACACAGTCTCAAAATTTTGAAGAAATAACTCAAATATTCCACACAACCATATGATTATATCAAATGGGTGAAAATTTAGGATATTTTTAAAACCTCCATGTTATTTATACACTTTAACACAAAATATTAGCACTAAAAGCATCTCTCTCACAATGACCACTCAGGATGGTCATACACAGTCAAAATATAGTTATACTATTTTGACTCTCTATTTATGATCATGGGAATGTCATGACATCAAATAACTTATAATAAATATTTGAGACTTATATAACATCTCCATACTCATTTTATTCCTCAAATCTACTTAGAACATCTTTAACTTACCTTTGCAAGATGGTCACTCAATCTGCCAGAGCATTCAACAAACACAATCAACTTATAAGCAATTTTTCAAGCTAAATATGGATTTTTAAAACCTCAAAAATCCAAAAAAATGGTCTTGATGGAGTCTATAATACTCTCCAATATATATTTCATCTTGAAAAATCAAAATACTATTCATAACAAGTAAAATATCCTTCTCTAGTCACTTATAGAACATGGTCAAACATGTAGTCAAATTTAGATCTTAATATATTTGAATGTATAGACATTAAAAACTTATAACTCAATTATCTAGATCTATTTTAAAGTCCTCTTCAAATTTTATTTTTACACCACCTTCAAATTCATCCTAGATCAAAAGATATTAGAAAAATATTTCAGACTGGTTTTCCCTTTACTAATTCAAATGCCAATGGTCACTGATTAATGTAAAAACATTTATATACATGTGTCTTCATCTTGTGTCCTCACATAAATTACTCAAATGTGATCAATAAATCACCTTAGGAGTATCTTGGTATTTACCTTGCATCATTCACCATTGATCTTAGATCCTCACTTTTGAGATCAAGCCACTTGCCAGCCTCGTGTGCCCTCTACGTACCTTGCAGTCAGTCTCCAGTGAAATTCCACCACTTTTCAACCCCATGTTCCTTCTATTTACCCTAAAATCATTATCCAATGAGATTTTACCACTTATAAACCCTACATTCCTTTTGATCATACTTTAACATATTGACTTAATATGCACCGTTAGATCACTATTTGATAAGATCATGTACTCTGTTAGATCCTTATCTGGTTAGATTAATTTCTCACCATAGATCTTCATCTCCCAATTAAATTCTCACTGTAGATATTTAATAATGAAAATTGGCTAAGTATAGAAACTTAGTGAACTTTTTTTGAGAGGCTAACTTTACACTATTATAACATTTGCTATGCTCAATGTCTAGACCTAAAATTTGAGCCACATGATCACCTCTCATAGGGGAATTGATCCATATATCAAACTACTCCTGAAACCTTCACATGTGTGAAATATGACATCATCAAAATACTTAATCAACCTTATCTTCCAAGATGACTACTTGAACCTAGACACTCATATGACTACTATGATGAATTCCTTTCACTTCCATAAGCACTCTTAACACCCCATAGGATCTCTACAACTTGAACATACCATCAATAACATTCACCATCTACCTATCTAAGACAAACATTGAATAACTATGTAAGAACACTGAAGAACATTGAAGCACACTTTGTCATTATCAATCTAGCACACATGCCACCTTATCAACATCCTTAGTCACTTTGGAGACATCATTGACAAACCTCAAACACTAATTTAGTGCTAGTTAGAAAAAATAAAAGATAAATAAAACTTTGTGTCAATTTTAAGAACCTGAATTGAGCATCAAAGAAATAAAATTACCCCTTTCCCTCACTATATGAGGTAATTCAAATGGTAAGTGGATCAGATATGATATCTTTCTTGGATGGATTTTTTGACTACAATTAGATACTGGTAGAGTCAAAGGATCAGATGAAAACTTCCTTCACAAAAATGTGGGGAAATTTTACATATAATAGGATGTTGTTTAGCCTAACTAATATATGAATAACTTTTCAAAGAGCCATATAATTCACTTTCTAGGGGTTGGTTGGAAAGTGAATCATCATATGCATGGACGACCTTCCTATGTTCTCCAAAAATAAATATGATCACATTGGCCATCTATAAAAGGTGTTTGATAGATATAGAAGGTATGGAGTGTTACTTAACCTTAAAAAAAGTATATTTGGAGTTAATAAATAGAAACTGTCTAGATTGGGTGTAGGCCGTACCCAAATTAACACCTCCTAATAGTAAGAAGGAACTGTAGTTATTCTTTGGTAAGATAAAATTTGTATGAAAACTCATTTTTTGATTTAGAGAGATTATCAATCCATTGAACACTATGATGATTAAATGTTCTAATTTAGAGTGGACAACATAATCCCAAAGATCTTTCCAAGAAATCAAAACTACCATTGTTTAAGTTCTAGTTCTAATTAGTCTAGTTTTTAGCAAGGATTTATTTCTCTAATCATTTGTTTTAGAACATATTGTGGATAATATGCTTGCCCAAAAGGTAAAAGATAATGAACATCTCATTTATTTCATGAGTACCAATCTGAATGATTTTGAGTTAAGTACTCTATGATAGACAAGTAGATTTATTTCTTGATTAAATCTATTAATAAATTGAGGAACTATATTATATAATACAAAACATGTGCCATTATTATATATCTAACTATCAAGCTCACACTTGGACAAAATGAACTAGGCAAAATAAGAGGCAAATGGATTACCAAACGCTAAGATTTAGACCTTGAAATCAAGCTAGATAAGATGGTGAGATGCTAGGAGATTATTCAATTCATGATCAAGACTGATCCATAAATTAGTGTTCAACACATTAGTGAGACTCAAGTAATAGGTGGTGAATGGTACACTCAAATCATCCATCACTTACTCATAGGTATGTGTCCTAAATTAAACAAGAGTAGAGATGAGCACATAGGCTCAAATCAACTCATTAATTGATCAAGAAAGGAGTATTTTATAGAAATAACTATGAAGGAATCTATCTGAGATGTGTTTCAAAATAAGAGGTTATAGACATCCCAAACAACTTGTATCAAAAAATAGGTAGTAGACATCCCTTAGAAAACACAACTGCTCATAATTTTTTTAGGATGGGATACTACTAGCCTAAAATATTCAAGTATGCCCAAAATCACATCAAAAATTTCCATAACTACCAAGTATTTTGGAAGAGATAAGTAAATGCCAACATGCCTTTATAGCTAATCATTGAGTGACATCCTTTTGCCCAATAGGGACTTGATTTTTTTGTGGTGATAAACCCAAAATGTTTGGTAGGAAACAAGTTTGTCTTAACATTTAATAACTATTGTACCAGGTGGGAAAAATCTATATCCACCAAGAATTCTAGAGAAACTAATGTCATCAAGGTTTTGGAAGAAATAATATTGACTAGGTTTCGCACTCCCATTTCCCTAGTTTGTGATAATGATCTAGCTTTCCAATCTTCTAAATTTGTAAAATGGCACTATGAAAATAAAATAATAATCAAGTTTTCTTCAAAATAATACACACAAAGAAGTGGAGTAGCTGAGTCTACCAATAATAATTTGATGGATGTCATTAAGAAGTTGACATAAGATAAAACCATAGAATGACACCTCTTATTGAAATATGTATTATGGGAAGATAGAACTAGGAACAAGTAAGACCTCAAGGCTTCACCTTTTTTGATGGTGTATGAACAAAAACTAGTCTTCCATATTACCCTCAATATATCAATATACCAATTCATGCAAGAGTACATGGGAAAAATGAAAGAGTAAAATCTAGACTATTAGACATATTCTAGATAGAAGACATAAAAATTGAAGCACTACACAACTTCAATAAACATTAGGATATTATCAAAAAATGGTTTGATTAAATATCCAAGATTAAGGCCTTTAAAACCTCAGACTTGGTATTTTTATAGGATAAAGTGTATGAGAAGAAGTTATGGCATGAAAGTTCACTCCCTTATAGATTAGACCATATCAAATATAAGAAATCTTGGGTAATAATGTCTTCTAGTTGAAATATCTCCAAGGTGATGAAAGTGCCTTTCTAGTCAATGGACAGTTATTAAATCACTACTTCATGGCTACTCCAAATGGAGATCCATCTGAGTACACTTCAAGTGAATATTTAGATTAGGAGGAGATTATATTTCCTAATTTCTAAGTTAGAATTCCTATTTTCCAGATTAGAATTGTTATTTCTTAGAATTAGTTTCCCTTGCTTTCTACATTTTGGATTCAATAGATTAGTCATGTGATTTTTAGGTTAGTTTTTAAAGTTACAAAATATATTGACCAATTTCCTACACTAAAGTCAAAAAGACATGCCAAAAATAAGGGGAAAATATATAAGGGAGCATAATTGGTATTCTCAATGGTTTATTCTAATAGTACCAATTATTTGGGATTGAGGTATGTGTTGTGATTAAACTAGGTTTGGCCTATGTTAAATAGGTTATCTATATTTATGGGATTTACTATGATATAATCATGAAAATTATAGAAATACTTTCTATCTACAAATATTAATTGCACTATTTCATATGAAAACTTGTGTGAAATATAAAAAAAACATAAAACTAGATACACACTGATAGGGATGTATTGATAGAATAAGTTTTCTTAAACATACACCTAGCCAATGGTAGTACCCAACCCTTTTCTATTTGTAAAAAAAATATAATAAACTAATATAATATAGGTGATTCAATTAATATCTACTGGGGATATGGAGCCCTAGATGATAGTAGATCAAAGATTTGAGTGGAATCATAGGTATCTCTATTGGGGATATGGATGTCTAGATGGAAACATAGCAATTCCCATGGTTTCTTTACTATTTGGTCATAAAATTAGAATCCAAAATAAAGTCTATAGTGGTTATTCATCTCTCTATTATAACTTTCATAACCAAGAGGAATTAATTTCACTAGATCACACACAAGTCCAAGGAATATAAAGGGTTAGTATGTTACATGATGAGGTAGGAGTTTGTTTTAGAGTTTAGTTTTTCTTAATTATTTATTTTTTGGATCTTAAATTTTATCATGATGAATTACCAAAATTTTGGGTTCTCAAGATACTCAGGGATATTTTCACCTTGAGTCACCATTTATTATGCCCTTACACACAGACACACACCTCCATTTTAAATTTTTCAAATAAGGGACCAATATTAATTGAACATGCTTTTTATGCCTTCTAAATCATAAGTTTATGATTCATAGGTTTGAAAAACATGGGTTCAAGTAATTTATCTTATGCTTAATAAATTCACTTGATTATCTTGGTTTCTAGTTGTTTACTTAACATGATCCATAGGTTCTATTTCATTAATTACAGGGTGTATTTAAAGTTAAATGGAATCAAATCTATGTTTGAGCCATACCATATGATTTACTATTCACCTTCTTTTTTCTTCAAATATTTATATACATGGTTTAATTCATGTATTTAAATGACTAACCAGACTGATGGGTTATGTGATTTAGTGGGTTATTTACCTTTGTTGCATTTTTTTAACATGTTATTTATTACTTAGGCATTTACCAAATCATCCTAGTGTTAACTCATGCCACATGACATATTTACACTCATCTAGAGATATAATTTGAAAACATAAGTCATCCCAGCCTCTCAGAGGTGATGTCAACATGATATTTTATATGGATGATCCCTGACAAGTAGAGTAGAGAAAACTACCCATGTGTCACCATCCCACTAACCCTAGGGTGATAAAATCATGGAACCTTATACATATTATCCTAGTAAAGTATAGTAGTGGGATTTTTCCATGTGTCACCATTCCACTAACCTAGAGGTGACACCATCATAGAGCTTTGTACGACTGGGCAAGCAAACCATCAAGAGCCATCCACTTATCATCATCCCACTAACTTACAAGCCCAAAAAATCAAATTAAAATATATCACACCTCATACATTGGTGAAAAAATGACATACATACATGTGTACTTTAAATACATGTAAACAAACATTAAAGACACCAGTACTAACTTTGAAGAAGCAAAAAAGAGACAATTTTCATATTAAGATGATTAAGAATTTGGGAACATGTGAAATAAGCCACATGAATTTTAAAAATTCCATGGATGTCAAATTTTTATGAATTTAAAATGAAAATACTAGGAAGGTAAAATCATCCAAAGTCATTTCATCATTAATTTGCACAAAGCAATGAATTGATGCATTGAATTCTCAAAGCAAATGCCACTAAAGCCCTATAATTTTTGAATTGTCAAACTTGACTAGCAGTTGATTCATAATTAGATATACTTCTCTTGACCAAAATAAGAAATAATAGTTACCATAAACCTGTACCTTCTACTTCATTTAAATGTCAACCATAGGACATAGATTTGATAGGATAACATCATTGTATGTGCACACTCAATCTTCTAATTTGACCTTTTGCTAATTGTTATATAAAATGTTAAAGTCATGCGGTAAATAAAATGTTGGAATTTAAAAATAAACATAATACTATTAAATAAATGCTTATATGTTGGAATCTTCCTCAAACAAATCTAACAAGAATGTAAATCACACAATTCATAAATAAAACACATAATACATATAAAAATAAAATACCATGCTTAGTTATTTAAATGGGTTGGATTGTTGCTACAAAATTCTAAAGGGGGCCCTTCCTTCTTCTAACTTTAGTTTCAATCCTTACTCTCACAAAATTTAATTTAACTCATAAATGCTTGTTCATATTAATAAAAAATGTAGCAATGAATTGCTATAAGAAATTACAATAATAGTTGCTTGACAAAATGTACTTATGATAATCTCTAATCAATATCTAATATATCTCAACTCTATTGTTACACATATATATACCATAGAAGATATTTTTTATACAAAACAATATATATTTTAATCTAAGAAACATTTGGCTTAGGATAACTAAAATTAGCTCCTTTTTCTAAAGTTGTCTTTCATGTAAATTCTGTGACATTGTTATAGGATAAACAAAAGTATTTCAATATTTAACCACTTCCTTATTGGGCTTCATGGAGGTTATATTTTTTTCTACAACTCGGTCAAAAGAAGAATCAAAATCTATTTATTTGTAGCTATGGTCATGTAGTGGCTACAAGATAGTCTGTGTAATGAGATTTCATTACTACATGATGTTCTATGCTATATAATTATTTCTCCAAAACATTCTTAAAACACATTATAAAAAAAACATCCTAAAATAATAGATAACCATCATATATTTAATTCCAATACCTAACTATTCAAAGAGTATAGAAACATAATGTTATATGTAAGATTATGGATATATGTAGAAGAAAAATTATGGAAAAGTGTTCAAAAGCGTGATTAACAAGCATGATGAGTGTAATAGATGAGGA
Source organism: Torreya grandis (assembly GCA_037957365.1). NCBI lineage: Eukaryota > Viridiplantae > Streptophyta > Pinopsida > Cupressales > Taxaceae > Torreya > Torreya grandis. Next base: position 908,142 of record JARHVA010000298.1, on the reverse strand, counting down.
TAAGAACATGACATTTATGGGGCTCATCACACCCCCAACTTAAGATATGGATTGACTTTGAGAAACAAACTTTTTCATTCTCATTTCACAAAGAACTATGAAATCCAAGTGATTTATGGCACCACTATTAAGGTGAGCATAAAATCCATGCCTCTATTCAAATAGTTGAAATATTTTTACCTCCCTAGATTCATGTATTGGGGCTTTATCCTACCAATCTAAAATGGGATACTAGAATAGAGGGAGCTGAAATTTGAGGTTCATAAATTGAGATCCCATTTTTCTTATAAGCAAAATATATTTTGTGATCCTGTTAACTATTGGATTTAAGTTAAAAGAGGAATATGGCTCTCTCTTTTTTAGTATAGGAGTGAGCTCATTCCATCATTCAATATAGGACTCTTTGGCTGCAAGACCAATAGAAGCTCTCAATCCTAAATAAAAATATTGTGTTTCAACACAATTCTTTGTAAACCAAGATCTGACTTCCTTCTTCAACATGATATCATCCCATTTAGTCAATATAATATCAGGTGCCATTAATTCTCTCTTGATAAGTAGTTAGATTTAATTCTCATTTTTCCTATATTCATCTACTTCTCTTCCTCTTATTTACTAATTCAACAAATATGATGAAAATGCATTTAGTTGGACATATCTAACATATAAATTAGGGTTCTACTCTCTATCATAAAAAACAACATAATTGTGAAGTTAGAACTCTCACAATTGTGCATGTTCTTCTTGTGAACTTTCTTTATAGATAGAAAAGGAGAGAGGATCAATGACTTCATGAGGCATTTCACAATAAATTCTCATAAATTTGAAATTATTCCATTGATCCTCAAGGTAGACTGAATAAACTCTTGAAAGAGGCCTAAAGTTAAGGATCTCTTAGGTAAGACCAGCCATACCTTCAATTTTTTACTTCAATTTGGATATTCTCTCTTTCTTCAACTTATTCTCTTCTTTTAATTTCTTATTTTATTTTCTTAAATCCTTTAGAATTTTAGACTAGCTATCCATCCAATTCATCAATTTAGAAGATATTACAAACAAAGAATGATACTTGACTTCTTGGGTAGTTTTAGGTTCTTTATATTGATTTACCTCTACAAAAGGTTGTAAAATAATAAGTATAGGATGGTCTTCGACAAAGGGCTACAACTAAAAAGCTACTACATCAAGTGCATCTAGTCCTCCTCTAGACTAATATTGTATTCTATTTCTTAGTCACTCAATTTCTTATAGGGTTTATTCTAGAGTGGGAAACTTCATTTTCATAGTAGGTTGCTCCAATTATTCTACTTCCTCTTGCATTGGTTCCTCATACAAATCTTCAAGACTATGCTCTACTTGTTCTACCTCTTAATTGTATTCTAGAGAACATTCTCCCTTGTTTGTTTCAGCCTCTAGAGATTCATCACTGCTATTACTCTACTCTTCTCCAAATTCTTCATTAATTTCAATAACAGAAGAAGGTTTAGTTCTCATTTTTCTTATCAACCTATGAGATCTACAAGGAGTAGAGGTTACCTTGGCCTTTTTGGGTGAAGGTGGAAGTTCATCCTCAGACTCCTTTGAATCAATTGGAGAATGAGTTTCTTTCCTTTTTCTCTAGATTCCTTAGTTATGGAAGTCATTTCTTTAGCCCTTGATACATGTTCTTATGTTTCTATAGGAATATCTTCTTTTACAGGTTCTTGTGTGGCTACAAGAAGGTCTACTTCTACAAGTTTTTGTAGAGTTATAGGAAGGTTTTCTATTGTAGGTTCTTATGGAGCTATAAGAAGGGATTCTTCTGATTTTTGTTCCTCTACCTCTATTTCTTATTCTATTTCATTGCCTTCTCTATCAATTTTTACATTTTTTGGTACTTAGATAAATTATTCCCAATTTATGTTGGGTTTAGTCCTTTGAAAATAGTCTTGAACAATCAACTGGATTAAACAATGATAGGAAAGAGATTTAGAATTATCTTTTTGAAATACATTTGACATTTTTGTGATCATGTGGAGCAATAAGTTGGAGATATTTATATCTATATCATGTCATAAATGATTCATGAAATTGAAGTGAATTCCATGCAACATAAAATACCTCCCTTCACAAGTGAAATATTTGTAGACAAACTCAATAGCTTTAGCCCATCATCTTAGTAAGGATAACCATGCAGTGCCCTGCTTTGAAGTTTGTAGGATTTCATTTCCTCTTATTAATTTTTGACTCTTTACCTTGACATAAAATTTATCTTTACATGCCTCTCCTATTCATGTCAATCTTTTTACTCTATTAATGACAATCTCTGTCAGCTTTATATCCATTCCTCTTATGTTATTAGGTTATTAAACAATGAGCTAGAAATTATTTTATAATTCCATTATCTAGGGCTTTTATCTTCTCAAAATATTATGCCCATCCTACATTTTACAATAGGGAAAAGATGTCTATGCTATTGGTTAAAAGAGTGATATCAAGTGGTTCATGTTTAAGTAAGTCCCCTCTCATATTGTGCGATGAAATTTGAGTTGTAGGTTGTGTTCTTATAGCAAGGGTTTTGTGGCTTTGGAGAAATGCTTGTGATTTTTGCTTTGGGAGTGAAATAATCCATTTGACTTATGGAAAATCTTCCCCCAACTTAAATTATCACTTATCTTTAAGCGATGAAGTTGACATGCACAAAATAACTCATGGTAACAAAGAGTGGTGATAGTAACACATCAAAGGTCACATCAATCAGAAAAGGAGAAGATATGGCAAGTTGGTGTGATAAGGAGAATATATGATGGTGTGTTAATAGCATTAGGTATCATCATCTTAGTAATAATTAAAATATATGACATGAAATAAATATAAAATAATTACCTTGCTAATTATGGGAATACCTTTCATTAATGCACAAATGATGATGAAGTGGCGGTCTTGACATGTGTTATCATTTAATTGGGAGAAAAAAGTTTTATTTAGGATGGAATGATAATAATACATCTTATATCAAAAAATGTTTCCTGTAGCAACAAGTTATAAGTTGTAGTAACAAGTTTTATCTCGCAGTAGCAAGTTTTACATCTTGTAGTAAAGATAAAAATGTATTTTTAATCTAAGGAAATGAATCTACAAGTAAAAACAATTTTTTTATTGTAGTAGTGCCCTTTCTCTTTCTCTCTCTTTTTTGAATGAATGTCGATTAGCTAGTGACCTAGTTTTCTAAGACAACATCTGTCAGCAACGCTCAAAAGTTTTCATTGCTGAATTTTCTAATTTTTTTTTCAAATTTTCTAGTCCAAACTCGACTGGATTCACATGAATCCACGAGTTAGGATTTTATTCAGCCTAAACCAAGCCATTATGAATGACTTGTTCTTGACTATAGGAAGCTTTTATTATTCTTGGAAAATATTAGAGAAGGGTTGATAAAAATACTTGTCAACTATAGGAACATGTTGATTTGCTTCATGAAAAAGAGATGGATGTTGTTCTTCAAGAAGTTGGTGAGTGAGATTGTCCTTGGAAAATTGTTTTTTATATATCTTAAGCTTGTATCCATTAAAAAGTAGTAAAAATTGAATAGAGTCAATGGTCATGAGTTTTACAATTCTATTATCAAAAACTTGTTCAATTTCATAAGGTCCAAGCCATCTAGACTATAGCTTTCCTTTATGATCATTGTATTTAGAGTCAAAAAGGAGTATCCAGTCACCAAGTTAATAATTCTTAGTCTTGATGTTCTTTTCATGCCAACCCACACGTTGTATTTTCACTATTTTAGTGTGATGAAGTGCTTCCTTTCTTAGTTCATCAAGTGCATTTAGCTGCATGATCTTATCTTGTTGAGCTTGGGAAAGATCTAGGCCCAAATCAAGTGTCATCCTTAATATTTTATGTTCAAACTCAATGGGCAGAATATGATTTATACCATAAACTAGTTCATATGGAGTGAGACCAATTGTGGTTTTATAGGTGATTATATAATCCCAGAGTGCTTCTAAAAGATGAGTTGACCAATCTTTTCTATACAGGATGATAGTCCTAGTGAGGATATTTTCTAATTATCTACTTGTCACTCCCACCTGACCATTTGATTAAAGATAGTAAAGGTTAGAATTTTTGTGTCTGATTTCATATTCTTTAACCAAGGTAGCTATGAGGTTTGATGTGATTTGTGGACCTTAGTCTGTGACTATTTCTCTTGGTACTCCATAGTGGGTGAAGATTTCTTCATGCAAGAACTCAACTACTTTCTCATCTTGGGAATGGGTTAAGGTTTTGACCTCTACCCATTTTGTGACATAATCATTTCACACCATTATATATTCCTTATTTTTGGATTTAGTATCAATAGGACCTAAAAAATTTAGTCCCTATTTGTCAAAGGGTTTTAGAACTAGTTGTGGCTATAATGGCATTTTATCAGAGCAAGTGGGTTTTCCTATACATTGGCATTAATCACATCTACATGTATACATCATGAAATCCTTATGAAAAGAAGGCCAATAATATCCAGTAGTAAGTATTTTTATAGAAGTTCATTTGGTAGCCAAATGATCCCCACAAGGTTCATCATGATAGGCTCTAAGAATGTCATAAGCTTCATCCTCTGGTATACATATTCTCATAACTGAATCTAATTCGATGATAAAGAGGTACCTAAAATCTAGGAATAATGTCTATTTTTTTAGATCAGATGTTGTTTGTCCCTAGGTGAAAAATGTTGTGGTAGTGATGCTAAAGTAAGATAGTTAGCAATAAATACAAACTAAGGAGATTGAATTGTTACAACAAATAAATGTTCATCAGGAAAAAAATCATCAATAATAGGACTATGCTCATCAATTTTCAATTGAGATAGAAAATGTACTACTAAATTATCCTTACTTGGTCTATCCATAATGGTAATATCAAACTCCTACATTAAAAGTAACCAATGAATTATCCTACCTATTATAGCAAGTTTGTTCATTAAATACCTGATTATTGCACAATCTATGTGGATGAATACTTAGTAACTTGTAATGTAGTGTCAAAATTTATTGATGGAATAGATGATGGAAAGAAATTACTTCTCTATTATAGTGTAGTTAAGTTCATCCACTTGGATATTCTTTTTGATAATATAGATATCATAACTTAGAGTTTCATCTTTTTTGCCAAGGACAACACCTAAAGTGGTGTCAGATGCATCTGTGTGGATGTGAAAAGGCTTCTTCCAATCAGGCCCTCTTAGAATAGGAGTTTTTATGAGGTCTTTGAGTTACTAAAAGGTAGTTTGACAATTATTAGTCCATCTAAATTCAACATCCTTAGTAAGTAATCCAAATAATGGGATGGCAATTTTACTAAAATATTTGATGAAACATCTATAATAACTAGCATGTCCTAAAAATTTCTAACATATTTTTGCTTCTTTGGTGTGGGTATATCTTTAATAATACTGATCTTTGTTGAGTTAACTTGAATTCCAATAGGGGATATGTGATGCCCCAATATAATCCCTTCAGTCATGAGCATGTAACAATTTTCATTGCTCAAAGATAATTATTGGTCTTGACAATGTTGAAGAACTTTCTCTAGGGTGGTGAGTGTTTCTTTGAATGTTTGCCCATAGACAATGAAATCATCCATGCATATATCAACATATTCATGGGAGAGATCAGAAAACATGCTCAAAATAGCCCTTTGAAAAGTAGGTGGGGCATTAAAAAGACTAAATGGTAAGATGCCATAGCCATAAGTTCCCTAAGGTCAAGTAAAAGTGGTTTTATCTTGGTCTTTTGGAGTAATTCATTTTTGATTATAACCATTATAGTCATCTAAGAAAGAAAATTACTTTTTCCTTGCTAATGTATCTAACACTTGATTAATGAATGGAAGGGAAAAGTGATCTTTCCTGATATCAGCATTCAATTCTTGGTAGTCAATGCAAATACAACATTTACCCCCTTTCTTAAGGATAATGACTAGGGGAGAGACCCACTGGATATCCAAAATAGGATAAAAAAATCCTTCATCCAAGAGTTTTTATAACTCAATTTTGACAATATTTTTAACTATATGATTCATTTATCATTGGGGTTGGTGAATAGGTTTGCATTCTTATTTAATGTAGATGTGATGCATGCATAAATTTGAGGGTATTCCTCTTATGTCATGGTTATCCTAGGAAAATTTTGTTGTGTGCTTTCTCAGTATTATAAGTAATTATCTTTCTTTCTAGGGTATTAAGGAGGTGCTAATGTTGAGAGGTTTGTTTGACATAATGTCTACTTGCTTTGTTAAATAAAACATGGTTTCTACATTAGTGATTAAGGGAACATAGCTACATTGATGGGGAAGTAATTTATGAAATGATCAAATGTCTCTTGCAGTTTTAGTAAGATCAATCTCAAGAAAGGTATTCTAAAGATGGCATGGTGTACATTCCAATAGGTTGGTGGCTATAAGATCCTGTCGATAGGTGTTTTGTAGGATACTAGTAAGGACAATGTCTTCTTCTTGTGCCTGTAAAGATGGACTCTGAATAATTATGCAAATATTATACAAGGAGATATCTTCCTCAAAGTCATCAATCCAAGGGTTGGGCCATCATTCCAGGAAGGCTAAGCTGGTGGATACAGAACCAATTTTTTGGTGTCATTTCTATTAAAAATTAGCATTTTTCCTAACCTACAACCAATAAAAGCATCAATAGTGGCCAACCATGGGTGGCCAAGGATGAGAGGATAACCCCCCAAGTTTATTTTTGGCTATAGGACAATAAATTTTTCTAGATAGTGCCAAGATTCCATAGTGATAACAAGGTTTCTTAACAATCCCCTTAGGCTTAACAATTGATCTGTTAGCCATCTAGAGGATGATAAGTGTTAGACAAAGAGTGGTAAGTTTGATCTATTGCAAGGTCTGCATGGTCATCACATTGATGTTATCACCCAAATAAATTAAAGTATTGGAGATAGGTTGGCCATGGATGCTAACATATACTACAAGACTTCTTGGATCGGAATATTTTGGGGGAACTATGTTTCCCAACATAATATCTACTAGTTAGCTAATGACCTAGACTATTTTAGGATCCTTCTTCTTTCTTCCCATTTTTTTCAAACATAAATATTTAATAGATTTATTGTAGATACGAATATTATTTATTTTTTGAAAGAGTGGGATTTTTATGAACACATTCTTGAGTTATCTTAAAATATCAAATTCAGGCTTTGGTTTAGGATGTGATATGTTCAATCTTTATGAAAAAGGAAGATTGTCAATTTTTTTTAATTTTTGGATGGACTTGGCTTAAGATTGGCTATGGGTGACTATGGATTAGTATGGAGTGGATTTGGTTCAAATTTTCTATGATTATGGGTGAGGTGGGTTGTGGAAGAATATGACTTGAGAAAATTTGAACTTGATTAATATCCAAGGTGTATGTTGGATATTTCATTATTTTAGTAGATTATGTTGGTTAAACTAACTTATTGGCAAGATTGGGGATGGGTTAGGTAGGTAATTGAGTGGTTCAAATAGGTTGTTGAGTGTTTAACATTATGGCATGTTGTTGTTGTGGTTATTGTATTTGTTAGGAAAAGCCTTGATTACCTCTACATTGTTATTACCATGGATTAGAGGGAAATAACCATTGTTGGTTTTAAAATTTCCCTGGTTGAGGTTGTTGTCCATTCTATTACATCCATAACTAATTTTTAGGTAGTTTCCAACTTGTTTGAGACCAATTTTGATTAGGTATATTCATCTAAGAACCATATTGAGGACTATTTGAGAATTGAGAATTTGTAAACATAGAGTTTGATGGCATACCTGGTCTTTGTACCCATGGTTTCTATTGAATCAAAAAAATACTTAATTCTCATATTACCCTATGGTATGTAGCTCCATCATTTTTAGATTCTACTCAATTATGCTAGCCACCTGAGCTTTCATAGAATGACATGTGCGATCCACCTTTTTCTTTTTACATTTAGGGAAATAGGTAGCTAAAGCTTTCTTAGTTTCTTCTTGCTTCCTTTGTGTATGCAATGTATCAAGTTGAGTAGCTAGGTGGCTAATAATGGCCAATTTCATGTCCTAGAGTAGGTTGCTAACTTCACCTTTAGATAGTCCTGTTGCAGATGCTATAGGAAGGGTTCTTCCCTTACTTTTATTCATGGTTGATTTGGACTAGTTTGTATATAAAATTGTTAGTTCATTAAAGGGAAGTGTAGAAACATCACTACCAGACATTAGATCTAGTACTTTTAGACAATCGTTTCTATTCCTTTTTAGTAATATTAGCTTGATCGATTCCTTATCTATTATAGTCTGCTTGGATTTTTGCAAGTTGAACAAAAATATTTCCATATATTCTTCTAATGACTCATCATCAACTTGTGTCATTCAGAATATGCCATCTCTCCTATAGTTCCTGACCCTGCATTAGTCTTAGTATTTCATACTTTTCCTTCATTTCTTCCCAAGTAGAAATGGCATCCTTTCCAAGTCCCATGAACCATATAGGTGTTACATCTTTGAATGTTGCTAGAAAATTTGAGTTTCTGAGCATCTTGATTATAATCATAGCTATGGCAAAAGATGTTGAACTCAAAAATAAATGTGTTTGGATCCTCAGATGCTTTTCTCTTGAAATTAGGGAGGGCAGAGTGAGGGATATTCTTCATAGATGAATTTTCATCAAGAGTAAGGATAGGAAATTCAAAAGTAACAGACTCATTGTTAGTTTTTTCTACTTGGTGATCCCCCATGAATACTCTTTATGTTAGTAGATTAGAGGTTGTTGCTATCCATCACTTAAAATTCCTATCAATTCTTTTATTTCCTGGGGTGTATAAGATGGAGACTTTATCTTTTTCCTTTAGAATATATGGCTTCCTATACGATGGGGATGGTGTGGATTATTTAGAAGATTCAACTAGTGTCTCAGTAAAGAGTCCCTCTAAATTGGAAGATTCTATTGGCTTGGAGTTTCGTCTAAGAGAAAGAATAGACTTGAATGCCTCCTTAACATGAAATTTAGGTGACAGAGGGAAGCAAACTTCATATTCTTGAGTATGAGGTGATAAGGTGGGAATTCTCAAAGGTGGTACATGTGGATCTCTTTCAGGGGTAGAACCTCCTCAAGGTCTCCAGTTTGTGCTACTAGTCCAACCAAAAATTCTTCCTTCTCTACCTCTTCTATTGATAATTGGGAGTAATCTTCAAGAATTCCTTCACGTTCCTTAGTTTTTTTAGGATGAATTTCCAATCTTATAGCAATGATTGATGATTTAGTCAAAAATCTTCCTATATAGTCCCCTTCACTTTGCATACATCAACCACTTTTTTTTAAAAATTTTTGCCCACCCTACCTACACATGGTTAGTAATATGGGTTTTTTTGAAAATTTACACTATCCTACTTGTGAAAAGGGAAATTTAAACTTATGAAATTAAGAAATATTTAATCTAAAGAATAGTAATCTTTGAAAATAATAATAATAAACATCTATAAATAATTGCTATCAAGATTGGAGTTTAATAACATGTGACACCTTTCCTTAACAACGACAATAAAAATGACTAGCAATAGATTCACAATTCGATATAATTCTCTTGACAAAAATTAGTAATGAGAGTTACCATATACTTGTACCTTCTACTTAATTTAAATGTCAACTTGAGAATGTAGACTCGATAGGATGACATCACTGTATGTGCACACTCAATCTTCTAATTTGACCTTTTATTAATTGTTATCTAAGATGTTGATGTGATGTAGTAAATAAAATTCTAGAATTTAAATATAAACATAATACTATGAAATAAATGCTTGTATGTTTGAAGCTTCCTCAAATAAATCTAAGTAAGAATGTAAATCACATAATTCAGAAATAAAACAAACAATGCATAAAGAAATCAAATAACATGCTTAGCTATTTACATGGGTTGGATTGTTGTTGAAAAATTCTAAAGGTGGCGCTTCCTCCTTCCAAATTTAGATTCAATCCTTCCTCTCAAAACACTTAATTCAACTCAAAAATTCTTGTTCATATTAATCAAAAATAAAACAATGAATTGTTGTAGGAAATTATAATAACAGTTACTTGACAAAATGAACTTTTGATAATTTCTAATCAATATCTACTATATCTCAACTATGTTGTTACACACACACACACACACACACACACACACACACACACACACACACACACACACACACACACACACACACACACACACACACACACACACACATAGAGGATATTTTTTAATACAAAATAATATATATTCTAATCTAAGAAACATTTGATTTATGATAACCAAAATTGGCTCATTTTGCTAAAGTCATCTTTCATGTAAAGTTTGTGACATTGTTGTAGGACAAATAAAATTGTTTTAGTCTTCAACCGCTTCCTTATTGGGCTCCATGGAGGTTATAGTTTTTTATGAAATTCAGTTGAAAGAGGAATTAAAATATGTTCATTCACAGATGTGGTCATGCAGTGGTTTTATGATAGTCCGTGTAATGAGATTCTATTGCTACAGGATGTTTCATGCTATATACCTATTTTTCCAATGCATCCTTAAAACACATTATAAAAAAAAATCCTAAATCAATAGATAACCATCATATATTTATTTCCAATACATAATTCTAACTATTCAAAGACTATAGAAACATAATGCTATTTGAAATATTATGGCTATATGCAAAAGGAAACTTATGGGAAAGTGTTCAAAAGCATAGTTAATAAGCAGGATGAGTGCACTAGATGAGTACAAGAATAAGACATTTTTGGGAATCATCAAAACCCAGTTAATTACATTAATTTTAAACATCCAAGTGCACACTATGAATCCATATCTCTCTCATGATGAATAAATTTTTGACTTTTCATAAAGCAAATGATTTTAAAACAAAATATTCAATGGTAGCCATGGCCCACATTCCAATTCCATTTGCATAGTCTATTTTAGGGATGATTGAATTTATAAATACAAACTTTGATTTAATAGCCTTGAACCAGGAATTTAAACATTATTTAGTCATTTAGGACATGGTTGAGGCTACCAAGCCTTAAAAAGTTGAAGATCATCTATCCATCTTCACACAAAGATACATATATGACCTATTGGCCATCAAAGTAGTAGGTCTCCACAACATAGTAGCCAAGCCTGAGATAATGCCATGCATAGACCTCTCATTTTATTTATTTATGAATGGAAAATTTATGGAAAGATAATACACTTTAGGTTAAGCAAAATGCTAACTGCATATATTGGCAATAATTCCTTTAAGAATTACTACATACTTATGATGCTTGAGTTTTCATACAAGGAAGATATGATCAACACATGGTTTCTCAAAAAAAATGTTAGCATCAAGTTACAAGAATGGGATAGTAAACAAAGAAATTTCATAGTCTAGGGCCCCACCTTCACCAGTCTTATCAATGTATTCAAGCCAAGGGTAAGAATTTCTATGGCCATTTTGAATAGGATATATGTTTTTTCAACCATTGCATATGTTAACAAGATATGGGTACCTTTTTTAGACTTGGGTCTTACATATAAGAAGGCCATAACAATTATAGAGATCATTATCTCTAACTTGATTCTTAGAATCAATAATCTTATATGTTTGTTAGATGTTAACTTCTACATGATGTCATACATAGTGGATGTTATAACTACAATAATCCACTCACTATTTAAGGGATCCTAGAAACCATCTAGATTGTATCCTCAAAATAGTATATGTGATGAATTCAACATTATCCATATCAAGAGGTTCAGTAAAAACATGAAAATTATAACTAAAACCTTTTACCTTATGGTTTATCAGTCTATTTATGAAAATGATATGCCTATATTATCTAATAAAATAAATAATCTATTCAAAAAATGGGTGATTTCTAGTTATACGTAGAGTGAACAATAATAATAATAGAAGGTACTAGGACACACCCCTTATACCTACAAAATATTGTTCTAGATAAGGCTATTGAGTATGAAATTATTACTCAATTGGTAGGCAGTGTTGACACTAAGCTAAGGAAATAAAAGTAGGTAGATGTCCATACCACCCCTCTCAACATTAGAAGAATATAATACATAAGTTGGGAGCACCTATAAATTATTTGGAAAATTAGAATGCATTATGGATTCACATCATTGTCATAAAGATAGTGAGACTATAGAGGGAATGTCAAGGATCACCTCAAGAAATATGAAAGGAAAATTAGGATCAACTATAGGCATTAGTCCTCTAACCATGACAACATTTTCATGAATTTTGAAGATGATTTTGAGGTGGACATTAGGATTCATAGAGATAATATGTCCATAATTATAACATATAGTATCCAATATAATTCTACTATCACTAAGGAAGATGCTAAAGGGGTTGAGATGTAGCAGTGGGTCTCAAAACCCATTCATAGACCCCTTCCTCAAGTAAAACCAAGAAAATAATAAGTTACCCCCTCTAGGGTAGCTCATACTGAGGAGAGAGGGGAGTCTTCTATATTCCCTTGTACACATAGTTGTTGTTTCCTCCCTACAACACATAATTGATGGAGAAAGGTCTGCAAGTCCAAGTGGATCCATTAATATATTTTATATATTACCTTTGTTTCCATTGACTATATCAAAATAGGTAACTCTACCTACATTCTTATCTCATTTTTATATTACATCTATTATTTTGTCACCATCATTAACAATGCCCTAGTCTCTTGGGTAATCATCATCACCACCTATCATTACACCAATGGTGACCACCCTTCCTACTCCATTACCATATGCCATCACTACACTTCCTCCTTCTCCTAATCCACCTTTAAGTGGGCCAACATCTACTTCTACCAAAACAATACTCACATATACAAAGAATCCCAATACCCCACTTATCTCTCCTCAAAAGGTGGAAGTGAAGGAATAACTTACATAAGTCACCAAGGAGAGGTGAGATAAAATAAGGGGGACATGAATATCAAACCATATCATAGTATATGATAGTGAGGAAGAGGATAATAAATGGAATATTGAATATGAAAGGGCATAAGGGCCTAAAACTGAGGAGTCATGGTCCATTAGTGAAACCACAAAATTAGACCCAAAATATGCATGACTATCTATAAAAAGTTCCCAATCAGGGGGAGCAAAGTTGATCAAAAGATTTGAAGAGGTCAAGTAAAAGGATGATAGCTTGATAGCTACTAAAGTATTTTTAGATGGAGATGGAGATGCAAGAGGAGAAATAGAGCCCAAATTATAATCTATAGTACAGGGGTCATCCCCAACTACATATCTAATATATCCCCCATATATCACAATAATTTCAACTTCAATAACCAGTACTCGATCTATTCCTATTTTGGTCATAAGTTCCCTAAGTTTACATTCTTTAAAAACTTCTTTAGTTTTTGTAATTGTAACTAGTGTGGAACGTTCTTTGCATTATTTTGCTTAAATAATCTAGCCTTAAACTACTACTATACTACCCATTTAATCCACCATAGTCTAGCCTAATAATATAGACCCTATAAACACTATTGATATGAATTTTGGGGTTTCATATACTTACATTATCAACTATTTGAAAAATCTAGTAAGCACCCCAATGACCTATTCATTCTTTAGTGGGACCAACCCTCAATCCCCTAGTCCAAGCCAAGGGGTACATTTTGAAAACCTAATGTCTACCTCATTTTTTTTTACACAAGTCACCCTTTTATAAAATATACACAAATATAAACTCCCATTTTTTGAGCTACATAAATGAAGACACCTACAATTTTGATGCACAAGGTAGAAGGGAAGGCTAAGTACAGCATAGACACATTAATCTAGAAGCAAGTCATTGTCTAGAGGAAATGTATTCCTCCTTTAATTATAATAATGACATCATCCCCAAAAATTATGTTACCTCTAGGGTCATCCCATTTATCTGATCAAAAGGTATAGCCATCTCAACATTCATCACCTATAAAAGAAACAAAGCAACCAATTAACTTGAATATTCCTTCATGGATCAAGTAATTATAATAAGAAGAAGAAATAGGGAGACAAAATTTAGTAGTAATTTATAAACCTATAGTTAAATTCCATTTTGATAGGTAGATAAACGCTTTAAGGAAAGAAAAGAGGAAAACTATAATGGTCGAATGCCAAAAAATAGAGTTAACGTAGAGAGAAGATATCTTCTCTTTGACTAAAAGAATGAAGGTGAATCCTTCAAACATATATAGGATAAGGGAATACCTTTATAATTTTTTAAACATGATAGGAGGGGTGGTAAAATAAATTTTTAGGAGTTTTGATCATGCTGTGGAAAAATAACTAAAGGTGAGCACCATTTAGGCCCCCAAGGAGATAGTAGACAATTTATAGGGGACAATGAGGAAGCTTTTTGATACCATTAATTCAATAAGGTATGCCAAGTCCACCTTCCAACCAAAATGTGGAGATATTATTCATCTATTTAATAAAATAAACTATATTGATGGAAAATTATGTTGCATAAGCCACTAAATAATAAATAAGGCTTATGCTCTCCTCAATTTGATGACAACATCTAAGGTTGCTTGGGTGTAGAATTACATTGGTAAAAATATGGATAGTATATTACAATGGAATCAAGAGATGTAGGCATTGGTACAATAATTTATCAACTAGGAGAGGGAATTTATTTCTATCCTAATATAAGTAAGAATCCTACAAGTATGGTTATCATAGGGGAAAATGGTGCCCAAGCCCATTTTTGAGAACCTGCTTCAAGCATAATTGATAAATTTAGGGTAGAGATTGAAGGTACTAGGTATAGAACCAATGATGAATTAATGTAACTAGTCAATTTTTTAATAGATAATATTATTGGGATTGAGTCACTGCATGTTGGGGTTATAATTGCATTATATATACATAGAAAATTGATGGATACTATTCTTTAGTTATTTAAAGGAGATGCACTCAATTTTGAAACAAAAGATATTCATTTATAGGAAATTCATGCATTTTATCTTCAGTTGGAGGTATATAAACAAGTAACTATGGTATCAAAGGTCATGCCAACCCCACCTTAGATTACTCAACTTACCAAATATACAATGGTACCCACTCATACTAGGCTAGCTTATGTCCCACTGCCAACATCTACTTTGGGCTCATCATTAGTTTTAGTACCTATTTCAGTTGTATCCCTAGTCACAACTTCCTCTCTCTCTTTCTCTCTCTCTCTCTCTCTCTCTCTCTCTCTATATATATATATATATATATATATATATATATATATATATATATATATATAGAGAGAGAGAGAGAGAGAGAGAGAGAGAGAGTTCTATTTTTAATTGGCAATGTTATGCATGCATGTATTTCATGAAATTAACATTAAATGTATTTTTGTAATTAGATTATTAGACTTTACTTGAGAGTTGAGGCCTTCCCCATCCAAATCCTATTTATACTTGTATCCTCATATTTCACCCAGAGGAAAATTTTGGATGTTGAAATTAATAAGATATTCTAAATAAGTTCTTGAATCTTAGTCTCGATGTGTAAATCTTGATTCTTCTCCAACTTATGGATTTTGTAAAAAGTGTTATCATTCTACTTTCTCAATATTTATTTGTGTATGAGTTATCTTCTATTTACAGTCATTCATATTAAGTTATAGTTGATTTGAATACCTTTAGCATATAAATCATAATCCCACCTAGTAGATGTGTTATTGTAGTCTAAAAAATGTTGAAACCTTTGTGTTTCATGTGTTTAAGTATGTTATATTTTGGTTTCCATTGACTCGAAACCATGTTTTATTGTTGGTGTGTTATAATAGAATATATTAAATACCGGTATGTGATTTCTTATCCTACCTAAATTTTAAGTACTATTATTGAAAGGTTTCATCTAGTGTGGTCCATAAGTCTCCTTTCTTGTCCTACCTTTCCCTCCCTTTTGAGTTTTTTTTAAGGTCCTTCCCACCTTGGTTAGAACCATCATCATTATACCCATCTAAATTAGATATAAATTCACCCATCTACAATTCAATTATTATGCATCAAAATTTCACCCTTTGAAAGGTAGTTGAAGCCTTCCAAATCTAATGTAACATGGAGACACCTCAAGGTTGTGGCTACCATATTGGAGAGGTGAATTTATAGGTTAAATGGATAGATCCCCTTAAAGAATCACTTAGGGTCAAACACTACTCTACCACTTTCTAGAAAAAGGGAGATACACCTAATCTAATGGAGGTGATGCACCAAATATGAAATGATTTATACCGACCAATTACAATTTCACTTCAAACAAGAGACTAATTGACACATGATACTAATCCAAATCTACCTTTCTACATCAATGTTTCTCATGAAGATTTGTGAAGCAAGCTTGAAATAGGAATACTAGTTAAGAGGTCATGACATGACACTAATGAAAAGACAACTACTAAACCCATACACACTTAATTTGAACACTTCAAGAAACCTACAAAAAGGATTCCAAATTGAACATGAATTCTAAATAAGGACAAGCATGCCAAGGAAGTAAGCCTATCACTTATCAAGATCAATTAATTAAGCATGAATATTGAAACCATTTCATGGAGAAGGTAAAACTATTTTATTCTTCATTTATCAAAGGTTGTAAATGGGCAGGGATTCACCATACCCAGGTGGAAGATACAAACTTATCCAATTTAGGCTCAATATATGGAGAAAGTGAGAGAAGAAGGAGAGAAGGGTGTAGGGGAGAGAGATATGACAAGTGTCTAAAGGAGTTAAAACAAGAAAATGATATTTAAACTTCACCATTAGGTCCTTAAATAAAAGTGTTAGTCTTTTGAAGATGCTCTTCTTCTCCAAGTGGCATGAAAGTTACAAACTTTGCTTGAAATCTTGACTAAATCTCAAAAACTACCCTTTACCTTGGCTTTTGGAATGAAAAGTGGCCTTATTAATGATCATATCATGTTAAGTTAAATATTTTATCTAATATTGACACCTTTCACCTGATCTCTTTAAGTTCTTTTTGACACATCACTTCATTCTCTTGCTAGGTGTCTAGAAGTATTTTCACCTCACTAGTCTAATCTTGCATACAAGTGTCAAAACATATAATAATATTATCCAACTCATTATCTCTCCATTTATTGGTCTATTAAAATAATATTAGACCTAAAATAATCAATTTATAAATTTGAAACCAAACCCAAGAACTTGTTTTGCACCAAAAGCTCCATTTTAGCCTCATTCCTTATATCCCTAAAATCATGAAAACCTCATTATGTAGAGATTTTTATAGATTTTAATGAGAATATGAATGCATATTTTATGATACAATATGGTCTTATAGCTTCATGTCAAATTTTAGATCATGAGAGTGAGTGGAAGTGTCCTTTTCATCTATTTCTCTCTCCTAACTAGGTCTCATTTAGGCCTCCCTACCTAGAGACTAAAAATTGACTCCATAGTATACCCACACATGTGTAAACTCAAATAACTATTTTATTAAATTATATTACCTCTTTAATATCATTCCTATCAAATTTTAGATCCTCACACCTTTTGTGGGCCTCTCAAGTAGCTTGAATAGTCCTTTTTGGCCTATTTTGTACAATGATATACCTACAAGTACAAACCAAAATCATGGGGTGTTTCTCAAGAGAGTTTTTAACATTATTCAGGTCATTTGGAATTTAATACAATCCATTTTGAGGTACTAAACCATCTTCTCTCTCATTAGGTTTGAACTGGTCTCTTTGGTAACTTGTGAGTGCCTTGCACTCTTAAGGATTATTCATAAATCTTAAGCCATAAATCAACCAACAAATTCCACAAATTTAAATAAAACTAGGTTATATAAATATACATATGATACCAATATCCCATGCAACATATCTGTAATACTAATTAAGGAAATATAGTTTCTCAGCCTGTCAGACTATACTTTATGATGTCTAGGAAGAAAACAAGTTTGAGAGAGCTTTCCTGAGTTTATATTGAGTTGAAAATGGCTTGTTAAGGTCTATTAAATTATTCATTACATTTAAAAAATACTCTTTCACTCTATTTCTTCATCATACATCTTTCACACACCTTTAGTTGATGCCTAGGTTTCTCAAGCCAACTAGCTAAAATTACCCTAGCTGACTGTGTTTTCTCCATTTCATCCACTATCAAGGATATAAGACTTAATGGTATGCTTATAAATAATTATCATGATCTCCTTAGGGTATTAAAACCTCTCAATTAAGCTCTAACTTAACAGTTTTCTTATGGATTCCCCTATAAGTCCATGCATTCAGTTATAGGCTTGTTAGGCCTAGATAAGACTTGACATCATCAGGTTCACTTTTTGATTGACTATGAAAGATATTATGGAATTATATTATCACCATATAATCATATTAAAAAATATTACTTTATATCATTACTCAAACATACCTTTATATTTCTTCAAATGAGCAAATACTTCTTAAGAGTAAGCAAGCCTATGTGTGACTAGCTGACCATACAAGGTTTCTAAGTTTGTTTCATTTATTTTCACCATGGGAATGATGGAATAAATGAGATCCTATAACCATGAAACCATCCATAATTTCTTTAACTTTCCTCAGACCTCTTTCCTTCACTATAGGTAAGCAACTCTTTCCTAATAAATCAGACATGCCTATAGCTATATGACTGGCTGAGTACAAAAGGTTTTAGTGTGGATTATAGATAATAAATTATTATTTAAAACTTCCTTCCCTTAATTAAATCTTAGAATTGTTTTATAATCCAAAATAGGCTCTAATACACCTTTCATACATGATCTACCTTCCTCTTTTAGGCTTGAAACTTACCTGCTCACCTTAACAAACCTATAGGTCTTTATTAGAGAGGTCTAAGTGCATTTTTGGGTTTTGAAATCCATTGCCACTTACTGAACATCTACATATCTATGTCATATTATTGTGATTATTTACTTTTATCTAATCCTTATACTTCACCACCATCACTGTTCAATGCAACCTTCTCAATAGATGATTATAGGTGGTCATTGGAGGGGCCTATTTATGTGGTCTTAATCTTGGATTATTTCAACTACACTATGACATATTAACAATATATAGACCTAATTGAGACTTATTTATCACTTATTTCAAGGTTAAAATTCCAAATTCATAAAATTTTCAAACTTTTGCTCCTTGTTTTAAACTTAAGCCTCTTTGTGAGCATTAGGGCTATGAACCTAGACATCTAACTCTCCTTGGCTCTCCAACCTTAGATGTTTTCATGAGTTTGTATCATGATTTATAACTTATCATCCTAAATGGAATAGTGTATTAACCCCATCCTTATTTTTGTGATAATTATCTTTATTTCAAAAGAGGACCTACATGTCTATCACCTGTGGGTCTCGTTAACTTATGTAGGCTACTAAGAGAGCTTGTTGAATATTAGATACCTTCAACACTATGATACTAACAATATTTGTACTATTATTTAAACCTCTAAATAGGATTATAAACTTATTTTACAAACACCATGACACTTTAACTTATCTCTTTTGTCCATACAGACCTGTACATGCAGTCATCTCAAGACTTTGAAAGTTGTCACCTAGAGATTAGGTCTCTTCAACATGTTTTTTGTCTTTAAATGGTGGTAGTGAGGAGTTATTCAATGCACAATGATTGTATTTAAGTATTTAACACACTCTCCATTAAAAAAATAATTTAAACATGAACTTAGATTCATCGATGCTCACTCATGGGTTTGTATACTTGTGAGTGACTAATTTAAACATTAAAAATTATTACAGGTAAGTTGCACACATAGTCATCAAAATGAAATTGTTGTGATTTGTTTGGAGAGAATGGTGTTAGGATTAACATGGAGAGTGGTGGTATTATAGAGAATGAGAAGGACAAAAACATTATAAGAAACCTTATTCATCACTTAGACCTTGAAAACCCTAGAATAAATAGAAACTATGATAGTCACTCTATCAATTATGTAAGATAGTAGCTTTCTTTGATAAATAACTTCCCACACATTCCAACCTGGTGAAAAACATTTGAAATACATGTATATACCTATGATTACTAATTTAAATTTTTTTCATGTAGCCAATGAGTTCACACTTGCATTAGAGTTACACAAAACTTGGGTTATAGGGATTTAGGCCTAAAAAACACCTTAGCTCTTTAGTGATTGTTCATATAGATATGGAGATTAATCTAATGACAAATGAAAAAAATTGGAATCTAATAGGATTCCTCTACTCTGGCCAAAATCTTAGTCCCCAACTCCTCTAGTACAACTTGTACCATTCATCTAAATTTGGCCTTCGTCAGCTTGTGAAGGGAGCAATGGAGGAGATAGATAGTTTTATATAATTCTAAGACCTAAAACTTCTTTCCAATCTTGAAAAATACATTTTTAAGATGAATGGATATTCTAAAACTAATTTTACTTGTAGGTGATATCAACAAGTCCATACAATTACCTTAATTTCTTTCTAAAGCTTTGAAAACCAAGATTCTAACTTTCATCTAACTTGATGATAGGTTTGACAGTTATGTAACTACTCTAAGGTCCTTGGAAAGTATTTTATATGGATTTATCACTTGGGGAACTTTAGTGTACATTGGAATTTTTCAAAAACCTCTTTTTGCCTCACTAAACAATACCTTAAAGTTCACAAATGAACCTTAAACACTCTAAAACATCATGGAATGATTATATAAGATGATTAAGGCTTGAAATGACTTTGATAAACTCATAAAAACTTATGGAACCCCTTGACCATGTTTCAATGCACCATGACAAGACTACACCACTATAGGACTTTGCCTTAATCTTTCCAAATAAACCTTAAACAATGCTAATAAGGTTTTATGAAGACTTTTTGAAAGCTATATAGGGCATGACAAGACCTTGAACTAGGTTAGTAATACATGACCAAAGTTTTCACCTATAGTGATTGATATTTTGACCTAGGGGGTCAAAATTGGTCAACAAATTGGTGATTCATGGGGGGTGGCATGATTGCTATGCTAAATGGACTAATAACATTGTCCTTCCATTGGGAAATGGAGTCATTTGCACCCAACTAAGCCTTGACCATGACAAGACAATAAGATTTAAATTTAAAAAAACACAAAATAAAGACAACACACATTAATTAAAGCAAAATACTCACACATATGCTAGCTAATAACTTAAGGAACACAACAAATAAGAAAACAAACTAATATATATATATATATATATATATATATATATATATATATATATATATATATATATATATATATATATATATATAATTAACCTAAAGTTCTCTTCTTCCTTATGGGTCATAGGGGAAGATTATGACATTTCTTACTCTATGAGATGAATAATAGAATGAAGTAGTTTCCCTCTTAAACCTTGCTCTTGTTGAATTCATCTTCTCCTTACTTTCTAGTCATCTTGGCATGTTATCAAGTGAAGACATGGTAGTAAACCAATCACCTATGAATATGAACTCCTCTTATACTTCAAGATCTTTCTCATGATGATACTTAGATGTAACTTCATCTAATGATGATTCATCTAAGCATGCTTCTTTTATCTTCATGGTAATTTGAATGACATGATACTTCTTACCAACTATTGAAATCTCATCAAGCTCTTAAAAGAGCTTCGTATACTCACCCCAATCTACATTATTATCTTAAATGGGCATATCTTGTTTAGTTTTATTATGAACATGATCTTAAATAATCAACATACCTTTGTAAATAATTTCAATCTCTTGAAGATACTAAAGGTACTACTAGCAAACATCGTTTTACTCTTCTTTTTGATCAATATAGGAATACCAACTAGAAGAGTGTCTTCCTCTTTCTCCTCAAGAATCATAGGGTTGTCAAGAGTTTCAACTATTTCTATGTAGTCATGAGATGATTTGAAGGCATATTATTCAAGTTTAACCTTTTTCCCATTTGGAACCATGTCAAGATCATTCAAGACCTTAATTTTCTTTCTTAGAGTGATTTCAACCTAATACCAACTATAACCTCAACAAAGTTATATGGAATTGGATCTTATTTTTTAAATGCACTATCAAGACTATCTCTATGAACATCATCCTTGAAAACTTATACACCTTTTTATTCTCCAAATGGGGTACCAATGAGGATATCCTCATCAAACTCATTTAAATCTTTATTACACTTCCTTTGATATTTAATTGCATCACAACTTCCTCTTCATTTTCTTCCCATAGTATAGATTCCTCTTCAAGAAGGGATATGGTGGGAGGCTGATGAATAGATTCATGGGTTGGAAAGGGAGTATAAGGTATTGTGTATGGCTCATGAAAGGGCTTGGGGATGGAGGGAGAAATATTGAAATTTGTGGTCTTGAAAATGGGATATTATTGAATGAAACACTTAAGGGAAATCATGTTGAATTGGTTTATAGACATATCATTTTCTTGAACAAGAAACACACCTTTCTCATAACCTTATTGAGGCTATTTAACATCTATAAGTTTGTCTCCAACCTTCTCAACTAAGGCCTTTTTTTTACATTGAAAATATTCTTAGATAGACCTCTAAGATGGAGTATCTTGAGGCTCTTAAGGGAAATAGGTCCGGAATAGGCACAATGTTTTATTCCTTGAAATCAATTTCTTGGTCTTGGTTCTATTCCTCTTGCTTTTCCCAAGACATCACTACTTGGTTCCAAGTTGGAACTTTGGAGCTAGTAGACTCTTTTGAGGACTAGATTGGCTCTCTTGAAGGATCCTCTTGATTATTTTGAATGGTTTCATGAGGATAAGGAGTATAATAAAACTCATATGGAATATAAGAGGACTCTTGAGAAGAGAGGAATATATTTGCATAGGTCCATATTATTTCATGAGAGTTGACATGGAACCAGGAATTATAGTCCAAGAAGGCCTCCAAGATGAAGAGACCTTGATTTTTTGAGGAAGTATAGGTGTAGCTTGAGGAATACTTGGAATCAAAGGAAGTAGACTAGGGATAGGAGATGATGGTTGAGGTTGCTTGGATTAGGTCTCTTGATTCTCCCACCTCTCTAATCTATCTATCCACCATTGGACAAAAGTTCTCATTTCATACAACTCAATATTGATAAAATATTGGGTTTCATCTCTAACTAACATCCTATTATCCATCAACATTTGAATTGATTTCCTCATCTTCTCTATGAGACAAAAAGGAATCACATCAAGTTATCTATCCCATTTTCTCATCACCTTTTCCAATTTTTAGAAGATTTGGATTGATTGCCAATAAGGATATGTTAGGAGAAACATAAATTTGAGATGGAATTAAATTAGGAAGAGAGGAATATGATTGCTAAAATTCTTGATAAGGATGATGGGAGTATGTGGTTGGAATCATATGAGGATAATATAGGATAACTATATGATTGATATGACACATGACAAGGATGATAGGAATCAAAGTGAGGTTGATATGGATCATGGGTCTAGTAGGAGTTATGTTGAGGTTGATAGGAAGGTATAAAAAATAATTTCTCTTTATACCCAACCATCATAACTTAATGAGTCAAAGGAAAACATGAGATATTATCAATTACTTTTAAAAATAATTACTTGGGTTGCTAAAACTAGATGATCATGCATGGAGTCACCATTGATGTTTTTTGAATGCCTCCAAAGGATGATAGATAGAATAAAAACACCAAGAATTATTATACAAGTTTAGACCTTAAGTCCCATTGGGTGTGCCAAACCTATTATGCATCAAATTTTCACCCTTTTTAAGGTAGTTTAGGCCTTTAAAATTTGATGTAACATGGAGACACCTCTAGGTTGTGGGTACCCTATTAGAGATGTGAATCTCTAGGTTAAAGGGATAGTTCCCCTTGATGAATCACTTAGGCTTAAACACTACTCTAACACTTGCTAGGAAAATGGATAGAAACGTAATCTAATGGAGGTGATACACCAAATATGAATTGATCACTACCAACTAATTAAAATTTCACTTCAAACAAGAGACTAACCTACACATGAAATTAATCCAAATATACCTCTCTACATCAATGTTTCTCATGAAGGTTTTTGTAGTAAGAATGAGGTAAGAGGACTAGTCAAGAGGTCATGACATGACACTAATGAAAAGATAACTCAGTAAACCCATACACACTTAATTTTAACACTTCAAGAAACCTACAAAAAGGATTCCAAATTGAACATGAATGCTAAATAAGGACAAACATGCCAAGGAAGTAAGCCTATCACTTATCAAGATCAATTAATTAAGCATGTATATTTAAACCATTTCATGGAGAAGGTAAAACTATTTTATTCTTCATTTATCAAATGTTGAAAATGGGTAGGGATTCACCATACCTAGGTGGAGGATACAAACTTATCTAATTTAGGCTCAATATATAGAGAAAGTGAGAGAAGAAGGAGATAAGGGCATATGAGAGAGAGATGACAAGTGTCTAAAGGAGTCATAAAAATAAAAGGAGATTGAAACTATACCATAAGGTCATTAAAAATAAGTTTTAGTTTTTTGAAGATGCTCTTCTTCTCCAAGTGGTGTGGAAGTTTTAAACTTTGCTTGACACCTTGACTAACTCTCGAAAACTTCCCTTTACCTTGGCTTGTGGAATGACAAGTGGAATTATTGATGATTAGATCATGTTAATTTATATATTTACTCTGATCTTGACACCTATCAACTGATCTCTTTAGGTTCTCTTTGACACATCACTTCATTCTCTTGCTAGGTGTTTATAAGTCTCTTCACCTCAATAGGCCAATCTTACATACAAGTTTCAAAACCTAAATTAATCTTATAAAACTAATTATATATTCATGGATGTTCTATTCACATCATATTATACCTAAAAAAATTCATTTATAAGTCTTAAGCCCACTCCAAGAACTCATTTTGTACCAAATGATCCATTTTAGACTCATTCATTGTAACTCTAAAATCATGCAAACCTCCTTGTGTCGAGATTTTTTCAAATGGTAATAAAAATATGAAGGCATATTTTGGGACTAGTATGGCCTTATAACTTTATGTTAAATTTTAGGCCCTGAGAGTGAGTGGAAGTGTCATTTTCATCTATTTCTCTCTCCTAACTAAGTCTTAATTAGGCCTCCATACGTAGAGATTGAAATTGGAATCCACATGATACCCACACATGTGTAACCTAAAATAAATGTGTTATTCAGTTATATAACCTCTTGAAGATCATTTTTATCAAATTTGGGCTCCTGACACCTTGTACAAACCTATTAAGTAGCTTAAAATAGTCATTTTTTGCTTATTTATATAGTTTTATACCTACAAGTACAAACCAAAATCATAGGTTGTTGATCAGGAGAGTTTTTAACATGAACCAAGTCATTTGGAAGATCATCCAATCCATATGGAGGTACTAAAACCATCTTCTCTCTCATCATGTTAGAATTGGTCTCTTTAACAACTTGTGAGTACCTTGCACTCTTAGGGATGATCCATAAAGCCTGAGGCATCAATAAACAAACCAATTACAAAAAATGAAAGTAAAATTTGGTATATAACTCTCTCTAAGACCCCAAGATCCCATGAAAAATATTTATACTATACTAAGCAAGGAAAAATAGCTTCTCAAGTTGACAGACTATATTTCATGAGGTCTAGGAAGAAAAAAAGTCTAAGAGAGCTTTCCGGAGTTTGTCTTGAGTTTAAAATGTATTTTTGATTTCTATGAAATTATTCATTCCATGTAAAAAATACTCTTTCACTCTCTTTATTCATTAGACCTCTTACACACACCTTTAGTTGATGCCTAGGGTTCTCAAGCCAATAAGCTCAAATTACCTTAGTTGATTATGTTTTGTCCATTTCCTCCACTATCAAGGATATAAGACTTCATGGGATGTTTTATCATACTTATCATCATATTATACGAGTCTTAGAACCTCTCAATTCAACTTCAACTTACCACTTTTCTTATGGCTGCCCCTATAGGTTTTTGCATTCAATTATAGGCTTGTTAGGCCTAGATAGGACTTGACATCATTAGGTTCACTTATTGCCAAAGTCTGAAGGATATAATGTAATTATGTTATCACAATACAATAATATTCAAATAGATTACTTTTTATTAGTCCCCTTATAGACATTTAGACCTCTTCATACAAGTAAATACTTCTTAAGAGTAAGCAAGCATGTGTGTGATTAGCTAAGTAGGCAGGGTTTCTAAGTTTGTTTAATTTCTTATCACCATGGGACCAAGGGAATAAATGAGATCCTATCACCATGAAACCATCCATAAGTTCTTTACCTTTCTTCATACCTCTCTCATTCACTATAAACAAGCAACTCTTTCTTAACAAAGAAACCATGATTGTAGCTATATGTTTGGCTAAGTAGGCAAGGTTTTAGGATGGATTATAGACAATAAATTCTTCTCTAAACCTTCCTTACCTCAATGAAATATTAAAATTGTTTTATAATCCACAATAGGCTCTAATACTCCTTTCATACATGCTCAAATTTCCTCTTTTAGGCTTGAAACTAGCTTGCTCACTTTAGCAGACTTGTAGGTCTCTATTAGAGAGGTCTGAGTGCATTTTTGGGGTTTGAACTCCATTTCCACTCACTAAAAATCTCTACATCTCTTTCATATGATTGGGATCTTTAGACATTTTACTTTTATCTAAGACTTATACTTCACCACCATCGCTATTCAATATAACCTCTAAATAGATGGATGTTGGTGGTCATTGGAGGGGTATGCTCATGTGGTATTAAGCTTGGATTTTTTAAATACACTATGTCAGCTTAATAATATCCAAACCTCATTGAGACTTCTTTCTCACTTCTTGTAAGGTTCAAATTCCCAATTCATAAAATTTTCAAACTTTTGCTCCTTGTCTTGAACTTAGGCATATTTGTGAGTATTGAGGATGTGAACTCAATCATATAACTCTCCTTAGCTCTCCAAACCTTAGACATTTTCATGAGTTTGTATATTTATTTACAAGTTATCCTTATACATGTAATAATGTATTAACCTAGTCCTTATTTTTGTGACAATTATCTTTAGTTCAAAAGAGGACCTATAGGTTTATCACCTATAGGCTTCTTTTACTTTCATAGGATATTAAGAGAGCTTGTTGAATCTTAAACACCTTCAAAATTATGACACTACTAATATTTTTACCATTTTTTACACCTCTCAATAGGCTTATAGACTTCTTTTCCAAAAACTATGCCACTTTAACTTGTCTCTCTAGTCTGTACAAACCTATACATGCAGTCAACTCAAGGCTTTGAAAGTTTCCACCTAGAGATTAGGTCTCTTCATCATGTTTTTTGTATTTCAATGGTGGCATTGAGGATTTAGTCAGTGTACAATGAGTGTCTCTAATTCTATATCACACTCTCCATTACTAGAATACTTTAAACATGAACTTAGATTCATCGATGCTCTCTCACAAGTTTGTAGTCATGTCAGTGACTGAAACACCCTTATAACCTTTATTGGAGAGCATGTGATTAGGATACCACTTATTTAATTTCATTTCCTTCCTCACAAGATAAAAAATCTTATATAACCTTAGACAATGCAAAACTAAACCTTGTCACTCTATTATTTCTACACACATGGTCATCAAATTAAAAGAGTGTTGTGAATTGCTTAGAGAGAATGGTGTTAGGGTTAGCATGGAGAGTGGTGGTATTATAAATAATGTGAAAAATTAAAACATTATAGGATACCTTATTCATTACCTCAAACCTTGAAAACCCTAGAACAAATAAAAATTATGATAGTCACTCTACAAATTATGCAAAATAGTATATTTATTTGCTAAATGACTTCTCACGCGTGCCAACCTGGTGATTAAAAGTGTGAAATATATGTATATACCTATGAGTACCCATTCCAATTTATTTCATGCATCCAATGAGTTCACACTTGCATTGTAATTGTACAAAACTTAGTCTATGGGAATTTAGGCCTAAAAAAAGCACCTTATCTCCTTGTCAATTGTTCATAAATCTAAGAAGATCAATCTAATTACCAATGCCACAAAGTGGAAGTCCATAGGGAGTCACCTATTCTATCCAAAATATTATCCTACAACTCCACCTGTATGACTTGTACCATTTATCTTAATTTATCCTTCATGAGCTTATGAAGGTTGCGATGGAGGAGATAGATAGTTTTCTACAATTTTAAGACCTAAAACTTATTTCCAAGATTTAAAAATACCTATAGAAGGTGAAGGGACATTATTAAACTATTTTTACCTATAGTTGATCTCAAAAGTTCTATACAAGTACCTTAACCTCTCTAAAGGATTGAAAACCAAGATTCTAACTTTTATCTCACTTAATGATAGGTGTGGTAGTTATATAATTACTCCAAGGTCCTTGTAAAGTGTCTTTTATAGATTTCTCACTTGGATAATTTTAGTATACATTGGAGTTAGTCAAAAGCCTCCTTTTCCCTCACTAAATACTACCTCAAAGTTCACAAATGAACCTTAAACACTCCAAAACATCATGAAATGACTGTATAAGATGATTAAGGCTTGAAATGACTTTGAGAAAGTCCTATAAAGTTATGACACCCATTGATCAAGTTTTAATGCACCATGACAAGACTAGACCACTACAAGACCACTATAGGACTTTACCTTAATCTCTCCAAATAAACACTAAACAATGTTAATAAGGTTTTATGAAGGATTTTAAAAATATATATAAGGCATGAAAATACTTTGAACTATGTTAGTAAGACATGACCTAAAGGGGTTGAGATTTTGAACCTAGGGATCAAAATTGGTCAACATCAACCATGGTAAACAATCTACCTCACTCACCACTACTCCTCCAATATGTGTTTATAAAACCCAATACCTCACAACTCATTTTGGGTGTTGTCAATCCCTTCAATTAATAAACTAAGTTTAATTGATGCCATATCAAACCAGGACTGGTCTTCAATGGCAATATGGAATAAGGTATAAAAGATAAGGAATAAACTAATTGTGGTTGGGTTCAGATCAATTAATCTTAAATATCTAATATACTTGAATGAATAGAAGTCAAATTTAATTCTTGTGAAATAAACATTCTTTATATAATTGAAAAAGATTTAAAATTAAATGCACTTTTTGATGAAGGGAAACACACACTAATCTATTTGCATAAATGTATATTATAGAAAATATAATTTATTTTGAAAGGAAAATACTGAAATTCAAATGGTTGAAACACACATGAAGAATAAAGACCTATAGATTAAACATATAACATAATATGTTATATAAAATAATAAATAAAAAACTTTAAAATAAAAAACAATAAGAAATAAACATAAATACCACAAAAGCAAACTTGATTCCTTGATTGAGTGGGCCTTTGCTCTCCCTTGGAATAGGTGGTAGAACAACATTTAAATATTAAAAAACATAAAATCTTCATTAACTTTTAAAAATGATTACAATATGTTGTTACTTACAATATTTCACTAATGTATCTCTAACTTACTAAATCATGCTCTACTAACTTTTTTAACTCTCACAATGAATAAGAAGGTTTTATTTATAATACAACTTCTTTAACAAATTATTGTCAGATAGTAAAAAATTTATTTTCTAATCTTGAAAACTAAAAACTAAGAAGGTTTTAATATAAAAAATTAATTTTTTTTTGGAATTGATTTACTAAGCTCAAAAAACTAATAAATCATTTTTAGAAACTGATTCTTATTCTAGGATAACAAATAACAAATTTAGTTTCCTCCAACAATTTTGATGTGTGAGATATTCATAGTAGTTGAAGTAATATAAATATCTTGTCTTATTATAAATGACTATTTTTATAAAAACTATAAATATATGTATAAAAATAGGTATCAATCATATTTTACTTGCATTCTTCCATAGTTTTAGACCTTTGTAGTGTTGATGTCTATTTTTGGAAGTTCTATTTCTGACATTATATAAATACATACTCTATAAAATAAGTTCCAAGACATGACTTCATGCCTAATTTAACCTCCCAAACCTAAAAATTCATTATTTTCATCTTCAAACTTAAATTTGGACAAATTTGGAGCTCATCTGATGTAATTTAGATCTTGATTGTTGAACTCCGAAGCTAGACTGATGAGCTCTAAAGCTTCATTGTTATGCTTATAACTTTTGCATACTAGCTCGGATCTAGATGATTGTTTTTTTGAACTTGAATATTTTTTCAAGATAAATATGAATATAAAATTATGTTCATGATAAAATATGATCTTGATGACTATTATTACTATTTTATAGAGCTTTTTCATTGTGTCCTTACACCGTCATAGCCAAAACATCAATAAAACCAACACAAAAAAACACAACTCATGCTTTTTGGTTTATAAAAAGGTGTTTGTATGCCTTGTATGATATTAAATAAATAGTACACCCATTTAAATAACAAATTAATAACCTTTAATATTATTTACATTGGACTCCAAAGCTAGTGAGGATCTCTAGAGCTACATGAAGAGTGTTTTTGATTTTGTATTTGAGAAGTTCAAACTTTTCTATCTTCTGTGATGACTCATTTTATCCTGATTATACAATAGTTCACATACTTTCTCCAAAAAATTATTATAAAATAATAATAATGTAGATTTCAATGACTTATAAATAATATACTAGATACATATCCTATATTTTATTGTAAAATAAGCACAAGTTCTTAAACTACATCTAAGTCCACTTTTAGAACATGGTTTATGCAATATAAAATGTTGTCATTTAATAATATAATGAGGCACTTTATGGAATCATAAACTTATGCCTTATAGTGAATAATTTTTCACTGATATGAAAACATTAGAGTGTACCTTGTAAAAAACATTCTTGTGGTGTGCATAAAAGCCATATCAATAATAGGCAATGTTTAATTTTTTGTTTTGTATACACCATGGTCAATGGATTTTTTGAGAGGTATTATAGTGAAATATTCACTTGATTAGAATTTGAGAATCTATTGTAAAGGAGTATAGTTATCTACCCTCCATATTTTCCAAAATTTCTTTGGTAAAAGGCATTAAGAATAGATTGTGTACACATGCATTATTTAGATATCTATAGTCAATAAATTTTTTAATTTACCCTCTTATGTTATTAAGGATAACAATATGGATTATCCATTCTAAATATTCCACTAGTGTGATGATACCATTGGCTAACATCTGATCTAACTCAAATTTCATTATTTCCTTTACATTCAGATTAAGGTGGTAATGTCACTTCCTCAAAGGTTTGACATATTCATTGAAATGTATAATCATCATTATTCATTCTTGTTTAATAACTTTAAGTTATATGAAATTTATAGGGAATAAGTCTTCAAATCATTAATAGTTTGATAATTTTTTCTACCTCTACTATGGTCTAATAATTCCCTATATTAGCAACATTAGGGATTCCTTCCTTGGCTATGTTTTATTCTCTATTTTAAGGGGTTGATATAAGTATTAAGTTATATATTATAAGATTTAAATTAATTATATTTAGACTTATTTAATTTTTTTGTCCTATCCTCTTCATCTTTGTTTTATAAAATTTAGGATTTATAGAAAATTTTAAATGACAACACTACTATGTAAAATCAAGATAATCATATAAAAATAATATCATTCAATGATTTGGAACTATTTTATTATATAAAATTAATAAAAATAGTAAAATCTAATGAGAAATAAATACTTAGATAGAAACTATATCAGTGGGAGGAATCATAGGCCGAAACTCTTCGTACAAGGAGATTTGATGACTGGAATAAAAAATATGGAACTAGATCTAGGCCTAGAAAATAATGGTGGTAAGAGGACACTATAGGGGTGGAATTAATTTATAAACTATGGCATTCAAATACACTTGTAGTGATGTAATTTAGGTCTCTAATTTATTTATGCCTTTGTGTTTACAGATCATATGTCTAGTGTGGGAGCTTGTGATCACTATATAAAATTTTCTTCCAAAACCCTAGATTCTTAACATGTGAATAAAAATTAAAATAAACGGGGAAAAATGGTTCAGTGGTTAAATTTGTGAAATAACTCAACATCCCAAGTGTTAAAAATTACTTACATACTAATACTTTGAAGAGGGATCCAAATTCATGTAGTTACTCCATGCTATGGTGGTGTGAGTAACTGGTGAAATATACTAGATGTCAATGTAATACTATTGTTATTAAATGAATTAATCATGAATTTATACCTATAAAATGTATCCAAACTTTAACTCTAGGCTACTAGGGTTATATGTAATTAAAATTAGGATAAATAGGTACTTTGCTGTTAATATGCAATTATGATTATAGTGCTTATAATGTGGAGGCCACATCCTTAAAAGATGGTTTAAAAAGTGTTTATATATTCATATATTTAAAATTCCTTGAAATGGGTCTCATTAGGGACATAATCCAACCTTCCTATAGCTTTTTATTTTAAAAATTAATTTTTATTTGGTAAGAGGATAGAAGAGGGGGCAAGGACATTAGAACGATGCATTATAGTCCCCTAGGGAACTCTTGTCCAATTGGTAATTTCATCATGCTTAGTGTTTATAAGTATCTAACATATTTACAAGGTTGATAATAATATGGATGAGTATATTTGGGGGTCGTTCATCAACTTAGAAGAGCGAAAAATATGGTTGAAAGTGATCAAAAGGGGCCCTAAGATAGGTCTAGATCTAAGTGTGTAAAATAATGGTAACAAGTGCATGATTTTAGCTTAAATGTTAATTTATGTGTCTACATTTCCCTCAATTTTATTATAATAATGAAAAAAATTGAAAGTATTAGAGTAAAAGGAAAAAGAGTGCATACTTGAAGTTACATGTGAAGAGGAGTCCTAGATGTAGGCCACAATCTTGTAAAACTAGTGCCATATGGCAGGTTGTACACTTGTAGTTTTATTAACATTGAATAAATTGGATTGAACTGTGCATACACCAATCCTCATTGATGTGTGAGTGTGCTTAATAAATCAAGGTGTGATTGAACCCATAATCACATACCCAAAGTTGTAAATCAAATTTTTAATCCTTCTATAAATCCCAATAGACATTTCTAGTGAAAAACTAGTGTAAATAGAAAAATAACCACTGCATATGGAATAAGGTTTAATTCTATTGTAAATCTAGCACAAAACTACTATTTTTTTGGTATAATCTAGGTCTAGTGTATAAAACATAGACAATTACATGAATTTTCCATTCCATCTACAAGATTAGTGTAAAAACTA
Organism: Torreya grandis; assembly: GCA_037957365.1. Taxonomy (NCBI): domain Eukaryota; kingdom Viridiplantae; phylum Streptophyta; class Pinopsida; order Cupressales; family Taxaceae; genus Torreya; species Torreya grandis. The sequence continues at coordinate 874,853 of JARHVA010000298.1, read as the reverse complement.
ATCAATGATGAAATAATGTGTCGCACACATGCCCCTAATTGATATCTGGTGCATATAGATTTTGAGAATAAGCAAAAATAATCATGATTCTGAGTAAACCTATGTGCTAACTTGGAAAAACATGCCTTGCATTATTTCCCTCAAATTGAGAAAATTTAAGATAAAATAGAGCAATTATAAAAACTGAGACTTTTAAACTATTACATACTATTCTAGGTAAACTAAAGTTTTGATAAATTATATAAATGCCTATTTTTTAGGCATTTGGATAGTAGCACTAGGAAGTCACTAGATTAGTGATCTCCTATCCAATGTGGTGCTCTTATCCAAGGTGATTTTCTATGTACTTTATGATCTTGAAATTATGAACTATACAATTATTGTTAAATATTATTTAAGTCTAGCCTTTAAGAAAAACCTCTATGAATGCCCCCTCTTTTGAGGTGAGATGTTGAGCCTACAAAATAATTTTACTCAAAATAAAAAATTATGCAGTAGGCTATTATGATGTTAAAAACATAAATTTGAGTAATGTTAAAAACATGGAAGGAGCAGAACATCATTATGTATGTAAATTGAGCATAGTAATAATGTAGGATGCCTGTGGAAACAAACATTCATAGTGTGTCTAGGTAGATTTGATAATGAAGCATGAAAATAATTGATCAAATAAGTATACAATGTTGATTATATCTACTTAGGGAGGAATGCATGATATTCATCATATAATTGGAAGGGCTAGGTGGATGCATGATATACATCATGGAATAAAAAGTTTGATCAAAGAAGTGAGCAAACTATAATGGCCATGACACACACATTTAAAGAGTACACATATAATATATAGAACACACAATAGAAGGCCAAGAGTACATATAATAGGGACATGTTCAAATATAACTCATTCAAATAGAAGTCACATACAAGGAAACATTCAAATGCCATCACTTGCATAGATGTAAACAATGGAGGTGTAGAGCCATATAGAAGGAAGTATGTGGTCAAAAGTCCACACACATGAATAAAAGACACACATAATAACATTTTAAAATGTCCTAAAATGCATACAATAAAAAACATGAAGGATTAGAGCCACTTGGTGATGACATATTAAAATATCCTCAAAGAAAATAGAGAATGCATACAATAGGTGAATCTAGAAAAAGTAGTATAAAAACATGCATGATTATGTAATTTGATCAATAAGAGTTAAGTTATAGCCTAGAAATATTCAATAATTGGGATAAACAATAATATATCACAATGTTCATGAGTGAGCAATATCAAAATATGTAATTCTATGCAAATATTTGAGATATGAGTAAGATAATATGGGTAAAGAAGGATAAAACCTATGTATACCATTCCCCTTATGAAATAATTGATGAATGTAATGATGTGGAAATACTGTGTGTAATATGGAATTGAATGGTGATAATATGATCTCATTGGGATAACATTAGGGTGAGGGAAACTAGAGCAGTTTACTCGTATCCCCACAACTCTCTTATCTAAATGTAATTTTTGAGTATGTAATAATGAAAGCACCTGTAACTAAATCTGTAAATGGTGTTTTGTGTAATCTACAATCACTCATGTACACTAGTAAAGCATATATGATATAAAACTAGATAAAAAAACATCTAATATTGTGAAAAACTAAATTGATATATGGAAAAGTACATATAATCATTCACAAATCCTAATTTTTGTATGTTTTAGAATATATATTTTTTTTGTATTTTGCATATATAAATTGAGAAAGAGAAATAAGGATACTAATTGATGAATCCCTTACAAGTCTTACTAATAATATATCTTGTATTAAAAAAAGGAATGGTGATCTCTTCCATGTGAAGAGTCATGAAACTATTTAGCTTATTTAGTATTACCATATTCGTATTCTGCATAATCAGTATCATTAGGATCATACCAATCTAGATTGTTATAATCATCATATAGATTTTGAGCTCTTGAGATGCCACTTTTTTATTATGTTGTATCTTGATATGAATAATAAAATACCCCATACTATGGTGTTGAACTTTATAATTTCTCTTTTTTAATGTGTAATGTGTCACATGCCCTTAATGACATGCCATTATTTGTATTTATTTATATGCTAGTTGAATGTATGCATTTTATTTGTCGATCTTACTTTGAAGAAACTCTATCTTTTCTTGAAACTGTGATCATTGAAATTTCATGTGAAAATGTGATATGGATAACATATTTAGCCATTGTTTCCCCCATTTCTAAAATCTATGATCTTCCTAATTTAGTGTTATATTATGTCAAACTAGGACATACATGAAATACCACTGAACACATTTTTAGCCTAATTGTGCAAGGTAACTCAATAAATACAATAAATGAATCAGATAAAATAACATTACCCAAATGTTATTTATCACTTTCAATAAATTATAAGAGTGTCATGCTAAAAACATTCATTTCAATAGTGTTATTTATCACCACAGTGGTACACTACTTTCCATCTATGAGGGGATTAAGAATCAAAGGCTCTAGAAAAAATGAATGTTTTTTAGTCAACTCATTTTGAACCAGACTTGAAACTATATCCTTTGTAAGTATTTCATGATTTGGAGACTCTTTTTATAGGAAATATCTTTTAATAATCATTTTTTACTTGGCTTGAATTTGATTTTTCAACTTCTCTTTTTTTAATGCCACTTTTTCTTGCTATAAACTTAGGTTTGCAAATTGTTTCCTTTGTAATTTTTCTTTTTTATCTTGTTCTTTTTATGCTCTTACTTAATCTAACTTAGCTTATTATAATTATGCCTTTTGAACCTTTTTTTGCTTTGAATTGTCCTATGGTATTCATTTTTGTACTAATTCTAATTTTGTCACTTGTGCTTTAGGAGACACATTGATAAGGTGAGTTAGTTGCTTAAGTGATGTATCAAGGATAGGATCACCACTATAAATTATATCTTTTATTTTATTTTTCAAAGCCAATATGTGTGTGTGTGTGTGTGTGTGTGTGTGTGTGTGTGTGTGTGTGTGATGTCCATGCATTCTATGATATACATAATAATATTGTAATCTCCTTAGAGGATGTAGAGGAGGTAGTCAGATTAAATTATTTTGAATCATTACCCTTATAATCTTACCTGAAATCTTATCATCCATTTACATACTTTTTGAATCAATTATTGTAGATGTATTATGTTGTAGTTTCTCATTTTGATATGAAATCTTATTAGGTAAGATTCACTAGTCGATGATTAGATCCATGGTAGATAGTCCTTGAAAGTTATAAGAAGTGGTAATTTAACTCATTTTCACACACCTAGTCAACAATGCTGTATAATTTGGTCTTTTAACCACACCCATATTCTCCTCTATCAAATTTATTCACATTCCATACATAGTCTCAACCAGATATTATGGGATCATAAACACATTTATAATTTTTAAAACTAAATAGTAAAGTGAAATAATAAACCAAATGGATAGAAAAGCTTGAATTGGTCTATAAAGGGCATTTTTAGCATTTTTTGGTTTTTTGTTGATAATTTTTTTGTAAAGTGTTAGTTTTTAAATCCATTTGTTTTTACAAAAATGTGATTCCATCATGGGCACATCGATGGCCTCAAATTTTCATAATTTTTCCTAGTTTAAAAATTATTTACATTTTAGTGACCAAGTTAATGTTTAAGCTAGTTAAATGTGTTTTTGAATTGATTTTGCTCTCTTTTTCTAGGTGAATAGTGAAAGTTATAGGATTTGGGAGATGGAGGAGGTACTTGAGAAATTGATGGTGGTTGGTGACTATTTTAGATAGAAAATCACCCCCCATGGGAGCCCTAATTTTTATAATGGATGCATATTTCTCCTACCAAGAGATTTTAGTCAATCAAATCTTTTATTTTCTACAATTTTTAATGATTTTTAGCTTAATATCTACCGCAACTCCTCTCCTACCATTATGCTAGAATTATTTTGGGAGATCGATTATAATGAACTCTAGTTGGTTATCAAAATGATGGATTTGTGATTAATACAAAGAATTGGATTTATTTGCTTCCATTTTTGCATGTATATGGTGGTGGTAGTTTTTATTTATTTTTATATTGTGCCTCAAAAAGCTTGCATTGGATTTGGATTCAATTGTGCACATGTTGGTTGGTTTATTGACTAATTTGTGGAGTTCATGTGATCAAGATATTAAATTTGTTTCCATTATTGCAGGATTTTATTTATTTTCCCTCTTCCATATCTTTTATCATTTTTTTAACCAGTTGATCAATCTAGTGTTTTAAATTAATGAATGATTGAATGAATAGCTTAATCTTTGATTTCTTTTTCTCCATTATATTACCACCTTATTGAATGTTAAGATGATGGAATGAACACAACCAAATCAATTGAAATACCAAATTACACAAAATTCTACACTTGATTATTAGTAACTAGGAAACACCCAAATAAATGCTTGTCTACCTATTTTCAACATTCACAATAAACTTAATTAAACAAAATAGCAAATCATCATTCATATTTTACATTGTTCAAGTACCCAAAAACTATTAAAATACATGTTTAAAGGATTCAAAATAAAAAATACCCCTTGAATGGAATGGCCATAAAGAGCCACTGAGTGAAGATTAATGTTTTTAAATTAGGTAGATATAAACCTTAGGGATATTCCCCTAAATTTCCTTTCAATATTAGCAAGTTATGAGGTGAGCCTAGAATGTTGGTGCGTGCTAAAACACACATTAACAAAACTAGAACTAAAAAGAGGGAAACAACTCTCCATAAAATTTAAAACTAAAATTTTAGTTAGAAATTTTAAACTTGAACACTTAGGAGCATTTCCCATGCTTGGGGTAGTCCAAAAGCTAAACTAAAAAGCAGATGGATACCCATGAGATCAAATTATGTAGGAAATATTTTGAGTTGTTTAAACTCATTGAACATAAGAAACTAAGGGTAAATAAAGGGAAATTAAAAATTGACAAATAAACTCAGCTAATAGCTTGTCTATAACTATAACCTCATTTATCAACCCATTTTCTTCCCTTTAAAACCCACCAATGGTGTCTAATACTACTTGTCTTGGTGGAGATGGATTCCTTGTGAATGTTTTAGGGCCTACCCATGATTTATCAAAGAAATAAAATAAATTATATCCAAAATATACATATAATGGGATTCAAATAGTGAGGAGAAAATTCAAACATTCAAGAATGCCTTTGTCTGAACATAAATTCAACACAAGGATGCAGTTTTCCACCTATTCAATTAGTCCTTAGGACAAGTTGCTTACACATGTTATATTAGGTTGTTGAATGCATATACAACTTCTTATAATGATTTATAAATCATGTTTATTAACCATTTGTGGATGCCCATTGATCCAGATATCCTATATCATCAAGTTTTTACTTCCCATAGGGAGCCAAAAGATCCTATGAGTGTCTTTAATGCATGCTTCCATAATCTTTACCAAAGGTTAAAATAAACATACATTCAAATAGAAGTGATTACCATACAAATGTACCTAATGGATTTAAATTTGATGACATCCATGTTCCTTAGAAGAACCATGATAAACCTATTGTCCTTGTCCTTGGCATCTAATGAGGTTGTAAACATTGAGTAGAAAATGGCTACACAAGGATATGAAATTGGTCCTTTTCCTTCACTAAGTCAACTAGGTGCTTACAATCATTTTATGATGATCAATCATGCCGTATAACATAATAATCCATTGATGAATTTGATTTCATGTAACTTATATGCAAGGGAAAATATGGTCTAAAATCCAACACCCATGAACTACATGCTTAGAAATCTATTTTATATGCCTCCTAATCATGTTTTGACTTAGTAAAATAATCAAAAAATTATCCTTATTTCATATATAAACATTTATTTCATGACTAACACTAGCGGCTATGTTTTTTACACTAGCAACCAATAGGATATCCCATCATTTATGAATAGCCAAACACCTATTAATAATTCTCATAATCAAGCACACCCTACTATCCCTATAGTTTTAAACACTAATGCACTTATGGATAACCCACAAATATAACCAAAAAATGCATAAAACATTGGTGTGAACCCTAAAGTAGCTAATTTGTAGTAGATGGTTCAGAGGTTAATAATTGATATGGTCAATTTATGTAGACAAGTACCATAGAACACTAATCAAAATGTAAACAACCCACCACCAACTAAAAATTTCAACTTATAAAGAACCAACAGATAGTGGAATATGAGGCCAAATAATGGAGGTGTACCTAGCCTACTAGATAACAATAATAATGCTTCGAATTTAGTGAACTTGGTTGATTTAACACTACCCACTTAGTGTAGGATATATAATATGGCTGACCATGGTAAGGTTGGTTGTGTAGAATTCATATGTGCACCAAACATCTTCTAGAAGGAGATGGACAATCTGGAACTAATTCTTGCCCTAATAATTACTCTAACCAATTCAGAGGAAATCCTAGTATATCTTTAGTATTAGATACTTACAAGTTTTTATTTAAAAGTGATAATGAGCTAGATGATAACCTAGATGAGGTTCACATGTTTAAACAATTTAAAAGTGGATATAACTATTTGTTGAGGAGAAAATTTCAAACTCCATTAACTATATCTACTCCTCTAAACAACACTCAAATTCCACCTAATGATAACTCGAGTAATAATCCATTTCCATCTACAAGACCTACCACATCTTACCAACCTAAGAAAAACTCCATACCTACATAAAATGAAAAACTATTAGAGATAAGAAAGCATGGATATAGTATCATAGATGACTTGAAGAAAACTAAGGCCAATATCATGATGTTTAACTTGATTTAAATGTCAAATCAAAAGAACATGTCCATAAAAATAATTATTTTCTCTTAAAGGGAAGGAAAATTGTAGGATAGATGGTACCCATGTTGTAATTTATAAATATAAAATATAGACCCCTCCATTTTTCCTAATAATATATATTATTGGTAAAAATATACATAATTATTTGGTGGATTTAGCTGATTTTGAAAATGTCATGCCTTATGCAATTTTTCATTAGTTGGGTTTGAGACCTGCAAAGTCTAATAGGAAGGTTGTTTAATTAGATAAATTAGAGGTCAATTTTTTTGGTAAGATAAATCATATCCATATGAAATTGGCCTTTGAACTGAGGTTACAATAGTTTAATGACATTTAGGTAGTGGATATACTTGATGCTTACAACATGCTTCTAAGTAGGGATTGGTCTAGAATGCCAAATGGTTATATGGAAACAAACTTATCTCATATGTGACTGCCATGGAGAGGCATACCAAATCAAATAATAATTGAATGTGAGCCTAATATGACTCACATGATAATGAAATGCAAAAAAATGAATAAAATCTTATTCAAAAAAATAGAGCTCAGGGTTTATGCCATTGAAAAAGAGGCAACAAGTTAAAAGAAGTTTTCTATCACATGTTTTCCATACAAGAAATTTCAAAATTTGAATATCTATATCAAAATTATGATTATAAATTTCTCTGTACACTTAAAATAACTTTATTTCCCTGTGATATCATAATACACAAGGATGCAAAACCAATTGGTTTGAGTGAAAAATAAGTTTGGCAATAGTTATTTCCAGCATTAGGTATGGCTAAGTAAGAAATAAAAAAGATTAAAGAGAGTTTTCCAAACAAAGTTAGGGATTTTTTGAGCACCCATGATGAAATAACATATATATTGGACAACCCTATACTCACTTCAACCAATAAGGACTTGGATAGAAGGTCCCTATCAGTTAAGAAACAAGATATATGCCTAATTGGAACTGATAAATCCAATGAGGAAATTAATTTTGTAACAACACCAAATCATCATAATCCTATGCATAAAATTAAAAACCATTTATGGATTCTAAAATTTGATAGTTTTAAATCCAAGACCAGATGTGGTGCTAGTGTATAGCTTGTCAACCCCATAGGAAAGTCATATTTGGCTACATTTCACTTGAAATTTGATTACAAAATAAATGTAGCTAAATATGAATGTTCTCCTTTAGGAAGAAAGTAAAAAAATTCAAAGTAATTGGATGCTCTGAACTAGTGGTTGAACATTTAATAAGTTAATACACCTATAATGACAAGAATTTATCTAGGTACCATATCCAAGTATGGAATTTAATAGATTATTTTGATGTATTCAATATTCAAACCTTGTCTCATAAAATGAATTATACAGTGGATGTATTTGATACAAATACAAGTATTGTGGATCCTATAACTGATTCCAAGTTCATAAGGTTATCTATGGAGTTATTCTCTACTCTTATTCCTAATAATATCTAGAACTTCCAGGTATTCAAAGATGATCAAAATATCATCTAATTCATCAAAAATATGGATGTGTTTGAGGCTCATATTATAGATTAAGATGACCTAGAAGAGATTGAACCTGATGAGGAAGGGGTAATCAATTTAAAAATAATAGTATACAAAAAGTCATGGTCTCACTAGAATGGTTATTTGATATGGATTATCAAGGTGAGAAAGAGAAATTATCCCCTGCCAAAGGTATGTTGCAACAACATTAAAATCTAGGCAATATAAATGAATCAAGGAATGTGATTCTAGGAACAACATGCACTAAAAATGAAAAACAAGACTTTGATTAGGCCTTAAAAGACTTCAGAGATGTTATTTCATGAATTTATGAGGACCTAAATCTGATCTAAACTTCTATTCTCATGTATACCACCCCTCTTAAGTTGGGAGGTAAACTATTTCACTAGAGGAAAAGACTAGTTAACCTACTACTAAAACTGTTAATATTCAAATAGGTTAAGAAATTACTTCAAGTAAGGATAATCTTCCCTATAAGTCACTCCATGTGGTTGCCCAATTTGGTGTTAGTTATAAATAATATTGGAGAGATAAAGCTATGTGTTGACTTCTATAACTTAAATAAGGCCTCATAAAAATAAAATTACCCATTACCTTCACTAGATAAATTTATACAGATAGCGAATGTCTCACAAATGATGTCATTCTTAGATGGGTACTCAGGGTACAATCAAGTAGTGGTCAATTACAAGGACTAAATTAAGACAAAATTTACAACAAAGTGGGGTACATTTACATACAAGAGGATGACATTCATCTTAATCAACATGGGTGCCACATTTTAACATGCCATGTATATTACATTTAAGGATCTTATCTGTAAATGCATAGTAATATGCATGGATGACATAACTCTCTTTTCTAAGGATAGAAAGGACCACATGAAAGACTTGAGATAAGTCATACAGAGATGTATAGATCATGGAATCTCTCTAAACCCAAATAAGTGCATCTTTATGGTAATGGATGGTAAGTTGTTTGGACACATCATATCAAAAAGAGTTATATCTATATATCCTAAGAGAGTGGAGGTAATTCTAAAAATTCCACTACCTAGCAATAGAAAAGAGCTAATGTCAATCTTTGGTAAGAATAAGTTCATCAATAAATTTATTTTAAGATTTAAAGAAATATTACAACCATTGAATAACATGTTGAATAAGGAGGTGAAGATTGAATGGATGGCTGAAGCACAAGAAAATTTTACACAAATCAAGAAATCCATTATAAACACACTAGTGTTAAGGTGTCTTGATTATAAGCAACCCTTTTATATCTAATTATCTACCTCAAAGCACTCAAGTTTAGTTGTCCTAACATAAAAGAAAGAATTTAGAGATGAGATACCTATCTCATTCATGATTTATCCATTCTGTAATGTTGAACTAAGGTGTTCAATTTTATACAAATAATCCTTTTCCTTGATTAAATCTATCAAAAATTTTAGACACTATATTATCTGTAGTAAGATATTTGTAGTGGTTGTTAACCCAATAGTAAAGGGTACATTGATACAAAATGAGTTGGGTGAATGAAGTGGTAAATGGATGACCATTATCCAAGAGCCTGACCTATAGCTACATCTAATGAAAACTTTAAGAGGAAACAAACTTAGTAGGGCCATGGTTGAAGTAAAGATACATATAGTTTCCCAATAGTACACAGTGTAAGACATCACTAACGATGACTGATATCAATATGTGGTCTATTATTTACTCAATAATGAGTGACGAAATAACCTTAATTCAATGTAGAGAAGATCCTTACACATAAAAACTTCATGATCAAATTAGGCATGCTTTAAAGAAAAAACCATGAAGGCATATATCTTAGATGCTTGAAAAAATAATAATTAGTTGTAGTACTTAATTATTTCCATGATAAATAAAAAATTGGTCATGGTTTAGGGAGTGGTTCAACTCATTATATACTTAGGTTAGGGTATTACTAGCCACATGTTTTTAAAGATGCTCACACTCACATTTGGAAATATCATACCTACCAAGTTGTTGCACATAGAAAACATACCCCTGTCATGCCATTAAAGTTACTTATTAAAATTTGACCATTCATAAAGTGGGTATTAGAATTTTTTGGTGTCATTAATTATAATTACTCTAAAGGACATAAGTTTATCCTTAAAACAACCAATTATTTTACCCATTGGAATGAAGTTTAACTATGTAAGAATAGTACAACTGATGTGGTAATAAATGTTTTGGAAGAACACATCATCACCATGTTTGGGATGCCTGCTACCTTGGTATGTGATAATGGTCCTAATTTCTCATCTCTTCAATTCATTGATTGGGCCTATGAAAACTAGGTAATCATAAGACTCTCTTCTAATTATTATTCATAGGGTAATTGGGTAGCGTAATCAACTAATAAAATTTTTATTGATGTAATTAAGAATATATTGGCAAAAAACCCTAGGGACTAGACCAATGTTTTGAAATTTACTTTATGGTCTAATAGAACCAAAATTAAAGCAACTTTAAGAATGCTACCTTATCATATATTTTATGGTCAAGACCCTGTCTTCTTAATTAACCTGAGAATCCTTATGTTACAGTTCATGAGAGATTACATGAAAAATAGATGATAAGATATAAGCTCACCTTCTCAATCTGATCCAACTAGAGGAAAAATGTGATACAACCCTATTAAATTTCAGCAAACACCAAAAGGTTATCAAGCATTGTTTTGAAAAGAGATCAAAGGTGAAATATTTCAGAATATATGACCTATTTTTTATTTGGGATAATGCTCATGATAAAAAGGGACATGGTAAGTTTGATACCCTATGGTTGGGTCCCTATAAAATCTAAAAAATCCTAAGTGGGAATGAATTCTACCTAAGGTGTCTAACTGGTGATGACATCTCATTTATAATCAATGGTAAGTACCCCAAACACTACTTTTAGGCTTGAATTATCCTAACAAGTTCTTGTAAATACTTCCCTTCCCCTTTCCTGCTTTGTTTCATGTTTCCTTTCCTACTTTGTTATTAATTTTTTTTTATTTTACTTATTTTTAGTACTTTAATTTTTGGTCTAGCCTTGTTGCTTGTTTATTTTTATCTTAGCCTACCTATTTTTCCTATACGTTCCCCTATCAGTCAAAAAGAATTGAAGAATTAAAGGCATGTACATAGGCAACTTGAATAACATTATGGTGCATAAGTACTCTTAGTGGATTATAACTTTAAAATATGTTTCTAAATTAGTTTCAAAGGTCTAGATATTGTGTGTGTTATAACTTTTTTTGAGTTGGGTTAATCCTAGGTAAAACTATCAGGTCAATGAAGACATTCTCTCAAAACAAAGCAAAAAATTCACATCTTAATGGTTTTTGGCATTTACTTGGATGAACCTGCTACAGTAAAAATATAGGGTGAAAAATCTATAGTCCTACCTTTAATTTTATGTAGTGGTCCCCATCTTATAAATAAGATACTAAAAGAGAAAGTGAAAATATAAATTAAGAGAAGAAAAGGAAAGCAAATATAATATCTAAAAAACCCACTTCTAGGTGATTCAAAAAACTCCACCATAAGCTTTTCTAACTAGTTGGTAGTAGAGTAAGAAATTGAGTGGGATAAAAGGCAACTCCATTGAGGATATGGATGCTTGGTTGGTAGTGGAGCAATGCCTAAACAAGCATTCTTAAGGTAGGACTCACTAGCTTGATGATTGGATCCATAGTATCTAGTTCTTGTAAGTTCTAATAAGTGGTAATTTAATTGATTTGCACACACTTGGTCAATAAAAATGTCTAATTTAATAGTTTAGTCACTCACATATTATCCTCTCTCAAATTAATTAATGTTCTATATGTAGTCTCAACCAAAGATTTTGGGTTTGTATATCATTTTAAAATACTCAATTATATTTTTCAATAGATTCACCATTTTTTGATTTCACAACATGCCCTAATTATTCTAGTAATTAAGGAACCTATTTTTAGGCCTTTTACTTTGCCCCTGCTTATGCTCATGACTTATTGGTCTCAACACCTAAAGTTGCCTTGGTTTCATGTCTTGGGTTAGATGTTGAGCTAAGACTTGAAACCATCATAGTTGGAAATACCACATCCATTTGAGTTAAATTTATATTTTACACATAGCATAAAAGTTGAATTTTGACCATCCAATTCACATTTGAAGCTTAGCTCTCTTATCTATCCTAACTCTCTTAGCTTGCTTTAGGAGATCATATCAATATTCATGCCCTTCAAGCTCCTAAAACCTATCCCATTATGATGACTAATTCTAAATGGTAAAGATTAATATAATTCCTGGCCTTGAAATGGAGTTTTGATGCACTTATACTCACGTGGAATTATTTCAATCCTACTCTCTTAGCTCCCTATATCTACTTCGGTGGGTTCACTTTGGTTTTTGTAGCTATTGGAGCTCTAAGACTTGGTCCATACTATCTACCTTGTTCATGCATATGAGTTTCATATTTTACTCTTTGATAAAAAATGCATTTTGGAGACACTTATCTCACTTGTTAGGTCTCTAGCATAGGTGTTCTCTAGCTTGCCTAGGTCTCTTATTTTATCCTGAAAGGTCATTTTGGTTTTTGTGTCAATTCATACTTTGGAACCTATTTCATTGTGTTCATTGATCCCATTCGATCAAGTTTCATGCTTTAACCTCCTCTTAGAAGTGAATTATCAATCTTCATACCATACTTAAAAAAATATTTCTCTTCTAGGTGAATAACTTGTTAATTTTCCCATTTAGGTCTATGGATTTAAAATTTTCTTACCTTGACATAATCAAGATTTTATTATTGAATTTTTTGTTAGTTTCTATATTTTTAGGTCTTAACACCTAATTAGGATTTGAAATCCCAAATAGGTCTTGGGAGTGTTTTTATTAATTTCTTTATTAATAAAAATTTGAGTCCTTATTAGGTATGTGCTTAGGGGTTAGTCATTTCCCTTTATTTTTTGGGCTTTTAAGCTTGACTAGGTCTTGTAAACTTTTTTATGGGTGTTTGTGCCTTGTTTCCTTGGTTGGGACTTTGACTATTGAGCTCACCTTTGTAGTCAAGGATGGATCCTTGACTAGGTTAGGGGCCATCCACTGTCATCATTTTAATACTAAGTAGAACCTAGGCCCCAACTATGTTATCAAGGATCCTAGGGCCCCAAGCCCATATTATGTGAACCTTTTACCCCTAAATCATTATAGGCCTCTCATCAGGATTTCAATCCCTAAACCCTTGTTGAACAATACATGTTATGTTGGATTTTCACCCCTATTTCCTTGATCCTATGTTAATAGGGATCTTAGCTCCTAATTCCCTAGACAGGTCACTGAGCTCACCAAAGGCATTTGTTAATGCTAAGTGGGGTTTAAAACTTGAACATAATAAGATAATCCTATGAGATTTTAAGATTCAAAATTATGATTACAACATGACAAACCTTCCATTTGAAATCCAATCTTGATTGGGTCTTAGGGTCCCAAAACTTAATTTTTCTCGCCATTTTAAATTTCAAATGCACAATTGTATTTGGGGAATGTGGTAGCGATTGGGTCTAAATGAACATGCTAGTTATATTTGTGCTTTCAAATCCTGATTAGAACTATAAATTTTTAAAATTAATAGTAAAATTAAATATTAAACCAAATGAATAAAAAATCTTGAATTGATCTATGAAGTCCATTTTTGAGCATTTTTTATTTTTGGATAATAACTTTCATTTACAGTGTTGTTTTTAATCCATTTTTTAACTATAAATGTGACTCCATAATAGACACAATAGTGGCCTTAATTTGCATAATGTTGCCTAGTTTAAAAGTTATTTGCATTTTAGTGACCAAGTTATTGTTCAAGCTAGTTAATGTTAAGGTGTGGAGCTAAAAGCATCACCAAATGAGTATTTTGTAGGTTACTAGTGTTACACAGTCACCGGCATCGGTCAGGAGTGACCGACATCGGTCAGGAGTCGACTGGGAGATGCCGGCATTGGTCATAGATCAGCCGATGTCAATCACAGGCAGACAGGCAGGGACCAATGTCAGTCACCTGTGCGTCCAGAATGATATTTTTGTGGACAGAACAGAATGTTTGCATGGTAGGATTAAGTGTTAGTCTTAAGTCCGCATCTCTATCTTTAGTAAGACTGTTTAGAGCCCTATATTAGGAGGTGCATCTATTGGTTGTAATTGCATTGCTCATGATCAACCCATTCACCTAACTGACTATTTTTCAACAACCAGTTCTGAACTGCACAGGTGACTGACGTCGGTCCCTATCTGATTGGAGGTGACCAACATCGGTCATAGATCAGCCAACGTCGGTCACAGGTAGATAGGCAGGGACTGACGTCAGTCACCTGTGCATCCAGAATGCTATTTTTGTGGATAGAACATAATGTTTGCATGGTAGGATTAAGTGTTAGTCTTAAGTCCACATCTCTATCTTTAGTAAGACTGTTTAGATCCCTTGATTAGGAGGTGCATCTATTGGTTGTAATTGCATTGCTCATGATCCCTAATTCTATATAATAGGGATAATTCTTCATAGCTTATTGTATGTGTAGAGGAACAGTACAAGATAGTATATGTGAATCATTCCAGGTTGTTGGAGTTGATTGTAATTGAGAGAGAGAGCTCTTGAGGGAAAGAGATCTAGATAGAGATCTGTACATCTGAGAGAGGTGTGGAAGAAAAGAAGTTTCTTCAATTGTATTCCTTCTGTAAAGAGTTTAATACAAGTTTTCAGGGTGGTTTCTTGTATCTCTTGTTCTTTGCTATTTCTGATTCTAGTTACTTATCTTTCTAGTTTAATTCCGCATTTAATTGTTTTTATATTGTAATCAACATTGTTGGTTGATCCACAACAGTTAAATGTGTTTTTTGACTTGATTTTGGTCAATTTTTTATGTGAATAGTGAACATGATAGGATTAGGCAAGGTAAATTTTAGTTAACTATATAGAACTTAACTTTTTTTTTAGTGAATCTCTAAGTATGTGTTTTGAAAGTTTGGTGAAAGTTAAAATATGTGAGAAGGCGAATGGATAGGCAAATCATAATAGGGTGTATAATCTAGATAGGTGTGAGACTATATTAAAAAACCTATCATTCATCCCTTTTTTGGTACTAAAATTTGTCATTATAAGTATATGGGTGGATGTCTATTTAAATATAATAGTGAATAAGCTCATATTGACTTTTGATAGAGTGGTAAACTATATTTATATGTATGAAATTTATTTTAGATAGTAGGTGAGTTGACCTAGAAAACTAACTTACACATAGATAATTTAGGTGAATCAACGTTATTCACCATCTCCTAAAATATCGAATTCCCAATTTATAAAACCAAAATATGCATGAATTAAATAAGAATATCCACTAAATTTTACCCTAGATTTGAGAGATGGAGGAGGCAACTGAGGCATAATGGTTGTTGGTGACTTTTTTAGATGGACAATCTCCCCCATGGGAGCCCCAATTTATATATAAGATTACAATTTTACTCTTCAAGGGTTGGATACTTCTCCTACCAATATATTTTGGTCAATCAACTCTTTTATTTTCTACAAATTTTCATACTTTTGTAGATTAATATCTCCCTCAACTCCTCTCCTACCATTATGCTAGTGAATTTTTGGGAGATCAATTGTAATGAACTCTATTTGGTTTTTGAAATAATGGATTCAAGATTAATAAAAGACTTGGATTTATTTACTTCCATTTGCATGTGTATACGGTGGTAGTAACTATTATTATTTTTATATGTTTTACCTCAAAAGCTTGAATTGGATTTGGATTCAATTATGCATATACTGGTTGGTTCACTAATTGATTTATGGAGTTCATGTGATCAAGATATAAAATTTGCTTCCACTATTTGAGGATTGTATTTCTTTTCCCTCTTCCTTCTCTTTTATCATTGATTTTATGAGTTGATTAATTTAGTGTTTGAAATTAATAATGACTAAATGAATAACTTAATCTCTCCTTTATTTTTCCCCATTATATTATTGCATTGTTAAATGTTAAAATGATGGAATGAACACAACAAAATAATACATTACATAAAACTATACACTTTTTGATTATTAATTGGGAAACCTTTGAATGAATGCTTGTCTAGCTATTTTCAACATTCACACTAAACATAATCAAATAAAATAACAAATTGGCATTCTTTTTTTACATTTTTCAAGTACCAAAAACTTCTTTAAACACACATTTGAAGGATTTAAACTAGAAAATTACCCTTAAATTAAATGGTTATAATGATCCATTGAGTGAATATCATTTTTCTCAGACCAAGTAAATATTAATCTTTGGGAGATTCCCTGGAATCCCCTTTCAAGAGAGGTGAGTCATGAGATGATATTAGAACATTGGTAAATTTAAAAAGTCATGTTAAAACTTACCTCTCAGGATAGTGATATCATGGACTTGTTTAGAGGTAAATTACTATCACAACCTTTAGGGTTAAGATGAGGAGGAAGAGATTCTTTTATATTTTTAGAATATGACACTAAAACCTAGAAAATTATTGTTATAATAGAAAATATCAAATCTAAAAATACCAAAATAGTAAATGGGAATAGTAAAAATAAGGATATAAACCCTATAAACATATGTAGTTAGGGTTTTGAAAGATTAAAATAAGAAACAGGTTCATCAATACATTTTGTCAAATTTGGGATTTATAGAAAACCGTAAATGACAACACTACTATGTAAATTCAGGATAATAATTTAAAAATAATGGATTTCAATGATTTAGAACTAATATATTCTATAAAATTACTAAAAATATAAAAATTTAATGAGAAACAAATATTTAGATAGAAACTATATCCATGGGATGAATCAGAGGCTGAAACTCATTGTGTAGGGAGATCTGAAGACTAGAATAAAAAATCAAGAACTGGATCTTATCTTGGATAAAAACATTAGGAAGAGGACACTAAAAGGATGGCACTCCTATCCAACCTAAGTAAATATTTTCCACTTTAAATGATAGAATTAGGGTTTATGTGTTCTTTATGCCTCCATCCACAAAGCCTATATCTAGGGTGGGATCTTGTGATTACTTGTAGAGACCACTGTATGATTAATTTTCCTTTAAAACTATAGCCCTTTGACATTGAATACCAATGAAAATAAATGGATAAAAGTGGAAATTTTTTAAATTAGAGTGATACATAAACACCCCATGTGTTGATTGCTTCCTACATACCAATACTTTAAAGATGGATCCAAATTCATGTAGTTATCTCATGCTATAGTGGTGTGTGAACAATTGGTTCAATATGCTAGATTTTGGTGCAATACTAATTTTATTAAGTTACTTAACCATGAGTTGTGACCTATAAAATATATTTATACTTGATTTTTGGGCTATTATGGTTGTATGCAATTATATTTGGGGTAAATATGTACTTTGATCTCAAGGTATAATTATGATTCTGGTGCTTTTTGATGTGGAAAACCTCTTCCTTGAAAAATGGTTTGAAATTTATTTATATAGTCATATAGTTAAAATTAATTTAAATGAGCTTCATTAGGGACATAAGATGATATTCCTATATTTTTTGATTTTACATGTTAAATTTTATTTGGTGGGAAGATATGAGAGGGGGTAATGACACTAGAGTGGTGTGTTATAGTCCCCTAGGGTACTCTTGTCTAATGGGTGATTTAATCATGATGAGTGTTAGATAGATACCAAAATATGTTTTATTTTGATGTTTTAAATGAGAAAATACACTTACCTAGTTCTTATTTCTTCTTTTAATCCCTTTTCTGATCTTTGATTTACTTATTTGTAATAGGTACTCTACTCCTGTCTTAACACCCTTGATCACTCTTACCTTTACTAAAATCATAAGCCTCACTGAAAACATAGTCATATTCTATCTATACAATACATATCACCCTTAACCTCCCTCTTCACTATCTCCTCATATGCTCAACTCTGCACTCTCACTTTTACTTTGAATACTTACAACCCAAATCTACCTTCTCTCGTGCTCCACTAGGCCTATTTTAGACTTCTCAATTCAACTAACCAAAAAAAATAAATTAGAAATTAAAATAAAATATTTTCAAATTATTTATAGTCTAATTTAGGTATCCAATCTTTTCTGATACCAATTTGATGTAGAGGGAAAGAGTTTGTAGTTCAAAATGCAACTTTCTTCTTTAGGTCTAATTTCTTGTATTTCTTCTTAAGAACAAAGATTGTTTGTTTGAAAAATATGTAGGGAATAAAAACAAAAAAAAAACAATTTTATTGACCTACTATACACTTACATATTCACCTAAAATTTAAAGTTAAGACTCTCAAGGGAAGTCTTCCAATTCACACAACCATTCTGTCAATTAGGTCATTTTAGGCCTAATGCAGAATCACTTATGGTTTCTATACGATATGGTCATTTATGGTTCTAAAAACTCATCGATAATTTATATAATTTAAAATAAAATAATAATTCAAAGTTTAAATATTTTTTTATGGTGGTAACATTAGATATTCAAGTTGCAAATTTTAAACCCTAGCTCAAGATTTCATAGGTTTACAAGTGCATGAGAGCTTCAAAAGGGGGATAGTTTGATTTTTTTAAAAATTATATCACTTATAAAACATTTATTATGTCTTACCAATATTTTTTAAACTTTATTAATCATTATTTTTTCTTGAACAATCATTATAGGGTTATTCAATGCAAATTTGTAGAGTTCTACATCTAGTTCCAAGACTGTGTCAACTAATATCAAGATTAGTATTAAGTATTGAGATATGATTATATTATAATAATTAAAAGGATAAATTTAATAAAATATATAATTTAAACCATACCTTCACCATTAAAACACTTGAAATAACCTCAAAAAAATGTCTTCAACTTCCTTCCTCAGACTATGTCAAAACAAGGTTACTTCTAATTGGACTGTGTTATAAATTAACTCATTCGTATATGGAAAATGCTTATATGGACCCAGTATATATAAATAAATAAAATATGTAATATTTTTAACATGTAATTAATCTCATTTAATTTCATAAATATTCAGTAAAGCATTCTTTCATTCATTGGTCTCATTGCTCATACAACATTCATACATATAATTTTACAATATAGGCAATCCTTCTTGAAGTCTTGATATTTTATTGATCTCTTATTATTTTTACACCTATCTATCCTTTGAATTTATACTATAATAAAAACATTATACAATTATATCCCTTCTCACTTACATGCATTCCATCATTTCATAATGCCAATCATGCAAGATAACTCCCTCACTAGCTAACTCCACATAGGGTGGTAGTTATTATTCCATGTTTTATTGCATTTCTTGGATTAAATTTATTTTTAATGAATTTAATATTTAAAAAAAATTACACACACTCTTAGGACCTACAAGAACCATTCATAAACATACATAAACATTTTCATTTCACACAAAAACCAAAATACTACTCCAAATCCTAGTTAAAATATCAAATTCCCCTCTTTTGGTGGGAAAATATAAATTGGATAAAAAAACACAATCCAAAAAATCTTATTGATTCAAACACACCATATGTGACCCTAAAAGACCTTTCACACTTACACTAGACTAAAATTGTTCATCATGAAACTCTCAAACACATTAACATGCTATGTTACCTTGTGATGTTCTACATCAATTGATAAGAATATGGATGAGTATATTTGGGGGTTGTTCATCAACTCATAAAAGTATTAAAGGTTGTTAAAAGTGATAAAAATGGGCCCTAAGATAGGTATAGAGTGAATTTTGTAAATTATTAGTCACTAGTGCATGGTTTTAACTTAAATGTTAATTTATGTGCCTACAATCTTCAAACCCTTTCTTGGTCAATTTCTTACAATATACTCTTTCTTAATTCTCCATATTTTAGATATTGGTTCCATAACATTTTGTAATTATTATTTTTAAATCTAATTGGATCCCACTCATTTATGTGACCCATTTTCATAATTTCTAACTTGATCTCTCTAAATTTTGTTTCCATGGTATCATCTGACATGATAAAGAATACTTTAATTTTTTTTAGTGCCCTATATACTCTCTCTTATAGATCTCATAAATTGATCATTATGAATAAATAAGTTTTTAGTTTGTCCCAATATTTAGTTCTTATTTTAATCTCTTGGTACATGTACGAGGATCTAATATATGATTATAGGGTTCAATAAATGAATTATACCTAAGTCCTTTTATTAGTTTCGCCTTTCATGATCCAATGTTTTTCATAGTTTAGGATATATAGTTTTGGAGTGTGTGGTATTATGTATCTCATAATTACTTTAAAGTATCATTATTAATTTATAAATTATGTTTTTAGTATAATCCTAATTTTTTTTCAATTGAGATTATTTTCTTTGTGAGTATTCCACCATCTCCAAGTAGTGATGATGAGAGTATAATCTATAACATTTGTTATTATCCAATCTAAGAAGAACACTCTTATCATTTGTTCCAATTATTTTTCTGCATTTATAATTCCATTAAATTTAGTTAACTTAGCATGGGAAGCTCCTTTCTCAATGTGATATTTTGTGTATTCTATTGTAGTTTATTCATATAATGAATTTCCATACTCATGATTTTTTCTCCCCATATAGTTAGGCATCAATATCCTCATCTTATTTTTTATTATAATTTGTAATTAATTTGTGTATTAACTATAAATAATATAAAATTATTCAAAATATAGAAAATCATTTACAATAATTTTCAATTAGTATAATGGAAGCATTACTAAAATAGATGAAGAAATAATGAATGAAAAAAAGATAAATATGAAAATAAAACATAGAAAGATTAAGACTTCATTGAATTATATATGTAATCTAACTATGCACACTAAAAAAGAGAAGGAATAATCAACTCAGACTGATTATGTTTGAGCAATTGAAATTATGACTATAACTTATCAGGTTCAGGATCATTAGGAAGGGGACATAATCAAATAGCACTATAATATTTTACTGGCTGATTTTATCCTCTACAATTAATAAAATTGGGGAACATTCACATTTTCGTACTTGAAACATGAATGTGTGTATAAGTTTGACCTTCAAACATGCATGAATAACCTATACATGTCTTCTTCAAAGTTGAAACCCTAATAGGGCTTGTAATATCTAAAAACTTGCAAATATAAAAGGGGAGAGTGAAATGGGTTTAGTTGATCCCAATCACCCCCATGATTATTGATCACTTCCTATGTATCCATTACTTTGAAGAGAGAAATTAATTCTACATAATTCTCCCACTTAGAGTGTTTTGTGTGGTTGTGCTTATTTTTCTACATGTATGCATCTAGATATGGATAAAATACTTGATAATGTTTTGATTTAAATTGGATAAAATGTGATATTGACTTAGTTAAGGACTTATTCAAATTATTAGGATAATATTTGATAATAATAGGTAATATTTTATTAGTGTGAAATAGTGTAAGTCTATTTCAATATTAAAATTTTGAAGTGATTTTCAAATTACTCAGTAAAAATTCCATGTGGTAAAATAGTTGACTCAAATGTGCCTTTATAACAATCTAAAAGAGGAAAATCTAAAAATAATTATCCTAAAAACAAACTAACATATAAGGGAGGGTCTAAATATGAAAACTAGTCTTTGTTGAGGTGAGGGATAGGATTGACCCATAGGGGTCAACACTGATAACCACTATTGACCTTTATAGGTCAATTTTGTCTTGAAGGGTAACTTGTGAAATTTAGGATTTAGGATGTCCATATATATGATTTAGGGGTATTTATTGATTAAGAATATTTTTTTAGGTGTAAGGTAGTAGCTTAAAAATGGATAGGTCCATACAAGTACCTAAGATAGATTTTAGTCATAATAGGTCCAAATTAAGTGCTCAAGTCAATTAAAGTAAAAGTGAGATAAAACTAACATTATCAAGTAGTTAAATGAAATTAATAGGGTCAAAGGAAAGATATAATTGAGTGTTTACAAAAAACTTTTAATTTGAGTGGATACTTCACTTTTGGAAGGAATTTTAACTTAACCAACCCTATAATAACTCATGATGTAGTCATTTTTTTCATTTGAAATTTGAAAAAGCTTGAACTTCAGGAATTGAAAAGAAAAAATAAAATAAAAATAGGAATACACCTATATGTGTGAAACCAATGTTTATTTTGTAATGTTTCTTGAAGATGAAACTTATTAGAAGCATAGGGGAATTAGTGTTTGCCATAGAACACTTGGACATATTAGTTCCTTAGTTGAACCAATGGAAAATTTAGGGTGATCAAACCCCTATTTAAATTGAATGTGTATATAAAATAAAACCCATTGAGGGATGAAAAAAAATAAAATTTCATTATTGGTCATTATAACCCAAGATGGAAATGGGTTGGAATCCATATTGGATTCATTGTCAATAATGTTATAGGGTATTGTACCTCTAAGTTATGCATTATGCTCTTTAATTATATCAACCACTAAAAATGGATTATAGATTCAATTATCACTTTTTTCCTTAGTTATCATATGCATGATTAAAAGATAATGGAGTAAATTTATTCTCCCACCATGACTACAAATAGATAATAATATTGAAAACATGACATGAATTTGTAACATGCTTCCATTGATAAATGTAAAATATGTAACTGTTTATAGATGCAAATTTGTAAATTTTGTTTGAATCTTATGCATTAGTATTTATCATGAACCCAAAATATATGAATTTGTACACTGTTCTTGTAATGCCACTACATATGTATTTCATCTTCCCCAACAATCTATACCTATGATTTAATTTTTGATCTATTTTGAATTTTTTAAAATTATATTTTGTATTCAAAACTATTTTTTTGCCCACGGAGGCATATATTATATATGAAAATCCCATTGAAACACACATTTTTTTATGTGAGGGATTTATTTTCAAAATCACTCATTTCAAAATAAAAATTAACTATAAAATGTGTATTAATATTTAATCATTGAATATTATAGCATATGTGATAATAAGATATGTACCATTCGAATCATGTATGTAGTATATGAGGCAAGGCCTATACAAATGTGTTAATGAAACATGTTTTAGTAAATTGTAATATAAGTTTAAATAATAGGTAGTGCATGATATGTTTCACGACACTCATCAAACTTATCAATCTCAATAATCACATAAACATAACAAATGCAATGTCATACAATAAGGCTAAGGTACACATACAAGGGACATGTTCAAATGTTATTTAAGAAAAATTTTCACACACAATTCTAAGGGCCACAAAAAAAATACAATAATAATGTCAAAAAAAGGCACATGTTTAAATTTCACAAAAAATAAAGAGCCAAAGGCCATAAGCAATGGACATTTTCAAATGTCGCTCAAACCAAACAATAATCTATAGAGATACTCAAGAAATTACACACAAGTGTCAAAGGGCATACATAATAGACAAGAAAATTTTAATCTAATGTGTATAAGTAATAACATCAATAGAGTATACAACTAGAAATATATTCTAAACCATGTATATATAATGTGATAATATCCAAGAAAATATCATATCCATGTACATAATGTAAGATATAAATATTATCATGATATTTTTAAAGATTATATATCTCAAAAGTATAGAAGTTATAGAATGGTAAAACCTATAAATACTTTAACCTTTAGATAATATGCCTTAAGCATGGCATGGCCTATGGATAGAGGTGAGTCCAACATCTAAGTCCATGAGAAATGTGTATGTCCTACATAAAACTCATAAATACTAGTGAAATAGATGTATGATAGAAACATATTAAGCTATCTACCTATCATGAGATAAATAACATATGATAATGATGTAAAATACATATCTAATCATGTTTAGGTCCTAATTTTGGATTTTTATAATATTTTGAATATTTAAATTTTAGAATAAGAAAAAAAAAGACTAGTAGATTAAACCATGGGTTCAAAAGTAGAAGAAAGGGAAGGGGTTTAAACAATACAAAACATGTGTCTATGTAAATTATTCACTAAATATGATGGCATGACCATGCATGAAAAAGATCCCCCCATTGTATATATGTGAATTGTAACTTTGAAAGGAATGTAGGGGATTCATTATGTATGCACATGAATGATTTTACACCCTAATCTCATCAAATATACACTTGAATATTTATTAATGCTTATGTATGATAAAAATAGCACACAAAATAAATATTTTATGTGAATAAGTGTTATTGTGTATACTATAATTGAGTGTAATATAAAAAAAAACATGTATTAAGGCTACATGTGCTTAATTTTTGATTTGGTTGTGAAAAATATTATAAGACAAAATCGATAGGCTCAAGGCAGTAATGGGAGTTGATTTTAAATGTTACTATATGATGTTATATTTCATAGAAAAAATGTAATTTGCTCTATTCAGACTATGAAAAAAATAATGTAAATGTAAAATGATGTTAGTATAGATCATTGTGCTAGATTGTTTTGATATATAAAAGTGAATAAAAAGAGCCAAGGAGCCAAAGAGTCACATGTGTAAGAAGTGGAAGGATTTAATGATGCATAAATAAGTAAGCTATATATAATATAAAACATTTAAATTTAGCTGATGACTTAGTTAACAAAATGCTCCCATGGTGTTCTTGCATAACATATGTAATCACCATTTTAATTATATGTTAATCCACCAATTGGAATGGTATGATTACATGTATGATCTATGTCATTGGGAATATCATACCAATATTATAAATAATCATAATCATAATCATCAATGTAATCATTATTGTTGTAGGTAACTAAGTTATTATGTTTTTTTTTGAAATTGTGATATGCCATTATGATCATATTTTGTATTTATATATGAAAAACCAATTGCACCATATATGGGAGTTATATTATTTAAACGGTGATGCTATAGAGTATGTTCATAATTGTAAGTGTAATGCATCTCATTCTTAACTAGAGGAGAATCAAGTATCATTGCTTGAGTACCAGGAAGAAAATGGTTTTTGCTTTGACTTTTTGACCTTAAAATTAACCATAAATTATGTAGTGTTGGTCTTAACTTGTTTTTATAGGCATGAAGTATATATAGTGTTTTAATCCTTGGAAACCATATTTTTACCATTACACTTTCTAGAAACATAATAATGTTTAACTTCATTTGTGAGAAACCTTTTCATAAAGGTTCTTTCTATCTTATCATGAGTGTGTTTTTACAACTTCACTTTGAGTAATTACTCTTTGAATACATTTTAATTTTCATTTTGTTCCCTTTGTAATTATTATTTACGTATCCTTTATTTTTATCTTATTACTTTTGTAATCTTTCTTTCTCTAATTTTGATTTTTGAATCCTTTCTTTACTCTAATTTTTCTTTGTAATGCCTTTCTTGTTCCATTTTTTCCATTTTCTCTACTTGCATTTGTTCCTTAGGAGATGAAAACAGATTTTAAGTGGGTGTATTGACTAATTTATCTAGTATAAGATTTCCACTATCAATGACACTTCATATTTTTTTATTCAAATCCAAAAAACTATATGTATGATGCCCATGCATTCTATGATATGTAAAATAATATTTTAATATTCTTAGAGAATATGTACAAGGTAATGTGATCAAATTGTTTAAAATAATTTCTTTTATAATATCACTTGAAATATTATCATCCTTTTATACATTTTATGAATCAATATTTATAGATGTATGTTTATTTTGAAACCATAGGTGAGATGTCATAATTTTAGGCAAAAAATATTTGGATAGAGATGTAGATATATGATTAACACTAGTATTATTTTGATTATTTATGTATGTGATATTATTTTCAACATTTTAGAAATTTCCTAGGGGTGGGAAGATAGTTGTGCTAAAGACTAATAGCCTTTCCTTATCCATTGAGATATACAATAACCTATACATAGATTTGACACTAAATTACCTCTGAAAGAACACCAAAATACACCAAACAACCAAAAACAAACACACAAAATAACACATAAAGCAAGCACACTTGTGTTCTCAAGAAAACTTAGGTAAACCACATAAAACATAATCAAATCACACCTATCCTAGTATGTAAAAGACCTCAAACACTTGAGGTAAATAAAAATTCACCCTTCTTTAACTATGGTCAAAGATACTACCTCTTGCATCATTAATACTCTATGAAAGCAACCCATCATGTGAAGCATACTTATTAATGAACACTTGATTGTGTAGATAGTCAAAGGACTCACCATATTTAGATCTTATTCTATCTAAAAGTGTGATACTTAGATATTTCATGAATGTTCCATCTTGCCCTCCAAGGATCTTTTTTGAATTTGTAGTCTGCTTGATTTCTGCCATGTTCAATTGACACCTCTCAAACTAAAACTTTAGGGTCATCAAAGTTGATTAAACCTTAATTTATTCTTGAAGATAATGCACTTGATGTCTAGAACCATAAATATTTTTCTCTTTATAATCTAAGACATCTAAAAGTGATTCAACCTTAGGTTGAGGTTTGAATTACTCTTTAAACTTAAATATTTATGCCTTGGTCTTATTTGACTCCTCCATGGTTACAACTTCTTTGAAATTGGTTTGATATTCATATTCATGCTCAATAGGACACTCCTCTTCATGATTAGGAGATTAATTAACCACCTTATCATTAGGTTGACACTTCTTAGGAGGAGAAGTTGACTTACTTAGATTCTCAAACTCCTGAACTATGGCATAGAACTATTTCCATAGGTTATCTTCTTCTTCATGGTTATCATGTTCAAGGACTCCTCCATATTATGTAGGATAAATGGCATTGTCTTTTTCATCATATTTATCTATAATTATTTAAATACTATCATTATCATGCATATGAACAAGGTAATTACCTTCAATAGCTTATGGAAAAGAATCTTCAATGCTTACCTTAGATAGTTCATCTCCTTCCTCATGGATGATGTATGTGCCAAGATCAATTTGATCAAAGAAAGTGTATGGATCATGGATATAGGTTTCATCAACATAATCATATAGGAAAATATTAGATATAGCCTCAATATTAGAGGATGTTCCATCATCTATATCAAACTCTTATTGATAATTGATTGTGTAATTGAGATTAGAGTTTGCTTCTACATAAGGATCAATCTGAAACTTAGCCAATGGTTGAGTTATAATGGTTACCTTTACTCCATGACTTATATTGAAGGAAAATAAGGACCAATAAACTAAGAGGTAACCTCAAATCTTAGCTATGAAATCCCTTAAGAGGAAAATATCAAAGTGAGTAGGCAAGTCAACCATTACTATATCTTGAAGGATAGGGAAGCTTAAATGATCATGAAAGAAAAATATCAAACCCTTGACAAGCCCCACTAACTTAGTTGGTGTCCCATCAAGTCTTATCACTCCCTTACTATATGGCTCATATTTCAAACCTAATTTATTTATTACAAGCTTAGGCATCACTGAGGTACTAGCCCCACTATCCAATATGTAGTTGTGAATAAACTTGTCTCCAATAATGAGAGTGAGGTAGAAGGGTGGAGATTTTTTGGATTTGGAATTTGGATCCAAAATATGAGTGGGAAAATTAGTGAGGTAAATATTACCATGGATTTATGATTTAGGACTAAGGTGGATTTGGGAGATTTGTTCTCAAAGAAACTCCTTTTGATCGGGCAAGTGAAGCATTTTCCAAAGAGAGAGACTAACTTTAACATTCTTCAAAGAGTTAACAAAGTTAAAAAAAGGAAAATTTACCTTTTCTTATGTCCTTGGAGGCAAATAAGTGACTTGATCTTGAGACATTGGATCACTTTGAGTAACCTTTCCAACATTCTAATTTGAAATAGGTGTAGAATTTGTAGGGACTACCACACTTGCAGTCACACCTTACTATCTTGTAGGAGGGTTACTTGGACTTGTGTTAACGCCATGATAATAACCTAAATATCTCCTCTTGGATATATTATTAGCTAAAACTAAACTATTTAGATTGAGGAAAATGTATCTTTAACTATAAATTTTGTAATGTTCAACTTTTGGGACTGCCATTCTTCATTTGCTTGCATGACGTTCCCATCATATTCTAATAGTTGAGGAGTAACTCCTCCTTGAGCAGCCAAATATTGATCCCCACCTTCATTTTCATCCATGATTTTTCTTTTCTATCATTATTCTCCTCTGACCAAGTTATTATGAATCATGACCATATCTCTTGTGTTGGAGGTAGAGGTTGGGTTGTATGCATTGGGTGGCTTATTGAATTTAGTTTGTCCTTTCCCTCTACCTTAACCATATTATTGAGGTGGGAACCTATTTACTTATTGAGGATAGGGGTTAGGTGTTTTGGTTAAATCCATAATATATATTTAGTTTCCTAACTTGAGCCTCTAAAGCTTTATATCTTGCCTCCCAATCAATGGTATCTTCTACCTTCTTAGGGGAAGATTTAAACTTGGTATTTGCATCTGGTATTTGAGAATTTTTTTGAGTAAAAATAGACATGTTTGACAATAGAGGCATGAAAACTTTTGGAGGTAGTTTTCTAGCTTGTATTAGTCCATTATCAGCTTTAATGGCTAGGCCATATGCTTTAGGTAAGGTGTAACCACCCATAGACTATAACATGATGGATATGTCAGTTCCAATAGCCCTTAGATATGTAGGAAACACAAAGCTTGTAGTACGTCGCATGGGAGTAGGCAACCATACCAAGTTTTTTGGAATATCTCATTAAATTCATGCATAATCTTCTTAGGACCACTTTGAATTACATTGAGATGATGAATGAGTGATGTGTAATGTGTAATAACTTTTATATTAAAACCTTAAAGTCAATAACTCTCCAAAGTCATCCCAAGTGGTGATACATCCTCTAGACAATGTCCTATACCATTTAAGTGCTTTCCCTCTAAGGGACATGGCAAGTAGCCTATGGTAATGTTGACCTCATTAACATTATGAAAGATACAAAATTTTGAGATGTCCTTAATAAGCTCACTAGGGGTGACATGACCTTCACCATTAAAAGTGGGAACACTTTTGGTAGAATTAGGGGGTATATAATCATATGCATTGAGGTGTATGGGATTTTTAGTATTAAATGTTGGGAAGGCATGCTACCTATCCATATTATCCTTAATTTCCTATTCACTCTCTTGATATTTTTGGCTTGCAAAGTCCTCTTATTATTTAAAGGTCAATATAGGGTGAGGATGTTGAACTTCAAGAGGAAGTTTAGGTTGAAGGAGTGGGTTTATGGGGTTGATACCTATTCTAGTAGTTAACCTAGTAAGGATCATGAAGTATGAACAAAGAACTGATAAAACTTGGTCTATAACAAGATATTACCTTGAATGGAGTTTCCAAATGTTGAGAATAATACCAGATGTAGTTGTGATGTTGTCAAGACCATCATTCACCTTGATAAGATATCTTTGAGATAATGGTCCCACCAAGGGTGATAGAACTATTGTCACCATATATTGTACCATAGAGATGGTTTTTCAAGCCTACTCTAAGGTTGGGAAATATTGGATTTCTTCTAGGCCTATGGGTTGCCTATAGTAGAGGTAAACCTCTAGATTTAAGAGTAAGCTCCCTAGATTTCTCTTTGCTTTCTTATCACCTACACTAATTTATTGCTTAGATGAAAAGGGGGTATGATTAACATGAAAATAAAATAATATAAAGAGGTGATATAGTAGAAATATCTCCACTAGATTACCATACACTTGCACTAAGAAACATGACTCATAACACTAGTCTCAAAATCTTGAATTACTCTAACATTAGTATTTCAAACATGGAGGTGATATGCATTAAAATACTCAAGGTGAGTGAAAAAAATGTCATATTATAGACACTAAGGATACTTCTTACACTTAAATATAGACAAATTCACTTGAATACACTTCACGTGACCTGTTAGAGTAGAAACTACTTGCATCAAACATGGAAAAGTTGAGAGAAAGCAAAGATATGTACTACTCACTTGACCTTTCACTATACACCAATTCAAAAAATTAGAAAAGATATATTGTGAAATCAAAAAAATATTTAAAATATTTATTTCAAAATCAAAATATAGTATCAAACTAGTAGGGCTTTGCCCTACTAGGTGTGCATACTTTTACAAAAGTTAAAATGGCTTGCATTTATAGAATATGTGAGAAGAGAGAGAAGAAGAGAAGTTCAAGGGTCACAATTACAAATGTCAAGGTATGAAAACCATTTAAATTTTAGGAGAATTAAGTGGAGAATAGACCATTAAAGTCTTCTTGGACAAATGTCCATGTGAATCATAAAAACTACTCAAACTGGTGTAGAAACCCTTCAACTACCTTTTTGAAACTTCCTTTATGATGAGGCATCTCTTGGCTACTCAAAAATAGACGAGGAATACTTGACACATATGTATTGTATTATGGGGATTATAAAAAAGATATAATATTAACAAGATGCATCCCTAACTAATAGCCTTCTTCATGACACTTGTAGTCATCATCTGTAGTCATTCATTAGTCTTCTAGGCCTCATTCTTGACATTTATCATCAAGGTGACCTTTAGTTACTCAACCAAATCCATGTAAGAGGTGTTAGGACACATTTTAAAGAAATCTTTAGATTCTAATCTATCACATATACCTTGAAAAGGTCCCAAAGTAGACCTCTCATCTTCTCACTAGGTAGTCACTCCTCATTTTCATTTTCATTTTACACTCCTCTTTAGATTACATCATGAGTATAGTTTACACCAAATTTACTTGCCTTATAACTTTTTTAAGGTCCCCAATACTTAACATATCTAAGATAAACTTATGTGATTTGATTATGTAAGGTTTTAAGAAACTCCAACAATGTGGCTGTAGGTTAGTGTTCTTACTCTATTTCCTTATCAGACAGTCTCATGAAATTGACAATGTCACTAGGGGAGTGGTATCTATAATCATACTTTTCATGACCCTACTCTTCCATATGATTATATATCAACTGATGTGTAGAATAAAAACCTTGGTTATCCCATTTAGAGTCATATGCCACTTGCTTGGACCTCTCCCATGCATTATTCCCATCCTTTAACCATACCATTACTTGCTCATGCTAGACAGACCTTTTAGGGATCCTCTAGGACCTTTTCTAGAGAATATTGACCATCCAAGGGACCTATTTAACCAAGGCTATTTCTTAGGGAGGAAACCCATGGCCTAGGCTACATTTTTCCTTCATGAAAGTTGTAGCCTAGGTTATAGCCAAGGTAAAATGCATGAAAAGACCTAATTTTGGTCCATAATGATCATAAACATTTACTTTTTTCATTTGTTGATGGATTAGGGTTGGATATATGTATTTTTACTCTTCCATTCACTCATTCTATTCAATCTCACTCCAATTTTTTGCATCTCTCTCTAATTATCTCCATTGATCACTCACTTTGAAAGGTTGGCTACCATCTTCGAATCTCACTTGATTCTTACTTGGCACAATTGCTTTCCTTATGAAAAGGGATGCCCTACATTGATACTACTTCCATTGGTGATTCTCTTTGTTTTTGATAGTGTTTTTAAAGCTTGTGGACTAATTATTGCCTCCTCAATACTCCATTACATTTATCATTTGTGTTCATTGCATTGCCTCTCATAGATTGGTGGATTTTCCTTCACCTCTTCCATAGATTTTGGCTCTTAGTCTGGACTTAGCCTATACACATCCTGATCTTCCTCTCTTACATCCTATCTTGGATAATTAGTTGGTACAAATTTACTTTTATTTTCAAAGTGAAACTCTTTTGCTTATTTGTCATATCATGTGTGTTAGTGTTTATTTAAGTTTTTAGAAAACTATTTGTTTGTTATCTTGCTTAGCATAGCTTCTGAAGTTTCTTGGATTTGTGTATGTCTAAAGAGTACTTTCATTACTTAAAATATTCCTTTGTTTTATGCCATTGCTCCCTTTTGAATTTTTTTGCATTATATATCAAATGCACTATAAAACTTAGGAAATCTCTCTCTCTCTCTCTCTCTCTCTCTCTCTCTCTCTCTCTCTCTCTCTCTCTCTCTCTCTCTTTAAAACTAGAAATATTATATTACTAGAAAATAATAGTATTACATTGAAAGATAGATCAAATATAGAATATTAATGCTCTTGAAACCTTGTTTGAAAAAATCTTTTATTCTACCTTAAAATGCCTTAGTTGCTAGATTTACTTTTTGTTAACTAGTTCATTCCATTTAATATTGTTGCTTCTTTCTTGTTTATGCAATCCATAATATAGTTCTAGCCACTTATTTTACTATGGTTAGACCTGCTAAAGGTTTGTGCATAATTTATACATTTTTTCACTATCCCAAAATTGGTTTACAAGTGTATCTATAGCTTGGTGCAAGCTGGCAAACTAGATAGTCACTATAGTCCTCTTGTAGCCCATAGAACCCTTAAGCCTTCTATCCTCTTAGTGGTTTGCTTTAACACCCTACCAAACATTGGTAGTTCTATTTAGATTATTGGAACTACATACTAACACATTTAATGAGACCTCACATACAATTTCATGCTATTTCTATCCCATTTAAAGCTCTCTTAGCCAACTACCATCTGTTATCCATTAGGCTATGCTTTTAGTTGTGTTTCAACTCTCACCTTGGTTGTTGTATTCTGATTTGGTTTTGTGTTATTCTCCCTATTATTTCTCCTTTAGTTTGCATTTTTTATTGTCTTTCATGTTGCTATTGTTTTATTTCACCCATGGATGACCTCCCACCTTTGGGATGTTATTCTTATCATATTCAAGGTCTCATCCCTAAGCTCACTCATGAGCAAACCATGGCTAAAATGGAATTCCATAGACACTGTAGGACCCAGGAGCCTCCCTCGACCCAACATGGTAGTCTACACCCTCTCATGTTTAAAAGGGAATAAGATTGGTAGGAATATAACCAATGGAATTAGTCTCCTTTTTCCACCTGTCGAAAATTCATTTATCTCAAGATGTTTCTACTCATAATCATGCTGCATCTCACTCACCCATTTGAGGTGATGAGGATCCTCTTGATCAGTTAAGAACAAATGAGTTACACACGATCATTGATGATTATTGTAGACATCTTCACATGGATGAATCACATCCTTCACCTCCTAGGAGTCAATATCATGTAGCCTTTAGAGATAGAGGTCATGTCCATTCAGTGCCTAGTGCCTCAATCAATTCTCATGCAAGTTCTCCACTTCTTTTTTGGTCAAAAACTCTTTCATGAGATTAGCTACCTATATATGTTGTGGCTCATAAGCATGCCCACTCAAGAAAATATCTTCATCATGAGGATTCTTCCCATCCTCATAGCCCTTATTTTAGAGTTTCTAATGAGCATGTTGATTTTGATCATCACTTATGAATTAGAGACTCATGGGATGCCTATCATAAGCATCAATAGTCACCACTTGACCTTTATTTAATGGCACATGACCAATGTCAGGGAGATCCTTATCATCATGACTACCTCAATGAGTATGCCATGTATTCCCTTCATCCACATGGGATCATCACACTTCCCATGGCTACTCCCTACCCCATGGTAGAGATGATTTCTATTATGACCAGCCTCCCTATTAGGATCTACCTTGACATCATGCTCTCTATGGTGATGGTTATGGCAATGCTTATGAGCATAGGAAACATCATTACCATCAAAATCCCCCTCTTGGAGCTTATCACCAGCCAACTATCAACTATGCTTATGAGGATCTCCATTAGAATCCTCTATCCCCTTAGGTCCATGTTATTCCCATTCTTACTCCTGTCCCTGAACTGCCTAATTTCAATGGGACTCAGGACTCTAGAAATATAGAACAAATTAAGACATTCATGATGGCATGTATGGATTGGGAATAGGATGAATGCATGTCATTGATGCTCTTTACTCATTCTCTACAAGATAAATCTCTTGTTTGGTTCTAAAATCTACCTTAAAATTCTCTCTCTAGTTTTTAGTTCCTTATGGATGAATTCCTCCAATATTTTTATATTTCCAAACCTTTTAACCTTAGCATCTAGTCACTCACCTCCATGGCATAGGATAAAGTTGAGTCAAAATTTGATTTGGTGCATAGATGGTGTTCAACTATTCATACATGTAGAACTAGGTTCTTGGATGACCTGCTTTATGATATGTTAAAGTGAGTATTAAGGCAAAACATTCACCTTAAGGTCCTCAAGCATGAGCCTACCTCTTATGATGAAGCTATTAATGAGTGTTTGAAGATCAAAGTGTTTGAGGTGCATGTGGGTGTGTAACTTGTACCTTTCTAAAAGTAATCCTTATCATGTGATAGAAATCATAATATGATTGGTGATGGTGTCACTGATTCTCCTTTTGAGAAGAAGGATAATAAGGAAGTCAAAAAGTGAATGTTGTGAGAAAGAAGCCAACTAAAAAGAAGGCTTCTAAATCTAGCATAGCAAAATAATAGATGGTGTTTCCTTATGACCCTATCAAGTTTTACAATCATGATCAGATGAGAGGGCATGATGATGTTAATTATGTTTCCTAATAGTCTGGTGAGAAAGCCTTGCCTCCATCTCAAATTTCTCCTCTTTGTGAGTCCAAGTATAAGTTAGATGTGTTCAAAGAGCCTCTTCCATACCATGACAAGGAAAATAAGAAGAATAAAAAGTAGAAATCAAAGGCTAATGCCCCATGCTTTCCTTATTGCTCTTCCACCTCTTCTAACTTCTCTTTTTAGGCTGACTCATGAGGGAAAGCAAAACATGAGAGTAGCAAGGTTTTTATTGATACTGACATCACTCCTACTAGTTATGAGTGTTTTGTCAACACACCCTTAGTTTGGGCTACCGACCCCACTAGAGAGACTAGTGGTGCTGGGCCTCCCATCCAACCCATGGGGGTAGAGAATTCCAAAGTCAGATTTGACTTTTGGAATAACATCCCTCCCCAAGATAGACATCATCTTTTCTCCATCATAGAGGAGTTACAGGGCCTCTCAACTAGGATCCCCATTTGGGGCCTACTTCATTTTTTCTTGGAGCAAAGGGGCCTCATCTTTGATGAGCTTGGTTTCTCCCATGAGAATCCATTACAGGATGATGTTGGAGTGTTGTTTAACTCTGATACACTTGAACACCCTCACCCTCTTATTTTTTATTTTAAACTAGCCTCCTTTTCAGATGCTTTGATTATGGATAAGATGGTTTGATTCCCTCTCTATATCAAGACTTTAGTCAATGATTACCACATTAAGTGGTGCATTATTCATAAAGGAGATGCATTAAACATCGTGCCTTTTCATGTGTTTGATGAACTCATGATTAGTTAGAAGAAAATTTTTGATTCCTAACATAGGTATGTTAGTTTTAACAATGACATAGTTATGTCAGTGGGGAATGTGAAGCTCAGTGTCAAGTTTGGTCCTAAAGTGGTCTGATTTAGTTTTTGTATGTTAGACCTTGATCTTTCATACAACATGATTCTTGACCACCCTTGGACTACCACCATGCAAGTCATTACATCATCCATATTTCACATGGTGCAATTTGTTCATGAAGGTGAGGTTCATATTCTAGAGGCTGACCCAAATCCTTAGGCATTACTCTACGCAAAGACAAAGACCTCTAGTGAGGCTTTGGTTATCTATTTGTGAGGTTTTGTGAAAGTCCACACACCTTTCATGGTTAAATCTCATTTTCTCAAGGATGAGCATTGTGTCTTAGATGAGTATCAATCCACATTCACCCCTCTAGTGTCTGGAATACGTCATATAACTCTCTCTTTAGCCCCACAACATTAGGCCATCCCATCTTTGTTTGAAGATCTCTTCTAAGATATATCTATAGATGCTGAACTCCCCCTCATGTCATGCTTTTCCCATTAGAGTATAGGTTCTCTCAACATGGCTCCCATTGAGAATGCTAGAGTATTTGAGTTTAATCTCAAGTGTTATTTCATTCATCTTATGGCATGTAACAAAAATAAGGAAAAAAAGGCTTACACCAAGCTCATGTAATCTTTTTGTAACTACCATTATCCACTTGATCACCTTGGTTTGGAGATATCTCTCACTAAAGGTTCAACTCCAAGCATTCCCTTGGTGAATGTCTTCCTAGTTGAACTTGAAGTGTTAGACTAGTTGCTCACTCCCACTCTAGAGTGCTTTGAGGAAGGCAACACCATGGATGTTGAAGGATACATGGATGTCAACCTTGGCACTTTAGTAAAGCTCAAAATCATTAAGATTAGTGTCAAACTTGCTCCTAAGGAACCATATGTCTTGGTCACCTTCTTTCATGAGTTTATCGATGTATTTTCTTGGGAATACACTAATATGAAGGGCATGGATTCCAACATTGTCATCCATAACCTTGTTATAAATGACAGAGCCCACCCCATTCACTAGAAGTAATGAGCAATAGTAATAAAAGTTTCCCAGTTAGTCAAGGATGAGATTAAAAAACTCATTTGAGTTGGTTTCATTTAGGATATTGACTACCCTCGATGGGTCTCTAACGTTGTTCTTGTTCTCAAGAAGAATGAAGTAATTAGGATTTGCATCAAATTTTGGGATCTCAATATGGCTTACCTAAAGGACAACTTTTTAACTCCTTTTATTGACTAGATTATTTATTTTACCACTAGTTTTGAGATCATTTACCTCATGGATGGGTTCTTTAGGTACAATCAAATCCAAATTACACCTGAATATCAACACAAAATGACATTCACTACCATGTGGGGTAGCTTTTGCTATGTCATCATGCCTTTTAGTTTGAAGAATGTTGGGGCCACGTACCAGTACACCATCACCCATATTTTTCATAACATCATCTACAAGATCATTGAGTGTTATGTCGATGATCTCCTTGATAAATCATATAATTAGGATGAGCATGTACAAGACCTCATGATAAAATTTGGGCATCTATGAGAGTATCACATTAGTCTCAATCCTGAGTGGTGTATTTTTGGAATTTCTACTAGAAAATTTCTTAGATTCCTCATTTCACATAGGGGCATTGAAGTGGATCCTGACAAGATGAAAGTGATGCTTGAGATGCCTCCCCCATGTAACCTTGTGTAGTTACAGTCTTTTCTTGGAAGGCTCAAATTTCTTAGATGTTTTCTTAAGGAGTATGCTCATAAATCCATCCCCCTCACACATCTCCTCTATAATAACATATTATTCTTATGTTCTACTAAAATCCAAGTGGATTTAGAGGAATTGAAGTGCATGTTTCATAATCCTCTCATCTTAATGGCACCCATTGAGGGGTATGATTTTATCTTGTATACCTCTATCACTAATCTTTCTATTGGGGGCATATTGTGTCAAAAGGATGGCATTGGTAGAGAGAGAGTGGTTTACTACATCTCTCATATGCTACTTGGCCCTAACCTCAACTAATCTCTAGTTGAGCAGTAGTGCCTCTCCCTCATCTTCACCATGAAGAAGTTGAGACATTACATATTAGGTTAGACAACCAATGTAATTGTCCCATCCAATCCAATCCATTACTTGGTTAGCAAGACACATCGTGCTAGTATTATAGTGAAGTGGATCATGATTCTTTAAGAGTTTCACCTTCACATTGTCAACCAAAAGTCCACCAAGGGCTTGGTCATGGTTGATCAGTTCACTAATTACCAACTACCTAATCTTAGCATGGAGTTAGTTGATTATGATTTTCTAGATGAGTTAGTTTATTTGATCGACCATGTTGAGGTATCCAAATGTGATTGGTATCAGGACATTATCTATTATCTTATAGACTAGTATTATCCCATCAATGTTCCTTCCTAGGAATGTTATCAGATCTTTAAACTTGTCATTCACTATGTCATTATTGGTAGCATCTTATTCAAGAGAGTTCTTAATGGTGTGTTGATGTAGTGTCTTATCCTTGAGGATGTTCTTCTCATACTTGAGGAATCTCATGAGAGCATTTTTGGTGGCTACCAGGTGAGTAGGCCACCACTTAATGTATTGTTAGGATGGGTTACTATTGGCCCACTCTTTTTAAGGGTATCATCCTATATACTAAGAAGTTAAATATGTGCCAAGTCACTGGGGATGCCATCAATTCTCTAATGAGCCTCTTGCACCCCATCACTGCTCCTTGGCATTTTTCCATGTGGGCTCTTGACTTTGTTAGAGAGTTCAAACTAGCCTCTTCTAATGGCCATCATTGGTTCATCACTACCACT
The DNA here is from genome assembly GCA_037957365.1 of Torreya grandis. Lineage (NCBI taxonomy): Eukaryota > Viridiplantae > Streptophyta > Pinopsida > Cupressales > Taxaceae > Torreya > Torreya grandis. The sequence continues at coordinate 836,219 of JARHVA010000298.1, read as the reverse complement.
GACTATTTCATAAAGTGGGTTGAGGCCATGCCTCTTAGTGACATGTGTGGGAAGACCATCATAAATTTTTTCATAATATAGCTCATTTATAGGTCTGGGGTCCCCAAAATTATCATGGTTGATAATAACCCATGCTTCTAAACCCTTGAGATGTATGAGCTTGCTAAATGCTTCAGATTTAAGCTTAGTTTCTCCTATACCCATTACCCTCAGGGAAATGGGCAAGAAAAATGTTTAAATAAAACTTTGAGGAAGATGCTTCTCTACATCATAGCCCAATCCAAGAGGGACTAACATCTCATGCTCTACCCTACCCTTTGGGCCTATCAAACGAGCTTTCAAATGATTATGGGGGCATACTCTCTCATGTATGGGTCCAAGGTTGTTCTTCCCTTTGAGGTCTTAATCCCTTCATTATGGGTTAATACCTTTGGATTCCTTTCTAATGAGAAAGAATGTGTCACTTGCCTCACTGAGCTTGAATTTTTGGATGAACAACACTTAGATACTCTTGAGTATAATCATGTTTATCAACACCATCAACATACCCTATTATAAAATTTGGTGCACCCTTATCCTTTTAAGGTAGGTGATACATTCCTCATTTTTGAAAAAGAACACCATAAGAAGGGTAATCTTACTCATAATTGGTTTGGTCCCTTTGTTATCACTGTCTCTCTTGACAATGGTGCATATCATCTCTTGAATCTAGATGGTGAGCCCCTACAACATCTGATGAATGGATTATACCTCAAGACATTCCATGTCTAAGGCTTGCATAGTCCTCCAAGAAAGTCACATATGGTTGTAAGGCGAGCCTTTTCTCTCTTCTCTCACTAGTACCTCTATGACATTCATATATGTGTGTGCATGTGGGTTCTTAGTTACTAGTGTCTATTGTCTAATCACATTGTATCAAGTAGTATACTTCAGATAAAGCATATATATCACACATAAAATCATATACACACATTTTCTAATCATGAGAAAGAGATGTATATATATCAAAAAAATACATGTTTTTCTATAGGTACATCACATGGGCTTGCAATCCCGAAAATATATCATGAGTGTGACTATATATGTATACCTAGTCAGCCTATGACTAGGTGATATATATGATAGTCATACTCTAGGTGGAGATCTAGATATCTTCCTTTTGACCAGTTGAGCTATGAGATCCTTTAGTGTAGCCAGTTGGTTTGCCCTCACTCTAGGTGCCTCAACTCCTTTGGTCTACTCTTGAGCTAGCTCTGCTCATAACCGATTGATCTCAACCTTGAATCTCACTAGTCTCACCTCTTTCTCTATTATAGTCACCCTATGGTTTGCTAATTTGGTTTTCATCTATGGAATCCTGTGTCATGCCCTTACTAGCTCAAGTGAGGCTCATGCAACTATTGACCAAATTTGAGTTTTAGGTCATATAAGGGCCCCCCTAAGTAAAAATTTGACTTTTAGGTGTTATAGGGGTCAAACATTATGTCACAAGGTATTTTATAGGTTAATTAATGTCATTTGATGTTATACTAGCCTTAGTCCTTAGTTATTTTAATCTTTTTAGTCATTTTGGGTCATTTTGATGTTAAAAAAGGTGCATTTAATGATTTATATGGATTTATTGGGAAGTGTGAAGGTTAAAAATATGATTTCATGCCCCATATGTCAACTTAAATATTAATAAATTGACATAACTGAAAATTGGTATATTATTTAGAAGAAAAGGCAATTTTTTTGAGAGAGGAGAAGAAAATGGCACTTGTATGGCCCATAGGGAAGTGTGACACATAATAAAAGATAAAAAAATGCCTCTTTAGCTTACCCATGCTCATTTTAACATTTTAAATGATCTATAAGTGTCATTTTAAAGCCAAAACCATTATGATCCTTTTCACTTTTCTTGGCAATTAGAAGTGACCTGTAGGTTTGTACTTGATATGATCAACACAAGAGGTTTTAGGTAAAATTATATTGGGGGAATATTATAAAATTATTTATCTTCCATTTTATGTTTTGTTGTAGAGTAATGGTGGTATGAGATTTATGAACCATTCCTAATAAGTTGACCTTTCAAATCTGCTTGCTAATCTAAGTACCTTACCTGTTTGCCTTAGTTTGAGCATATCTATACAATCCACTTGATGATATTAGTTTTAGATGATGTTCATTATGTCCCATAATTTCTCCCATGATTTTTTTTCATGTTTAAAGGTATTTGTATGATTCAAGTAGCTCAAAGTTGTAGGAGAGTACAACTTTTTGAGTTGCAAGTAGTTTTCACCATTTTTATATTTTCATGCTTGTTCATGGCTTCTAGGGGTTGTGTTAGAGTCATTTATATGTTTTAAATGTTATATTGACCCCCTCTTAATATTTAATCTTCTTTTTAAAAGAAAAATTTTCATGGTTTGTAGTCATACAATGCACATACTAATATTTTGCCTACTACAACTCAATGTGTACTTGCAAGTTCTATAAAAGAAGATTCCAACATTTTAAGGGAGGTGTGAAACATTGTTTTGTGCCCTAAAACATTTTGAGATATTTATTTGAAAACGTTGAGGATAAAAAAACCTTTGAAGGCAAAATATTTGGTACATTATTCTAACTTATGCTCACTGTTTGTATGTAATCCAACAGTGCACGTGCAGCCTCTCAAGATGACATTGTGCTATGGAAGAAGATTTTGGAAGTTTATTTAATATTTTAATATTGTTATGAGTCCATGGGAATTTTTTTTAATTTTTTTGATTTAATCACCAACATGTTTGTTGCCCACTATCCAAAGTTTGAATTCACTACCTACATTTGTAAATAGTCACCTATAGGTGGCCCAAATAGAGGGCCAAGGCATTCAATAGTGTTTTATGGCATCAAATAAAAATATTATTGGAGTCCTAATATGTAAAGGATATAATTTCATACACGTTTGAAATTATAAGTAGATATATAAGAGGGTATTATTAGCTCCAAATATGAAATGAATATGTTCAGGTCTTTTGTCCCTAAACTGAGAAAATAGAGGTCTAAGAGTTTTTGTGGATGTCTTGCAACATGTCTACAAAGAGTTATAAATAATATAAATATGTAAATATTGAATCCTCTAGCATGAATAGGAGATATTAAAAATATGAGGTCAAGGAGATGGGTGGAAGGTGATAGTTGGAGGGCTCAAAGTTGTCTAGAAACACACTAAAATCCTGCATTATCATCTCCAAAGATTTATGTTTGAGTAACCTTTATTTCAAAGTTGAAAAGATAGACCACATATTCACACTTTAATGGTTCCAAATAGTTTTCATGTAGCCTTTATGACCTAATAATCACTAATATATGCTTATCCACTATGTTTACCCCCTATATACACCTACAATCCATACAATGGATTGAGAAGATGCACCTACAACCAAGCAAGGGTAAGGCTTGTGGAGATGTGTCATTATTGTAAAATTGAGACTAATGTGAACTCAATGGAAAACAAGGATCAAAAGAGGAGGTTATTATATGGATTTTTATCCTATAGACACTTTTATATGCCCTCCCATTTGATAATGGAAACCTACAGCCAACTGTGTATGACTATGTTGGTAGTGGGAAATGAGGTGAGGTTTCTAAGTTGGGGTGTGGTTCAAACATCAGGTAATGAATCTCATCATGGTTAAATAACTATGTATTCTTCGATTAAGTTTTAAAATATTTTATTAAAGACCTATTTCCTATAAATTGCACCTATAGGCAGGGTTTAGAGGTAGAGCATCTCAGTCTAACTAGTGACCTAGAAATTGATACTAAAGTGGCATTGGAAGGTTAAAATAGAAAATACTAGTTCAAAAACATGTTGTGTGACCTAAATGTGGTTTTAGGGAGTAATTTTCACATCATAACCCAGGTATAAAGAGTTATCACACACCTACAACAATTAGACTTAAAGTTTCTCAGTCATCTTGAGAAAACTCAATCTAGTGTAGCCAAAGGTACAGGTAAGGCCAAATGGGGATTGGATTGATGATAAAGAATGTGATCACATAAATAAAGGTAATGGTGAATTAATTAACTAAAAACAAGGGAGAAAAAAAATTACACAAGTCCCAAAAAATTTATATACACCTAAAATAGGGTGTAAGCTAGTGAAGGGGATAAGAGATGAGCTTGTCTAGGGAGAAGAAGAGGGTAGGTTAGGAGTTGTTTAAAATTTTAAAATGGTGAAAAGAGTTGTATATAATATAACCCAAAATTATAAACCATTAAAAGGCTAATGAAACATGCCTTAATGTCCTATACCTTGAAGGATGCAAGCAGGCTTGGTTTAGGCCTAAAGCCCAAGTGGGGGGTCAGTACTACCTCTAGTATCAGATGGGAATTATAATTTATGGAAACATGTGTGTGTGTGTGTGTGTGTGTGTGTGTGTGTGTGTGTGTGTGTGTGTGTGTGTGTGTGTGTGTGTGTGTGTGTGTGTGTGTGTGTGTGTGTGTGTGTGTGTGTGTGTGTGTGTGTGTGTGTGTGTGTGTGTGTGTGTGTGTGTGTGTGTGTGTGTGTGTGTGTGTGTGTGTGTGTGTGTGTGTGTGTGTGTGTGTGTATCTAAAACCCCAAGGCAAACTTTTATAGCATTGGCTGCATGTAGGCCTGAATTGGTTTCAAGCCAAAAGTGGCTTTCTTATGGGTTACTTTGTACTCTAAGAGACTTAAACACCTATCATATTCATATATATAATATATATATATATATATATATATATACATACATATATATATATGAGTATGATAGGTGTTTAAGTCTCTTAGAGTACAAAGTAACCCATAAGAAAGCCACTTTTGGCTCGAAACCAATTCAGGCCTACATGCAGCCAATGCTATAAAAGTTTGCCTTGGGATTTTAGATGTTTGAAGATGCTATAGAGGTCATTTTGACCTAAATTTTTGTATATAGGGTCCTCATGACCCGAGAAAAACCATCATGTAAGTGGTTTCCTTTGAAACTTAGGTCACATATCTTCTATTTTGTCTTAGAGGTCAGTCATTTTTAGGCCTACACAGAGGTTAAAAAGGGAGAAAATGTGACCTAAATGGGTGTTGGGTGCCTTAGAAACATCATGTGATGATTTAAGATGATGTATTAACTTGTATTGAGTTATAAAAAACATGAATTTGGCCTAGGTTTGATGAGAAAACATGAGTGTTGGTGAACAACCATATGCAACCAAACCCTAATGGTCTCAATTAGGTCTAATTGGTGAAAAGGAAGAAGGGATGAGAAGGATTACTTGGAATGATATAGGATGACTTGGTAGGTGAAAACACATAAAAGTTAGCATAAAGATAATTTAAAAAATGGGATAAGCCTTAAGGGAAGGTATAAATCCTCAAAGGTGTAGATAGGCCTATTAGGCAAGGTTCAAGCCTAAGGCTAATTGGGGGTCCACCATCATTTTTGGATTTTGGTGAGTGTTATAGATGGTGGGAACATGTTTATGAGGTGGAATTAGACCTATCTAACATTTTGGAATGCAAAAAAAACTTATTGAAAATTTACTTGTAACCCTGAGATAGTCAAAGCATGCATGAAAAGAGGAAAATAAGTTCGATGGGGTATCTTCAAGTGCTCATATCTTTTCTAAGGATTTACATAGGAATGAAAGGAATTTGGAGAGGTTATCAAGGTCCATTAGCATCAATTTTGTGACATTTATTGGTAGGTTAAATTTCAAAGATTTATAAACAAATCTTAAGACCTAAAACTACCTAAAACCCCACTAAACCCTCGGCCAAGACCTGATGGAGAAAACAAGCTTGGAAAGTTGTCCTAATGACATAGTTCGGCAATGAAAGCTATTGGAACATGCAAAGGACTCCCTCAAGATATCTCCCACCAAGATGATATGTACGTAATTGTATAGACAACATGAAAAATAGGGTATTTTTGACCATTTTTTGTGTTTTATAGGCTACAAGAGGTTTCAAAGAATGAAATCAAGTTTGGGTTGAATATTAGGAATTTTATTAACTCCCTATGGCTATTTGATTATAGGAAAAAATTCCTAAGTGTCTACATTAGAGCTCTCATATCAGCTAGTCAAAACTGGCATAGCCCTTTTAAGGTGTACCTAGGTATTCTAAGGCTATGGATAGTCTTTCTAGGTGTCGTTCACTCCTTCAAATGGGTTTTCATGGAAAACTAATGTTATTTTTTAGGCTAAGTGTGAGGGGTGATAGAAAGGAGGAGTTTTTTAGTTTGTAGTCAATGATGGCTTCTTCTCAGATGATTCTAGGTGATTAGGACTAGAACAAATGCATGGAGAGGCATGTCTAAAAGCCTTCCCTCTCATACCAATAATCATACCTATCCTTAGTCAGTTGTGGGATGTTAAAATAGGTCCAAATTATGAAGGTAATTTTTTGAGCCAAGACTGGGAGTTTTATGCCACTTTTCATAAGATTCATGACTTGTATGGACATTTGGACCTCTTAACATTGCATGGTTCATTCCAAATCTCTTTATCATGAAATTTTAACCTTTTTTCTTAGATTTACAAGTATATATATTACCTTTGTACTTATTTCATCTTGCTCTTCTCTCAAAGGCTATAAATATTGACTCTTTTGGCTCTTTTTAGTAGCCTTCATTGGTTGATGGTGAAACCCTGACTAATTTTGTACTTAAATTCCTCTTAAATAAATTAAACAAGTGAATTTGCCTAATTACATGCTATACAATTGAGTTTTGTTGCAATCTTGTTGGTCTTGTCTAGTAGAAGATGATCTTTTCTAGCATGTTATCCTTGATTGTCCACCAAGTGTGCAGAAGAATAATTATTATAGGTCTTTGTTAGTGTTATATTTAAAGTGTATAAGTATCTTAGAAGTGGTTCACGACTGTATTCTCTCAAGGAATCATTCATTTCCCTCTTAAGTGTCAAAATACCTTCTTGAACCTAGCTTATGAAATACTGATGTAACAATTTATCTTATGTTATGAGTTTTGTGTAAGAGAAGCTTTGTTTTTCTTTAAGTAGTATAATTTAAATCAATAGGAGAAATAAAATATTGGTGAATCAAATTTTTTATATTTCTTAGTTGTTTTATTAACCCTTTTCATCCAAAGTTGATAGGTAAGAAAGTACTTCAAAGAGTGCATCAAGGGAACTAGCCCTTTTAGAGATTCATCTCATCAAATTATTACCCACAACAAGAGATATGTTTCCATTTTGCCACTTAGATGAGGAGAGCTAGGCATATCCTCAAGGGGTGAAAATCCAAGTGAGAATAGCACCCACATGCCAAAATTGAGTATATGGTTCTGCCCCCATCAGTAGATGTGGTACTAGCTTTGTTAGTGGTGTGCCTACTATATTAGGGAATAAATCCCTTAGTAGGAGGTCTACCTAGGATCTAGTCCAGCTAGGCTAGTCTCCTACACACACATAGAGCATATATTTTAGCTACATATATGTATCTTGCCTAGGATGAGCATAAACGATACAATGCTATCTAGAAAATACATTAGTCTTACCTGGTAGTGTAAATGGCCTCTATAGCACCCCTATCAATCATGTTCCTCTTGATGGTGGTGGTTATCACCATGAAGGTCTCTCTACCACTACCCTAGTCACCCTACCATGGCTACCATTCATTCTTAGCTCTAACAAGCTTGGATTGGGCATATCTCTCTCTCTCTTTCCACTAATACTTGCCTCTCAAGATGAAGGTATGACCCCTATGGACCTTGGAGCTCCTCCATACCCACATAGGCCTATAATTGTCAAGGAAGTCCAAGAACAAACACACCTCTATTCTGATTCCTCTTGTTGGATCTTTCTCCTCAAAAAGAACACAATATGATTACCAAATATAAGCAATTATAAATGCGGAAATGACCAAAAACACAAGTAGCTAGAATTCACCAATAGCACAGAATATGAGAGACAATACACTATCTTGTATTAACACTTTACAAAAAAGAATACAACAAAGAGCCGCCACACTCTTTCACCTTATAGAGGTTTGCCACACCTCAAGTGTACAGTAATTCTTCTCACACAACACTCTCCTACACAAAAAACGGTCCCAACAACCAACTCACAAACAGAATTGGTGTTCACCTCTCCAACTAGTCAGTAATAACCCTGCCAGTTCACCAAGCACTCAATAGTACTTCAAGTTGATCTCCCATGAACCTGCAACCTACAATTCAACAGACCATACTCACATGTAGATCCCCTATGAGCTTGCAACAACCTGCAACTCAATGATCTTACAATGGAAGCAACTTACTTGCCTTCCTTTCTATCTCATGCTTAATTACAATACATACCAATGGGTCTATAAATAGATCCCTAACTCAAACACTAACTTAGACTCTTAATTTAGACAATTATCCTCATAGCCAAAGACTCTAATTGGCCTTTACATGCAAACACTTCATTCACTTAACTAACTGTCCATGTAACGAGCAGTTCTGGAACACACAGGCGACTGACATTGGTCCTTGCTAGTCTGGTTCTGCCGACGTTGGCCAACTTCCTGCCGTCACCGATGGCCTTCTGCACTGGTCACAACTGACATCGGTCCTGCTGCTGATGCCAGTTCTCCTGGATCTCAGCAACCTTCCTATTCCATCTGTTTGCAAAGAGTTGAAGCTTTTAGCTCCACAACTCAACAATCTCCCACTTGGAGATAAACAACTGCAACCTGTACCTATACCTATACTTAGTCTAGTTTGTTCCATTGGCTTTGTATCCCTCCTCAAGATCACTCTTGAAGACCAACCACCACAAACTTGTAGTGCAAAACCTGTCATCCAAATCACCTGCCACATCCACATCTACAAACCATGTAGAAAATAACTTGAACCTGCATAGCATGTGCACCTGCTGCTAGTCCCTGTAAGAATCCACTGAACTGTCCTCCAATGGTTCTCTCTCGGATTGGCTCCAACTTGTGACAATTCCCACTGCTTGGGAAAACTCAGGTTTAGTACATACCATGCACTCAACCTCATTATGTGAATCAGGACACCTGTTCATAGAACTGTCCAACCATCGGCGTGCTAACCGATTTCGCATGATCATCCTAAAACAAAGTCAACAAATGACCTACCATGTCTCTAGAACACACTCATGCCAAAGAATCTTGCTGCTCCTAGATTCTCCATGACAAACACCTGAACTAGCTTTACCTTTAGTTCAGCAATACCTGTATATGTAACCCTGCAACAAGCACATCATACAGAAATAGGATAGTGTAGCTAATACTATCCAACCTGGTAAAGAGAAACACAATGATCAAACCTCCATTGCCCTGCAACTAATACAAGACCATATAGCCTGATCTTCCATCTCATGTATCCATTTCCGCTCTTCTTTATCCTCAACATCCATTCGTCTCTCAGTGTTTACTTCCAGCTGGCCACTCTACCCAAAACACCTGTTTGGTTCTCCTCCAAGGAATCACATCCTCATCCATGCCAAGCTCCCACTGTTTCTTGGATCTACCTGTTCTGCTTCTTTAATAACTTCCTGGTCCTATGCCATAAGTGAGCAACAAGTAGTGTAAAGAAGGGAAATGACGAATTTAAGAACTTACTTACACCTTCAGTCCTCCATATGGGCGCTTGAGACTCCATGACAGCTTGCTGTCCACCCAAAATTCATCTCAGTAACTGATGCCAGTCACATCTCAATCTGCAGACGACCGAAGTCGATTCTTGTGACTGCCACCTTGCCAACGTCGATTTCCCTTGGCCGACGCCAGTCGATATCTACCCTGAGTCACCAACGTCAGTCTGTACATAGCCAACGTCAGTCCCTATCTGGACGCCGGCGCTGGTTTTCCTGCCGACATCGGTCTCTGTGTTTTTCTAGTGAGACATGACTTTTTCCCATGAGCTCTTTTTGGATCAAATCCTTGTCCAAATCACCCTTGCTTTGCTCAGAATTCTTCTACATCTTGTGCTGAACTCTATCTGTCACCTTCTCCTTGAAAACTAAGGCTTTCCTATTCTTGTCACTAACATCAGGTTCCTCAAGAAGCGTTACCTTCTTCTTCTGCATACAGAAACCACGATCCATACCTTCCAAATCTAAAAGCATATCCTTTGACTCAAGAACAAACATCTCCTTCTTGTCTATGTGACCAAGCCTATCAAGCCACATCTCTGAATCTATAGCTGAAGTAGAAAACCCAAAAAGAGAATCAGTAGTACAAGTAGATAGATAAAGTGTACCTACTTTATTACCTCTAGCTACAACAAGTGTACCCTTGGTAACCTTCCAAGAGTCCGCTGTGAGAGTTACTGTGCAACCCTCATCACCCACTTCTAACAGAAATTAAATTCCACTACAGAATTGGGACATGCATGACTTCTTTTAACACCCATGTGTTACCGGTCTGCAGTTTCAGCTTCACTTTCCCTTTGCCAACAATCTGACAAGGCTTACCATCCCCTACATAAATTTCTCCAAAATCTCCCTGGACATACTCATGAAAAAATTCCCTATGTGGGGATGCATGAAAAGAGGCACCAAAATCTAAAACCCAAGATTCTACTTTATCCAAAGAACATACCAGAGCATCCTGTGCAGCATAATCTGCAACATCTGCTTCTTCTTCATGTTCTTCATGCTGATCTATACTTGATCTGCAATCTCTCTTTAAGTGCCCTTGCTTTCCACACTTCTAGCAAGTTATTCTGCCATACCTAGACTTGGATCTCTTGCCTGTCTTGGACCTTGATCTCCCATGCTCTATCTTTTCTCTTTGCCTTCCTCTGCCTTCAACACTCAAAGGATGTCCTGACGATTCACCTGTGCTATTCTTGCGTATCTCTTCATTCAAGATCACACTTACAACATCATCCACTTTTAAGACTTTTGAAGGAGACACAGTATTAGAAACTGCCATTACCAAACCTTCCCAACTTTCAGGTAATGAACACAAGATTAAGAGAGCTCTAATTTCATCATCAAATACAATATTGACTGAACTTAACTGGTTTACCAAACCATGGAAATCACTAAGATGGATATGAACAGATCCACCTTCCAACATTTGCAAATTAAATAAACACTTCATAAGAAATACCTTATTAGAAGCTGAGGGTTTTTCATATAAATTTGCCAAAGATTCCATCAACTCCACCGTTGTCTTACACTGTGATAAGCTGGAAATCACAGATGATGCAAGACTCAATCTGATAGATCCCAGAGCCTTCCGATCAAGAACCTCCCATTCTTCATCTTTCATATCCGAGGGTTTGCAGTTAACCCCTCCCAACGGTAAGTACAAATCTTTTTGTTACAGATAATCCTCAATCTACATCCTCCACAATTGGTAGTTCTTGCCATTAAACTTTTCCATCCGTAGCTTATTGTCTTCTGTCATTGCTCAACTCCCACTCAAACAGAAACCTTGTGAGTACCTGTAATCAGAACACACTAACCGGATCTAATCCAATCTGTTAGTATCCCAACCAAAAGCTCTGATACCACTTGTCAGGGAAGTCCAAGAACAAACACACCTCTGTTTTGATTCCTCTTATTGGATCTTGCTCCTCAGAAAGAGCACAATATGATTACCAAATATAAGCAATTATAAATGCGGAAATGACCAGAAACACAAGTAGTTAGAATTCACCAATAGCACAGAATATGAGAGACAATACACTATCTTGTATTAACACTTTACAGAAAAGAATACAACAAAGAGCCGCCACACTCTTTCACCTTACAGAGGTTTGCCACACCTCAAGTGTACAGTAATTATTCTCACACAACACTCTCCTACACAAAAAAATGGTCCCAACAACCAACTCACAAACAGAATTGGTGTTCACCTCTCCAACTAGTCAGTAATAACCCTGTCAATTCACCAAGCACTCAATAGTACTTCAAGTTGATCTCCCATGAACCTGCAACCTACAATTCAACAGACCATACTCACATGTAGATCCCCTATGAGCTTGCAACAACCTACAACTCAATGATCTTACAATGGAAGCAACTTACTTGCCTTCCTTTTTATCTCATGCTTAATTACAATACATGCCAATGGGTCTATAAATAGATCCCTAACTCAAACACTAACTTAGACTCTTAATTTAGATAATTATCCTCATAGACAAAGACTCTAACTGGCCTTTACATGTAAACACTTCGTTCACTTAACTAATTGTCCGTGTAATGAGCAGTTCTAGAACACACAGGCGACCGACGTCGGTCCCTGCTAGTCTGGTTCTACCGACGTCGGCTGACTTCTTGCCATCACCGGTGGCCTTCTGCACTGGTCACGACCGACGTCGGTCCTACTGCCAACACTGGTTCTCCTAATCTCAGCAACCTTCTTGTTCCATCTGTTTGCAAAGAGTTGAAGCTTTTAGCTCCACAACTCAACAATAATGTTACATCCTTTCATCATATAATAGACCCATATAGATCATGGACATAACTTATTACTACATCTAGATATAAGATGGTTTGTATGGGCCCAACCCTATCTACAAACTATGTATCCCATGTTGTACCTATCTCTAGTGTTGGGAATGCATCACTACCGTATGGTACTCTTGGCCTCATCAATGGGAACCTCTCATAGGCCTAAGCTATGAGTAAGCTAGATTGTGTTAGTCCACCTTCCCTTGTCACTAGATGTAATCCAACTACTAGTATAGTCTACCTAGGATATACTAGCATCAGAATAATATCTCTAGCCTCCCTCCATATGTTGGACAACTCATATCCATGATAGTGGTAGGCATCCTGTATTATGGCCATTATAGAACCTCTCAACCAAAATACCTACTATCACTATCCTAAGTGGTAGAAACATTGATGACTGCGATGTGATATGAACCCCATGGTTGTTTCATTAAGAGTGGGGTCCCACCAAGTATATCTTCACTACCACTATATCTTGCACTAGTGATAGGTCTATCTCTCTTCCCATAGGCTCTTCCCTATAGAGTTGATAGACATCCTCTATGCTAAGGATGGACTCTAATTCGGGCCCTAGCTAGAATAGGTGCCTCTTAGGTGCTTATGTTGTGACCAATGAATTAACCAAGTCTCTAGAATAATATAGGGATGGTACTTATATCATCCTCTAAAGTCCTACACTCCATAAGCATGCCTAAGCCTCTATAGGTAGAGCATTTTCTTCCTTGGCTAGTTATGACGAGACTCTCTTTCGATTGGACACATCGCATGGCCTATCCACCTATGCCTACTGCTCTCTTGCCTATGAAGGCTCTCCCTCCTCTAGTATGTTTACTCCACTACATGTCTATACAAGTGAGCAAAATGAACCCAAGTTACCATATTGGCCATGAAAAAGGTAAACTGGGATAAATAACATGGTTTTTATCTATTCTATTTTTTCCCCTTTCCTATATGCTCTTTGCCCCTTTTGGAAGCTTCCAGGCCTTCTCAAGCTTCCTAAGGCTTGGATTGGGCCTTTACTACCTTAGGTCATGGATTTTTGGGAAAATTTTTGGCCTTGAAATGAGGTAGGCTATAGTTTTTATAGCCTACCCCACTGCCAGACTGCAGCCTCACTTGGGGCATCCTAGGGAGCCCTTATGCTCCCTAGTTCTCCCTCTATGGGCCATGAGAGAGCCTCTTATTGGTCTTATTCTCTTAATTTTATTGAATCCATTATTTTTCATCTTTTTTTAATTTGATTTGGTGATCGAATCATTCAAAATGAGTGAAAATGACTTTAGGGCCTCTCAAACCCTAGAAATTTGAATAAACTTGAAAAAGTTTGTTCAAAGGACTTAATTAGACCATCTTGTGCATCTATACCATGCTCTTACATCCTTTTTAGTTCCACTTGGGCTTTAGGTTGCTCATGGATCTCTTCAAGCTCTCTCAGAGTGAAAATGACCTCTTTTCTCTCTTTTTCTTCTTTTTAGCCTCTTTTTTAGCCTTTCAGTGGGCCCTTTTTGGGGTTTTTTTCCTACTGTTGCATTTTAAACTATGATACCTTCATCTTAAAGGTTTTGGAACATTTTGATTGCATTGGTGGCCTCTATTTTGTTATTCAAGGTGTTTATGGGCCTACTCTTGTCCATTTTGGTGTTTGAGACCCCTTCTTAGGTCTTCACTAACCTTTCAAGCTTGTGCCCCATTTTGTGGGCACCCAAGGATAGAAGTTAATTTTTGTACTTCTTTTAGCTATTCATTTCTCTAATTTAATTATTTGATCCATTATAACTCACTCTCTCTTATTTCATCATGTATGTAGGCTACAAGTGTTATCTAGTCATGGTTATTAGGGACTTGTTCTGATATTATCGACTGGTCTTCATATTCTCTAAACTTATCCCCACATACCTTTGTTACCTCTTCCCATGAATGGTATTAGTCAATTTATATGATTATGGATTGGTATCATTATTGGTTTCCCCATGAAACATTCTTACACTACCCTACTTTGAGATAGCCTTATTTTGTAGTTTATCATACTACACCCTTGACCCCCATCATGGTGCACCTCTTAGTGGTGATTCACATAGATGGAGGTAGTCAAAGGCAACCTAGGACCTACAACTACATCTTGGGTTATTGATGATCCATGTGGGCATGAGTTTATTGTGGTTGGTCATTTCTTGACCAGTGAGACAAATAATGTTGTTGAGTATCACTCAATCATTAGTCCATTGACTGACACCCATGACTTAGGCATGTTCTATGTGTAGTTGTTCTCTAACTCACTCTTAGTTGTGTCTCAACTCACCAGTGTCTAGGTCATCCTTAGCTCTAAGTATCTCCCCCTCTTCAAGGTTGTGCACAATTTTATCTCCTTCAAAGATGTCTAGTTCACCCATATCCCTCATAAGGAGAGCACCAGGGCTGACACCTTGGTGAATGTCATTTTGGATAGTATGATATGATTTGATATAATTTTTGTTTCCCTTTTATAGGAGCTAGAGTTAGAGATGGATTTGGATGCTAGATCATGAAATCCATTAGATCATGTTGTCAACATTCTTCTACCATCATCCTTATCTAGTAAGTGCAGGTAATGTTTTATATTATATTTTTAGTACTAGTTTTCCTTTGCTTTGGTGTGGCTTCCATGTACTTCACAGCACTCCTTGTTAATTCAAACATTGACTACTCATACCTTGGGGGCATATGTAATCGTACTTCCTATGACCCTACTCCTCCCTATGATTATATATCAGTTCACATGTAGACTAACAACCTTTGTTATACTTATTAGAGTCATATGACACTTGCTTGGACCTCTCCCATGCATTATTCCCATCATTTAATCATACCAATGATTTCTCATGCTGGACAGACTCTATAGGGACCCTCCAAGACCTTTTTAGGAGACTATTGACCAATAGAGGGACCTATTTGACCAAGGATATAGCTTAGGGAGCAAACCTATGGCCTAGGCCACATGTTACTTCATAAAATCCATAGCCTAGGATGTATCCCATGTATAATTCATGAAAATACATAGTTTTAGTCCAAAATGGTCATAAATGATTACTTTTTTGACTTATTGATGGATTAGGGTTGGATATATGCATTTTCCCTCTTCTATTCATTCATTCAATTCAATATCACTCCAATTTTGTTGAATTTCTCTTTTATTATCTCCATTAATCACTCACTCTAAAATCTTGGTTGCCATCTTCAAATCTCTCTTGATTCTTGATTGGCAAAATTGCTTTCCTTGTGAAAAGGGATGCCTTACATGTTGTTGCTTCCATTGGTGATTTTATTGATTATTGATAGTGTTCCTAAAGCTTATGGAATAATCATTTACTTATCAACACTCCATTACACCTATCATTTATGTTCCTTGCATTGCCTCTCATAGATTGGTGGCTTCTCCTTTACCTCTTCCACAACTTTTAGCTCTTGGTCTAGACTCAGCCTATACACAGCCTGATCTTCTTCCTCTCTTACAGCCTAGATAATTGGTTGGTATAAAGTATACACATCTCTTTGAGTGTGATGTGAGGGAATGTTCGTTTACAAAGTGAAACTGTTTTGCTATTTTTTAGTAGTATATATGCTAGGGTTTGTTTAAGTTTTACAAAACTAGTTGTTTATTATCTTACTTAGCATAGATTCTAAAGTTTATTACATTTGTGTATGTCCAAAGAGTACTTTAATTGATTTAAATATTCATTTATTGTATGCCATATATCCATTTTGAAGTTTTTTCATTGCATAACAAACACACTAGAAAACTTAGGCAAGCTCTCTCTCTCTCTCTCTCTCTCTCTCTCTCTCTCTCTCTCTCTCTCTCTCTCTCTCTCTCTCTTGTTAAAACTAACAATATTATATTGCTAGAAAACAATAGTATTGCATTGAAAGATAACTAAAATATAGAATAGGCATGCTCTTTAAACCTTTCTTGAAAATATCTTTGTTTCCCAAAACATATTTCATTTGGCCTCAAAGTGCCTTAGTTACTATATTTACTTTTTGTTAGCTAGTTCATTTCATTCAGTATTATTTCTTCTTTCTTGTTTATGAAATCCATAGTATAGTTTTAACAACTTTTTTTTACTATGGTTGTACCTGATAGAGGTTTGTGTATAATCTATATATTTTTTTATACTATCCCTAAACCTATTTTATAAGTTTGTCTATAGCTTGGTACATGATAGAAAACTGGATAGCCACTATAGACCTCATGTAGCCCATAGAACCCTTGAGCCTTCTAGCCTCTTAGTGGTTTGCTTTAGCACCTTACAAACACTGGTAGTTCTATTAATATTATTGGAGCTACATTATCCACATGCTCACCATCCTATATCTCTTTCAACCGTTTCAAACTATTCTCTTCACTAGCCTAAGCTAGTCTATCTACTGTAGTAGACTGTAGGTGTTTATCTCATAAGATATTGGAGGTTTCTTGTAGGCGAATGTGTATGTTTAGACATTTTTTTTCATGCCTAGGTTCTTCTTGAAGTCATTAGGTCATTTAAAACCAACTAGAGTCACCATAACTACAAGTTATGCTTCTTATGTCCCACTATAAATATATAATGGGTTTTTATACTTACTATATAATCTTTAATTAAGAAACCATGGGGTTATTGTAGATGGCGATAGGTTCATTAACACTAGATTTCACCTTCCTTGATCCTTATTTAGGTTATTCAAAACATTCCATACCTACATGAGTTCATTTCATGCTATTTAAACCATAGTTTCACTCAATACTATAAGTCATTGCAATCTTGTTTACTTTTAGTCATCTTAGAATAGTGTTTTTTTGAGTATCATAGGTCAAAACCTACTTGAGTTAGAAACCCATCAAACATCATCATCTCTTGATTAAGAAACCATTTTCTTTTGTCAAGGTATTGCCCTTATGTTTGGGCTATATGAGTGAAACTACAATACCTATCCATTCCTTGAGACATCGTACTATGGAAGGACATAGTTTATGGGCAAAACATGATTCAGAGAAGCTAAGGTAAAGTGTCTCAATTGTAACATTCCAAACTTGTGAACAAGGCCTTAGGCCTATCTATAATGCAATGACTTTACCATTAACACCATGGCCTTATCAACAATCTTAGGAATAATTAAAGGTTTCAAGGAGTTCAAAAACTTTATTTTAACTCTCTCATACCTTTATGGATTATAATTATACCCTTGTAGATTGCCTATAGGTGAAGACATGGTATAAGACTGTATATGTGAAGTTGGTTCTCATAACCAATCTATGATCACTTGGATAATGTAGTCTTGATATTTACACTTTGAGAGTACCTTAACCACATTAATATCTTCCTTAGATTTTATCTACACCATTACAGGAGAGAGAAACTTTTGTAACTAATGAAACACTGGTCAACAACTTTAATGGTTTCCTCAACTAGCAAACTAAGATAGTATTTCTCATTAGTTCATCTTTACATGTGTAATCAATATTGATAACATTATGAGGAGGAATTTAATTCTTCTCAATATCATGTACACAACTTTATTTTCCTAGAATAATGCAAATAGAGAAGAAACTTGAAGGCCATGGGGATGTGTAAGTAGAAAAGAGGAGCATACCTTATTAGAAATGGTTCATAAAGAATAGTATACTAATCCTCTAAATATTTACATGAATTTTTATTACATAGGGAGTAATACCACCCATCAAGTGCACTTTCTCTAACATAACTCCTCTTGGTCATACCAAACTGAAACAAGTTGATTATTTCTACTTGTCTAGGAGAGCGATAAAAAAGATAGGTGAGTTTTTGGAATTTTTAGACCTATCTAAACTATCCAAGAATGTAATTAGATTTTGAAAATCCTAATAGACACTTTTAAAACTCATACCATGTGCTAATGTTATTGTATAGGCTGTACAGTAACTAAAAACTACCCCTTTTCCCATTGATCTTCTTATTTTGATGTTACACCTGTAGTTGTCAATTTAAAACTTCCATATCTAACATGAAACTAGCATGTAGGATGTTAGAGTAAACTTGGACACACTTATATTTCTATGTAAACTATATAATTCTATTAAATGACTCAAAATGTGACCCCTAGATGACATAAGACCAACTATACAAATGTGACAAAGATAAACACAATGTTTAACCTTATTAAATACCATGGAACATAATTTACACCATATAAGACCCATGTAACAAGTTTTAATACATAAAGGTTGACCTAATTTGACTTTTGGTCAATTTAGTGAACATGGCCAACATAACTATTAGTATTATTTGGGATATGTTCATTAATGTAGTCTTGTTTTTGGAAATGAATGGATCCTGTTATTTTTTCATATATATCATTTTATTGTATTATTTGTGGCTAAAAATAAAGATTTGACATCCTGATATAATTCAAAAATGGTCTATCCAAAGCAAACAAAACATTTTACCATTATTTTATCTTTGAAAGCTAGTATTTTCTACCTCACCTATTACACTTTTCCCTTAATGTTCAATATATGTTTTTATTCCCTTTTTTAGATCTTCTATTTCTTTGAGCTATTTGAAAGGTGTTATAGGATGCTTCCATTATAGTAATTTTGGTAAACCATTATCCTTTGTATACTAGATTGGGATTGGATGAGACCACTAGATATCTTTTATTATTGATTTATATTTCATCACTAGTATGACATCCACAACATGGGACCTAAACTCTTAAGTTTACTAATACCCACTATCTTGTGCATTATATCCAAAAAGTGTGGATCCATGAAGGATTTGAAGTCATACACTTCCTTATTAAGGTAAGGAGTGAATTTACTTGGCCCCTCTTGGCATGTTCTATAGGTGTCCATGATATGTAGCTAAGACAATGTGTCTAGTTTCCATAATGATGTTGTTAATCTTCCAAAAGTCCCATATATATCCTCATGGATGTATAAAACTAGGATTAATCTTTCATAAATAATGTTTAATACCCTTATTTATATCAATATTTATGAAAATAAAAATAATTTATGATTATCGTTGTCACTTGAAACATTATCTAGTTACAAGTAAAGGATCAGTAGTTATTTTTTGAATAAAGTAATTGCACTAGCAATACTATTGATTTCTTCAGCATGAATTTTTTTTTATTTGTACCCTTTACACTTATCATGAACTTAATTTTGTAATATTTCATCACACAATGGTTTTTTGGATGATCCATAAGTGTACAATAAATGTCCATACTCATCAATGATAGGTTATTCAAACTTCTTGAGACATAATGCCAATGATGTGACTATGTAGTTTGCTCCATGTTTAATAAATGGTAGGATAAAGTCTCCAAACCCCTAATATTGTGTCCATGTGTGAGAATACCATTCAAATTAACTAGGAGGTTCATAGCATTACTGATTGACTTTACTTATTTACTCATACCTGGTATGAAAGTTTTCATTTTTTCCATTTTATCATGTACAATTCTCAAGAATCCCTAAGGTTTTCCCTTTGATTGTAATATATGGGAGGATTAATGTTCATGATAAGTTTGAATGTATTCATTGTGATAGGTTTATTCCTCTTTAATTTTTCATAGTGCTTCTACGCATGTGGTGGTTTTACATTTTTTGTACAGGTTCATACACTAATCACACTTGGCAAACAAGTTTTTATTTGCAATTGAAACATGTTGAAATATTTTGGTCATTATCTTGTTGAAAATTAATTGCAACATTGGTGGAAGTTTCAATAATTATAGATCCTTGTTACACTTCTTCCACATTAAGTTATGGGTATAGAATACAAAAAACATCCTTTGAAGAACTTTAATTCCATCATATCTTACACAATGATTTAAATTCAGAGAAATATATAAATTTATCTCAACCATTCTTGATATGTAAGAAAATATTGTGGTGGTATTTTACCTTTATTTCTCTTTCCCAGTGTTACAATTTAATACACACCTATGACCATTTATCCAGTCTAATTTTTGACTATATGAGGTTCTCCTTAGGTACCCATAAGCTTTTTGCCATGCATTCTGACAAACATCCATCCCATCAAATTTCATTTTATGCACCTCGATAACATTTTTTGAGATAGTCATATTTGCAAAAATGATTTTTCACATTCTCCACTTCATCTTAAAAAATTGACCATTTTCTATCCTCAACAACATTTTGATTTGATGAACTGGGTAGAGGGGTACTCATTTATTTACTTTTTTTGGCATTATAGGGTCTTTTGATCATGTTTTTTGAATGATTATAATTAGTGGAATAAAAATAAATTAGATATACCATATATGGTTGACACTATTCTAATGCATCCCACATGCTCAACTCAACCTCATCTAGGTCTTGTTTGAATCTCACGTCTAGAGGAGAACTGTTTATGTTAGCCAATTACCTAGCAGACAATTATATGAGAGATCCTTCAGATAGGGACCATCCTTTGAAAGGAGGGTTGAATAATCTATTAATATGCACACCATTCCAACCCCTTAAATTTTAACATGTATCCTTCAAGTACATTTTTAATTGTTCTCTATTCAACATTATTACTCACATATGAGAAGAAATGGATTAATTTGGTAACAACTCCCTTGAAATTCAAATTGTGTTCACTATTACATAAAAGGTATGGACCATCCAATTGAGCACAAATTTTGTTGACCATAAGAGAAATTATTATTTCACACAAAAGTAGGTTTTTTATTGGCCAAGCAATTACTTTATTGGGTTGCAGTAAGTTTTAGAAATCAAAACATAAATTTACCACATTTAAAAGAATTGCACTAAACATCAAGGGTACCAATCTCTCTTCATGAATTTTAAGATCTTATAGAACATGAGTTAAAAAAAATTGGTCTATGTCATTATTGAAATCAAAATTGTTGAGAGGGGGGTGAATCAGTCTTCAAAAACTTTCTTATCAACTTCACTTAAGTAATCATGAACCATTCAAGCAAGCATATAGATCTAGTAAGCATAAGCATCTATCCACATAAGCATGAAACATATGAACACATCACATATGTGGTAAAACCTCAAGGGGAATAAAACCTACTAATATATACAAATGCACTAAATTCCTATAAGATAAACACCAAATTTAGTGAAGCACCAACTTCACATGTAGCACCAACCCCAACTAGCTAAGCACCAACTTAGCTAGGCTTTAACAAGCCCCAACTTGTAAGGAGGTACCATCCCCTTAGATGACTTAGCATAAAATAAGACACATAATTTATTTTATAACATTCATAACACCTTGTTTCTCAACCAAATTATGATGACCACCTCTTTATCTCTTCACCCTCTTATTCCTCTCAAACTACCTTTTAGGCTTCTTCGCTCAACTAGCCATCTTTTTGACTTGATTAGGTCATATGACCTTGATTTTAATACATAGAACCTCTATAAAATTTTCATCACATTTTATATATTCTCTTAAAATGGTATAAAATACCTCATTCTACTTACCAATACACTATTTCATTCTCTTTCTCTTAACTCACTCAAATAGGCCTAAACCTATCTTGTATATATATAAGCCTCTTGATCATATTACCACTCAGTCATCCAAAAACCATTAACCCCTTGGGTCAGCCATGTAATATGTCTTATTAAATTTAATAAATGAAAATCAAACATTATTTGATTGCCTTTATGTTTTACATATCTTAATTAGGCCTTATTTCATCTTTAGGTCTCATGGAGACCTAATCCCATTATGTCTACTTTAGGACATGTTACACTTTATCTTCCTTGGAAGAATTTTAAACTAAAAAAATAGCAGGAACATATAATATAAAAATAAAATATACCTATAATAATCTAATATATGATCCATAACATCTTTTAGGTCTAATCACCACTTGAAGCACACCATTTGTACTATTCATTATTAGGCCTTCTCATACACATAAAGTCTATCTTAGCTATTGAAGAGTAAAAATAAATTAGTTAAATGGAAATGTTAATAAATCAAATATATATAAACTAAATTAAATTATATTAATAACCATATTATTTATAATTCAAAACTTAGGTCAAAGGGACTCAAACCCTTCTCTGTAAATAGCCCACTCAGAACTGCGAAAAACTCCAAAACCCAGTCATGCACAACTTTATTTTCAAAACCTGAAAGAAAAATTCCCATGATAATTAATAATTTAAAAAAAATACTTTGAAATATATATACCATTATAAAATATAAAAATTCACAAGGTCTAATGTTTGGTATTGGTCTTATAAACCAATCTTTTGACCTCAGTATACATAGTCATACCAAAACCAATCAAGCCATTTCAGCTTCAACATTTATCCATCTTATACTAAGTTAAAATATTTAAAAAATCATAAAAATAAATTTAAAGTCACAAAAAATAACACCATATGTACTATATACATCAACTTATGGCATAAAACATCAAACCCATCACTACAATTTGCTTACCCAAAATTGCTAGTTTACCTTAAAGTACAGTACTAATGACTCAGACCTTCAACACTTATGTAAACATATTAAATGATTTTTGAGATACTTATATTATCATATTATTTTATTATAAAATTATAAAATATAAATACAATATGGTCAAATAGCAATATTGGTCTTGCAGACCAATCTCATAACCTCATTGTACACAGACCTCACTAAACTAGATAAGTCAACTTGTGAACAACTTTTTCAATATAAATACTAACCTAAAAAACTTATAAAAAACATGATCATGTCTTAAAATTTATAAAAAAAACTTACATTCACTTTTTTCCATCATTATTCTATGATAACATATCCCTAATCATCTTCTCACTTCTACCTAGGTTTCTCACTGTTTACACCATTAGGCCTATTAGCAATAGGTTATCTTGGATGAAAAATTTAACATAATTGAGGGATATAAAATATAAATAAACCACAATTGACATAAAATACAAGTCTCAATCTTCTCCAACCAATGATTTTCATACTTTAACTTTGTCAACTCAGACAACTACAATAAATCTCTAAGAAACTAACACTTTCTTGTAGGGTCTACTCACACACTTGACAACTTAATCACACTTGAAGGTGTATGGGAGAGTTTAATACATTATAAAATAGTTTTTATATTAATTTTAGACCATTCTAGGCTATTTTCAATAAGATACATCACATTGGGTCATTATTATGATTTTAGATTAGTTAACACTATTTCTAGTGTTAACAATTATTCATAAAGGACTGACCCTCATTTCCAAAAATAATACCTAGAGGTATTATCTAAAACCATTCCAAATATATTATTTTTACGTTTTGAGATTATACATTCCAATGAACCCCTGAATGTCCTTCTCAGGTTTGCATGCCTTCATTGTATTTGAAAGACCTCAAAACCACTTTTCATGCTTTTTCTTGCAAATCATGACCTAAAACTTCGTGAAAATGTTTGAAACAACATGTAATACCTATAAAAACACTCATATATCCATAGTTTCCTTGAAAAAATAACCTCTTACCCCATTAATCCATACTCTCTCTCTCTCTCTCTCTCTCTCTCTCTCTCTCTCTCTCTCTCTCTCTCTCTCTCTCTCTCTCTCTCTCTCTCTCTCTCTCTCTTTTCTCTCTTAGACATTGACCTACAAACCACATTAGACCTTGAAACTGATCTTCATGCCTCTTTCCATGTGCTCTCCACCTCACTCAAATAATCAATCAACCTCTCTCATGATTAAATAGTGACATACATCCTTAATATTCCTTGATAATAGATCATGATGCTATTTGATGTTATTAAATAATAACATTCATCAAACAGTACTCTCACACCACTAAAAACAACCTTGATAACAACCAATAAAAGAATCATTAAGTTTCCTTCAAATTATTTATCAATAAAAAGATATTAGGTTTGCTTCAAATTATCTCTCAATATAAGATACATTATGTTTACTTTAAATTCTCTCTTTTCACATGGATTCTTTATCACATCAATCACACAAGCTCATACCTCAAAGACCACTCACCATGCATCTTCACCAGATATACCTTGACATCAAAGACATCAACCTTGATATCAATGAAAAAACTTCTCAAAAAAATCCCCCTTTGTCATTGATGGAAAAACATTATCCAATATGATTATTCAAATCCTCCTAAAACTAGTCAAATTTCCTTCTTGAGCTTTCTCTACCTTTGACATTAATGACAAAGGGTCATACACACCAGAACTTATGCAACCGATCATTCTTCCTCTTTGACAAATATTATAATAAAATTTTCAAAATAACTTAGATATACTAAACTCCCCCTTTATCTTCACAACTTGGGCTCACCAAAAGAAACAACAAAGTTCTCAAACCATCTACCACACAAGTTATGCTCAACTACCAAGTAATAGAAACATAGAACTTGTTTTTCTTACCTATTCTCTGTTTATCAACAACTGCATTTGGAGATTATGAATAACTTGAATAGATCCCCTTCAAACTAGAAATATACCATGCTTCTACTAACTTGAAGTGTGTCTCCATGAATCCTAATCAAGTCACCCCTTTCATAGGGCACTAGAACAAACCAAACTCAAGAGATTCCCATAGCTCCATGCTCTCACAAGATTGAATATATTTCAAGATTATATTAGGATTGATTTGTACTTTAGGCTTGACATTTTCAACATCTATGTGATAAAAAATCTTTGATGATAATGAAGATTCTTGAATTGATTTTTTTATCTAAAGTATGTTCTACCACAGTAAATAGTCCACCTGAGCTCATAGATTAATCATGACTCACATTTACTATATTTGGTTTCCATACATTCATTTTCCTTATCTCTTGCACTTTAGGAGCTTTAAACCTCTTTTTTTAACTTGATGTCCTTCTACGTCTACTAGGACATAGTCTTAAAATGTGTCCCATATTATGATAGTTTAGTAAATAACCTTATACAAACCTCTTGAATGATGATTCCTTTCATAATCCCATGCATATTCATTTTTATAGAGTCTTCTACATTATCTTGCTCTATGACCAAATTGATTGCATGTATAATAATAACCATTGAATAAATTAGAATACCTCATAGTATTAGGCTATTTATATATCTTTTCATGTTGACCTTCTTGTCTTAATTATTGTTCTCATTGACTTGAGCTACTTCCTTTTGGTCTTCTATTAAACCAAGACCTATCTTATAAATTGTAGACTTTTAACTACTCAATATGTCATCTAGAACCCTAGTGCTCTTTTAAACATTCAAAAAGTTCTTCAAATTGCTATATGCTTGATCCAAGTCAGCTTTCAAGGATTCCATCTCAGTGACATACCTGGTGCATTCTTCCTCTTTAGCTTTAAAGATAACAATGACTATTTCCATTCATGATTCAATATGATTAATGATCTCATCATACTCCTTGGATGTGTTACTTAGTCTCTCTTCAGAGAAACCTATTTACTCTTAATAGTCCCTAACTAATGATATTAGCTTATGATTCTTCCTTCTTTATAACTTCAATTCCTCTAGATCACTCACCAATTCTACCTCAAGGTTCACCTCAGCCTCTTTTTCATCTGATTCTTCATCATCCATAAGGTCTTTCCCTTTTGAGCAACCTTCATTGTCTATTTCTATAGCCATGAATAAGGTTTCATTGTCATATTTATGTATTATTGTCATCATCACTATTAGATGTTCTTATGTCACTTACATCAGATGATTTATTCTCTTATTTGGTATATAAATTTCTCTTATTCTTAAATGACCCTATCCTACCTTTATACTTCCTAAAATATTTCTTATCTTTTTTAGGCTTATATAACTTCTTATAATCTCCATGATAATCATCCTGTTCTTCATCATGCTTAGTTTTATCCTTGTTAGGACACTTGGATGCAAAGTGACCAATATTACCACAATTAAAACATTTGAAGGGAAACTTACCCTTGTAAATATCAGAGCCAAACATCAAATTCCTTGTAAACATGGTTATTAGTTGATCATCATCAACATCTAAGAATTATTCATCCTTGACCTTCTTGTCTTTTTAATTATTCTCATATTTTAATGTTGCTTCCTTCTTGGGAGGCCTTACTTCATTTGTTCTTGTCTCATAGGCAGTCAATATCCCATGAAGCCCATCCATTTCATGCTTGTCCAAATATTATATCTCTTCTACTGAAGATAACTTAGAATCAAACTTAGGAGTTAGTGATCTCAATACCTTTCGAATAACTATAGACTCTTTCACTTCTTTTTACTAATCCTATAATAACATTGAAAATTTCATCAACCTTCAACAAGCAAGATTTAATGGTTTAATCTTCATTCATCTTCAGACTTTCAAACTATCTCTGGTGGGTCTAAAACTTGGCCATATTTACTTTTGTGTCTCCTTTATAAATAGTATTCAATTTTACCCATATCACCTTGGATAACTCATATTTCATCACCCTAAAAAAATCAACCTCTGATAGGTCATATAAAATGGCATTCCATAGCCTTGAAATTACTTTCACTCTCCTTCTTACCTGTTGCATTAGTTGGTGGTGTAAGAGATGGAGTGTATCCATACACAATTGATATACATATTTCATGGCCTATTGAAATTATATATGTCCTCATTCTGATGCTCCAAAAATCATAATTAGTTCTATTGAAGAATGGAGCCTTACTAGTACAGAAACCACCTTGATCTTACTGACTAGCCATCCTTCCTTCTAGGATATCCTTTAGGTTATTACCACTTAATCAGACAAACATAGTTAACCCATTAGGTCATCCATTTAATAAATCTTAGTACATATCATAAACATTAATCAAATGTTACTTTAGTCCCTTTAGGTCTGACATATCTTAATTAGGCCTTATTTTATCTTTAGGTCTACTTTAGGACACGCTACACTTTTCCTTCCTTGAAACACTTTTAAACTCCACAAATAGTAGGAAAATATCATATAAAAATAAAATATACCTATACCAAGTTCTTTTAGTATCCATAACACCTTTTAGGTCTAATCACCACTTGAAGCACACCATTTGTACTATTAAGAATTAGGCCTTCTCATACACAAAAAGTATATATTAAACTATTGAAGAGTAAACAAAAATTAGTTAAAAAAACATGGAAATACATTGCATATAAATAAACTAAAATAACTTAGGGTCATCACTATGTTATTTATATTTAACAACTCAGGGCAAATGGACTCAAACCCTTCTTTGTAAATAGCCCACTCAAAACTGCCATAACACTTCAAAACCCAATCATGAAAAACTTTATTTTAAAAACATAAAAGAACACTTAACATGAATAATAATAGTTTTAAAATATAATTTGAAATATTTATACCATTCTAAAATACAAAAATTCACAAGGTCTAATGTCATATATTGTCTTGTAGACCAATCTTTTGACCTTGGTATATATAGTTATACTAGAACTAGTCAAGCCATTTTGGATTCAAAATTTATCCCTCTTATACTAAATTAAAGGATTTAAAAATCATGAAAATAAATTTAAAATAAAAAAAAAAAAAACATATGCAAAATATACATCAACTTATGGCATAGAGCTTCAAACCCATCACTGCAACTTACCTAGAAATGCCAGTTTACCTTAAAGTATAATACTAATGACTCAAACCTTCAACCCTTGTCTAAACATATTAAATTAATTATGATGAATGAATATGATCCTATTATTTAATTATATAATTATAAAATATAAATACAATATGTTCAAATGGAAATATTGGTCTTGCATACCAATATCATAACCTCACTGTACATAGACCTCCCTAAGCTAGACAAATCAACTTGTGAGCAACTTTTTCACTATAACCACTGAATTCCAGAAACTTATACCAAACATGATAATTAATTAATTTTAATTAAAAACACATAAATTAACTTATTTCCATTTCTATTCCATGATAACACATCCTTAATCATCTTCTCACTTTTACCTGGGTTTCTCACTGTTTGTATCATTAGGCCTATTAGCGATAGGCTATCTTGGATGACCAGTTTAACAAACTTGAGGGATATAACATATAAATAAACCAACATGGACATAAAATATGATTATAAATCTTATCCATCCAATTATTTTCATTCTTTAACTTGGTCAACTATGACTACTATAATAATTCTTTGAGAAACTAACACTTTCCTATGCGGTCTAATCAAATACTTGACAACTTAATCATACCTAATGGTGATTGGTAGATTTAAATATATTATAAAGTAGGATTTATTTTTATTTTATACCATTATAAGATATTTTGGATAATATATTTCACATTGGGTCATTGTTAGGGTCTTAAAGAGGGTTAATATTATTTCTAGTGTTAACGATTGTTCATAAAGGATTGCCCCTCATTTCCAAAACTAATGCCTAGAGATATTAGATAAGAATATTACCCATCTATCCTTAATATCTTAGGTTCCCATGTATAGGTTATAAATTCCAATGAACACCTAAAAGTCCTTCTCAAGTTTGCATGCTTTCATTCTATGTATTTGAGAGACCTTAAAACCACTTTTGATGTTCTTTCTTGTAAATCATGATCTTAAATTTGTGAAAATGATTGAAACAACATATAATACCTCTAAAAATATTCATCTATCCATAATTTACTTGGAAATATAACCTCATACCCCATTAGGCCATACTCTCTCTCTTTTCTCTCTTAGACATTGACATGCAAACCACATTATACCTTGAAACTGATCTTCATGACTCTTTCCATGTGCTATCCACCTCACTCACATAATTAATCAACCTATCTCATGATTAAATAGTGACATACATCCTTCATATACCTTGAAAATAGATCATGATGCTCTTTGATGCTATCAAACAAGAACATTCATTAGACAACACTCTCACACCATTACAAACAACCTTGACAACAACCAATAGAAGAATCATTAGGTTTCATTAAAATTATTTTTTAACATAAAAAAATTAGTTTGAATTCAAATTCTCTCTCAATATAATATACATTAGGTTACCTTCAAATTCTCTCTTGTCACATGGCTCCTTGTCACATCGATCACACAAGCTCATACCTCAAAGACCACTCACCATGCATCTTCACCAGATGCACTTTGACATCAATGACATAAACCTTCAAATCAATGACAACACTTCTCAATAGTCATAATCTCTACTAGAACATTTGTTTTTGAGAATGACATTGTCTATGATAAAATCAATTCTATATTTAGGTCTTATATATTGATGGAATTTTCACTGTCACCAGTGGAATATCCCTATTCTATTACACTATAAACCTCCAAGTCACTAAAAATGTAATCAATACAAATTTTGGGAATGGATGGATCTACATGATTTGATAAATGACTCTCTTCCCATGGAATGCAGTTTCCTTTTTTATCAACATTTGCTAAGGTTTCAAATCCATCAAATGAATAAGGCAATTGTACTTTTCCATCCAACACTATGTCAAAATTGAAAATAACAAATCCTATTCCCATGTCTTTCTAATGTATTATCCTTTTGCTTCTATATACTTTGTCCTATACAACTCTGGTTCCTTTTGAAAATAAGTATACATGATCATCCTCTCCAAATGCAAAATAAATTAATGTTATAGTATAAAGAATAAACATGAGATCAAATTAAAAAACTATAAAACCTATTAGATATAAAAATTAAACATAAATTTGAAATTAAATAAAAAATATATAATAATTATATGGTGTAATTTAAGTCTCATCTACTAACAATCTGTGTTACCAAGAATAAATCTATATTATATAAAAATAAGAACATGTGAACAAGGTGAAATGTGAAAATAAATAACATCTGATGAAAATATTATCTCAATGTACTATCATTAAAATAATGGTACATTATCATCGTTAATTATCAATAACTAAAATATATTTGAAACACTTGAAAAAATTGAGTAACATCTTTATTGGTAAACTGAGTAAAATAGTAACCTCATAGTCTATCCTAAGAGAAATTGAAGATGTCAAAAGGATCTTAAAACATTTTAAAAATGTATCAATATCACATATTTATAGATAAGGTAATAAATGGGTATATAGCATGGCCAATATTGGTGTTTTCATACCCTATTTTAATCAATGGTCAAAGCTACAAGACTTATCAAGCCATGAAATCATAGTCATTTCAAATGATGTGGCAAGATTCACAACCGATAGGAAAAGATGGTGATCCAATGATGGTAGATAATTAATGAAAATCCTCAAAACCCATTCAATATCATATAATGATTTCATTACTCAGTGTAAGGTAATGAAATCAATCTCAAAGCATGGAAGAAATGACCTAGCCTCACCATCATTAAAACACCAGTCACGGTAGATTTAGAATGAAATGAATTCAAACCAAAGCCAATTTGCAATATGACCTTGAGAAGGAAGAAACAGGTAACCATGGGAGGTGATTTTGATAGAGTCAAACCTATTTATTACAATGAAGCTAAGAAAGACCCAGTGATGTGAAACAAACTAGGAATACAAACCAAGAATACAAGTACATAGTTTTTGATTCAACATATTTACATGGGGAATTACCTCATGACACAACCACTTACGAGAACATGATCTGAGTACAAGGGTACTAAATGAGACTATATTTTAACAATGGTCCATTATACATAATATAAAGAATAATATTTTATTCTTAATGGATAATATTCTTAATATATTAGACTTGTGTAGAATAGGCAAGTGTCAATTCTATATAAGGATACAATTTTTTTATCAAATAAGAATCTAGTTCAAAGTTACAAATAAAAAAAGTATGTGACAACTTGACTTTACACAATAATGTCATGTCTTGATCTCGTACTTCCATTACAAGTTTTGACATGTAAAAAATTTATAATAGGGACACATAACATGAGGATAGTTCAAATAGTCCTAAATCAATTTTAATTTCCATTTGAAATCATTAATATTTTCAAGATTGAGAATTCATAGCTCTTATGCAATTTTGATTATCCAATGTGAATGTTATCATAATGACACCCCCAATTCAAAATAAAACTCCAATAACTAGATATTAAACTAATGATATTCATTAAAAAAAGTAGACTCTTTTATTAGAACTCAATGATGTATAATCACTTAATCACATAAAATAATAATACATTGATAGATATCAATTTGTATTCATGTCATGTTCAAAAATCCTTTAATTACACATCAGATAATGCTCAAAATTAGAGATCAATCTAAGATTATAATAAATATATATTTTTTATCTAATGATTCTTCCTTTGAATATTAAAATAGAATTACCATTTGAAGGGAAATGTTTAATAAACAAATTCAAGACATGCTTAAGTGGATTGATTGTGTCCACCCCCACCTAGGTTCAAATATCGCATGGAATATGAGACTAGTTATGGTTATTGGTGATATATATGATGTAGGTGATGTTGTTGAGGATAATTATTTTGGGGATGTAAAGGGTATATGGGCTTTGTTTTGTGTCCCAAACTAGTTTATATCTCTAGTCACAAAACCACCCCTTCCTTTTCATAGCTTTAGATTCGATAAAAGTGTTTACCTATATCTAATAAAAATGAAAAACATTGTAGATAGGGTTCCAAATTTGAATGGAATTTGAATAAATTTCATGTAAGAGTTAAATTTAATGGGGATCATTGGCTATACTATGTAAAAATATTATGACTATTTCATTCAACATTGCACTTCAAAAGTTATGAAAACCATATTTAAAGAAATGCCTGATGCAAGTGTAGTACCTACTACTTAAAGATATTTATGTTATAAAAACATTTTTATAAATTTAAACCTCTTAAAAATTGAAAACTAATATGTATTATACTATTTAATTATGTGATTATAAATATTAGACTGACATTAGATAGATTAGTTTGGCTTAATTGCATTAAAAACAAAATATAATATATCGCTAAAAAATAACATAATTAAGATATCGTAAAAATATATTCTTATACAAAATAAATTGATGACAATCATATAGTCATATAAATTATGTCATTTCATAAATATTATTAAAAAAATCATCTGTTTATTCTATTTTACAAGGTTTACTCCCCATGTCATGTCAGTATTAGTGTTGTAGACAAAAAAATCACCACCTTAACATTTTAATTATAAAATGTAGAGGAAAAAGTAAGTGGAAGAAAAATCTAAGGGATAGAGATTAGGTAGATGGTATCTATTAACAACCTTTGGGTGGATTTCATTTTAATGTGCATAGTAAAAATTTACATGAGCCACTTATGGGTATGGGCTGTAGTGAAGCCTAGGATGGTGGGATTTTTTGGTGAATGATTATGTCAGTTTAAATCATTCTTTGCATGCTCATGTGTGTAAATGTTCAATATTTATTTTGATATATTTAAGTATGAAAGATATTTTATGAAGCATTTGATATTTTTATAGACCCTATAATTTCCCAAAATTATCATTTTGTTGAGATTTGAAGCATGGAAGATCATTTATGAAGATTAAGCCTAGCAACACAAAAATCTTAAATTAAATGATTTATATTTACCTAAGTCCATAATTAATGCATAGAATATGGAATTAGGCATAGGTGGTTACTAATTCAATTATACAATTAGCATATTCATTATTCTAAATC
This sequence comes from Torreya grandis, assembly GCA_037957365.1. Lineage (NCBI taxonomy): Eukaryota > Viridiplantae > Streptophyta > Pinopsida > Cupressales > Taxaceae > Torreya > Torreya grandis. Next base: position 803,182 of record JARHVA010000298.1, on the reverse strand, counting down.
AAGATTTGTGTAGAAGTAATATTCTCATTAGTCTATTTTGACATTCAAACTTTTTCCAAGATTTTAACAACACCAATGAGTATATTAAGTAGTTAGACATTTGATAGTAGTTAAATTTAAGTCATAATTTGACCCTAGATACCACATTTGAATGGAATGTAAGTGGCCTCAGACTGTATTAATATTTTTCAAAACTATCAATATTATAAATGTCATCCCATCTTAAAAGCTCTAAAAATTATGTTGGCATCTAAATATGAATATAAATGCATTGAAATATAGAATTATTATTGTATATTCAACTAAAAAAATTTCAAAACCATGATATGCAAGGATATGTGTTGCATTTGATTTTAATATAATGTTGTTATAAATAATTTATAATAACTATTTTCCATTCCTTACTTTAGAAGCAATTTTTTTGATTTGAGGTTCCATAGATTGTTTTTGGTATTGTGGAAATTATTAAAATATCTATCTATTTACTTATCTTTCTTCAATTCACTATTAAAACTAAATACACTATTTTGTATTGCTCCATTATATTATATTCTCAGGGTTTGTCCCCCTATTTTGTTGAGCCTCTCATCTGCTTTCCTTTAATTAATGAAGAGTTGGTATGAGTGTGGATCATGAATGTTTTCATGTTTTCCTTCCATTTTATGATACTTCCTAGTTTTTTTATGAGTAAGGGACCCTTCATCCCCCAATATATCTATATAAAATTAAAAAAACAATATTTAAATTCTAAAGATACTGCGAATATGTCTAATACCATAAATCATTATCAATACTACATAGTATGCCAATAGAAGTATGATGTCACCTTTTAATTTTAATTTACCACCATATATTATTAATAATGATATAAATAAACATTCAAATTAATCTAAACTATCAAATCCTATTTATAATACTTGATTTTGATTCATGGAATTGGATTTGTAACCATCTAATGTAGTCAAAACCCACCTAGAATTTTTTTATGCTAGGAAAAAGATCATACACTTAAAAAAATTATTAGAAACATTTTATAACACCATAATATCATACATAACACAATAATTTATATGAGGTAGGGATCAAATAAAACCATAATGTTTTTTTATTAATTTTGGATCTGAAAGTATTCATTAACCTTTATAAATAGAGCATTTATTTCTTATTCCTCTAAAGTTGCACTCATATTTGTGTCTTTTTTACTACCATATCATCCCTTTTATTTTTTTGCCTCATCCATGTCATGTGTAAATAACCTTACACTCTCTTTTTCCATATATAAATAATGCATACTTTGACTCATAAGTCTCTTCTTCAATACCTATGGTTTGATCCTACATGTTCAACATCACTTGCATCCTTAAGTTATATTGGTATGAGAATATCCACAATATCTATATCCTTTCTTGCATCAATGCCAAATGAGTGACATTCTTCATCTTGCCTTTTCCAAATGCTCTTTAGACTAAATTCTATCACCAATTTCTAAACTATCTTCCACCATTCTACTCTTTATCCATCTCTCAATATTGAGATTTGATGCATATCCATTTCTATCTATCTATCCCATTGTGGTGGTATTCTTATTCTTGCCAATATCTTTCACTTTCCCTTGTGAGAGTCTTCTCTCCCAACTCTGGTTTCTACAAATGAACTCCCTCTATTATGTCCTCTTGAGAACATTCTTGTATCATCATTTTCCCACGCTCTCATCTCTATGTTAACCTTAAGGCACTCCTCTATTGCTTCCATGTACATACCAAATAGCTTTAAAATTGTTGTAATAACAATATCTCCTTGTTCCATCTCTTCACTTTACTTCTCATACATATAAACATGATAAACTGAACCACACTTTATCTTCTTCTCCATTATTGGTCTTTCACATAGAAAAAACACATTAAAGGAATCAATAACTCCAAAAAACACTCATTTGACCACTTTACCATGTCTCAATAACATGTTCAACTGTTTCATTTATTGCATTATCTTCATGGCTTCCACTCACATGATGGACTTAAAAGACCCATTTTCAACAATATTCATGATTTTCCTCGCATTAATTTTTATATGTTATTCTTCCAAATGTATATGGTCTACAACCATGCTATCCTCATGTGCATTAACTTTAACTTCAACCACTTTCATTGTCTCATTCATGGAAACATGTGTATTTCCTTGGTTATTTTCAACCCTTCTATCCTTCAAAAAAGAAAATACAAAGACATTTCCTTCATTCACCAAGGATGATTCTACATCTTACCACTTATGTGACACATTAATATTTTGAACATAATCAAATAATGGTTCTCCTCCTTTTGGTTCAAAAACTATCACAACTACCTCTTCCTTCATGAGGACTCCTTCCTCCATGGGCTTCCCACAAATTTCTTCCCTGTCATTTTTAAAATCAGATTTGGGATCTTCACATGAGAACCTCACTCTCTTGTTGTCCTTCATTAAAATATTCTCCTCCTCACTCATGTTTAATTCTAATTCTTAAAATAGATTTGAATTTCTCACATGGAAACTTCTTTCTCATATTTCCCTTCATGGAAACCTCATTACTTTCTTATCTCTCAAGCCTCAAAATGTGAAGTTTCTTCATCCACTACTTTCATTATTGGGTGAAAAAAATGACCCATCAAATTGGAGACCATATGTTTTCAAATTATCACCTTATTATTTCCTTTATCTTATCTCCTCTCTTGGATAAATATCCAATACCTAGCTAGAACTCCACATAACCTCTTACTTATTATATTTACCCTCATGGGGTATTTAACCTTATCTTATTCAAATGAAGTCTCAAACTCAACTATCCATTACATGATCTCATTTAGGATCCATTTACCATATAGAAAAAGTATATTTATAGTGGGTTTACCTCTTTCCTTATTGACCTTTATTGGTATCTTATCCTCTAACTTGTCATCTCTATAAGAAATCCAAATTTTCTTGTAGGGAAATCAACATCTTCAACATATCTTCTTCTTCATCTATAGCTATAACATCTTCATTTTGTGTATCCTTCATCATTTACAATTATTCATGGGTTTCCATTAATATATTTTCCAAGTATTCTATTTTTGGTGATCCTCCATTCTTGTGTGCCATATATTCACATATAGTAACAGACTCAAAATAGATCCTCTCACAATCTCTACACTTACAAGGCTTCTCCCATAACTACAAAAAACTCATTTTGACTGTAATGTATCTCTTGACACCTTCTATCCAAAACCTATCCTATTTTTTAATATACCTTATATTTTTTTATACCCATAGCAATTTGGAAAATAAATTTTAACTAGATTAAAACCTACTCTGATACCAAAATTGGTATAACCAATACCCACTTGGAACTTTATTTATGCCAAGAGAAAATTTATATGAAATCAAAATTATTAGCATAATTGTAAAACACCACAATATCATACATAAAAAATTAATTGATGAGGAAGGGATCAAATAATACTATGACATTTTTTATTAATTCTAGAGCCTATAGTATTCAATATCCTTTAAAAATAAAGTAGCCGGTGTTGGATGCAACACCACCACAATATTATTTCAACAAACCAAATATTAAAAGTAAACTTGTAATTTATCAGATAAAACCTATGAATATTTATTGGTGATTAGGGTTATGGGTTTCTTATCCCATTTATTAATCAAATCCAATTATTATAACAAGGCCTCGAGAGCCCAAGAAAAACCAAAACACAAAAATAAATAAACTAGCCAAAGCTGTCAACAACAAAAAACAACCCAAAATAGAAGGCCCAAGAAAAAGTCCATCCAAAAAGCCAAAACCTACCAACCAAACTTATCCCATCCAATCCAACCCATGATGCAAGGTATAAATGCTCCCTATCATGGTGATTGCACTTAGCTACCACATTTTCCAATGCCACATCACCACTATCAGCTAGACTGCTTGATCTCAATTAATGCCTATAATTATTGCTTTCTTTAATTACATTGTTGGGCACCCATAAAATATTTTCATGACATTATCCACATCTATATCACTAAAGTTTCCATCATAAAACATTCTATGGAATTTAAACCCCTAGATGACAGGTGAATTTTCTTTGAGTGATGGATAATTTATGACACTTGTGCAAGATGGTGACATTAGTGGGATGAAAATTAAAGTAGATAAGTATAATGTCATAGGATTAGTAAAAAATGGAAAATGTCCCATAGGTTAAAACATTATAATTGGTAATGTACATGAACATACAACGTTAAATTACTAAAAATGTTAATTAAAAAATGGATTATTTTTGGAAAACACTTGCCTCATTCACTATAATCTTATTTTTGGAAATGGTTAACTTTAAAAATGATTATTTTAAAAAAATATGTCCCATAACATTACCTCATTCACCATTAAAGACACTTTTTTCATTTGGAGAAATGCCATACCTTCTACATTTATCAAAAACCTCATGAAGATGCTAAATACATTAAATTTTATCATTATAAAAAATATTAATGTCATCCATGTAAAACAATATGCACCTACCCACTATCCCTTTGAAGGTGAAGTCCATTACTCATTCAAAATATGCATTTATATTAATAATACCAAAATGAATAACTCCATCAAGACATGCCCAAGACACCATATCCAAATCAAAACCTTAACTTTATACATTAAATTATTCAAGATCCAAATTTTTATATTAGCTTACAAAACTTGGCATTATCAATTATAGATAACAATAGCACCACCCATAATAATAAAAACCATGTAGACCGCTAACCCATTTACACTTATTCCAAAAACACTAGGGGATTACCACCCCAAATTACACTTATTACTTCACTATCCAGTAGCACACTCCTATCATCTACCAATGTCATCTTCTTTCCCTCATCCTCTTGGGCAAAAGTACCACTAGATAACCCCACATCCTTCTCCTCTACATCCTTAGTAACTAGTGGTGTTTCCCAATCACCTGACTCCATCCAATCCACCTTGACTATCAAATCCTTCTTCTTCTTATGTTTTTCCAACCACCTTGGAAATGGGAACAATCCTCTATAGATCTCCTTGGGTATAAAATTCACCATAGAAATCCTCTCAAGGAACTTACATGTTGTCTGCCATGTCTTCAACTCTAGAAAAAGAGCTTTATTTTATCCAAATATGGGAGAACCACATGATGCTCACTCTTTAGCACTAAATGACATGAACACAACCAATCCAATTCTTATACCAGGTTTAATAAAGTAACAAAACTATCCTCTAGATCCTTGAGAAAAATAGGGGAATGAAACCAAGACAATCTTTTCTTAAGAAATGGAGATATGTCTCCAACTCTAATAACAAATTCACCTTGTAATCTAGAATAATGAAAAATTCTACCATCTTTACCACTAAAAATTTATTTGAAGCCAACATTAAAAAATTACTTCAAAATTATGTTGCCAATTCAAAATGTAATTTCATGCATGCAAACATTGGGCAAGGCTATCTTATCCTATAAATCTCTTGATCATCTATGTTATATCTAGATATGGATCCAAAAAAACATGTTCAAATGACACATTAACACATTATCTACAAACCCCATATCGCTCTCTACCCTACTGTAAAAAACTAATAGCCAAGCTCATGTTTCCACTAACACCTATTCTATGACCATACACCTTAAAAATTTCATTGAGCTAGCACAACCAGAAGGACTTAACACATCTCACTCACCCCAAACAATGATGCCTCTCCTATGAATCGATAGCACCTAAATATGTTGCATTTATATTTCCCAAACCATGAAATCATGACAAATTATTTAGCCTCTAAACTCCTCATGTGCATAAAATAATGAAACTCGCATAATATTAATATATGCAATCCTAGTGAAATCATTCCACCTTTTTTGGTACATGGGAATTGTAATCTATAAATAAAAAAATATTCTTGAACCTTATGATTAATTAAAACTACCCCAATACCTGAATCTTATTTTAGGTCAGACTCCATCAATGTATAGAGTTTTTAATTTAGTGCCTAAGTTGAGATCAAAATTTTGTATACGTTAATTTTTAGTTTTTAATGTGAAGACACTGATGTCTATAGCTAATACCTAAAAATTCTCATTATTTTGGTGATACTTAGTGATTACATACTTTATCTTTAAATCTCTTTAGATTAAAATTTGTTTTGGTACACCCTTTCATGGTAGCCATATGCGAGATAAATTTATGGCTACATATCCATTTAAATATCAATACTAATATCTTCTTAACAATATTTTCAAATATTTAAGAATCTCCACTATTTGGAAATATATGTATTTATAACTCTAGGACCTATGACCAATTGTATTGGGACATTAGTCTATTTTCCTATCATAGCCACAATTGATTTATCTAATGGACAATCTTTGTAGTGGATTTCATAGGGTTAATCCCTATATTTTTACAAATAGTATCTACCATGACATTAAAAGAGGCTCATGTTTATACATTGTCTCTAGGTTCATTATCATCCTTGGAAGTAAATTCATAAGTTTCAAACATAAGAGTAGGGGAAGAATTTTATGATCCACTAACCTATGGGTTATCCTGATCTATTGGTGAAACTTCATAATTTTCCATTTCCTTCATGATAATTTCAAAAGTATTGAAAATCTATTGATAATCTAATTCTCCATTCAAAATCAATGTAAAGGACTCGACAACAATGGTGTAATGCTATTTATAAAAAAATTATGGCAAGGGGTGGAATTGAAGAACTATACTTAGATTTATTTCCTGATCTTTTTTGTTTATTATTCTAGTTATTTTTATACCAACTATGTTTATTTATTTAGAAAAATTATTTTTTTACTATTATTTGTATTTATATAAAATTGACCTTTATCTATGGGTTATTGAAATCATTACCCAATTTCTACATCATTTTTGTGATAGCTTCCAACTTAATTGAATGGGTATTGTATGTTGGGGTTGTGACCTATACAGATTCTATTTTTGTAACTAAAAAAATGCATGTGTTATGATTTGGTCAGGTATGGTCCCAACAACTTTTAATGCTATTGGAATTTCTATTGTCCCTATGTTTTGAATTTTTTTGGAATCAATCCTTGAGGCATTAATTGTATTTATATTATAAGATTCACTCTAGGCGTCCACCAATCTAGTTACATAATATCTTATTAAAAACATATAAGTGACTAGGTCTAATGCTTTTAAATACATATAGAGTCTATGGGAGCAAGGATTTTATGATATTGATGGGTATGACAATACATACATTGGAATATCACATTGAAATCCCTCATGATTTCATTGATCTCCTTTCTAATCATGGATAAATAATTGAATTTAACAGTAGGATATAATGTTTCTCCAAATTGTTTATGTTGTGTAGAATGGGATCAATTGATAAAATTATTATTAATGTCTTGTGTAAAATTAGGCACAAACCCATTCTAAACAAGATTTAAAATATCATCTCTTTATAATTACAATTCATTGTTAAGACCAAATACAACAATAAAAAATATCAATAGAAACATGTCATCCTCATACGTATACATTTTAAGTCTAATTATCCATGCAATACCACTAAGTATAATCAAATATACCATGATGACATATTTAACTATCTGATATCACACTACCAATGTAAGGTTCTATAGTATACTATTATGTTTAGTACTTCATTGAATAATCACCCCAAACTTGTGTTATATAATATTGGTTAGAAATTGGATGTTCATATTATTCTTATCTTGTTCATAATGGGCATGTCCCTGTTCTACACAAGATTAGAATACTATAAATTATCAAACATTTTTTATGATCTGTATCATGGGGCCTAGGACCAAGTGTGTAGTGAACAACCAAGTTTGGTTATGTATAATGGATGTATGCAGTTATGTTCAAAGAGAAAAATTAAACACATATTCAATGGAGTGGAAGTCTTACTTGAAGGAAATGTGACTTCTACTCATTAGTGAAGGATAGGTAAAATTGATTTAATATGTTATAGTACATGTAATATAGAGTATATATGTGGACCATTTTATCTATGTCATGAATATGTATGGCATCAAACCTTTGATTAGATGTGTATATTACATATTCATATAGAAATAATACAAAAGTAGTTATAACTATTATTAGTTACCAAGAATATGGTAGAGTCATTTCATCTTCTAGGCTAGATGACCATTGTTGAACCTCTTCAATCATGTGGTTAAGGAAATTCAACTTGTGGGTGTGATATTATGCCCAAAAATTTAGAGAGTCCATGAGGTAATACTAGTGAGGAATATGGGACTATGAGGCGCATGGGGAGTAAACGCATGTGGAACAATGAGGCATGTGGGATTGCATGGCGTACAAGACTATGAGTTATAGAGTACATAGAAGTTAGTGATTCCATGAGTGGGTAAATAAGGCACTCTAAATTATGGTTCATTTTGGACTAATAAATGTGAGTGGAATGGCTAGGCATGTGGGACTCTAAGTCATACAAGATTATAATTTGCATGAGTGATTGGTGTACTATAGTTAGTGAGTAAGGGATGGACTTGTGCGAAAGGTAGAGCAAAATGTATGAAAAGGAGTAAACACTCTATGTAGTAGATCAAATGAGGAGTGAACTCAACTATGTAGAGGCTATTCATAAATCATTTTATGTTATTTAGAATGGGATAAATTGATAAAATTATTATTAGTCATGTAAAAGTAGGCACAAGCTTATTATTTACCCCAATGTACTTTTTACCTTGGAAGGCACTCATGGGATTGAGTTATCTAAAGAGGAAAGTAGGATACAATGCATGGGATAAAATATCCCCTTATTAATTTTAGGATTGACATTGGTTCAGTCCAAAGATTGATCAGGTTAATATTTTATACTCAAAGAGTCATGACTATTACCATTAGGGGTTCAAGATATGTGAAATTAGACTGAATGCATTTCCAATTAGAGACACTTCTAATTCTAATTTACTTTTGAATCACACCTCACAAATTTATAAAGTAGGGGGAAATATTTGGGTTCTAAAGTAACATAAAAAGGAGGGAAATGTAAGGTAGGAAAGAGTGTTTATAGGCGTAAATGGTGTCAATATTTTAAGAACTAAGCTAAGTTCCCTACCATAGTTATACCAGTGTGTTGAGTTTCACCAAAGGTTTTGATTCATTTTTTTACACAAAGGGGAGAAGACTTAGGTAATAGGGGGATGCTTAATATATAAACCCTTTACTAGAAATGAATATTCAAAAATCTTATAATGAACCAAACAATCTTCAAACACAATATGTAGATTAACAAACATCACTAATATTGAAATGGAAATGAAAAGAGTTCATAAATGGGTTAGAATAGTGAATCACATTATAACCACTATAATCATTAAGTAATAAAGCATCAATATACATCACCTACTAGATTTGGCAACTATGAAAATATGTTTTAAATTATCTAATTAGGGCCATGTTTCCCATCTAATTAATACCCATAGTGTGGTAGGCACATGGCCATATCATCCTTAAGATTAACAAGTCTATACACAAAACATGTGGCACTCCATTTGATCAGGCTCTCCTGGGTTCTAACAAGTATTTTAGATCTGAGATACTAAAAAATCAAACATTAGGGTGAGCTCATTAGTCCACTCTTGGTAAATTTAACCTCCAAAACATGCATATTATTTTGATTTTTTTAGGATTTCTTTGGCTTTGACATCTTTGTTAAGTCTAGGAGACTAACCATTTTAACTTTAATTCACCCTGGTTGGTTAGACTTTGATAGGTTCTAACATCTCTATCAATGATCCACATGGTTTCATTCGATTTGATTTCTCCTCCTCAAAGAAACCACAAAAAATATTGATTAAAATAAAATAAGTGCAATGAATTTAAATTATCACCCGGTTACCAACTAAGCTCTACAAGATGCCACATAAAACTCTAGAAGACTAACACTCTAGGAGATAGACTCCAAGAACCTCAAAATGAAAACAAACATATAAAAAAGTTAGCACATTTAAATATTCTAAGTAATAAATTAACTAGTTTATTATAGGATATGACAAAGACCCAACTAAGTTAAAATTAGAGGTCATGAGGGCTTTCAATATGGATCAACCACCTATCACAAACACTTAGTATGCTCAAAAAGCAATCTAAAAGAAGGGATATTTAGGATCTTTTTAAAAAGGAGATGATAGGAATGAGACTAAAAATCCAAGAACTATGAATTTGATAATTTTTTAGAGGGTTCCCCCACTTCTCCAAGGAAGGGGCTGTGTTGGCCATAAAAAATCCAAAATACAATAATATAAACTTAATATCAGAAGACACATGTCATGCTCATGTATATACATTTCAAGTCTAATTCTCCATGGGATATTTCTAGGTACAATCTATTACTTCACAAATAACATATTTATTTATTTGAAGTCATAGTACCATCATAAGTTTTTATAGTATACTATTATGTCTAATAATCTATTAAAGAATCCCCAAATTTTGTGTTACATAATATTGGTTAGAAGTTCAATGTTCATATTATTCTTATCTTGTAACATCATTCTCCCATCATTAAATTCTCCCATTATCTGGTAACAAAGACCTTTAAATTCTCTATATGTTCTTCTAACATCATTCTCCCATCATTAGATAATTTACATAGGTAATTCCCAAGGTTTCAAAGTAGGTCATGTATGAATCTAGAAATATTTAGAGGGCATGTGTTATATAATATTGGTTAGAAAGTGGATGTTCATATTATTCTTATCTTGTTCAAAATGGGCATGTGCCCATTCTACATAAGGAGTCTCAAGGAGACCTTGAAATTTGATATGTGTTCTTCTAAAATCTTCTCCCATCATTAGAGAATTTATGAAGGTCATTCTAAAGGTTTTGAGGTAGGTCTTGTGTGACTCCAAAAAAATTTGGGGCATTTGTTAAAAAACATTGGTAAGAAAGTGGATGTTAATATTATTATTATCTTATTTAAAATGGTCATGTTCCCATTCTACACAAGATTGGAATATTATCAATTGTCCATATTATTTATCTTGTGTAGAATTAGATCAATTAATAAAAAAATTATTAATGCCTTATGTAAAATTAGGCACAAACCTATTCTGAACAAGATATAAAATATCATCTTCATTTAATTATAGTTCATTGTAAAGACCAAATACCTTAATACATAATTAATATGAATAAACATATGTCATCTTTATGCATATACATTTTAGGTTTGAATCTTTGTGGGATGCCGCTATGTATAATCGATTATATGATGAATAACATATGTAGCTATCTAATGTCATAGTATTGTTACAAGGTTTCAAAATATATTACTATGTATAGTAATCCACTAAAGAACCCCCCTTAAATTTGTGCTACATAATATTGGTTAGAAATTGGATGTTCGTATATCATAATGGATATGTGCCCATTCTGCACAAGGAGTCCTAAAGAGACCTTGAAATTCACTATATGTTCTTCCAAAATCCTTTTCCCATCATTAGAGAATTTATGAAGGTCATTCTCAAGGTTTTGAGGTAGGTTGCATATGACTCCAAGAAAATTTAAGGCATATGTTATAGAATAATGGTTAGAAAGTGGATGTCTATATTATTCTTATCTTGTTTAGAATGGATATGTGCCCATTCTACACAATATTGGAATTCTATCAACTATCTACAATTTTTATCATGTAGAATGGGATCAATTTAAAAAAACCTTTTTAATGTCTTGTATAAAAGCATGAACAAGCCCATTTTAAACAAGATATAAAATATCATATCCATTTAATTATAATTCATTGTAAATACCAAATACAATAATACAAACTTAATATCAATAGACATGTTGTCCTCATGCATATACATTTCAGGTCTAATTTTCCATGGGATGTTGCTAAGTAAAATCAATTATACTAAAAATGGAATACATAAATGTTTGATGTGGTGATACCATCTTAGGGTTATATGGTATATTATTTGTCTAGTTTTCCACTGAAGAATCCCTCAAGCTTATGTTATAGAATATTTGTTAGAAACTAGATGTTCATATCATTCTTATCTTGTTCAGAATGGGCATGTGCCCATTCTACACAAGGAGTCTCAAAGAAACTTTGAAAGCCACTATACATTCTTATACAATCTTTCTTCTATCATTAGAGAATTTAAGAAGGTCATTCTCAAGTTTTAAAGGTAGGACATGTGTGACTCCAACAACATTTAGGGCATGTGTTATATAATATTGGTTAGAAAGTGAATGTTCATATTATTCTTATCTTGTTCAGAATGACACATGCCCATTCTAAATAAGATTGGAATATTATCTAATTTGTCTTTTTAGTATATTATTTAGAATGGGATCAATTGATATAATTATTATTAATGTCTTATGTAAAATTAGGCAAAGGCCATTCTGAACAAGATATAAAATATCATATCTATTTAATTACAGTTCATTGTTAAGACCAAATACAATAATATAAACTTAATATTAAAGGACACATGTCATCCTCATTTATATACAGTTCAGGTTTAATTCTACATGGGATCGCTTAAGAATCCAATACTCTTGGCTTTTGTGGAAAGGGTCCATGCCCATTTTACACAAGATTTAAATATCAAATTCTTAATTAATAATATTATTAAAATGCTATTAATATATTGGTATAATGGAGGATAACATGATCATGTCTTGCTCTATGCTCATAATATAGTTAGCATATAATTTGTGTATCAAAGTCATAATGGACTCTTATTAATATTAGTATTAATTTGATAGTGTGGAGTCATGGGCACATGCCCATTGTACACATGTAAATCCCATTGGATTCTTAATCGATAATATTCACAATATATTACAAGACCTCTATATTATAGGTAATTGTGCTCATTCTAAACAAGTTAAACAAAATTTAATCAATTAATAATCAAATATTCTTATTTTGTGTAGAATATAGGCCTCTAATTATTAATAAATTCTAATTTTAGAAGCAATAAATATCAACCACTCATTATAAGGTAGTAGTGCACATTCAATGAGGAATAAGTGTTATTGTTAAAATTTTTTTTTTAACTATAACTATTTTTCATAAAAAATCACTTTTGCATATAAACATGAATCAAAATTTGAAATTATCATGAGGGAGATATTTCATAATATTCCATAGAAATTATTTTAAAATTTTATATTCATTGTTTTAGAGGAGAAAAAAGTTGTTACAAATTAGAAAATGAGTTATTTTTTGATAATTATGTTTCTACTGTATGAAAGTTGCATAAAGATAAAGTGAAGGTGATGGATATTACAAAGGACTCATTATCATCTGATATTAATTATTTTTACTTGAAAATTACATCTACAAATGGATAAGAGTCAAACAAGACTTAAAAAATAAAGTTGGAAGTGAGGAAGGGATCAACAAGGTGATTACTCAAGGACTCGCCTTTTTATTCTTATTTTTACTAGAAACTACATTTGTAGACAACTTAATAAGATTGCATAAGGATATTACAAGGAGTTTACATAGGTATTTATCATTTTTATTTTTTATGTCAATGTTTTTCTCAATTTAAATTTTAAAAATGAAACCAATGTTTAAGTGAGTATGATTACAATTAAATTTAAATATCGAATGCCATTTACATGTAGAAATAAGGAAGAAGATATAAGTAATTTTCAAAAAATAAAGAATTAAAAACTGGTAGTAGATGTTGTAGTTCTTGCTCTTTATGTGAATAGAACTTGATGTTGTATTTCTTCTTATTTTTACCAACTGAAGAAAAAAATGATGTTATATTTTTTCTTATCTATGTTTTTTTGTTATTATATGGTTTATATGTCATTCAATATGGTTTCACTTAACTCCTAGCTGGATGTTGGTATGCCTAAAACCCAACTATCTATTTATTTGTACAATCAATAGGATCCATGATGGTTGATTCTATAATACCTAAAACTCGAGTATCTCTATCTATTTGTACTGTGGATAGGCTTATCGATGGATGTGATATCCTTAAAACTTGATTATACTATCTATAAATTTAATAGGCTCCATGATGGTTTTTGGTATCCCTAAAGATTGACTATCTCTATATATTTATAGTGTTGATAGGCTACTATATGGATGTTGGTATCCCTAAAACCCAACTCTCTATCTATCTATAATGTCAACTATAGTATGTTCTCATTCACCTCTTTCTCTATCTATCGTATGGTTTCTTTGTTTTCCTAAGAACAAATCTAATTCTTTCAATACTCAATAAATTATAATTCATCTGAGTATGAACAAGTATCCCCCAACATCGAAGAGTGGTAATTTCAAATTCTCAAAAATACATGTTGTAATAACTATCGTGCCTGTGTTCAAATTTGAGAAACATCCCACCATAAACTTTTGAGATACATTATGATTTAAAAATTGTTAAGCTTGTGAAATCTAACATGGTATGTCTTCGATTTGTGCTTTATTTTTTAGTGTAGAAAGGCTTTTCAATATAGCATAATTTGATAACTGCACTTATTTGAGATGAAATATAATTAATTGCATATCTTGTGGAGTACCTACATAAAATATTTTAAAAATTTCTACAAATCTATTCAGAATCGTAGTTAGTCCTAATTATATATATATATATATATATATATATATATATATATATATATATGACTACAAATGAAACTAATTGTAGAAATTATTTTAACACACACTTTTAATATTTTATTTAAACAATTAAAAAAGAATATATTTTTTGGTATTTATGCATTGTATTTTAATAAAAGTTCTACATTTATTAGTGTTTTAATTAAATTAGACATACCCTTCATGTGTGCTCAATATTACTCGTATTAAAATCAATTTATGAATTTTCAATAAAATACACCAATGTTGAATCCCATCCTAATTTAAAAGATTTAAAGAAAGTGTGCTTGATTTTCTTTTAATAATTCCATAATCTAAATACAATGGTCATACAAATGATTTTATTTTAATTTAAATTTAATTTGGTGCTTGATCCTCCCATTTATTCCATAATCTGGACTTAAACTCAAAGATATCCAATATACACCATTTACTATATTTGGCAATTCTAACACAATGTTTTAAAGTGTCTAATCAAGGCCTATTTTATCATCTAATTAATGCCCAAATCATGGTAGGTGAACTGCAATATCATCCTTGATACCAAAAAGTATGTATATGGAGCACGTGGTGTTCTTTCATTTGATTGGGCTCTCCTTGGTTATGACAAGTCTGTCAAATCTGAGAGATTAACACATCTAAAGTTGGGGCAAGATAATTGGTATGCTCTTAAAATTTTTGACCTCTAAACCATGTGACATCCTTTTATTTGGTTGGGATTTCCTAGGCTCTAACATCTCTATCAGGTCTAGGAGACTAACCATTTTGACTTTGGGTCACTTTTATTGGCTAGACTCTACCAGGCTCTGACATCTCTATTAGTGATACACATGGCACCCTTTAATTACACCACTTCTCATGTGGAAAACCACAAAAATGAACTATTAAATTTAAGTAATCATAATTAATTTAAATTCTCACCTAGCCTCCAACTAAGCTTTGTAGGATTCCATGTAGGACTCTAGGAGATTGAGACTCTAGGAACCTCAAAATGAAAATAGATGTATAGAAAAGTTAGAAAATTTAAATATTCTAAATAAGAAAGTGCCTAGCTTATTTTAGGATACATCCAAGACCTAACTAAGTTATCTTTATAGGTCATGAGGGATTTTAACAAGGATTATCCATCTATCACAAACACTTACTACACTTGGAAAGATAGGACAAAAAAGGGACCTTGAGGATTCTCTTAGAAAGGAGTTGATAAGAATGAGACTAAGAGTCTAAGAACTATGAATTTGATCATTTATAGAGGGGTATCCCACTTATCTGAAGAAGGGGTTGTGTTGGACACAACAAATCACAAATATAATAATACAAAATCAATATCAAAATACACATGTTGTCCTTGTGTATATACATTTTATGTCTAATTATCTATGTAATGCTATTAGGTATAATAGATTATACTGTGAATAATATATGTCATTTTCTAATGTCATGGTTCCATCAAAAAGTTATGTTGTATACTATTATGTCTAGTACTCTACTGAATAACCTCCCCAAGCTTGTGTTATAGAGTATTGATTAGAAAATGGATGTTTAAATCATTCATATCTTGTTCAAAATGGGTATGTTCCTAATCTACACAAAATTGAAATACTATCAACTACATACTAGTATTACTCCTCTAAAAAATTCCCCCAAGCTTGTGTTATAAAATATTGGTTAGAAGTTTGGATGTTCATATTATTCTTATCTTGTTTATAATGGGTATATTGCCATTCTACATAACATTAGAATATTATCAACTACATACTAGTAGTACTCCATTGAAGAATATATCCAAGTTTGTGTTATATAATATTGGTTAAAAAGTGGATGTTCATATTATTTGTATCTTGTTCAGAATGAGCATGTGCCTATTCTACACAAAATTGGAATACTATCAATTGTCAACATTTTTTGTGTTATGTAGAATAGTATCAATTGATAAAATTCATATTAATGTCTTTTATAAAATTAGGCACAAGTTCATTCTAAACAAGATATAAAATATCATCTCTATTTAATTATAATCATTTTAAAGACCAAATATAATAATACATACTTAATATCAATAAACACATGTCATCCTTGTGCATATGCATTTCAAGTCTAATTATTTGTGGGATATCACTAGGTATAGTTGATTATACGATGAATATCATATGTAGATATCTAATGTCATGACACCATCATAAGGTTTCACATTATACTATTATGTCCAATATTCTACTAAAAAATATGCCAAGCTGTTACAAAATATTGGTTGTAAAATGTATGTTCATATTATTCTTATCTTATTCAAAATGGGCATGTTTCCATTCCACACAATATTGGAATAATATCAAATTCATATTTGTAGTACTCGACTGAAGAATACCCCAAACTTATGTCACATATTATTGGTTAGAATTTTATATGTTCATATTATTCTTATCTTGTTCAGAATGAGCATGTGCTCATTCTACACAAGATTAAAATATTATCAATTACATATTGGTAGTACTCCACGAAAGAATCCCCCCAAGCTTATGTTACAAAATATTGGTTAGAAAGTGGATGTTCATATTATTCTTATCTTGTTTAGAATGGGCATGTTCCCATTCTAAATAAGATTGGAATGCTATCAACTATAAATTTTTTTATGTTATGTATAATAGGATCAATTAATAATATTCTTATTAATGTCTTATGTAAAAGTAGGTACAAGCCCATTCTGAACAAGATATAAAATATCATCTCAATGTAGTTACATTTCATTATAAATACAAAATACAATTATACATAATTAATATCAACAAATGCATGTCATCCTCATGAATATACATTTTAGGTCTAATTCTATGTGGGTTGTCACTAGGTACAATCGATTATATGATAAATAACATATATAGTTGTTTGATGCCATAGTATTATCACAAGGTTTCATGTTATAATGTTAAGTCCAGTACTCCATTAAATAATCCCCCCAAGATTGTTTACATAATATTGGTTATAATGTGTATGTTCATATTATTCTTATCTTGTTCAGAATGGGCATGTGTCCATTCCACAAAATATTGGAATACTATCAACTACATACTGGCATTACTCCATTGAAAAATCCCTAAATTCTTATGTTACCTAATATTAGTTAAAATTTTAGATGTTATTATTATTATTATTATTATTATTATTATTATTATTATTATTATTATTATTATTATTATTATTATTATTATTATTATTATTATTATTATTTATAATGGTCATGTCCCTATTCTACACAAGATTTGAATACTAGCAACTACACACTAGTATTAATCCAATGAAGAATCCCCCCAAGCTTGTGTTATAAAATATTGTTTAGAAAGTGGATGTTATATTACTCTTATCTAGTTCATAATGGGCATGTTCCCATTCTACATAAAATATTTTTTATGATGTGTAGAATGGGATCAATTAATAAAATTCTTATTAATGTCCTATGTAAAATCAAATACAAGCCCATTCTGAACAAGATATAAAATATCATCTCCATTTAATTATAATTAATTGTTAACACCAAGAATACTATCAATTTTCAACATTTTTTATGTTGTGCAAAATGGGATAAATTGATAAAATTCTTATTAATGTCTTGTGTAAAATTAAGCACAAGCCTATTCTGAATAAGATATAAAATATCATGTCCATTTAACTACAATTAATTATAAATATTAAACATAATAATAAAAAATATCAATTGACACATTTCATCCTCATTAATTTACATTTTATGTCTAATTCTCTGTTGGATGCTGCTAGGTATAATCGATTATACAATGAACAATATTTGTAGGTGTCTAATGCCATGGTACCATCATAAATTTCCACATTATACTATTATATATAGTACTCCACTAAAGAATCCACCCAAGTTTGTGTTAAAAAATACTGGTTACAATATGGATGTTCATATTATTCTTATCTTTTTCAAAAACATGCCCATTTTACACAATATTGGAATACTATCAGCTGCATAATAGAATGATACTAAGATACTAGATTAGAATACAATAAAATAACTAAGATACTAGAATGATAACACACTCCACATAGTCCACAAAATTAGAGAAGAATCAAAATTTGCACATCAAAATCAAGCCCAATAGAACTTCTTATAATTTCCTATTAATTTCAATAACCAAAATCATCCTCCTTTTGGGACTAGGAGATTACAAGTATATATAAGCTTGGGCTGGGGAAGGCCTCATCTCTTCAAGCTTTGTCTAAATTTACAAGTCAAAAATAGAACAATGTACTAAACATCATTCAAGTCATGCATGTACCATATTGATTGCTTAAAATAGAATTATTTATCTTAAAATATAATATATACATGTAATCCTCCCTTAAGTTAATAACTAACATTCCACATCAATTTGAACATGTAAACATAAATTTATAATTAGCTGGTGCTGATGTGGCACTGCTAGAAGAACTTATAAATATAACACAATTGATGTGGATAAAACTAAAGTTAAAATAGAAGTTGGAGGTGGAATAGACACTATCAGTAGAAGTGAACTCTGTGTTGAAATTAGAAGTGACACATAGGTGGCCCCACTCTGTATGTATCAATGTGTATTATGGAAGCTAATATCTTAGTGTAGGAGATGAAGACACTTCTACCATAGTGGTTTCATTCTTTGTTGCCTCCCTATAGATATGGAAATCATGATTTGCTTAAAAGTTAACTTTTAAGGTCTAAAAATTGATCAAAACTTTCTTGAATAACTATGAAATCTTGTCCATCAGTTTCTTGTGATTGATCAATGTAGATTTAACCTCAACATATAATGACTTGGTTTCAATGCTCTTGTCCCTTAAAAAATTTACCAATTGAATTATTTAATATATGGTCTTATAGATTTTTCCTTCAATCTCTATTCAAAAACTATCTAATACTACCCACAAGATATTTTCAAAATTGGGTTTTGGCACCAATTGGCCCTATGGAGTTATTACCCAAATTACCCTCAATTTAGTCAAAATAGAGATCATGCCACCTTCTTTGTTTGAAAATTGTTGCACCAAGTTCTACATCTCCTAATTCTATTCCAATAGGTAGTCTCTTTATTTAGTAATGTAATGTTCTACCCATGCTCCTTTAGTAGTAGTTATTAAATTCAAGTGGTCATAAGCCCTCTCTCTAATTGCTTGGATAATAAAACTCAGCTTGCCATCAATGTCATTCATTTCATTAAATAGTTGGATAAAATATCTCCACTTTGGTCGAGAAGTGGATTTTGCATCTCTTATTTCACCAATTGCATCAAATAAATTCTTGGCCACCCCTTTCAAATAATACAAAATCTTGATGCAAGACTAAATTATGTGTATCTATAGTTGCCTTTTGATAGCCTAGTAAAAACTATGAAACATTTCCTTAATAACCCCTTTTGTGGCATATATAAAACTTTAAGGATCTCTGATCCTATAAGGGTCTAAAGGATTTATCTTCATTCTTTTCTTAAAGAGAATATGTCTTCTCTCTATTCTAGATTCACCTACTAACCCTCAACAATCACAGTCTTCCTTTTGACCTTTCTCAAGGAACTTGTTTGCCAATCAAAGTGTTACTTGACTATAGGTTGCTCATGGATGACTAGATCTTGCCTACCCATATCATCCTCCTACTATAGTTTTTTGATCCATGATGGGATTTTTTCAATGAATTTCATCTTATATATGGAAAAGGGAGAAGAAGAAACTAAATATGGGTATGGTTGAAAAAATTATTTGATTGTGCATGCACTGAATTAGATGATTGTGAATAACTCCTCTTTAGCTTGGGAGGATGACCTAAAAATAAAACAACACTAAAGAAACTAGTTGGTTAGATAAATAGATGATTGGATTACCTAACACTTGCTAGATCACATAAGCAAGTGATTCCTTAGGGGCTATTAATCCACACATTTTAAATAATTAAGTTTATAAACAAAATGATAAAGTACTTACATCAATAATAAAAAGTTACTAAAATTGAACACAATAAATACTTGATAAATAAATAGACTAAGAATGACTAATATGATACTAAGTAAATTATTATTAGTGTTAAATGGCTTGGGTCTATTTCAGAGAATCCAATAGGGATTTGTGAATAGGTAGGGACATAGAAAATTAGATTAAGTTGAGGGTATGTAGGTGGAAATAGTTTCTTATTTCTTGCCATAGTGATCATCAGTGGTTAAGGTGACTGTCAATGGTCAAGCTAACCATTAGTGGTTGGAAAAACCATTAGTGGTTGAGATAACCATCATCGATTACTATGTGTAGATCTGGGTTGGTAAATGGCTGAATGACAAGATCACAAAGTTAAATTCTAAGAGATGGGTTGGTGTTGGGCTAAGTGTGAAAGGCAAATAAAGTAATTGAATAATGGAAAATAAATACTTATCTTACAAAAAGTTGATGGGGTGGGTACTTGAGGTAATTAGCTTATTGGTGGAGTCTAACATGATTTTGGTAGAGTAATGGTACTTAACACTTAGACATAGTGGTGATGACAAGTTGGATCTCTAACATGATGGCTAGATTTATGGGTTATTGATGATGATTGACTTACAAAAAAATAGAACTCTATATTTACAAGATTTTTATAACAATTGCATATGGGTTTTACCTTTCTACTTCTCTCTTCTTATAGGCAAGGCAAGATAGTTGCAACAAAATGTTAATTAGGCCTTCTAATTTTAACTTGCATATGCAATGGATCATATGTATATTTAGAAAGGTTACATTTAAAAAAATAGGGTAGGTGGTTTATATGTTGGTGGTTAAGT
The DNA here is from genome assembly GCA_037957365.1 of Torreya grandis. NCBI lineage: Eukaryota > Viridiplantae > Streptophyta > Pinopsida > Cupressales > Taxaceae > Torreya > Torreya grandis. The sequence continues at coordinate 781,732 of JARHVA010000298.1, read as the reverse complement.
AGGTGCACCCTGACCACTGGCAGTCAAGGTGACTATCAATGGTCATCCTGACCATCGACGATGAGGTTGAAGGTAAGAAAGTAGGTAAAATCTAGGTTAATTTATTGTGTAGACTAACCATGGTTGGGCTCAATTAGTGGTTAAAAGTTCAAATTGGTCCCAAAGGGGTCTTAAGTTGGTCCAGGGGAATTTTATCATTCAGAATTGTAGTATGCACATTTATGGTGTCTACAGTTTCCCCCTTTTTGTTATGTGGCCTTGAATGAATAAGCTACAAAACAAAAATGGATTTTTAGTCAAATGTTTGACTGCCTTGAGTATAGAGGGAGGTGTTCCTCCTCAAACTATGAGTTAATGAGGTAAAATAAAAGTAGGTGTAGGTTTGATAAGGTGGACGAAGGTGATAATAAAGGTGGATGATAGATTGGGCACTGAAGCATAAACAAACAATTAAAGTATGATAAAAAGTGCAATAGCCAAGATTGTGCATTGATGAGGTTACCATAGATGGTAAAAATAAAGGTTGGTGATAGAAAGATAAGTGACAAGTGGGTTGTGTGACCACAATTAGGTGTGGTAACTAAGTACACTTGTAAATACAAGTTTCCTAAGTGATGTCTATGTCTCTATTGGTATCCATGGTTGGAAGTGCTCTTGGTGAAAAAATAAACTTGGTTAAGTGTCATGGGTATTCAAGATAAGAAGTGCTCTCAAGAAGACACAAGCAGGCTAGGTAAGTATAAGGTGGTGTAAATTTAAAAGGTAGTCAACATGGAAATTTGGTCACTACGGTCAAATGGATTAGGCAAAAAATCATCATAAAACACATGCTTATTGGGCTAAAATGGACCAATGACAAGGTGGCAAGGAGGTCAGGGTGGGTGGAGAAGGTAGTCTCATGGGTGGGATGTTGAATTGATTCTACTTAAGAAAAGGGATAATCTAGGTAAAGGTAAAAAAGGGTGAGTCCCCTAACTATCGATGGTTAGGGTGCTCAAGGGAGATCATCGATAGTCACCCTGACCATCAATGGTCAAGGTGAAAACCCTAAAATCTCATAGGTCAAAAGTGAAAATTGAATTAATTTTAACTCATTTTAACATTTATCATAATTGACTTTAAAACTTTGGTTTTTGGAGTTTTGGGTGAGCAATTATTGACAGTGATGGCTAAGGTGGACCTATTGAGTTGGTGTGATGAAGAGGACCTAGGGAGCCAATAAAGATGCCAGGAGCATGTGGGCATGGATGAGGATGGGCAAGTCCATGGTTGATTCCATGGTAGTGGTTGTGAAATGAGGTAGGGGATGCATTAAAATTGGTAGCATAACTTCATATGATAATTGTATTAGGGAAGTGAAGGTGGTGGTTTGGAAGGTTATGCACTAGTTAGTGTTTTTATGCTAATTAGAGAAATTTTCAAGTGAAATTGGAAATTGATAAGGTGGGGTAGGTGATTTAGGGTAGGGTTAGGTATTAGGTTAGATGTTAGGAAAGATTATAGGTATTTGGAAGTTGCTAGGGTAGTTAGGGTTGTGGGTGTTCCACTAATAAAACACCCATAATGACCATCGATGGTCAAGTCTGACCATCAATGGTCGATACCCATAAAGCTAAGGACACTTGACCATCAATAGTCATCATGACCACTAATAGTTGACTCACCTAATTGTTATGCAAATTCTAAAAAAGTTTTTGGGGTTAGGTTTAGTGGGAGACAATGTTAGAGTTAAAGATGGCTTAGGCAAGGTGGGTTGGGTAAATGTTTATAGATGATATCATAGATTGAATGGGTAATAAAATATGTAAATGATAGTAGGGTGATGGTCAAATAAGTAAAGGGAAGATAAATTTGGTGAATATTATAGGGAACTAAGTTATATGATAATGAATGTTTATAGGCTTAGGTTCAGATACAGATGTGTGATTGAGTGTCGAGCATCTTCATAGAGGTCCACTAGGGGATGACCCCAACTAACTGGGACCATATGGAGGAGGTTGGCCTAGAAGCAATGATGTATTATCAGTATGTGCCTCAAGCTACATCCATGATCATAGCTCTTATCGAGAGATGAGGTCTAACTATGAACACCTTCTTACAATCGATTGACAAGATGATGATCTTACCAGAAGATGTACATAGGATCACACATCTTCTGCTCTAGAGTGATCCAATATATCACATAGATTGAGAGGAGTGGGAGGATAACATTGAGATATTTTATGGAGATGATAGTGATCAAGTTAGATGGCATGTTAGGGGGCTCTGTTATAGCATGCTATATGAGAGAGCATAGGATGAGTAAACATTGATGACCATGTTCATGATGGCCATCTCAGGATTTGTTTTTATTGTCTCAAGCAATGGGAGGTTCCCATATTTACTATTAGGGATGCTAGTTGAGATATTACTAGGGTAGACTATATTTGGTTGGGTACCTATTCTCTTGGTATAGATATACAAGGAGCTATGGGGATTTAGGTCCCATAGGAGGTATGGTATTATTGTGGCCTAGTTCTTCATTATTGGGCCTACAAACACATTTAGGTGTTGAGTCCAATGGGATTGTCATTGGTAGGATACACATAGATTGAGTTCCTAGTTAGATTTATGTGATGGAGAGGTGACTTCACCACCTTAGGTGAAAGAGGAGGCACACATAATGTGGATTGGTTCAAGGGTGCATTAGGTTCACTAGTGATTGGTGACATTTGTCTGGAGGCCCTATGTCTAGTTCTAGTATGGCTTGGCTATATGAGGTAGACCTTATCTTTATAGAGTTACAGATGGATTCTTAGTTAGAGGGAGGGATAGGTGGAGCTCATCCCATTTGATAAGGTGTAGAGGTAGTTTGGCCTGGTTTAGGGTATTTTAGGTGTATTTCCTAAGTATAAACACAAGGACTCAAATATAATACTACTAGAGCCACATCTTATGCTAAAATTTCTAGATCATGAGGAGTTACTAGCCAAGTCATAGATAGACAATGTTGGATTTGAAAATGGCTACATGGCATGGTACCAAGCATTATATGCATCAATAGATATTAGTGATGGTGATGGTGGTATGGGGCCTATGGATGTGGACCTAGATGGGATAGGGGGTTAGAGGGTACAAGTATAGGGGGCCAGCCCTAATGGATAGGCAAGAGTGGCACTAAACATTACATAGGCATAGGTTGTAGTACTATAGGGTTAGATGGCTATTTTACAAGGTTAGGTTGTGACTCTTATAGATGACAAGGACTACGAGAGGGATTCATCAGCCTTGGTTACATAAGAGAGGGACTCTGTAATGTAGAGAGGAGGAAGAAAAATATCTATGTTGGGAATCAATATGTGGCTTGGTATTGGGGCATACCCCCTCACTTCACACACCAAAATGATAAGTATGTCAAGTGCTTAGACAATATATAGTAATTTCTAGAGTTTATACTCAACCAGAGAGATGAGTTGGTTCTCCCCTTGGTAATGACCTCCAAGTAGGATCATCAGGAAAGGGTAAGGTGACCACTAGGTAATGAAATGTTAGTCATGCCTTGTCTCAAGTTTGTTTTATGTTTAATTGATGAAAGTGGTTTGGTTTAGTGTGTGCAACAAAAGTGATGCTACAATAGGATTACTTTATGTTAAACTATGTGAGCTAAACTTGCAAGCAATCAATTTATGCACTTGATTTTGAACCAAAAATGAATTTTAGTTTCATTAATGAGTATAAATAGAGAGAAAAACATATAAATGCAAAGAAAAGAAACCCAAAGTAAAGACTCAAGGTCCCACTAGGCATGCTAGAATGTTTCAGTGAATTTTAGCTTATATTTTAGAAAGAGAGAAGAAGAAGCTAAATATGGGTATGGTGGAAAAACTATTTGATTGTGTGCACATTGAAACATATGCTTTTGATGAAATCCACTTTGGCTTGGGAAGATGACCTAAAAATAAAACAATACTAAAGCAAATAGTTTGTCAGATAGATAGCTGAGTGGATTGCCTAGTGCTAGCTAGATCTTGGAAGTAAGAGCTTCCTCAGGTGCTATCAATCTGCATGTTTTAAATAATTAAGTTTATCAATATAAGGATAAATTACTTGTATCAATATCAAAAGGTAATAAAATTGAATATAAGAAATTCTTGATAAATAAATAGACTAAGAATGACTAATATGGAAATAAGTAAATTAATACTAATGCTAAATGTCTTGGGTCTATTTTAGGAAATTAGGGAGGGGTCTGTGAATAGACAGGGACAAAAAATTAGATTATGTTAAGGGTAGGTAGGTGGAAATATATTTTTGTTATTTTATAACATAATGACCATCAGTGGTTAAGGTGATCATAGGTAGTCAAGCTGACTATCAGTGGTTGGACATACCATCGACAATTGAGATAAACATCGGTGGTTATTATGTGTAGCTCTGGGTTGGTAAATGGTTGATTAATGGGATCAAAAATTTGGATTCTAAGAGATGGTTTGGTGTTTGGTTGAGTGAAAAATTCATATAAAGTAATTGAATACTAAAAAAAAATACTTATAGAAAGTTTATCAAGTGGGTGCTTGAGGTGGTTAGCTCATTGGTGAAGTTTGATATGATTTTGGTAGGGTAATGATACTTAACACTTTAGTGGAATGGTGATAGCAAGTTGGATCTATAACATGATGGCTGGATCACTAGGTTATTGATGATGATTTAATTAAAAACAAAGGAACTTTGGATGCATAATCTCTTGATAACAATTGTAGATGAGTTTCACCTCCCTACTCCTCTCTTCTTATAGGCAAGACAAGAGAGTTGCAACAAGATGTTAACTAGGCATTCTAATTTTAACTCACACATACAATGACTTGCACACATATTTATACAAGTTACATTTAGAAAAGTAAGGTGGGTGGTTTTCATGTTAGTGGTTAAGGAGGTGCACCGTGACCATTGGTGGTCAAGGTGATCATCGATAGTCATCCTTACCATCGATGGTCAAGGGTGAAGGTAAGAAACTAGGTAAAAGTTAGGTTAAGTCAATTGGTTAGATTGACCATGGTTGGGATTTGTTAGGGGTCAAAAGGTTAAATTGGTCCCAAGGGGGTCTTAAGGTGGTCCAGGGGAATTTTAACATTTAGAAACATTAAGTGCATATTTTTGGTGTCTACAGGGATATTTAGGGAAACTTGTTATTTTTTTATGTTATAAGTTGAGTTGATTAGGATGATTACAGTAACTTAGATCTTGGAGTAACTAGAGGGGGTGGTAAAGGAGGTAGCATAACTCTAGGATATGATTTACCTATTATAGGAAAAGGATGAATGACCTTCCTTCATCCAGTAACCTAATTTTGAACTAGTGTATCGATGATGAATGTAGCTTTTCAAACTTCCTCAATGATAGAAACCACCTAAGAATATGATTGAGGAGCTTAACCAATCAACATCTCTATTTATGAGGTCATCCTAGGGGGAATGACCACTATGAAAAAAATGGAAGTGGAAACTAAGTTTTCAAAATGTGCTCCACTGTTAGGCCCATGTGTTTGGGGATTGGCTCCACCAAAGTATAAATAGGTTACCAGGTTACTCAAAAATTTTTGTAAATAGTTGGTAATATAATTATATGTGAGCCCAACACTCATAATTATGGTGGGCATTTCCCCTATAGTAGTAGATTGAAATATAGTTTTAAAGATGAGAAATATTGGTGATGTAATAACACCCTGATGTTGGGTAATTAAGCTCAATGAATGCACAAAATCAAAAGAATAAATTGTATTAATAATAATTGTGTAAATTGACATAGTAGTTTAAAAATGTGGAATGCTAGAACTTACAATAATAGGAGTAACAAGACAAGTGGTTATAGTTTCTTGAGGTGGGAGACTAGGGACGTACATGGGTGTGACCCATGAACTATAGTATGCATTTGTGATTGTGCCTATATAATTGTTTCTCCATTTTGGTTTGGTAAATTGAACTACCATCTCCCCTATTGACTTCTATAGGTTGAGCTATTAATGTAGTTTCCCCTAATTGATTTCTCTTCTCAGAGAGCCATTCATCCTCAACTCTATATTATTGGGAAAACTAAATACCTATATATGCATGAGAGGTAAAAAGACTCCAAGTTCTTTCTTCACTATGAGTTGCAAGATATGGGCCAATTTCTCACTGTGTTTCCCCTTCTACCTAAGGAAGAGGTCCATGGATCAGTTTAGAAATCCATTTTTTCTATTCTATCCTCTTTACATCCTTTTTGGTAATGGTGTGATCATATTGGATATTTTGCTCTATTATCATAGACATACTAGCTTTTCACATTCTGATGACCACCTCAAAATCATCTTCAACATTGATGAATATGTTGGCTTGTTTATCCAATTGATGTCCATAATTAATTATCACATTTTTCTCATATTTATTGAAGTGTCCTCTAACATTCCTTATTAGATCCTAATGCCTGAAGGGTACCTATTTGAACCCATAACACGTCTTTATTTTCTTGACAATTGAGAGGTGCTTCCATCATTCATATTACATTTGGAAAATACTGAGGGGGGTGGGATGGAACACTCCTTCCTTTAGCTTCTTCTAGATCAACATCAAAATTATTAGATAATTGGGTAGCAATTTATTGCTCAACCACCTTATTCTACATAATCCTTTAGAGGAGTAAGGAGTATGACTTTGTGCCCTCAATCCTGATCATAGTATGCTCTAGATATATCAAATAATCACCCATATTTATAATAGTCTTATTTATATGATTTGAGAGCTTGGGCATATTCTTCACATAGATGGATTGATATACTATGGGATAAAAGGTCTTAGTTACCCTCTTTATAGTCTTCCTATAATATATGCATATGAAGAATATTTAAATATCACACACCCTATTTTGAGCATACTTAATGGATGGTTTCTAGGGTTGATCATGAGATGCATGTATAGTTGTAGTTATTGCATCCACAACATAGGACATCATAAAAAAAATTCTTGTGTGGAGAACTCATAGGATTGGTAAGCTTTAAAATTATATTGGAGTTGATAATTTCTCCTATGGATATATTTTTTCTATAAATTAGAACTATATATATCAATGGGACCCATACCTTATTGACATGAGAAATGGTTGGGAGAATAAATATCCTATTTATTAGGGCTAGGAAATTTTGACCCCTATTTTGAAGGTGACAATGGGAATAACAGATGTAGGGCCTTGTATTCTGAATTTGCATAGGTTTCTATCCCATTCTTATGACTTACTGATGATGTTATTTCTCTAAAGCCACACATTCACCATTTCTTGTTTATATGTCATATATGGCATGAGAAAATTGTAATATTTTTTGAAGGCATTCCCACTAATGTGATACTAGAATTTTTCTTAATCTAAAATGCAATATATTTTTGGTAACCTTTCCATTAAATAATAAATCATATAATAAGTTGATGCAGAACATTAACTCTAATTTTTTTGTTTCATTGTGGAAACCGACCACCTTAATTGATAGAAAGTCATTAATGTATCTCTATGTGAAGAAGGAAAGTTGATCCTCTACTCTGTAATGCTTGACTGATTTGAACTTATCCCAGATCTCTGAATATTTTTTAAATTCATGATACAAAGATGTTAAATAGAACATTATATTTAAGAATTCTTGTGAACCTATAATGGAATACACAGAGGGAATTGGGATGCAATATGAATAGGCCATTGGTGTTGTTTGCAAATCCTAGCTCTATGAAAAAAATTGTAAATTCTTGGTCTTAATGGAGTTTTGGATTCACATTATGCACTTGGGCTCTGAATTCACAATGCTTCAGATAGGTTGGTGGTAATGTAACTAGATTGAAGGTGGTAACTCAAAATATATTGCTTTGGTTGTGTTAGATATGAGACTTAAATACATCAATTTTATAGTGTAAAAATGGCTTTCACTCCTTAATCTTTCATTTGAATTTCATAAAACTAACTTTTATGGCATTCTAATGCCATGTGTCCCTTTTTACAAGTTCTCAGATGCTTAGTCTTTGGAATTTGATTTTGGTGTCTTTGTTATTTGTTTATGTCTACCAAAGATATGTGTTTATCTATCTATGTTATAAAAGTGGTAGAGGTGTAGTCTATCTGTAATTTGATCCTTCAGGTCATGGGCTATTAAGATGAAGACATGTGGATGACTTATGTTACTCCACTTGCTCAAGATATTTTGTACAAAAACCTTGGATAATGTTATCACTAGGCCACCAGGATAGTAGGATGATGACAAGTGGAAATATCTCACTAATCTTTTGAGGAGTTGAGCTTCATACATTGTGCATGGTGTTGTTGGGTCACTAGGTTATCAAGATGATGACAATAGGTAAAATCTCATTCCTCTGCCTTCCTAGGGACTTTTGTACATATGTCTATAATGATGTCACCTCTAGGTTAGTGGGATAATAACATGTTAATTTTAGCTTGATGCTCAAGTAAGTAGAATGTTTTCATGTGTAAGGGATGGGATCCAAGATTGACTAGGAAATGTTTAAGTGCAAAGCATTCTATTTAAGACACAAAATGACAACCACCCACTAAATGTAACACCATGTCAACCCTATTAGCACTATAAAATCATAGGTAAGAACATATACATAAGCATTCAAAGGAAACCAAAGGCAAATAGTAAAACATGTAATGTATCTTAGGCATATATTTAATCATTAGTCATGAAAACACCTTAAAATAATTAAAAAACCTATGGATTGTGTTTAAGAAAATAAATCCAACCTAAAACAACCAAAATAATTTCTCAAGAATTATAAAAACTTGTTTGCGTTCAACCTTCCGCAGAATTTTATATCATAGAATTCCATATTAAAAGGTCTTAAGAGCATGTTCGATTAATATTATGCCCCTTTTTAAAAATTTTAAAAATGGGGTGTGTGTGATATGGCACACTAAATGGAAACTCAAGGGGAAAATACTCTTGAGTATTTTAAGATCCCATAATTTCAGCAATGCAACATAAGAAAACTTTATCTCTCCCCAAGCTTGTGTTATACAATATTGGTTAGAATTTTGGATGTTCATATTATTATTATCTTATTCAAAAACACAAGATTAGAATATTATCAATTGCATACTAGTAGTATTCCACTGAATAATCTCCCTAAGTTTGTGTTACATAATATTGTTCAGAAAGTGGATGTTCATATTATTCTTATCTCGTTCAAAATGGGCATGTTCCCATTCTACATAAGATTGGAATACTATAAACTATCAACATTTCTTTTTGTAGAATGAGATCAATTGATAAAATTATTATTAATGTCTTTCATAATTTAAAGTAGGCACAAACCCATTCTGAACAAGATATTAAATATCATCTCCTTTTAATTATAATTCATTGTTAAATCCAAATACAATAATACAAACTTAATATCAACATACACATGTCTTCCTCATGCATATACATTTCAAGTCTAATTCTCTTTGGGATGTTTTTAGGTACAATTGATTATACAATGAATAACATATATAGCTATCTAATGTTGTGGTACAATTGTAAGGTTCAAAAATATTATACTATTATGTCCAGTACTCCACTGAGGAATCTCCTAAGCTTGTGTTAAAAAAAACTGGTTAGAAAGTGGATGTTAATATTATTCTTGTCTTGCTCAGAATGTGAGCAATTGATAAAATTATTATTAATGTCATGTAAAAGTAGGCACAAGCCCATTCTAAAAAAGATATAAAATATCATCTCCATTTAATTACAATTCATTGTTAAGGCCAATACAATAATACAAATTTAATATCAAACGACTACTCATATGTAACTATGAATTCACATAATACAAAAAGATTCAAGATATCTTAAGTATTTTTTATTACTATGTCCAAATGGTTACATATGATAGATCAATACACATATGCTATCACTGATGATATTACATATATTTATTTATTAAGTCTAAATACCATGATATACTCCAATTTTTTTTCAATTTGATCTTTGTAGATCTGTAAGATGCTAGAAGGAGAAATTTATGTCATAATAGATGCTTATGTTTAGAACTGTGTTGTTATCAACCATATAGGAGATACTATTTAGTATAGAGTTTCCTAAATAAACCCACTGAAATTATCCCAAGACTATTTTTTTTGTCTCATCCTAGAGACAAACCATTTTTTTAGAATAAAGTAAAATTAGTTAAGGACTTTGGGCTTCTAGAAAAAATGTTGATGTTTATTGAAAATCTTGGTCTCGAAGGCTTCCCATTCTTTGAGACAACTAGTGGCTCATTGGGCATTCTATTCTAACTATATATTTCCCAAGTAAATTTAATGATGTCATAAGGGAAGGGATGAACTACAATAGTATTGAATGAGGTCTTCATTTCCTTTATAAACTTTTCCAATTTTCCCATGAAATGATTTATTAGATTTCTTAATTCTTCAAGTTCAATGATTAGTTTTTATCTTTATTGATGTTGTTCCCAAAGAATTTCACCTAGTGCCAAAAATCTTATCCTCTTTGTGCCTATGGGATATTTATAATATCCTACTAGGCTATGGTTTGGTTTAATTATTTCTCAATGTTGTCTAAGGCCTTATTTTCTTCTATTGTTATTTTTGGCCACCCAAGAGTGAAAGGAAAAGATGAACTGATATTTGATATTACTTTATGTAGAGAATCAATATGTTGTTTGTTATCTTCCAAGGGCTTAGTGTTTTATTCAAGTTTGATATATTTAATTACACTAGCCCTAAGTTTTGCCTCTCTTCCTTGGTAATAACTTGATATTTCATAAAATTTTACAAAGTTTCAGTGAACTATTGACTAATTGGAAGAATTTGAACTATTTCAAATTGTGGCTTGACTTTTATAATCCTTTGGATGGAATCATATAGTATTTGGAAGCCTTGATTATGATATGGCTATGTGCCTACCACACTTTGGGAATTAATTGAGTGGGAAAATGGCCTTGATTGGATAATTTAAAACATCATGTAATAATTGCCAAATCTAGCAAGCGATGTGTAATTGGTATATAATATTTTAATTCTAGATTAGGAAATAAATGGTAAGATTGATCCACCAACTCATACTTGAATTCACACCAAGTGGTCCACCAAATGCTATTAAATCAAGGAATGTACATGGATCCTTATAAGTGCCTCAAGATAGGCTCATTAACCACTATCACTTCAATTTTTCCAAAAGTCACTCCTCATTTTCTACTTTGACCATTTCCCTCTATGTATTTCCCCTTTACTCAACACTTTATATCACCAAGATCCCTCCCAACTATAATAGTTTCTTCATCTTTAAACCTAAAATCCAAGCTAGAATATCGAGACACTTTATTCCCATATGGTTTGACGTGCTTCAAGTATTATAATAAAATATTCAAGGCTATTGATCTAGTTCCCAAATAATCTAGTAGTGATGATGAGGATGAGACTAAATTTGAAGATGCCTTCCATTCGTACATCAAGAATGGGTTGCACAAAGCCATATCTAAACCCAAGTTTTTAACTTATTCAATAGGTTGTTTTGAATAGATAAGTAGGTACAAGATAGCTTCCACAACATGGTATACTCCATGAATAATCATCATCAAATCACTAACATCTTGGGATTAGAATTTAAGGATTACAACAACCTCCGTAAGTACAACTTGCCTTATGATTCGATTATCATAACCACCTGATTGAGTACACACTAGATTCATGACATATTAAAGGATTAGATAAACCCTAATGCAAGATGGGTTAATAATATTAATGTAAATACATATACCATCCAAACTTTCAAATAAATGATCTATACTAAGATGATTCTAATTAACTCACTATTTAGGGATAGTGACTATCTACATGTCAACATCGTATGGGTTCCCCCACTCCACATGATTCTCCATAGTGAGTAGGTCCTTGACTTAGGGAGATAATCAACTTCAATATGATCAATATGATAGGTGATGCCCATGGAGGTGGTTATTTCTATATGATGAGCTATCTAGTGGACATAGTATGTGATACACTCAACTTCAAGTTGTCTACCTATCCTACATGGATTCTCAGAGGCTTGGTGATCCATGCAGTCTTATATAAGATATAATATGGCCACCACTATTTGAATAATATCAAGGAAATTTTTGATTCATTCTACCTAGTGGTTTACAATGTTATTAATGATGCACCCATGCTTTAACTATCAAAATAAATCAAATATTCCCTTGTCCTCATTGGTGACTATCGATATTACATGGAGGATACCATTATTCAAGTGTCATGCATTCTCAAGGAGGCTCTCCATTTACCCTATTAAGTTTTAGAGCACCTAACAGAGCAAGAAATTACATATCAACTGGTGGAGGGCATCTTTATGCACTACATCAATAATTAATATAAGGCCTTCCTACCTTTCCAAAATACTATTAGGCACCATGTTTACTATTATTTACCTCCTCTATAGAATATTATGGTTGGGAGAGTCTCTTTAGCCCTAGGTAGAGTTGAGCCTTGAGATTGGGACTCACATCGCACCATCAAATCCCATTTGGAGAAATACTCAACTCATCTTAAACTCAATTATAGCCACCAACCTAAGGAGGATGATGAGCTCTACCTAAATCTAGCTAATGACCAAGAGGTGCTCACTCAGATTGAAGCTTGTAAAAAGAAGAAAGGGAAGAAGGTTCATCCTGGGCCATCTATTGCCCCTTTTACTATGAATCATCATGTAGGTAATGTCAAGGTGATCCCCCCATAGATATCTAGGAGTATTTTATAATGAGCCCTAATAGCTTCTCCTCTTAGAGGTTTTACTACACCTTAGCACTCAAATCCTCCACCACTTCTTCTAGTTTGAGTATCTCAAACCCAATAAGTTCAAACCCATATGGCCTATCTCTAAGTGGATCAAGATCAAATGAATCTACCTTAGGCCATACAAACCTTAAGGTTTGATACTAGTATCATCCCTAAAACTAGTTCATGGTGGTACCAACATCCAACACTTGCACAAATCCCTTCCCCCACTCCCTCCACTCTTCAACAATCTCTCATGGCACTACCCAGTTTCTAAACTCCCCTACCATCCACTCAAGTGATTCTTCCCTTATTCCCTATTTCACCCCCTCCATAATTCACCAAAGTTACTCTTGCCTTGATCTTGCCTAGTGCCCTCAACTCCTCTTTCCCATATTTTCTATCCATTTCATAACTTGGCTCCCCATTAGTTCCCCCATTATTCATTCTATATACCTAGGTGCCTATAGTCTCCCTACCTTTAGTTACTATAGTTAGATATCTTATGAAAAGTGCACCTACATGCACATCTCAATCAACCCAAACTATTCTATTGAAGCCTTACTTGGTCTAGTAGCTTCCCCAATCAACCCCCATAGTTTCCACCACCTTTACTCCATAAAATATAGTAGCTTAGGCTAACCCAAGAAAGGGGCCAGGGAAGAAGCAGAAGGAAATACATCATATTATACCACCACTATTATCTCCCCATGTTTTCTCTTGGCCTCACTTTTACTGCATTTTAGGTTCCTAGGGATTTGGCTTTAACTATACAATTTATTCATTTATACCAAATATCTTTCTCCCTAGAGTCATAACTCCTTAGGTTAACAAAACTTAAGATAAATGATAGGTGTAGATGTTTCCTTGGGCCTCATAATTCATCTTGCTTCCCTACTCCCCACACCATTTCCTCTTCCACTAATTTACTCATTAATCCCTTCTTGTTCTTCCATGCCCCCTCCACCTTATCCTCCACTTGTCATCACCATTTTTATCACCCCACAAACACATTATCTAATATTGGGTATGGATATATTATCTCAGGAACCTAAGATAAAAATGTAGGGTGAATTGAATGTGCAATGGGACTTTTACCACACCATAAGAAATATTTGGAGGATGCTCACTCAAAAATTCATGCAAGAGGGGAACCCTATGGTCTACTAGACCCAACAATATTTATTCTCTTACCAAGGTGAGGACTCCCATAGGAGAATAAAAGATGGCCACAAACCTAATCTAAGTTCTTTGAGCCACCCATGACATGCCATATAAACTGATGGAGGACATGCATGAGCCAGTATGGATCTTTTAAATTCAAGTGAAAAGTTCCTTCTTAGTGGGCCTAATTGGGTAAGTCAAGGACACTCTCTTGTAGATATTTTTAGTACTGGGAAAAGTGGTGAAGAATTAGGTTGGTTATGGGATGAATATTTAGAGGACCCAAGACTATTTGAAAAGGATCACTTTGTTAGAGAGAAAATGTATGAAGTTAATAGTCATAATAAATAAGGGCATGTTCTCAGAGTTGAAGCTTATGCCCACTTTAGACTTCAACTTATACCAAACATACACTAGGAGAATGAACAAATAATTGAATAATGGATAGCCTTAGCATTGATTGTGGTGAATCCTCTAGAACAAGGCAAGAAGAAGACATTATCCTAATTCAAGGAGGTCAATATAAAAGTGTTATTCGACATGAATGACACTCTACTAGATAGGGGCATGTTTAGAGTCCACCTATGTCACTTTGACTAGGTTATATAAAATAAGATGGCTAGGAAAAACATGGATGGAGCCCAAGATATGGTCTAACTCTTGACCCAATCCACCATAAGCATTATCCAACTATTAAAAGTCTAAGTGGCTATATCAGCCCCACTCTAAGTCTACCAAAGATTGGTGGCCCAGTTAGAAATTATCTTCTGGTAGCCTCCAATGAAATTATCCAAGCTAGATCAATAAATCAATGTTATGGTAGTAACACTAGTTACTAGGGAAGCAAAATCCAAGAAACTTGGAGCTAGATCATTTGTAGCTCCTACATGCATCATCTAGGTGGGACCCTTAGTATATTTTAGGAGTGAGGGATGGATTTCCTTTTTTTGAATTTAATATAGTTGTAATAACCAGGAGTGGCCATCATGGCCTAGGATGGGAATATCATGATACTAGGAGGTGGCACCCATCCTCATATATAAATGTATAATTTTATTCCATTTTGAGGGTCAACATTTTTAGTCCCAAAATGTTGTTAGAATTGATCTAGGATTTCACCTTCTTTTTCCTTCATCCTTTTGGATTGTGAATGCCTACCTCAATAGATATCTTTGTAAATGAACTTATCTTTTCTTATGAATACAATGTTTAGATTTATATAGAATTCATGTCTTATGTATCAAAACATCAATCATTTCTAGTTTTGAATGAATGTTAGTGATAATAAAATTGAACTAAAACTTTGATTTTTAATGAATGTAGTGGTTATAATGTGATTTTATATTCTAAACCATTTATAACCCCTTTTATCTACCTCATAATATTAGTGATCCATGTGTTACCCTACAAATTATCTTGGAAGAACCCATTTGTTACCTCCTATGGGTTTTAAATATTGATATTTAGTGAAGGGTTTATAAATCAAGTATTATTCCCTATTTCCTCAAAATTTTCCCATTGTGGAATAATGAGTCAAAACCTTTGATGAAACATAGCACACTGGTATAATTGTGGTAGAGATTTCAACTCAATTCTTGAAGCATTAACACCATCCCAACCTAGAAATGTTCTTTCATGCCTTATTTTACCCTCCTTTTATGTTTATTTTGGAATCAAAACCCTTACCATGTTTTAAAAATCTATGAAGGTTGGCCTAAATAAATATCAATATCTAAGATTTATCTTATCTAATAACTTGCCAATGTGCAATGATGCATATCTTGAACCCCTGATAGTGATATTCATGAATATTTAAGTAATAAAGGTTAACCTAATCAATTTTTGGATTGAAACAACATCAATCTTAGATTGAATTGAATGGGAATGTTGGATTTTATATCCTTATATTTGCATGACTATTACTAGTTATGCACCTAAATAAATTAATAAACCAATGAGCTAACACACTAGCATATAATGCTAGTGAACTCACACACTCACTCAAGGCACATAACCTAGACTGGTTCCTATCAATTCTACCACATAGTGGTAGATAGACTTAAATTGTATACATTTGAATACTTGTGTTTATTATATTTTCATAATTACTACAAATAATATATGATTTAACCATTTTATTCATTCTTATACTTTTATGGTATTACATCAGAATTCAGATTTAAAGTAGTGATTCCATTATTTGAAATTATTGAAAACATATCTCAACAACATTTCCTTGGTATTCTCTTTGTCTATTTACAAACCACACCTATATACCATTATAAATAAAATCTAAGTGGTATTTATACATAGAATGAATGCCACTAAGGTTACATCATTAATACAATATAGATGACAAGCCAAAAAATGTTTTAGAAATAATTCATGTCAAGATGTTACAATTAAATCTTTTTGACTCAGGCCTAACAACCCCTATATGCTCTCTCTATTCTATAAATTCATGTTCATGCTCCTCTCTCACTAATCAATGCTATATTCTTCTTAGTTAATCAATGATGCTTTTGTGAACTACTTTATAACTGTCTTCACTTCATGTGACCTTGTCTAAGTGTTGAACTTTTATCTAAATCTTGCATCTTTTATTTATTGTTTTACATATCCTTGTTTCCCTTAACTCACTCTTTCATGTCAAGATATTTTGTGCCTCTTCCATGCCTCTCATATACCTCTCTCTTATGCATCATTATCTTTCATACCATGTTATTCTACACTCTTGCTCCAAAACCCTTAGAATATATAAATATAAAATTCAAGGTCCAACATCACCCCCTACTAACTTGATAGTTTATCCCAGATTATGTTGTATTTTCCTCATAATTCAAAAAATCAAAACCTACCTACTACACTTGTAATGTTGGGCATCTTCGAGTGACCTAAACTCCATAAAATCCTTCCCTTGAAGTGCTCAAAATCTAGTATTAATCTCTTCTCAATGGTGCTTATTTATTTTTATAGTTTTTTACATCTCGATGTTTTTATAGTTTTTTACATCTCGAAACACATTTACGTGTTTAGATCTATCCTTTATATTCAACATTTTATCAACTAAATATTGACACTATTGTTCCTCAAGCTGAATTCATGCTTCCAAAATTTTATTTAGTTATGCTAGGTTTACAAAAACCTCAATGAAAATGGGAATAGTCATGCGTAATTTATTCAAAAATGTTTGGTAGATGTCTATGAATTTTTAAATTGATCTATTTCCCACATATTATCATGTTTGGTATCAACCTAGTTTTTGTATTTCTTAAGCAAGAGGTCTATAATAATCTCAACTTTATTCATGGATTCACCAGTTATAGGTATACCATCAACAAATGCAGGCTCACTCTTAAAAATTGTCTAACAAAGTCCTAGTTTCTTTAGTTGATATGCCTCGATTGCATATTATTTTTGAATACCTTGAGTTATTATTCAATCTTATACCTCTTCTCATGTTATTATATGTACAATTAGATAACCTCCTGATGTTTTTGGTAGAGATTTCCAATATCATGGCTATGAATAATATTTTACCTAGATACTTCTAGGGCAAACTTGATGAGGTTTGTGCTTGCTTAAGCAATAGATAATTTAAGGGGATCTACCCAAAACACCTAATGGAACATCTAAACCCTCTAGGATTAAATATATATTGTTTGTAAGAAGCTCAAAATGGCCTTCATCATTGTATATGTCCATGATAAAAGATAACTCATGCAGAGTTTATTTAGTGAAATCATTTTCAAGGAAGAAGTCCCACATATATAGTTACTTAGCTAGGATACATTTATGTAATTAGGTGTGAGTAGGAAAGTCCTCATTACCCTCAGTTGTTGGATAAATATCTTATACTTATTGTATAGGTTCATTACCATTCTGAGGGTTACACTCTAGATCTACAATTTTAAGGCTCTTTTCACTGGTATCGATTCTAAGGTCCTCTGCACTGGGGGATGCCCCTCTTCCTATTTCTTATTTAAAAGGATTTGGAATTTAAATTTCCATTTATGGATCCTTCTTAGTAGGTTATTATTTATTTATCTCAAGAGTGGGTTCATGCTTAGGATACACTTTTGGAGACATTTCATCTAGTTTAGGGATTACCAATTTAGGTGTTAGAATCTCTAACTGTAATTGGGTAGCTATTTTTGAAGTAACAATGTCATCATTTTATTATATAGGTAACCCATAAGCTCTTGTTGGTGATGAGTCATGCCTTTGTCATTTGGGGGTAGCCTTAAATTTTTTTTCTTATACCCTACTATAACTAATGGCATCATGTCCTATCCTTTCCTCTATATTCTATGCCCTTTCTTCTATGCATGTTTTTGGTTGGGGGAGGGATTATTTATCTACCTCTCAACTTCCCTATGTTTTCCTCCATAGCCTAAGCATATAGTAAAATGACCATATTTTTCCTTGCATAATTATATTAAAAGGATTAATATTAGTGTACCTAATTTATGCTACTCTTTGTATGTATCCCTCCTTAGATAGACATATAGATTGTGAAGAGTATGAACTTTGATCTCAATTTTGTTATCATAAATGTTCACTAAGTACACATACACAATGCAATTTAAAAAATTCATGAAATATTTTGTAGTGAAAGCATAAAGAAACTTGAGCTAACTTGACAAGTTATCGATGCTCTCCATCCATATTCATATGATCAAATAACATTATTTGAAACTATACTCAATGTAACTTACCATATATATGGAAATTATTTTGGTTCTTCCATTCATTCACAAAATATGCTTAATACCATCAAAATGACCATTCACATTCATCTTGTATGAGGGTATGATAGTGTCAAAATATGTGAATTATTTAAACTTCTTAGTGGGAGACTTTTATTCTGGTGGGTAGATCCACTTAAGCTCTTTAACAAAATGTGTCCAAACACCAATCTCCTAAAAAACAAGTAAAAGCAAAAATACACTCCAGGGAAACTCATGGTTGGGAAAGTGACGTGCCTTCTCTCCATCTTGTTTAATTATTTTAGCAATGCAATAAGAGTAATTATATTTAGTCACCTTGGCCATTCGGCTAGCGACATAGAGGTGGGCCATATCCACCTCCTTCCATTGATCCATGCCCCTATTTTTATCATGGCCAAAAACACAATTACCTAAATTGTGGAATAAAAAACACTTTTAATATACATGTCATGGCCTTATTTATTTTACTTTAATGTCATCATAACTTTATCAATCACATTCTGATCATCAAGATCCACACTGATATCAGTCCTTAAACATAATAACCCTATTACTTTACTAATTCATTATGGGGTAATCCTCATTATATGCCCAACAAAGTAAATATAATCCTCATGGATGCATAAAATCAATAACTAAACTACCTCCTATTGTTTTTCAAAGTATGGAATTTAGAAAAGTTGGAGCATGCCTACATCATCCAGGAAATTGCAAACCTTGAGATCGTAAGTGACCTCATTTTTGGTATTCTATCATTAAACTTGGTAGTTACACATAATTCACCCTCATTATTATATTGGTGATGATTATAGTCAAATACCTAACAAGTGGAAAATTCTAATTCGTAGTTGTCCATGCATAATATTATATCAGGGTAATGTATTTATTCTATAAGAATTGGTGGTGGAGGTGACCCAATGCATGCCATTACTGGTATGATTCTACCATATGTCTCTTCCACTAGTTCTAATAGGTTTTCACCTTATACATCATGTACACTAGAGCCTTCTTATTGGATGAGAAAATGAATCCCTTCCTTTGTGCCCTCATGATCCTCTACTTTGTGGATGATAGGTAGTAGATCTCTTTCGATTTTCTACATTGGCTGCATCACCAACTAGAGTGCCTAAAGGTTAACATGTAGCCAACCAATTCTTCTAAATAAATGCCTTGTTTTTTTTCCACACCTAAAATACTTTGGCTTCATACTTTATCCTCCTCTAATGGAAAATGTCATGTCTAAAATCTATAACTCACTTTCACATGCTTCTATAGTCATGTTTGCACTCCTCTTTCCTTAAATGCACTTTTCCTCAACCTTTGATTCATTTTTTCTAATGAAAAAATATGTGGAGATGCCTTCTTTTTTGCTTGTTAATGTTCATTTGAGATCTATAATATTTTAAATTTTCAACAATAAAAAATGAAAATGAAAGGTCTCTAGGTATTTTATATATGGGATAAATTTTTACATTAACTACCCCATTATTTTCTATCACTTAAACCATTAATATTTCAAATCCCATGCCATGGTGCCCATTTGACATGATTTCCATTTATGCCACTATGTCCTTAATAGATGAATGTCCCATTATTGTAAAGTTGTTACACCTTTCCCATAATGAATGCCAACTGCAAAATTTCAAATTTCCATTTATTTGTGGGAACTAACTTTTCCTTTACATGACACATGTTGTATGCCTCCTTTGCATGCCACACATTACATGCCTTTTTTATGCACCACATCTTGTGTGCCCCTTTGTCCTAAGTTTTTATTTGATCATTCATGATTCCTACCAACCTTTTCTTTGCATTCTCTAGCTTAATTATCTTTTCCACATTCAAACTTACCTCACACTAAAATATGTACATGGTCCATGATGACATAATCGAATGACATCCAGAGTTTTGAGTACCAGAATACAAAATGTGCTAAAATCAACCTAACAAATGGTGTACAACAACTTACACACTTATTTGAAAATAAAAATAAAACCTAAGTTAAACTATTTGTATACAGATTATTGACATCTTAAAATGTTACATATAATGATAGGGTTGGAGCTTACTATATGTAATGAGAAATGCATGAGATCTATAAATCAATCCTATCTCAGAGAAGATAGATGTACTTACACTTCCAATTGGGGATACATTAGATAATTGGGGTCATGACCAATATGGATCCACTAGACCTAGCCAAGGGATCTCTTACCAAAATAATATCACTAGGGAGGGTTTTAACACCTCCAGTTAAGCAAAACTATGTAATAACCCCAACTAGGTCCTATGTTTTCATATTCACTACAATAATGACAAGTAAAGCAGAAATCTAATCTAGTGCTCACTAAATCTTGTGGCATAAAGTGGGGGTAATAAACACTCAAATTAAACATGCATAGAAGACATATACTTATGTCAATATATACATAATCATAATACATGGAAAAGAAGTGCAAATGTATATATATCTACTCTTACAAAGGAGGAATAAAGTTATAAATACTTACCTTTGAATAAGAACCCATAAAGCCTCAATCTCTCCTTTATTCAAGGTGTTTCACAAGAGGTTATTATGGTATGTAAGGATGACAAGCATAAATCATCTCTAGGATACAAAACATATCAATGCATCTAAAATACTTTTTCACAAGATAAGATCTGTATCTCAAAATAAAGTATGAAACCCTAAGCTTTCTCCTTGTGTAGAATGGTGGATACATAGATGCACAATATATATTACTTATTCTTCTCTTCTCTTAAAAATGGTGATTTGATTATGTTTATATAGGCAGATCTAACCCTAAACCCTTCTAAAATTTTTGGCTGACAAGGTCAACTTGATTGACCTAATATCATTATTGACAAAAACTAACTAGGTCATAGACTAGGTCATCTAGGGATTGACCTAGAACCTAAATAAGTTTCATAAATAATAGGACAAGGTCGACACAACTAACATAATCATGTAAAGTGTCAAAAAAGGTTTTAGGTTAGGAAAAGGGCTAATGAAGGTGGTAAAAGACTAAAAGAGTTTGCAAAATAAAAGGCCAAGCTTAGGGGAATGGTTTTTAGGAGACATGGGTGTATATAGCAAGTGAAAAAAGGGAAAACAATCTTTTAAATCACTAATGGTCTGGCCACCCCTTTCTTGATGCACCTTTTAAGGTGTTCACTCAAAGAGATTGAGAATTGATGGGTTCCTACAAAATAAAGAGTTTTAGTACTTGATAAAAGTTTGAAAATATTGTGTATGCATATGCCCTACTTGAATATCATGATGTGTCACATAGGTGTAATAAGGCATCATGCTTCAGGAAAAGAACATGATGACACATAATGTTGATGCTAAATAAAGTGTAGTAATGATTAAGATAAATGAAATGATAAAATTAAAAACACATACCTTTACTTACCGTAGTGTTGTAGATAAAGAAGGAAATGTGAAGGCATCCAATGTGAATAACATTAGCCTAACATATACAGATTAGAGAAAAAGAGTGAAAAATAAAAATAAAAATTAATATAGGCATATAATAGTTATAAAGATTCTCTACAATGTAAGGATTCTAGAACTTTTTACAGTTCAAAAAATAAGTTAGTAAAAATAAAGATATGATCAAAATAAGAAATATGATAGTAAATTTTTGAAGGGTAAATAATTTCAAATAGTAAATACAAATAAGGTGAAAAATAATTCATTTTCTATTATTTACTATTATGAGAAAAATAGAGCTTTGATAAACCTAGGGAGAACCTAGAGAGCTAGGATGGTGAGGAGATGGCAACTGAGATAGGGTGTTAACACCATATGACTCCATTACACTAGATGATCCTATGGTACCATCTACCCCAACTTAGTTAGGATGATTTAGACTTTTAGGGGAGGTTGGGGTAGCTATAGTAATGCAAAGATGGGATACAACCACTAGCAAGGGTGGGAGTAGGAGAGGCATAGGCATGGAAGGCCTTGGCTTAGGAAAGAGCCATGCATATGGTTACCACTATCCAGTTGGGAAAGGTACAGGCCTAGATGGCCAATGTATAGGGATAGGTAGCAATATTGAGATCTCATACATCCTCTTTATAGTGCACTATTCAAAGTGGATAGTCTAAGGCATTTATGGGTAGCATGGATAAGCCATGAGATAGACATGAGGGGACCCATCCATAGAGCTGGAGAAATGTATTTTTATACTTTGTATTTAAACACATGATACATACATACATACATACATACATATATACATATATACATACATACATACATACATACATACATATATATATATATATATATATATATATATATATATATATATATATATATATATATATATATATATATATATATATATACATACACACACACACACACACACACACACACACACACACACACACACACATATATAAATATATATTCTAATTTGATAGTTAGATGTTGATCTTATGTGTTATATTTGGGATATGGTTGTGGATGCATGGATATATTTATTTTTAGAACATGTATTTTACTTTTGTTGTATATGATATAGGAAATATATGTGTGGTGTTTTCTTTTCTATCATTATGTAGTACACATGCATGGTAAAAAATAAATAGGCAAAAAAGACTTGAGAAATTATAATTAATCAAAATTAAATGAACTACACACTATATCACAATGGGAAATGTGTAATAACAAAAGATGATGAAGTATAATAAACCAAAAATGTGGTAAACAAAGGGGTACAAATTATTTTAAAATCATAAAAAGGATTGACACTAAATTAAAACAAGTAAAATCACACTAAATCATGTTGAGAAGTATGAAAATAATGTAATAAAATGAAAAACATGTGAACTATGAATTGTATAGAAACAAATCAATTAAGTCAATCAATCATACTAAATTATGTTGAGAAGTATAAAATATAAACAAAATTGGTAAAGATGGTTTTAAATTAATCACACTAATTCAAGATGGGAAGTATGAAAAACTTAATAAAGTGGTTGGATTTTTACATGCAATAAAAAAATAAGAAGATAAAAGTGAAAGATTAATGAAGTAAACATAAAACATACTAAATCAATATGGGATGCATATCAATGACATGTAACTCATAATCAATCACATCTTATCTCATATTTGACACATGTAATTTCATTATGACTTGGATATTAGAAAATTTTGTGAGGAAGACCAGGTCCTATCCATGGTCTTAAATTGAAACTCACAAAGGGAACACCAATGAGGTGGAAATAATGTAAAAATATGGTAAAAGGGTATGTTGTGATGGTAATGTGAAAATTTTGGTAATTTGTGAGGAAGGCCAAGTCCTATCCATGGTCTTACAATGTAACTCATAAATGGAATCCCTAGGGGAATGATCAATGAGAAAAACAATATTTCTCAGTGGGAAATATTAGGGCTTTAGGGAGTGAAAAAGGAATTTTAAGAAGCATAACATAGGCATCTTGTAAAAATACCTTAGGAGACATGAGGCACACTAAGGACACTAGAAGATACTAAGTGACTAGTGACCATAAATGTACAAAGGATATTTATTCATTAGAGGTACAAAGCTATAGGGGAAAATAAGTGTGATACTAAGATCGACTCATGTTAATTTTGAAAAAAAAATTAAAATGGACCTACCTTACCATAATGTTTTCCTCATTCCTCAAGACCCTGTACAGATCCATCAATCTACTGGGAAGATTGGGTACTTGCATGAGAAAGTAGGTAGCATTAAGAGAATTTTTTATTCTCTTTTTATAATCTAGTAGCCTACAGACCCCAATGGACCTTGGATCTATCATAAGGATAATTTTGGAGTTTGAGATTTGATTATAAAGAGGATTTGTGCTTATAATCATGTCTTTTAGTGTGATTTAACTTTTAAATTTTTTGAATGTTGCCTTTTAGATCATTGCCTTTTATTAAATGATTTGGATTTTGAATATTTTATGGATTTTAAGATTCCTCCTCCATATGGACTTATAATGAAAATTCATGAGAGATAGAATGATAAACATGAATGAGCTTTAGGCTTTAGCTAAAGGAAGCTATGTATCCAAAGATATGATTGAATAGAACACTTAAGCCTAACTATGAACTAGCATGTTATCTCAAGTCTCAACCATGTGTATGCTTAGTTTGTGGAAGGGAAGAAAGGGGAAGAAGGGAGATCCAAGTGGATCCGTAAAAGGAGATTGTAATGAGATGAATTTTTTGCTAATGAATCATATGGTAAATGATGAATAACTACAAGGAATAATATTTGTATAACTAAGTCACAATAAAAATTATCCATGTTTATAGAGATAAGATAACAAACAATCTTGAAAAAGAACAAGGAAACCATAAAAAAGGAATCAAGAAGAACAAGTATGTAATTATGAAAAAGAATCCATAAGAGAACATAAGATGAATAATGATATCAAAATCAATATGTCATGCAAAACAAAAGTCACCAATAGATAAGAATTTGACATAATTTCAAAATTACATAAAATAAATAAATGTAAATTTTGAGCACACATCCAATACAAATGAAGAAATAATATAAGAAAACCATGCTTGAATTCATAAATACTGATATATTTGTCCACACACACTATCCATAACATCTAATAAGTCTCTATGAAGTTGAATGTGAATTGCAGCTAAAGTCTCATCGATCTTAAGGGAAAGTTGAGAAAATACTTCATGTCAAAGCTCTTTGATAAAAAATGTAGGAATTCCTAGAGGATCATGTTGATGAGGGATATTATGTAGGGGGTGCTTAAGAGAATGTATGGGAGTGGGTTATATGAGAGATGAAGGGGTTAAAGATGATGAAAGTGTCACTGATGAAAGAGTCACTGATTGAGAGGGATCCATGAGTGAAGAAAGCTCCATGGGTGAGGGACTCACATGTGGAGATGGAATTACAAGAGGTGGAGCCATAGGTGAAAAAGGGGATGACTTATTATGAGGTTAACCTATAGGAGGAAGGGTAAAAGGTACAAAAATGGTTATGAGGTGATCCTTGAGATGTTACTAAAGGATCCAACATAGATCAATGTGATGTGTACTACATTGGTGCTAGAGATAATATACCTCTCTATATTTGGAAAGATATTCAATTAATACTTTTGGTGGAGGTATAGCCTTGTTTATAGGTTGAAAAGTGGTGAGATGCAAGGTGTCGATATATTTCCATAGCTTATGATAATGTGTGGATGAATGATTATCTATTTTATGGAAACAATAGATATGCTTATTAGTAGAATTTATAAGTATATTGACAGGAGGAGTGGAAACATAAATTAAGGAAGATTGGTATAATGAATAGTCTCTAATCCAATGATTAACAACTTTATGAATGTCACAATAAGGATAATCAACCCATTTGGTGGGAAAAGGAACAAGTTGCAATAAGGGGAGCAAACCATCACTAAGACAAGGTGGGGATGGTGAAGATACTAGACAAAGATCAACTAAGGGAGCAATAAGATCAAAAATAAGAAGACTCAGCTAAAGAGGGAGCAAGAATAAGATCTAAACTAGGATATACTGAGGAAGGTGTAGGATACATAGAAGGCTAAAGGAAAATCATAAGCATCTTAGGGATAAGTCATCTAGAGATGTCTTAGTATCTATCAAAGTGATAGGGACTAGTCATAACATGATACATAAGCATACTCCTATGAGGTTATTTATAAAATGGAGGTGTGAATACCATTTATACCTTGTGATCAAGATGAAAAACTCTAAAATTAGGAATGATATAAGATGGAATACTATCAGATATATTGAAAGATAAAATTAAGAATGATAACTAATAATTTCTACATCTCAAGCTTGAACAAGACCTCCTCAAAATGGACCATCTAAGGTATAACAATCATCATAATTAGGTGTATGAAGATCAATGGCATAGGTAGGGGTGACCTTGTTATCCAATATTTCATGATGAATGGAATGTTGAGTCTTAGTGAAGACAATGGGTATATCATCACAAGGTAGTTGAATGGAATGTGGTTGTAAAGGAGGAAGTTGAGAAATGAGATGAGGTGAGAGATACGAGGTTTTAATATTGAAATTGATCATGTCAAGCTCATAACCATTGGAATCTAGGAGGTTAGGGGTATATTCCCAATAAGTTCTAGGTGACCATTGTAACCTTAAGTGAAATTGATAGAAAAGTTAAACCATTGAGATTCATGAAATGGAATGCTTGGAAAAGGTTCAAGGGTATGAATCTTAAATACACCATGGTATTAGAATTGTTTGAAATTCCAAGGATTAGTGTCACCTTGAATCCTATAATAGTTCCATTATGAGGAAATTTGACACATTGACAAGAAGAAAAGGAAATTACTCTCATATGATGAGTCCATGGCCTACCAAGCAAAATGTTATAAGATAGAGGAAGTTGAATATCATCACCTTCACGTGAATGATGATAGGTGGGATGGTAATGGGGATATACACACAACCTAAAGGAGGAATTTTCATTTGATATAGCCTTGACACATGTTACATATGTACTTAAGATTACATTCAAAATATCTAAGGGTTTTGATAAAATCAAGACAGGTAACACAAGTACCAAAACCCTCATCAATCAATGCATGCTTAACATGCATATCACCAATTTGGATACTAATAAAAAGAGGAAGATCATTTTCATGAAGTATAATATCATCAAGGATTGTAGAAGCAATGGGTAATTTGAGGGAAAAAGAAGTATCTATTATTTCATCAACATGTATGGACATTTCTTTGCACTATTGAAAAATGCTATCTTTTGATCTAGATAAGGTGGCTTTGCATCCTTATAGGGGAGGATGAGGGATGTTTATTTCAAAAAAAATCTACATAATATGATTATGATTCTATAGAAAGGTCCACATAAGTTCAAGAAATAATAATTGAGATGGGAGATTAGTAATCTCTATGATAGGATCCCATTCATCATAACCCATAAGATGACTATTGGAAAGAGGTGCATAGTGTTGAAGGAGGTCCTCAGAAGGAGGAACTGAAGTGCATGTGATTTTATGTTGAAAATATGTGAAAATTTTAATTGGAAGATAAGTTATTTTATTGTCTTGAGAAGATGGGTTAGTTGATGTAGGTTTATTTTGAGAAGTGTTGATATAATTTTAAGTATCATTAGTGATAGTAAAGAGGTTGGAGGAATGGTAGAAATGGTATGATAATTATTATCCAAGGGAAGTGGTGGAATTGGTTCATCAAAATTTTTATGATATCTTCTTTCCCTAACTCTATTAAGTGAGTTGGAGAAGAGTCTTGGATAACATTAAATGTGTGATACAATTGAAGGGTGTGGATAAGATGATGATCAATGAAAGCAACCACCCTTCGTATATTAGTCATATTGACCACATTCTCTTCAGGAGTTGGGTCAAGAAGACTATCACATTATTTGTAGAAGGGGTAGGCTTTTATTGGTTATCTTGGTTATTTATAAGAGGATATTTATAGATGGCCAAATGAGCATTATCCTGGTTTAAAGCTTGAGATTTAGTTTATGTATCATGGGATTTGAAGGAAATGTCATAAGATTGTTGAAATTTATGAATGATATAATCATGGTCAAAATTGGGACCAAGAAGAAAATACATGTCCAAATTAATAATTTTCCTATAAGTTTCATGAGAATGACCCCAGCTAGTGTAAAACCAACAAAATTTATTGGGATCATACCAAGATTGCATGGGATGAGTGGCATCAAGTTCTCATGGGAGAGGCCTTGGTAGACACTTTTTTAATTCCACTAAAGATAAAGGCTTATAAACATTGATGTTATTGGTTAAATATAAATGATGATTAATGATGTGGTTAGGAGGGGAATCTTGTTTTGAAGTCTAGTTGGGAACAACATCTTAAATATTTTGAATATTATCATAAGAGTCAGTGACACCATCATTTTTAGCATTATAATTCTTATTATTGATTAACATGTGAATACCCATATAAGGTTGGTATGGCTCAAATTGATGCATGTAGAAATATTGATGCTTGGTTTGGTTAATATTCTCTTCCAAATTATGTGGAGAGAGAGTTTGGACCTGATATTACTAAAAATGAAAAAGGTTATCATCTATCATATCATGTTCACATTTTTTAGATAAGGTCTTCCATAATTTGATGAAAGATTGTGTGGTTTTGGTCTCAAGTTGCTTACAATTGATATAATGGGCCAAGGTATTTTTAGGGAGATCACTAGTTTGAAACTCTTAGATTAAAGCATTGACTAAGTCTTCCAAACAGGTGATGACATGAGATTTGAGTTGGTTATACTAGTCTAAATCATTACTCATGAGATTATTTTATAATATCTTGGTAGAGGTAAAGGTATTTAGCTTGACCCAATCTTTATAGAGATTTATACATATCTTTAAGTGAAGAGTAGGATCGGTTGACCCATTATAAGTAATGGTTGAGGTGATACCTCCTATATCAATGTTAACAATTTGAGATGTAAGAACCTCATTTTGAAGGTGCTTGATTTTTTTGTCAAAATAGGGAGGTTAAGGGATAAGATTACCATGGGAATCCTAAAGAGGACATGGGGGAATATTTTGGTTATGCATGCCCCATGGCATCTATTGAGGTGATTTTGAAGATGGTTAAGATGATTTTATATTTGCATCATTTGATTTGTATTATTATCTTGGAAAGCATTCATTTGATTAAGAGTTTTTAGTAAAAGTTGATAATTTTGAGTTGAATTAGTGGTATTATGTGAAGCATTAGAATTGGTAGGAGTGGCTTGGGTACCACTACGGGTGTTAGTAGTAGCTTGAGAATTTTTTTGGTGAGGAACTAGTGGCATAATTTTCTTGTGTGAAAAAAGGTGTACTAGTCGAGGGATGAGAAGAAGCAACACTAGAGGAATGATTACCATGTGTATAAAATGATTCACTTTGGGAGAATTGAGAAGAGTAGGTCTTAGAAGAGGCCCACTAAATGCAAAAATTGCCATTTTATTAGAGATACTAGGCATGGAGGTGGAGGAAATAAAAGAAGAATAAGTCATGGCATGATAAGGGTTTATAATAGAGGTAAGAGGATAGGAAGAAATGAATCTAGTATCTCTAAATCCATGTGAGAATGTTGGAGAAAGTGAATGGGGATCCTCAACTTGACCACTTATCAGGAGATGGTAAATAGTAGAAGAATACTTTCCTTGATGTTGAGTAAATTCATTGATGATGAATAACATTTATGGTGTATACATTAATTTAGGTTTATCTTCAACAAAGAAGAGAGTATTACAAAGAAAAGAGGAATGAGAAGGAATCCTGTAGTTAGTAGTGAGAGTGGATACATGCACATTACTTGCATCTAGGGTAGGAGCCACAATATACTTAGGGGATAACTTATTAGGGTTGGTAAGACTCATCATATATGTTGAATTCAAATCAACATTATCTTCAAATAGGAAGTTCATAATGAAGGAAAGAGATTAGGGAAGACAAATATGATGCAAAGCAAAAAGATAGGAATGATACAAATGTGTTTTGGAATTATTTGATTTGATAGTGTGTGAAAAAATATCAAAATAGTGAAACTAAATGGTATGTTGAAAAACCACCTAATTAGAATATGTGAGCTAATCTAAGCATGTAAATAGCTAAAAATAAAAGTGTGAATTAATTACTAGAATATAGTTGTTAATTGCCCAATAAAGAATGGTACAGAGTCATTTCAGACAACACTGTGTGCAAATATTATAGAATAGAGTTGATAAGGTCACTACTATACTATATAAGCAAAATTTCCTAAGAATTAAGTTGACCAGGTTGCCTTAGTTTTTGAAATAGAAGATAGACTAAAAATTAGGTTAACTATATCGACCTAGTTTGTTATAGGATTGTAATTTTGAATACTACAAACTTGTGTCAAATATAACTATAATAAATAACTGAAGTGAAAAAGATAGAAAGAAAGGAACATTGTTAGGTTGTAATATGTTGAGGATTGTGAAATTTATGTTAAAGTGTCTTGAATATTGCTTGAAAGTTCTACCAATTATGTTGATTGGGTTGACTTAATTTTGTGAATACCTTATTTATTAAAGCTTTTTAAAATTATCGAGTCAACTTGGTCAATGTAGTCTTTTATCTGGATGCTGAATAGAATACTAAGTTGACCTACCTAACTTATTTTATTGTTCTAGATGTTGTTTGAGAGACTAAGTTGACCTATTCGACATAGTCTATTGTCTTGGGTTGAATAAGATTAAAATGTTGACCTATTTGATTGAATAACTTATATTTGATGAAGACTTTCACAGAAAGAACATATTCATTTTGATGTGACTATGTGTTAAACCTACACACATAAGTTAGAACTATACTGGCTTGGTTGACCTAGTATCATAAATATAGAAAAACAATAAAATGATAGAAATGAAAAGAATGAAAGAAAAATATCAAAGATTAGATTTACATTGGGTTCACTAGAATGTATGTAATGAGAAATACATTAGATCTATAAATTAATCCTAGCTCAAAAAAGATAGATCCTACTTACACTTCTAATTGGAGATACATTAGATAATCAAGGTCATGACCAATATAGATTTACTAGAACTATCCAAAGTATCTCTTACCATAATAATATCACTATGGAGGGTTAAAGAGTCTCCAATCAAGAAAAAATACACAATAACCCTAATTAGATCATATGTTTTCATATTCACTAAACTAATAAGTAGAGAAAAAATCTAATCTGGCACTCACCAAATTTTGTGACACAAAGTGGGGGTAATAAATAATAAAACTAAACATTCATAGAATACATATACTCATGTCAATGTATATATAATCCTAATGCATGGAAGAGAAGCTCAAATGCATATCTATTTATGATTAAAAAGGAGGAACAAAGTTAGGAATACTTACCTTTAAAGATGAACCCATCGAGCCTCAATCTCTCCCTTGGCCAAGGTGATTTGAAAGAGGTTTTTATGGTATGTAATAATGACAAGGATAAATCAACTCTATGATACACAACTTATCAATGCATCCAAAATACTTCTCCACAAGACAAGATCTGTATCTCCAAAGAAAGTATGAAACCCTAAGCTTGATCCTCAAGTAGAATGGTAGATAATCTGATGCGTAATATATCTTACTTATTATATTCTCTTAAAATGGTGAAATTATTGTGTTTATATAGGTATATCTAACCCTAAACCCTTCCAAAATTCTTAGTTGATAAGGTCGACCTGGTCAGCCTAGTATTGTTATTGACAAAAACTAACTAGGTCCTGAATTAGGTTGGTTAGGGGCTGACCTAGACCCTAAATAAGTTTTGTCAATAAGAGTACAAGGTCGACACAATTGGCATAGTCATGTAAACTATCAAGAAGAATTTTAGTTTAGGAAAAGGGATAATAAATGTGGTAAAATATTAGATGAGTGTGTAAAAGAGAATGCCAAGCTTAGGGGAATAGTTTTTAGGAGACAAATTTGTAAATAGCAAGTGACAAAAGGGACAAAAATCCTATGAAGTACCAATGGTATACCCACCCATTTAATAATGTACCCTTTAAGGCATGCACTCAGAGATATTGAGACTCGATGGGTTATTGAAAGATATAGAGCATCAGTAATTGATAAAATTTTGAAAATATTATGTGTATACACTTACTACCATTAAAATGGCTTGGAAGAAATTGGCCATCTAATATTTTCAAGTTGTACATGTTATTTGGATGAATATCATGAATAATTAATGGACTATTCCATTAGATCCATAGTTTACTTGGATGGCACAAAAAATTTGAATCATAAACCAAGATATGCATACCAGGATGGAAAAAAATTGTTTTGATGTTGATCATGCCATGATTTTTTATTTTGCTTCTCAACCTCTCAAATTTCATGTGGTAGAATGCACACTTCATCCAACTAAATAAAATTAGCCAATGGATCCTTAAGGGACTCTTTGTCTAATTTGTTAATGCTTATAATATACAGGGTAAAATAAACTCCATCAGTAAAACTACAATGTCAAAGACAAGGTTAAAAGGATTATTGTTTAACCTTTTATGTGGTTTGATAAGCCCATAAAATTACCAAAACATGATCATCCAAATCAGTACAACTAATATTGAAAATAAAATAATATAAATTTAATATCAATGGATACATGTTATCATTATGCATATACATTTCAAGTCTAATTCTCCATGGGATGATGCTAGGTACAATCAATTATATTATGAATCACATATGTAGTTGTTTGATGTCATGGTATCATCACAAGGTTCCACTATATATTATTATGTCCAGTACTCCATTGTATAATCCTCTAATATTGTGTTACAAAATATTGGTTATAAAGTATATGTTTATATTATTCTTATCTTGTTCAAAATGGGCATGAGCCCATTCTACATAAGGAGTCTCAAAGAGACCTTGAAACTCACTATATGTTCTTTATCAATCCTTATCCCATCATTAGATAATTTATGAAGGTCATTCTCAAAGTTTTGAGGTAGGTCATGTGTGACTCTAATAACATTTATGGTATGTGTTATATAATATTAGTTATAAATTATTTGTTCATATTATTCTTATCTTGTTCAAAATGGGCATATGCCCATTATACACAAGATTGGTTTACTATTAACTATCAACATTTTTTATGTTTTGTATAATGGGATCAATTTAATAAATTCTTATTAATGTTTTGTGTAAAATTAGCACAAGTCCATTATGAAAAAGACATAAACTATCATATCCATTTAATTATAATTCACTATAAAGACCAAATATAATAATACAAACTTAATATCAACACACACAAGATATAATATAAATTTAGAATAGACTTAATTTAGAATGGGTGTGTTCCTATTATACACAAGTATATAAGATTATTATCAATAAGTGGCCAATAATAATGGATATTTATGTTATGCTATAAATCTTACATCAAGCCTTTATAGGTTTATGTAATAACCATCCATTCAAAAAAAAAATGATCTAATGACTAATGTATCTAAATAAAATGTTTTTACATGGTTTAAAAACATGTCAAATTTTAAATGTTGTCATGCTATATTTAAACAAAAAAATTATGACTATCTTTTTACAAGAATTATAATAGTTGTTATGGGCAGTGTTCCCTACTGATAAATTATAGTTATTGAAGCATATTAGACGAAGAATTAAGATATGAGAAGTGGTTTGTATAAATATACTCTCCATATAATTATCACAATGACCTCTAGTTGTTTCATTTCCTATCAGGGGAACATTAAGTAATTGGGATAGTGCTAAATATGAAATACATTTCAAATAAGGTAATAAGGGTTCAAGTAAACACATAAACAATAATGACTGCTTATGCCAAATTATTCAAATAGAACTAGAGGTTCCATTATATATAAAAAGTGGCATGGTTTATTCAACAAAACACAATAAATATTTTTATTTTTCTTATGGTTAGAAAATTGAATCATTTATAGATGGAGACACCAGAATAGTGGAAACCAGTAAACATATCTTGTAACAAAATTAAACTAGCATTCAAAATAATTTATCGATATGCATTCATTTCATCCTTCACCCATTTCTTAAATATGGATAAATAATTGGGGGAAAATTTTCATTCAAAAATATTTACATATATGAAGAGGTAACTATTAGAGAATATGGAAAAAGAAACTTTAGTATCATGATTCGAAGAGCTAAGGGCATCTACAAGGGAGAAAACTCTATTAAAGTAAACTAAAAAAGAATTTAAGAAAAGTGAATTTTCAACATCTCAAGAGATTCAATTTTTTCTCTTCAATGAAAAATTGTTCAAGATTAGAGTTGAATGCTACCACCAAGATCCTCTTAAATACCATTATCAATCCATTGATTTAAACAATGTTGATATATTGGTTAGCTTAATGTTATGTAATCATGTGCCTCTTCAATGTGAGGAAGTATTACTTCGCTTTAGAAAATTAATTGGTGACATCTTGGACATTGAGCTTGAACATGAATTTTAGGATCCAGAGACTAACTTCTACATAATCGATGGACAACATACCACCATAGCTATGAAAATTATTCTAAAAAGCTATGATTTTTTATCTTTTCATGATAAATTTAAACAAATATCAAATTGTATTTTTTCTACCAAATCAATATCTATAAAAAATAAGATATGGCCAATAAAATATGGATTACAACACACTTTATTGACTAGTTATATAAATGCAGGGCCTTATGGATCATGAAAGAAGACCACAATGCCCTGGTTCAGGAAATGAAAATATAGATAACTAGAAGGTACATTAAATATTGAGTTTAGTTAAGCTAATAAAAAAATTAATAAAACAAAATATTTATTCAACTACTCTATATGTCTAATTAATGTAATTTTCTTTAATGTTTGCATACATGTATTTGAAGAACAAATTAAGAATATTTTTGAAAAATAAAAGCTGGAAAACCTTAGTCATAAGGTAACATTTCTCATTCTTCCTGATGACATATAAGAAAAATGGGCTCTAGTTTTTTTATCTTTACACAAATGGTGGGATAGATTGCAGCCTTAAAAAAAATAGTGACTTAGACTTCAAGCCAAATTTATCAAATAAATTGAAGATACGTTTATTTATAGGAACAGAAGGTCTTTTTTTAGAATGTTTGGATGTACTCATAGACAAATTTATGAGTGGACATGTTTGGTTAAACATGACTATTGACCTTGATGTGAAATCAAAAACTTTAAGTGCATATTACAAAAGAGTGAAGTATACCAGAGTTTCAAGGTTGAAAATTATAAATTATTTAAATTCACATGTTCTTGAACAAGTAGCTATTTTGGGGTGCAATGCATCAAATTTGAAATAAAAAATTTACATCCATGAAACTCACTTTATTTGAATCTATGAGGAATTCAAAAATGGAAAGAGAAAAAAAAACTAAATAGGGCAAGGGATCTAGATAATAATAACAGATATTACAGTGATATCAAAGGATTCCATCAAACTCATAGAACTATATGAATCATCAATTATAAAAATTCTCCACCAAATGAGGAAGATACTTATGAGTTCACATGTTTATGTGATTTTACTTTTATATTGAGTTAAAAATTGGGAGCACTAGAACACCATCTTTTTTCTAGTCTAGAGGTGGTTATTTTAGATTTTTTTGTAACACTAACACAAATTGATATTATAAATCTACTCTCCTACATTGGGTCTAGTTCAATGACTTGTGTGTGTATCTTTATTTTTCCAATGCTCAAATCTTACTTATTTCATAATTCTATATGCATCTACATGGAAAAGGCTAAAAATAACAATGAAATCATTTTTAAAGGATGTTACAGGATTTTGAATGAGGAAGGTGAGATCAAGGGACTATTAATTTTTTTTAGAATTTATGGTGTGAATGATTCAAAAGATAGGATTGATGAGGAACTGAGAATACAATTTTACTAGTCACACATCAAACACTTGGACATTTTGAGGATAACTAATTTTAGGATTGTCTTGTAAGAACATCCTTTCAAATATGAGAGATCTATCAATTTTTGGGAGCATGTGTTATCAAGATGTAGCATAAACTCATCCCTTATTATAGTACTTTATGAAAGCATAAATTTGATACAATTTACCACAACTTTAAAGATGAATTCATTAATATGCATAGTGGAAAATATAAAGTAGGATATGATGCTTACACACTACTACAAATATCGTAGGACACCCTCGATACGTACATGGTTGATAATCATTTATTTTCATATTTGAAGTCAATGTTTTGGATCATAAGTTTTAAATACATAATATACTAGTAATTATTACTAAATTATCTATAACATTGCACTATTTATGGGAATGTGTGTCCCTTGATCTTATATATTAGACTTCTTGATGCATTTAGGAAGTTACAAGTGGTCACCCATTCTAAATAATTTTGAATTCCTATTCTAAACTTATATATTTTATGTTGGTATAAATTGTTAATCCATTACAAATAATGATGAATGTATATGATGAGTTAAATGAATAATCAACCTCAACTCAAGGGGAGACAAGCAAACAAATAGAGGTCATAGCTAACAGACAAAGTGAATTTTAGTAGAACATGCATTTGACTATGGTAAACACATCAAATACATCAGAGCATGCACCAATAATTGTCACACTTGACTCATAAACATGTATTAATAATTACTTAAATTAATAATCAATTATCAAAAACTTCATGACTAAGTCCCAATATAGCTGGTTTGATTATGTTTGTCAAGAATTCAATAATTATAATTTAAAATTCTTATGTATATTTGACTAGAGATGATGTACAATCTATGCAAAATCCTAATAATGCATGTAAAACATTAACTAGCATATTACTATAATAACATTCAAAATAAATTTAATGTAATGTTGAATCTCAAATTTATTATTGTATGCAGTTCCTCCAAATAAACATTTTATTTTTCTAGACATAGATGTATTTTTAATTCAAAAAAGAATCTTAAAAAAAGATTAACACTTCATTCTAAATAAACAATGAGCATATATAGCCAAGAGGACATTTAACCCAATTTTTAATGGTTGTGTCTTTATAGTTTCAATTAACATTTTGGTCTACATTCAATACGGATGTTAACGTACAATTTTTTTTAATGAAACTATTGCTAAATGATAAATTAGATGCCTATCTTTTGTTTTGTTAAGGTTCTGAGTATTTCAAAAAAAATGCAAGGATATTTATTAAGAATTTAGACATGATTTGGAAGGAACCTGAAATTCATTTAAATTTTTTTAAGCACCATTGAAGTCAACCCACTAAAAATTGTGTAACTAAAGAAAATTTTATCATTCCAACAAAGGTTTTCTCTGAAAAAAGAGTTTACAAAGGGGAAATAACTTATGGTGACATTGTTTACAAAACTAGCTTTGATTGGGGATGTAGATGATTAAGATTATATATCTTTATATGTGATAAATATTGAATTAGGGAATAAATGAAATTCAGTTTACACTACTTATATAAAATAAATATTATGAATATTAATCAATTTTCATTACTATCTGATGTTAATATTGAATATTAGTTATATTTTTCATTCATATAGTTCAGATCTCAAATAGGCATTTTAAATATACTTTAAATTTAAAGAAAAATAGTTTTTTGTGCTTTTACAACATTTTTTATATTAAGGTTATACATTTTTTTATTAGTCATGATTTGTTGATAAACATGTACCATTGAAAAAATAAATTTTGCCCCAAGAATTTTTTCTACTATGAGATTATGGTCAATTTTTTTACAACTATGAATTTCTCATAAAAAATTAAATCTTTAAAGTACATTATAGGATTAAGTGTTCAACATAAAATATTATGCAATGGTGTCAAGAACTTTATTTGAATAAAATCTTAGTAATTGCCTAGTTATTGAGAAAGAATTCTTATATTACTTGATTATTTAAGATATTATCATTCCACTTAAAAAGAATTTATTGATACTAGAAGTAGAATGAGTGATGTTTAGGGTTCCAAGGACCATTGAATTTAAATTATGGACCAAACACCCAAAATTTTGATATTCACATTACTAATACTTCATTCATACATTTATTCCTAACTTGTTGAGTATTACAAATAATCATTTCAATATTAGGTTGTGGTTTACATACTTGAACTCAAGAGTACAACATTCTTTCATTCAACACTTTGAATGGCTATGGAATATAGAATTTATTTTTACATGGGGATATCACAATGAGAAAGTGATAAAAAAATTATCAGATCAAAGAAAGGAAATATTGTGCTAGTATACACTAAAAACATGGAAAAGGTTCTAGACAGGTACACACACTTGTATGGGATAAAAAACATATTATTCATAGGTGAGAAAACCCATTTTGTTTGTAACCAAAAATAATCTCTTTTCTTTTGATTGCCTCAAAGCTAAAAATTTGATGGAACATTGCATTTTGATAAGAAAATATTCACACACCTATGTATATTGTTAGATCATGTGGGGCCACACCCAAATATAAGTCATTCTTTAGAAAAATACAAAAGAATAATGACTTTGATTGAGTTATCTTGATACTATTACATAATTTATATTTTTTACAAAAAATATGTATATAAACCCAATAATATTTGTTTAAATTTTATAGTGAGAGATGTAATAATTTTGAGGTATAAAAGTGATTGGTACAAGTTATAAAATATTACTGATTAAGTTACATATTTATATGGAAGTTGATTAATTCTATAGCTGATAGTTAAAATTATTTCTATATCTATAAACAAAGGTAATTATTTTTGTACATATAAATAACTTTGTCACCCTATTAAGTTGACTAATTAATCTATAATTATTGGGATAATATTTCCACCCAATTTCTAGTAACATATTTTAAAATGGTAACCTTAGTTTGTGATCTAACTCAAATTTTCACTCTCATATTGATCTATTATGACAAAATTTAAATCAATCAAAACCTAAACAAAGTTAACTATTTTGATGAATTTAAATCATGGCCTTTATAC
Source organism: Torreya grandis (assembly GCA_037957365.1). NCBI lineage: Eukaryota > Viridiplantae > Streptophyta > Pinopsida > Cupressales > Taxaceae > Torreya > Torreya grandis. The sequence continues at coordinate 742,512 of JARHVA010000298.1, read as the reverse complement.
ATAGAATGGATCATAGAATAGTTATTAGGAAGTCATCCAATCACTATTCTCATTTCTTATAATCTTATTAATTGATAATAATATTACCAAATTAATAATGACATTGTATCTCATTTTCATGTTACACAGTAGTTTCTTATGTGATCACATTATGCTTTTAAAATTATATATATTGCTTTTGGATTCACTATGCTTTTGAATTGAATGAATTAAGTTTATTAATTTGTCTAAATTTATGGTGGTATCATATTATGTTCCCTTCATTTTGGGATATGTTTCTTGATATGGGGTCCCAAATATTTTTCATCCCATATATGTTATTAAAATATCTATCTATTTATCATTTTGCCTTTCATATTTGAATTTTGCATGTATATTGACAATTTTTGTGCTTTTTCCTACAATATGGATTTTACCCTTTTATTTTAGATGATTTATAAACTTAGTTTGATATATGTCATTTTTCCATGCTTTGATAATTGTAACTTATGTCTTCATCATTCGTGTGTCTATCATATGTCTCAAGAACACGTGGGTCTATGTTGTTACTCCACTGGTGTTTTGTTCATGGATTACTATGTTATATTCTCATGGTCCAAACTTGATTGGATTATAATAATTATCATGATCTCAAAATTTAATTTTCTCAAATATATGGTATTGTAAAATTTAGATATGTCAGTCTCCAGGTGAGTGGGATCATGACATGAGGATGGTTATCATTACTTAGCTCACGCAAAATTATCTTACATAAAGAGCCTAATGACATCCCTCCTAGATTGACTAGATGATGCCATGTGTCATGTTATCATTAATCCATTTACTCAAAGGACTTAGATAATCTGAGTTCTTTAATTATAATGGGTTGATGAGATGAAGACACATGTAGTGATCTAGGCATTCCACTTTCACATAGCTTAGAAATAGGTTAAATTTGTTGTGTTAGGCTTCAAATGAGTGGGATTGTGAAACTTGGTGAAATCTCAAAGCTTTGATTACCTAAAAAAATAATATTTTCTAAGTACAAAAGGCTAAAAATTAGCTATTAGATCACATCTATCATAAACTTGAAAACCCAAAATGAAGTGCCAACTTGGCTTGTCTTTGGGTGCTCTAGATAAGTAAATGAGTGTTGCATGGAAAATTTGGATGGTATTGTAAGAGTTTGGGTGTAAAATTAGAATACTATTAGTATTTTGATTAGATGGCACACACTTGGGTGATTGATATTGTGACACTTCATGAAATCTTAGAGCTCTATTTTCTTGGGAAAATAATTTTTTTAATAAGTACATGATGGCCATGATGACACCTATCATACTAACTTGAAAGACCAAAACAAAGTACTGAATTTGCTTATCTTTGGGTGTTATGGATGAGTAGGAGAGTGTCGCATATAAAATTTGGATGAGTTGACAGGCATCTATGTGTAAAATGGGCATACTAGCAATACTCCACTAAAGAATCCCCCCCAATCTTGTGTCATGGAATATTGGTTAGAAAGTAGATGTCCATATTATTCTTATCTTTTTCATAATGGGCATGTGTCTATTCTACATAATATTTAAATACTATCATCTACCAAAAATATTTATCTTAAGATTCCTAATTTTTTCACAATCTATAAGATTGAAAATATGATTTCTAAGAATAAACTATGTATACTTATTTGGATTGATGCATTTTAAATTACCATCTATGATTCATCATTAGGATAAAACATGTTTTATCCTAATGATGAATCATATATGGTGATTATAAATGCATTGATCCAAATAAATATAGATGATTTATTCTAAAAAATCACTTTTTAATATTTATCTTGTGTGGAATGGGATTAATTGATAAAAGTATTAATGTCTTATGTAAAATTAGTCACAGGTCCATTCTAATCAAGATATAAATTATCATCTCCATTTAAAATATTTCAATGACATTCTACTTATGGAATCTATACAGAATATTAGGACATAGTGTGGCATCAGACATCTATAGATGTCTATCATAACATCCCATGGATAAGGATCTAATTCAAGACACCTAAGTAAAATGGGTAAGTTGAATAGATAAAAATACCTTAATAATGCCAATTTCATGAATCAAATTTAAGTAATATGAACTTCCAAGTGAACTATAATTCCATTTATGTGAAAATTCAAAATATAAATTAATCGATGGGGAGTCATAAAATTGAGCAAATGGACAAGATGAATCATTCAATGAATGTAAGTAGTGTGAACTTGATGTAACAATTGGGATCATCTCACAAATTTAGCATGATCACATTTGTATTTCTTCATAGTATGGGGCATGGATAAGTATTTAATAATTGTAAAAAATATAAAGACCAATTACGAATAATTGTGAAGATCAATGTAGTATAAAATGCAAAAAGCATAAAGACTATTTTCATGGTCTTATTTACCATTATATAATAATATCATCAATTATGAAGCTAAAAAACCAATATATTATTATATACTTTTGTATAATATGCATATGCCCATTCTACATGTCAAGATAAGTTTTTTTTAATAACATTATAATAGGGTTTTATTGGGGCCCTCATTTGTATAAATACATTAATACATTAATAAATTTAATATAGAGTATAATAGAGTAATTTAATGTCAAGGAGGAAGATAAAATAAGGTATGTAATAGAATACATATCATAAAGATTACATTGATCAGATGGTTTAACTATTATTTTCTTTCTCAAACATAGTTACATCATATTGATCTAAGAATGACTTCATGCGAGACTAAAATACACCTAGTGTGTCCTTACTTGTGACAATATAGGTAACCTCTTTGTTAGATACAAAATTCATGTTGTACTTCATTATAAGATAATCCATTATTAATTACTAGCCAGAGATAATGGTTTTAATTGAAGGTAGACCTAGAGGGTGACCAACATGCTCAATCATCTATAAATATATGTCAATAAGGCCAATAAGTTTCTTTTTCTTGCCTCCTTTCCTTGTAGATATTACAACCATTGAATGGAAACCTAAAGGGGTTATATATTTAGCCAAGGTTTATAAATTAGGATCACAATAACTTAATTGTTAACATTGAAATCCTTGAACTTGAAATTTCAGACCAATGATTTGCTTAGAATTGCCTTAATGGATTGATGGTGAGAGAGAATTAAGGAGGATGTGTCATGTTCACCTTTTAAAATTTTGAGTGTCTTGGATCCTAGATCGATATTTAAGGCTCTCCAAAATTAATTTTTAATTACATTCCATATCTCATTTGGGTTTCTTTTACCTTTTTACCAAGTTGGCAGAGCTCCTAAATAGCCTTCAATTGTTTGGTGCCATGCAGAGTCTATTCTTCTCCCATCACCTAGATCATAATTAATTAGAGTGTTAAATTCCAAAAGAATTGGAGAAAGAGTAGTGATTAGGTCATGTCTCATCTTGATTCTTGTGAAGGGTGGATTGATTGTTACTCTAGAGACTGTTAATGTTTGAAAAATTCATCTTTTGAGGATGATATCCCCATCAAAGAAGTTGTATATATTTTTGAAAGATGGTAGTATAGAAGGAGTAGAATGAGGGAGAGATGACATGCTTGAAACTATGAAGGAAGAATGAAACATTTTAGAGTTGAAGGATCTTGATAGTTCTGTAATCATTAAAGATGAATAATTTAATAGTGAATGGAATACTGGCATCATAACTACTAGATATGATGTCCATCCTCTGAGCATGGTAGTGTAAATGATTCATTTTATCACTACCATCTTATTTGAGTGTGGGAGAGATTAAATAATCCTTTTTCACTGCTATTGGACCTCTATGTGCATGCCCAAGAGTCAATATGGCCTTTTATCAAATGATTATAAAAATAAATGAGTCCATTAAAGTCTACTATTATCAATCATTATTTTTAATATCATGCATTCACTTTTTATAAATGAATGGTCCCATAGATTGGTTATGATACCAAAAACTTGAGTAACCTCCATTAAACAATGATTATGATATCAACAACTTGAGAATCTTGATTTCATAGAGAATATTTCCAGTTTTAAGATTCTTTGAACTCAACTTTCAATTAGGGGAGGAACATTTCATTGATTTTGAATCAATTGCATCAAAAATAAATATTAATTACTTAACCATTATTTGAAAAAAAAATTTAATTATTTCAACAAACTATAATAATATCTACTATGGGTTGATTAATAACTTAAACTCTAAAAACATTTAAACTAGAATCCATAAAATATGATATGTAATTATAATAAATTGAAAATTGGAATCCAATAATTGAAATAATTGATACTATAAAATCAAATTAACACATTATGATTGAAATAATTACATATTCAAATCATATCTCCACAAAGCATAGGATGACATATTCAAATGTCCATATATAACAAATAATGACATACTCAAATTTAAAAGTAGGCAAGCATAGTCATATGGGCCAAAATAAATGGAGCATATGAAATAATTGAAATTTTAATATGTAATTTTATGGTTTTTTTATTTCCTTTCTTATAATGTTTATAGATCACACACATAGGATGTCACTCTTCATAAAATAATCAAACCCTAGCTTATTCACCCTTGGTGTGATTGTGCAAAAAATGGGTTAGTGGGATCATGGTGTCGATATACCCCAAGGAAACCTATATCAATGGGAAGTACCTACATATACATTACACTAAATAGGGCCTTATACTTATTTATTTCTCCCATATTTGTTGTCTTCAGTATGCACAAGGATGAAATGTATGGTAAGTAATGACATGCAATTACCTAGATTGTAACTTGGTAAATATGGCTCATGAACTACTCTTTGAATGATTTATACCTATGATAATACTAAATTATATGGAAATATGGATGAATAAAGTAGGTTATTACTTGAATTCTTGATTAAGTGATTCTTAGTAAGTTGCCTTATGAGTTCCCAGTATTTGCTAGGTGAGTAATGAATGAGGTTGATATTATATATATACCAATCCTTTTTGTAAATATATCACATTAAATCAATTATTAAATTCTTTAGGATACATTTAATTCTCAAATTAGATGACTTATGGTCACTAAACACTTTGTAATAAAGGTGGACACTTGCGTCAACATAGGTGTCTGTCTTGGACACAAGTGTCTAAGAAGTTAGAAAATAGGTATATATCTAAAACTGGCAATGAAGGATAATGATTAGGTTTATAGATTTTTGAATAGTATAGAATGCCTATTCATTATAATAATAATGTTTTACTAAGAGGTAATAAATTAATTTAATTGTTGTAAAATACTCCTATGTGTAGTGTTTTTTAGGACTTACAAAGAACTTAAAATATATGTTTCAAAAGTGCTTGTGTAATAGTATAAAATCCATTAATTCTCACATATAAAAAAATTGACTTGATACATTTTTATCATGCAAGTTTAGAAGTTACAAGCTCTATGCTTACAACTTAAACATTTAAGCAATAGCTCAATCCTATAGAATAATCCACAAACAATAAAATCAAGTTACTAATTTAGCAATGAAATATTAATATTATAGTAAATATATTCATTTGAATGTAAATAGTAAATCAAATTTGTAATTAGTTAACCCTTCCATTTAATTAGAGGTATACAACCTTCTATTTAATCTTAGCAATAAGAATCACTCAAATCAACAAACTAAAAAAATACTTAATAATTGAATGAAAAATAATATTAAAATAATCATGTTTCTATTTTATACATCAACCCAAGTAATATTTTACGTTTATAAAATATGTTATAATAATAATAATGGATAAAATAATTAAACACTATAATGAATCATCTACCAAATTAAACAAATAACCAATTGAGCAATATCCAAGACAATTTCTCCATATAAACCATCCTGACTTGGCCCATCCTATGATACCCCCAATCAATGGCCCTTACCACCTCCAACCATCACCTAGAAGGTGGAGTCTAGACTTCAAGTCTTTGGGATGAGAGTATGAGCAATAAGAGATAAAATCCATCACTAAGATTGAATTAGTTTCTCAACATATAACCATTCCATAACTAGTATATCAAAGTAAAAACACCAATATGAATACAAGGGCCGACAAATTTTGTTTTTATCTAAAGGAATTTATAAGTATCAATTAATATTTAGTTGAACCCAATCAAACTTCATCATGGATTCCAGATGTACCAAAATTTTCAACATAAAAATCCATCACTCAAGTGATATAAAATCATCTTCTATAGACAAGAATAAATAAGAAATATCCACATAAAGAATACATTGGAAAATGGATAAACACAACACCAAGGTTTAGACATCTTACCCTTTTTCCAATCAATCAGGTATAATCATTTCATCACCCACAACAAGTGTGTAATGGTGATGAAATCACTATATCTAACCTTTATATGACTGGGTTAATTATATTAAAAATAAACTTCTATAAAATAATATCAAATGAAACTCAAGGGTTTGAAACAAGAAATCAATATTATACTAATAAACCAGTCTATAAAAGATCATAATCACCAAGTCAATATTCATACACCAAAATATTTAAATTAATCACACCAAAAATGGTGAAATAATATGCTAGTGGAACCCCAAAACTCACTCAGCCTAGCCACTTCTAACAAGCAAGGAATAATGGAAACCCCAAATGTCTTGCAGGTGGTGAGTAAAACCTAACAAAACTACATAAAAAATGGTGTAATTCTTATTCCAAAAATAAAATAAAAATGCCATTCCACTTGGTTATTTCAATTGATAAAGGAATAAAACCTAACCACAAAAGAAATGTGCCCTCTTACATATGGCCAAAATACCTAAAACCCCCAAATGGAAATTCAAGATCAAATTGATATGGACAAATTTATACCTCACATCTAGGTAAACAAGACAAATAAATATTAATCTAAGCATTATTAACATGGACATGCAACAAAATAATCATACTCAAATAGAATATTTTAGGGGTTTTGAAAATAAAGATTTCACTATGAGATTTTAAAACCCAGATTTCCAAATTTGCTAGAAACCAAAAATAAATTAACCCATCATTAAAATAAGAGATATAGATCAATTTAAACCAATTTAAAAACCTTTACAAGTTCATTAAGAAGTATTATGACTTCTTTATAAACTTATAAATAATTCTTTTATTATTTGCATCTTATAGGATCAATTTAAAACATTCACTCTTTTCCACAAAAGAATATAATATAACTTACTTGATTTTATGGTCTCATAGGTGGAAGGATAACTTTAAAACTTTCTTACTTGCTAAAAAAATTGCCTGTCCCTTGCACCATGCCAAGACCCTTATGTAGCCATGGCCCAAACTGGTCTTTTCTCCCTACTATCATGGTTTTCAGGCCATCTTTACTCCCTCTTTCTACCATTTCCATCTTATGGTTTTCTTTCTCCTCTCCCCAATTTGCTCTAATATTCTCCCATGCCTCTCCTCAACTACCCCCTTTAGAAAATATTTTTGGTAGTCGAGCCAAATCCCCCATTTTGCCAAAACTCAAAGGCATAGAATGATTAACCCCTTAGACCAGGAAATTAGGTCATAATATCTTTTTTTCTGGAGTTAAAATCCCATGACCCCCCCTCCAAATGTTATTATGACCAAAATCAAATCTTTATCAAACTTAACATAGGGTCCTTCCACATAGGTCATATTACTAACATGAATCTTAGAAGATTATAACTAGTGTCCCATGCTAGGAGATCCAAAATGAAATGAAGGGTCAAGACAACAATACCAAAAGGCCTAGAAATATATTTTTAAAAAATTAAAATTAAAATAAAAAACCCAACAACAAGTAATTCCCAAGTGGTTAATCACAAGATGATAAAATTAAACAAGGCATGCAATATCACATAATGACATATAGGGTCAAGAAGATGATCAAAAATAGGAATAATAATAGTAAAAGATGATAAAATTGATGTAAAAACATAATTAACAAACTATTTATTAGTGACTAAAGGCTCACACAAGATTTTCCTTTTACCTGTGTTAGTGTTACCCAATTTCTCATTAGCCTTGTCTATTATCCTTTGATCACTGGAGTCCACTTCTAACTTAGTTCATGTACCTATACTTACACCCATAAATGGTCGTCAACAACACTTAAACAATATGATAATATGGTTGAACTAAATAGTACAAGTATAAAATGTAAATGTTGTAACCAAATCAACATATTTACAAAATAAACTACAGTTGCAGTACTTAGTTGAATATTAATAGAGCCAACTAAACATGATCTAAATCACATTATATCACTAGTACAATATTGCCAAAATAATAGCTAAAAAATTATATCCAAACATTATAAAATTATGATGAAAACATGTATCAGTATATGAAAATAGGGTATACAAGTTGGATTATAACAAATGTTTGATATAAATCATTATTGGTCTAGATCATTCATTTCAATCAAGGGAGAGGTATTGTTTTTAGGCAAGGTAGAAATTGGATTTGTCTTATGGATTTATATGAAATTACCTCATTGGAATTTTTTATTTTTTATTTTGAATCAACCATCTTGTATGTTTGGGGAAAATGTTTCATTCATTAAATAAGAGAAACAAATTTTCTTGGCTTAGACAAAATATGGATTTCAAGGTAGTCTAAGAAGTTATTTTGTGAAAAAAACTATTTTTTTAACTTTTTTCAAAGTGGAATAAATCCATATCTATATATTTGGGTGAGGTTTGTTCTACATGAGATGAGTCATAAGATTCCACTCTTGTAAGACATCATCTATACTATAACTAAGAAAAGGTGATGTATATAACAAGTCATTGAAAAGGAGACAAAATTTGGGTGATCAGTGATTTTTGAGGTAACCTTGGGAATAAAACCTAGCAATTAGCTATGTATATTAGACAAAAAATAATAAAAATAATCAAAAATAAGAGTGGAAATCCACTCAGTTTAAATATTAATTCAAATTAAATCTTCAGTTGAGTCACCAATTATTTTTGCTAAAAATTATAGTGGTCAACTAATCATTAAGGTTAAATTATAATTAAACCAATTTAATAATAGGGACCTAAAGACTAAGAGACTAGTTATTAAGCATGCATAAGGGTATTTTATATTTCAAGTGAAAATAATTAAAAGGAAACAAGACTTACCAAGATATAGGAAATTAAATTAATCAAATGATAATATTGAGTTAAACAAAAATAAAATTATCATTAAGATCACTTCTCAAAAGTTAAAAAGTATTAAAGTATTTTTTCCAAATTACCTTCACTCAAAATAATATTAGGATTCAAAATTGAAATTAGCCTATTTTTGATGCATATTCTATTCTCATATTTTTATTTCATGTTCATATCTCATAATCATATTTCACTTTTAGATTCATATGTTATTTTTGACTAAATAACATAGTTAATCCTATGGAGAGGAAACCCATTGAATGGTCAAATTTATATCCTTTCATTTTATGGATATATTTCAATATATCATAAATTATTTATCCCATACATTTGACAAAATGTGATCAAATCATTTTCTAGGGCATTAGTATTTTTATCTATTTAAATGTATTGGTATAATATTTAGTAATAATGAACTTTGAGCTTAAAAAATGGAGGACAATCACAATCAAGAGGTGGCTCAAAGTAAAGTGAAAAAATAAATGATAAAATTCTAAAAATAAATATCAATGACATACATCAATCATGAATTAACAAAGGGAAAATATACTAATATTAAACAAGATAAATTAAAGATCAAAGTTAATGTACGAGTTATAAACATTTATAAAAATTACACAATTAAATAAAATACTAGATAATTCATATAAAACCAAATTACATTAATAAATTTATTGAAATCAAATAACTTAATAATAGTTTATAATGAAAATGATTTATTAAAAACTATTAAAGAATTAGTTAGAAATTTCAAAGAATGGAGGAATTTGTTATGGAACCCTTACATGAATTAATCATCAATAGATGGAAAGTACATCACTACCCCATAGATACCATGCAATCATAATATGGTTAATCTAAAAATATCATATAAATAATTGATTAAATTAATCTCACACACACACACACACACACACACACACACACACACACACACACACACACACACAAACACAAACACACACACAAATAGATTTTGAATTTATACTTTCTTATCAAAGCAAATAAAATTTAATCCTCCTGCAACAAAACTTAATTAAGAAATACGCTCTTGGAATTTACACAAAATGTAAATAAGATGTAAAGTTTAAAACAATAAAAATATTCCTAATACATTTATGTGATTAGTTTTGCAATGAAAACATCCAATTATTTTATATCTCCAATTTTATGAGTTGGTTATAACCAAAAGTGACTTCAATTATGAAATAAATAGCCTAATAATATAATAAAATAAAGGATGTTTAAGGATTATATTTAGTTTCCAAACTAGTTTTGATAATGTATGATGATATGGAATCATTCTAGAGTAAGTTTTCTTGTCAAAAAAATTTAAATGTTAATAATATAATAGAATAAAGGATGTTTAAGGATTATAGGATTATATTTAGAGGCCAAACTAGTTTTGATAATGTATGATGATAAGGAAGCATTCTAGAGTAAGTTTTCTTGTCAAAAAAATTTAAATGTTGTTTAAGATCATATTATAATTTATTTTGTCTAATTTGGATAATAATCTCCAAATATGGAATTTTCATGGTAAAATAAAATGTATCATTTGTGATAATATACTTTAAAATGTGAATAACATTGAATCAAAAAAATTTTAGAAATAATCTTGTTTCAAAATAATATTTTGGAAAATAACCATTTTCTTAATCACTTTGAAAATTTAATCATTAATATATTGGGTAGTAAATTAAAACATTATTTGGTGGAAACCAAGAATGATATGGGAATAACCAGGAGATGGAAATACCTTATTTTATAATAAACATTTCACTTCTAATAACTTACAATCTTTCTCTAATTTATTAAAACTTGTGTTTGTTTCTAATTCATCACTTGAAGATGAAATAAAATGGGTTGGTCATTGTTCTAGAATCTAATTTATCAAAATAAGGTATGATTTTATTTATACATACAATGAGGATCCATGGATTTTGGGTAGATTATGGTGTCTAATATCAAATGCTTACTTTTGTGGATGGATTTGAAAAATAAAATTTTAACCTGGGATTGCTTACAATGTATTGGATTTCAAGGGCCTTCAAAATTTGTTCTTTTTGAGGATAATGAGGATACAATTAATCTTATTCTAATTCACTGTCACTTTTCATAGACATTATGTAGTTGGTTATTCTAAATAATTAATTATGTTTAGACATGCTCAATTGATATCCATTCCATTTTCATAGTATAGGAAAAAATAAATGGGGAGAACACCAAAGATTATGGAGTATGTCACCTTTTCTAATGTTTTGAATGTTTTAGAAAACATGCAATAACATAATTTCCAATGATAAATTTAGATCATGAGAAGTTATTATCATTCATATTGAATCTCTCATTTAAGGATTTAATCATCAAAATGTGCCAATACCAAAAACTAAGTGTGTTGGTATTGCAATTTTTTTTTATAATAATATGCAACTTTTTAAGAAATGAAAAAATTAAGAAGGATTCTTACAATCATATAACTAATGGAAAAGGGAAAAATCCTAAGACAATATGTTTTAAGTTTAATTTTTATAGATCTTAGAAAATATTAGGATAAAATGGAGTTAGTACCATAGTTAGGAATTAAAATGGGGGAATGATCTGTTGTCTATCTAAAAATATTCCATTTTCTTTGAAAAATATAATAAAGTGTTGGGCATTAGTGAAAATAATTAATCTTGTTGTAGACCTCAACATTAAAAATTTAGAAGATGAAGGTGATTTATAGATTATCATCAATGCCTTGAATTTTAAACATATCCCCAAGTTTAATTTAATGCCCATGTTAGATGGGGCATGGGTCCTTACTAGGAAATTCTAAAGTATTATTTTGTTCATATTTGTAAGGATATTAAAGGTCTAGTGTATTTTCTTGTTAATATTTGTGCCAATCACCTTCATTATGTAAATTAGGTCTATTCTAATAATAAATTAAATTAGTTGGGACTATAAGTTCTCATCCAAAAATATTTTGGGGGCTGATTTTTATTTTCCATCCTTCTTCCCTGCTTTGTTTTTCCTTCCTTAGCTTGGTTACTTGTTTCATAATTAATATTATTATTTATATTACCATTTTTATAATATAAATAATTATATTATTTCTATTGATTTTTTGTGGAAATACTTTTATTTTAAAATGCAATATTGTGTAAATATTTCATCCATTAAAATGTAATATTATGTAATTAATTTATCCACCCAATTATTTTAGCTCATGAAAAATGTGATGTTTGTAGCACTTATGAGATTGGAAACTAATGAAGCAGGTGTTTGGCATAGCTATATACAAAACACAATTGGCTATTAACATGATGAATTTATGTCTCTACAAGAGGTGTAGCATGGGGAAGTAAGCTCTATTTTACTTACATATGGTAAAGATAGATGGTGTTGTCATGTAAAAAAATTATAAATAAAATGGTTAATGCTCATATTCTTTGATAGTAATTTAATGTTATCTTTGACATGTCATCCATAGGGGCCCTATAATTAATTAAATATTTTTTGGGTGGCATTATCATGGATTTTTTTGATGTATATTGGTTCTATAATTAATTAAATATTTCCAAGGTGGAATTATCATGGATTTTTTTGATGTATATTGGTCTGAATAAGAACTATTGGAATAATTATATATTATCTTAGAGGAGAAAATTTAGCACATGGTTTTGAAGGTTTTTTTTTGAAATATAACATTAGGATTTGCATAAATAACAGCTTGAAGAATGAGATTTTAGGGTTGGCAAGTTCACTTTCCTTTAAATTTAGCTTCTTTGAATAGATATTTAATATTCTCTAAAATGATTTAGTAGGTAAGTTTGTAGTTTATAAACTTTTTTTGGTCCCAAGGTGACCAGATCTGATCTCTATGGCTATACATGGGGCCCATACCTTACCCATTAGGAGTGGATGAGATCCTATGTAACTCTTTCACCATTTTTATGATTAGATTTATTCTTGAAAATATTACTCTTAAATTATGCCTCAATGAAATATATGATGTCTTTTATAATTTTTTAGAATATATTTGTCACCTTGATGTTTTCAAAATTTCAAATTCTCTTGGTTGTCCATTATATAAATGGGTAGTGTTGAAAAAGCTTATTAAAGTGGAGTTGAGGAATATAAAAATGAAAAAATTGAAATTTTATTATATTAAGTTGAAAGTTTCCAAAAAATGAAATACAATGTTAAATATCCCTCACTTATCATAATTATTAGAGAAATATATGGCAAAGGATTTATGATATTATATTTTGATGAAAGCTATAGAGGATAGGTCGGTGGTATTATTCATGGTTGTTGTTGGCATTGGAATTTTTTGTTCATGTCTCTTATGTTGTAGTTTTTTCCTTCATTAGTAATTTTTTTTTATTATTTTGGTTACTTTTTTTAATTTCTCTACACTATCAATTGTTCATAATATGGCTATATTTTCCTATTTTTTGTTTGGGGTGTGGTTTTACCCCATTTAGATGTACCTGGGTTTGGTCCCTTTCCTAAAAATATCTAATCAAACAAAATTTAATTGAGACAGATAAATTATTTTACCAAATAAATTAATTTGGTTATAGTAAATACTTGGGTAGACAATTATAAATATATCAAACAATTTAAAAAAAAAATAATATGCTGAAGTTAAACAAGCAAAGATAAAATAATTATGTTGTTTTCTCTTAGCTACCTCAAGTAATATAAAAATGTTCATGCATAAAATATAATTCAATGAAAAACCATATATGTATGTATGTATGTATTATTTATGGAGAATTAATGACATATGTAAGAAAATTATTTTTATACAAACCAATTCAAAATCAAATAAATTTTGAAAACCAAAAAATTATAGTGTTTGGTATAATTGACACCTTTATTTCATGTATATGATTAATGTCATCATGTTTTAACTACTGCATCTAGCACTTAACATAGTTAAGAAAATAAAATTTGAGGCTTTTTTGTTATAAATGTTTTGGGAGAAATAAGGATAAAACTTCAATTTTTTCCATTTTCCTTCATTACCCATTTGCCTTTATCACTAGACTTAAATCAAGATAGTAAGAAATTCATAATTTATAAGGAAGTTATGCCCACGTATAAGGATTTATTTATAAGTAAGTTTCATTGATAGAACAAATCATTTTCATGTAGTACCTATGAAATACATATCACTATGCTCTCATGTGCTTTAACATCTATTTGGTATACCTCTAGGTATATCTAAAGGAAAAGCATATTCCATGTATCGATGGGTATACAGGAAGGGTGATAATATTAAGAGGTTTGGTATATTATTCTAGTGGTATATATAAAATGACACCTATTAGAATGATAAGGAACCAATCCATCTCCCTTCATATTAAAATGCATTCAATAAAAAAAAATATTGACACAACACTAACCAAGAAGGATAATTGGTTATAATGTTATAGAAAAGCTAAGAATATTCTCATTAATTATGGTTTAACCTTTGTAATGGAAACACATAACTAGTTGAACTAACAATAAAAGTAAAATCATAAACCTATAAGCATTGATTTCTTAAGTATTGGCCTTGATAAGGACCTTAGTTCATGGAGAATTTTTTTATCACATAAAAGGGTGAAACATACCATGAGAATCACTAAACAAGATAAAGGATTTGTATTATTCTCATTTAGAATAGAAATAAATACAATTTTAATTGAATTTGTCTAGTCTTGAATTGAAAAATGGTGATGTAATGAGTCTGGCCTTAGAAATATACACAATCAATCATTATGTTGAATATTTTGATGCAAAAATTAATGCATGTATGACTAGTTTCATAAAATCTCTTCTTCCCACATATTCAACCTATCTATAGTCTTTGCAAGCAAGCAATCAATTGAAGACTCTCACTTTTGATCAACTAGTTGAAAATAATTTGAAAAGAGAAAATATGTTTAGAAGAAAGACTAAAAACATAGGTGAATGTATTATTTATTCTCATCAAAAGGTAAATCATTTCAATGTGGCTTCCTCTTCCAAAAATTAAGGAAATTATAAAATTAAAAATAAAGGAAAAGGAGGAAAAACTAGAAAAAATGGATAAGATCATGACAATCAAAATGATAGCAAAATTGTTTTGAAATAAAATGGAGTCATTTAGCTCATGAATACAAATAATAATGGTAAAATTTTTAGGCCTATAAAAAATAAATAAAATAAAATAAGGAAAATAATAAAATCTCATAATCACACTTGACTTAGTTCATAAGTGAATTTGTGCTTTTCATTTCAAATGGAGTCAATAATACCTTAGCAAACTCACCTCGAGATGATACTTAGGTCTTAGATACTAGTGCCATGCAACATATGACTATCTAAAATGAATTCCCTAAGGAGTTTCATGAATATAGATTTGGTCTAGTACATTTTTTAGATACAATAATTATAAAAAATGAAGGAATTGGAAAAATTTGGTTCAAATCACCAGGACTTATAAAATTCACTATCTATAATGTCTTATACCTTCCTAAACTAAAACAAAAAAAATTCCTTGGTGATAATTTTACAAAAAGGCCACTCCATTTTTTCGGATGATGGTTAGATAAAAATAAAAATAAATATGATAACTAGATTTGAGGAAGGAAATATACTAAAACTCAGAGGTGAGACTTCAATTTTCAAGAAATTTTATTCATCTCATTGAACAAGGATATCAACCTGTATTTTTTGGAATGAAATATTTTTGAGTACCCACTATGATATGATTTTAAAAATGAAAAATATAGTGTTTTTAGATTTGCCAAAACCACACAATTTTTTTAAAAATGTGAAGCCTAGATATTAGCTAACCACAAAAGAGAACCATTTAAAAAATCATACTAGATAGCTAAAATGAAATTAGAGTTAATTCACTCTAATTTGTGTTCTCTAACAATTAGATATACTAGTGGTCATAATTATTTCATCTTTTTCATCGATCAGTATAAGAAAATTATCTATATGTATTTTCTAAAGACAAAAGTAGAAGCCTTCAAAACTTATCAAAAGTTTTGAAAAATGGTTGAAAATGAAGAACTATCCCATATTGGGACATTGATGATTGACAATGGTGTTGAATTTAAATGAAATGTATTTGAATCCCATATCAGTAAAAATGAGATCAAATAACATCTCATAGTCTCTACACTTCTGAGCCAAATGGATTAGTTGAGAAGATGAACAAAATGATGATGAACATGGTTTAAGAAATATTATATTTCAAAGGATTAAATATGCATTTATGGGTAGAATTAGCTCAAATAATACTCTATCTATGTAACAAGTCACCATTATTATATTTTTAAATAGTGACTCCATATGAAGTTTAACATGGTCATTTACCTTTAATGTGGCATTTTTGGGTTTTCATATCCACATGCTATGCATTGATTCCCAAGGAGAGAAGGAATAAGTTAGACCACATGAGTCAAAAATCCATCCTATTGGGATATTTATAACCATTAAAGGAACATAAAATATTTGATAAAAAATAAGAAGTTTCTAATTGTAAGATATGTTGTCTTTTATGATACCACAAAATAAATAGTCAGCATTGATTGGCGATCGAGTCATTCAAGAAATTTGTAAAATATGATGTTTTCAAGGATAATGATATGGATATTCCAAACACTGAAGGGGGATCATGTAATTGGGAATCAATTAAAATTGTATCTTCTTGTGTAATTGAAAATGAACCTACTCCAGCGGAAGAAAGTCAAATTTCATCAAAAGATGAACATATTTAAAAAAATGAAGGAACTTTAGGTAAAAAATAAGGCACCAGTTATTCCACACAAAACTCAAAAAATGATGCCAAAATTGGCCACATAAACATTGAAAGATGTTTGACTTGATGAATTTGTAAAAATAGGTACCAGAAGCACACACACACAACCATACAAAAAAAAATACAAGTTCATAGAATAAATTCAATATAAGATATAAAATCTTACCTTAGAAGTTGATCCATAAAAATAATTCAACATTGTTTTTTACATAGAACATACTTCCTGCAAACAAGCTTAAAAGTTTGATGTATGGATAAAATCAAAGAAAAGTGAATATGATGCTTCGGTAAAGAATGTAACTTAGGAGTTATTTAATCCTCCAATTAATTGTAAACTTATTAGTTATAAGTGTGTATTTTGAAACAAATAAAAGGTAGATGGCTCACTTGACAAACATAAAGTAAGGCTTATCAAAAAGGGATTTATTCAAAATTAAAGGATAGATTATACAATGAGACTTTTGCACCAATAATGAATTGGATTAATATTAATTTTTTTTTGGAATTGTAATTATATTATATTTCATCTCCTTAAATTATCATTCTATCACAATGGATCTTCCTTCCTTTTCTTAGGACTTCATGAAATGGGATATCAATGTAATAGAAGTCTTTTACAAACTTGGAGAGTATTGAGCTACACCTACAAAGTTTTTGTTTGACTAATGGTGGTGTAATTATTTAAATATATATCTCTTCAACTTTAAATCAGTATATATTTATCTCCCCATAATCACCCACCACGTGACCAACATACACTAGTGAGGTTTTATCATATTCGCAATTCTTACCTTTCAAAAACAACTTATTCTCATTCAAAATATTGGACACTTTTTGAATATGAGATAAATGATCTATAAATTACCTATTGAACACCAATATATCATCTAAATAAAAAATAACATAATATTCCATTAAAAGTCTCAATACCTCATTCATGAGCCACATGAAGGTAACTAGTGCATTGCACAACCCAAACGGTAAAACCATCCACTCAAAGAGTCATTGGCATGTATTGAATTTATTTTAAAATAATTATATTCCTTGACCCTCAATGATATTCATATTTAAGGTATATATTCATAAAATAATTGGAATACTACAATTGATCTAATATATCATTTATTAAAGGCATCAAATATTGATTCTTCATGGTTATCTTATTCAATCCCTGACAGTCTATGCACATCTACCACGTACCATTTTTTTCAGAATTATGAAAATAGGTGATCCACATTCATAGGTAATTTTTATAATTAACCCTACTTATATATATATTTTTTATAAATTCAACACCAAGTTTAGTAATGTACTTTTTAGTAATAATTGGATCTCATGTTCTATGGCTTTTTTTTTTGGGAGGGGGTAGTTCCCTAGGTTATATAAATAATTCTAAAAATATACTAAGGAAATTAGTCACACCAAAATATTGTTGATGAGATTAATGTACATTAAACCCCTTCAAATCATTCCCTTTTTCTCTTCCCTACCTCTTAACATTATCAAATCAAACTTACCACTAGTATTCATCATGTTTTTATCTTTAGTTGCATCTATTATGGTGACTTACGTTTTATTCTCAGTTGTATATAAATTACATGTTTTTACATCTAAAATTATCCTTTACTAATTAGTATTTATTAAATATGTAGATTTATTGAGGTACATACATGGACTACAAAAAAATATTATACAAACATCCAACGAAACCACATACACCAGCACTTCATCCTTGTAATCAATACCTATTAAAAACATAATTTTAAATAAATTATTCCATTTTATATCCACACAATATTTCATCCAACCCATTGCATAATGTTGTGGGTGATCTACTACTTTTAATACCAATTCATTTACCAGATTTTGAAATATTAAATAAGCCTACAAACATGTATTGATGTGTATTTAGACATGAAAGAGCTTCATCATATCTTATTCCTCTTTTGATTTGGAACACTCACCCATCATGCACATCTCCTTATGCCAAACATGAGATCTTATCATCTAATTAAAAATCACATTAAACCTCTATCATGTTATTCATCACTATAGTTTTGGCATCCATATTCTTATTAGTTTTCCAAGATGGATATAAATTTGTGTGTAATTTCCAACATTTCTCTTTCACAAGCCCTTATTTTTTAATGAAGAATCCTTTTTATTATCTAACTCAACATATTGGTCCAAATCACATGCATCATCTATGTCTTGATGATTTTTCATAAGTATTGGTGTATTTTGGTTTCTAAATAACCCACATATATAATTCATCATCACAGCTTTGTCTAGACAAACTTCCGTTTTTTTAAACTCATTGATATACTCTTGAACACTTTATCATTAAAAATTAGGGAGGTAAAAGCACTAAATAAATTTATCCTCTTTATAACATATTGGATCAAATTACTTTTTCAATATCTTATTAAAATTTTCCAACTTCATGATGGGAGAAATTTTGTGGCATTCATAGCATGTTAGAGCATGGCCAGATAACTTGAGCCTAGAAAATATTTTTTTATGATGAGGAATTAGCTAATGAAGATTGAAATACACATTCATTTAAGATATCCATTGATCCAATCTCTCATTACTAATTTCTCCATCATATTGTTGTATGTCAATATTCAATTTGACCTTAAATACACTCTACATGGAAAATTATTCTTACCCCAATTCAATCTTCTCTAGATGTTCTTCTTCCTTTAACTTAGATGGAATTCCTATTTTCTCAAGTAAAGCTTGTATAAAGATCTCAATCTAGTCTATCTTACCCACCAAGATAGATATCCTAGCCACATCTTCTTTGAGTCTCCTATATAGACTTCACTTTCCTCCTCTCATTCTCTTTCCATAGCTCTTACATCCCTATTCCATTTCCTTGTTCCAACCTCAGGTTCATAAAAAATCAGGTTTTCACTAGATTCTAACCTTATGGATGGCATAAATAATCCAAACCTTAATCATAAATCAAAATATTAAGGCTTTGATACCACTTGATCCATAAATATTGTTTTTATAATATAAATGACTCACCAATGATAGAATAATAGGTTTACTTGTTGGGAATATGAAACACCAGAAGCACACAATTGATTACCAAATACAAGCAACTTAATATGCGGAATTAACCAGAATCAACAAGTAACTAGAATCTAGAAATAACACAAGATATGAGAGACAATACACAACTTATATTAAAACTCTTGTAGAAAAGAATATAATAAAGAAGATGCCACTTCTTCTCCACCACCTCTTCAAAAGCTTCCCACACCTCAAGTGAACAGTACTTCTTTCCTCAAAGCTCTCTCTCTTAGGTCCCAACACCCAACTCAAACACTGAGTTGGTGTTCACCTTATACCTGTGCTCCACGCACACCACAAGTGCTCCACGCACTCCACAAGTACACAAACATACTTCAAGTAGATCTCCCCTAAACCTGCAACAACCTGCACCTCAATAGACCTTACTTATGGAAGGATCTTCCTTGCCTTCCTCTCTTGCTCTATCTGAGTACACACTGTACTCCAAGTAGATCCTACCTGATTCTGCTCCCTGTTGTGTTGTTGTCCTATCTGATCTTGCACACCTATAAATCAACTTGGTTCTACACACCTGTGAACCTTGACCTTGCACACACATACACCTGCATATTAATGATCTTACTTACCATGTAGATCTCCTATAGAAGCCATGCACACCCGCTGACTAAGATCATACACCCTTGAAGAATCTTGCTGACTCTCCAATCTAGCACCCACCTTGGTACTGTGGCACTAGGAAGAACACACCATTGCTCACCTCACACATAGAAGGAGCTTATAATAATGCTCTCTTACTCTCTAGCACAAGTTTACAATACAATCCATGAGTCTATTAAATAGAACTCATCCAAACAATAATTAGACACCTAATTACAATAATTAGATCCACAGCTCTCAGTCTAAAAATAGCTCTAAACATGCAAACACTTGGTTCGTCAACCAACTACCCGTAATACACTCCAGCTTGAACCACACAGGTGACCGACGTCAGTCCCTGCCTGCTTGGGTGTAACCGACACTGGCTGACTACTGACCAACATCGGTTGCTCTCCTGCCTTATCCTATCGAAGTCAGTTGGCCTGATCGATGCTGGTGTCTGTGACACTCTGCAACCCTTCTACAACCTCCTCCATGTCTGCATCAGTGAAGCTTTTAGCTCCACAACCTAACAATCTCCCACTTGGAGATAAATAGCTGCACTGTACCTATACCTGTACCCCATCTAATTTGTTTTTTGGCTTGTATCCCTCTTCAAGATCGATCCTAAAGACTACCCACCACACAACCTGTGGTGTACCTCCTGTCATCTGAGTACCCTGCCGCATCCACATCTACAATTACATGTAGTGAAGTCCTGACCCTGAATAACATGAATCCCTGCTGCTAGTCCCTCTCACATCCCTGAGAACTCACTTCTCCAAATTGGCTTCTAACTCTCTGACAACACCCACTACTTGGGAAAACTCAGGTCTATACCAGACCTCATGTGATTTCAAACACTGAACTGTCCAGCTCTTAGTGTGCTCCAGCTCTACATCCTGCATAATGAACCTCGCCAACACCTGATTCACATCAGCTCCCACTGGAAACAAAATCACCCTGTGATCTCCCATGTCTCCCATGCCAAAGAATTTCACTGCTTTAAATTCTTTATAGCAAACCATTAAACTAATCTTACCCTTAGCTTAGCAAAACACTGTATGTACAAACCTACTAGCAAACATACCATCCACATACAGTAACAGAATGATGTCATGACCATCATCCCCCTGGTAAGACAAACCACAGTAGTTACCCTGACATTGACTAAAGTCATGCTTTGTCATCCACCTGTCAAAACCTGTACCACTGTCCTGTAGCTTTCTCAAGACCATATACCTAGCCCTCCATCTCACGTGTCCATTCTCTCTATTCTTCAACTAAGGAATCCATTCATCTCTGTGATTTCATACCTGCTGGCAACCCTACCAAATCTCTACTTGGTTTTGCAATCTCTCCATGCCAAGCTCCCACTATTTCCTGGATCCTTCCTGCTCTACAGTAAGCAACTAGTATAAAGAAGAGGAACAATGAATTTGAGGCTTACTTACGTCTTCAATCCTCCATATGGGCATTTGAGACTCCTTGACAGCATGCTGTCCACCCAAAATCTGTTACAGTGACCGATCTCGGCCATCTCACAGTCTGCATCCAATTGACATCGGTTCTATGTGCCTGTCCCTGACTACCAACCCTGTCGACGTTGGTGTCCTCCTATTTTCGACGTTGGTCCTCGTGACCGACATCGGTCTTACCTCTTACTGATGTCAATTTTCCTATCGACACTAGTACTTGTGTTTTCCTATAAGTGATGACTTTTTACCCGTGAGCTCCTTTGAATCAATCCCATGTCTAACCTGCTCTGCTCAAAAGTATCCAGCCCCATCCACTAGTCTCTGTCTGCCATCTCCTCCATAAACACCAAGGCTTTCCAATTCTTAAGCCTGTCAAATATATCTATCTTTCGCTTAAGAACATGCATCTCCTTCCTGCTCATGTGACCAAGCCTACAAAGCCACGTCTCCGCAACAAAAGAAGAATCAATAATATAAACAAGTAGATAAAGAGTACCTATTTTCTTACCACCAGCTAATTCAAGTGCATCCCCTGTGAGAGTTCTTGTGCATCTCTCATCACCCAAATTTTCTAAAGAAATTAGCCACATCTCCAAACCTGGGACCTGCATGACCTCCTTCAACACCTGTGTGTTGGCCTCTGCCTGCAATTTCAGCTTCACTTCCCCTTTGCCAATTTTTTGGCATGGCTTACCAGTTCCTCTCCCTGGGGCTGCATGGAAAGAGGCAACAGAATCTATTATCCAAGATTCAACTTTATCCAAGAAACCTTCCAAAGCATCTTGTGCAACAACACCTGTAACATCTGCATCTTCAGTTCCTTCATGCTGATTTGCAACCAACCAACAATCTTATTTTACCTACTCTTTCTTTCCATAGGACCATAAGTGACCATCTGTGCTTTTCAACTCCTCAATTATTATCTTAATTTGATCTGCCATTGCTCTACTCCCACTCAATCAGAAACCCCTGAGAGTGACATGTAACCAAACACAAAACCGCTTCCTATAACCTTAGCTCTGATACCACGTGTTGGGAATATGAAACACTGGAAGCACACAATTGATTACCAAATACAAGCAACTTAATATGCAGAATTAACCAGAATCAACAAGTAACTAGAATCAAAAAATAACACAAGATATGAGAGACAATACACAACTTGTATTAAAACTCTTGTAGAAAAGAATACAATAAAGAAGATGCCACTTCTTCTCCACCACCTCTTCAGAAGCTTCCCACACCTCAAGTAAACAGTACTTCTTTCCTCAAAGCTCTCTCTCTTAGGTCCCAACACCCAACTCAAACACTGAGTTGGTGTTCACCTTATACCTGTGCTCCACGCACACCATAAGTGCTCCATGCACTCCACAAGTACACAAACGTACTTCATGTAGATCTCCCCTAAACCTACAACAACCTGCACCTCAATAGACCTTACTTATGGAAGGATCTTCCTTGCCTTCCTCTCTTGCTCTATCTAAGTACACAATATACTCCAAGTAGATCCTGCCTGATTTTGCTCCCTGTTGTGTTGCTATCCTATCTGATCTTGCACACCTGCAAATCAACTTGGTTCTACACATCTGTGAACCTTGACCTTGCACACACATACACCTGCATATCAATGATCTTACTTACCATGTAGATCTCCTATAGAAGCCATGCACACCTGCTGACTAAGATCATACACCCTTGAAGAATCTTGCTGACTCTCCAATCCAACACCCACCTTGGTACTGTGGCACTAGGAGGAACACACCATTGCTCACCTCACACACAGAAAGAGCTTATAATAATTCTCTCTTACTCTCTAGCACAAGTTTACAATACAATCCATGAGTCTATTAAATAGAACTCATCCAAACAATAATTAGACACCTAATTACAATAATTAGATCCACAGCTCTCAGTCTAAAAATAGCTCTAAACATGCAAACACTTGGTTCGTCAACCAACTACCCATAATACACTCCAGCTCAAACCACACAGGTGACCGACGTCGGTCCCTACCTGCCTGGGGGTCATCGACGCTGGCTGACTACTGACCGACATCAGTTTCTCTCCTGCCTTATCCTGCCGATGTCGATTGGCCTGACCGACGCCGGTGTCTGTGACACTCTGCAACCCTTCTGCAACCTCCTCCATGTCTACATCAGTGAAGCTTTTAGATCCACAACCTAACATTACTCTTTTCATAACACTCTCAACAAATATTTTAATGGATTTTGTTACATGTAGATATAAATAAATGTGAACCTAAAAATATAAAATGATAAAGAAAAAAACCATTCACATGACACAAATTTTTCTTTGGATAAAACCCAATATGGGTGAAAAATTATAGGAAGTTTATGCCTTCAGTTTCTCATAAATATCAAGTGTCTGTACATGGATTAAAATGCCATTACAATGGTCCTTGTTGTGTTACAATTACAAATACTCACTCCCCTATGTCCAACCTTCTCTTGAAAACACAATAAATCTAATTTACCCTTTCTAATGCATAATTATGTAAATATCATAGTCCCATTGAGATAACCTTATAACCTCTAAAAAAATTGATTTGAATATTAACTCTATCACTCCTCTGGTGCACAACATAAGGGTAATATTAATGGTTTCTTAAAATAGGGATAGTTATACATTTACAAATGTTCAACTACCCATACACATCACCCAAGATCATCCTCTCCACCCCAAAATCCACTAGAAAGGATTAAATTGGTGACATACCACATAGAATGCAAAGAGTCCTAGCCTCAATCTCTTATTCATGTTGTCAGTCCACATAATTATCTGATACCCTAAAATAATATTTATCCTATGCGTATAAATGGTATAGTAAAAATAAATGACTACTAATAAGAGATACAAAATTCACTCTATTAATCCTCTACCTCCATATCATCTAGCATGTTGATTTGGATATATATGTCTTGAAATAGGTATATATATGGAATATTTTAGATGACCACCAAGATGTTTACACACTAAAATCAATCCACACATTTAATTTCCACATTTATAGCATTTGAATCATTGTTAAAATTAAATTATATCACCTACATGAAATTATCTCAATATAAAATTAGTCTATTCAACCTACAACATATTAATGATTCACCTACAATAGTGATAAATAAGTTCTCCTCTTAATTAGGTACACATACAACAATATAGAGTATTATCTAAATCATGCAAGTGAATTTCCATTTTATTGTAGGTTCACTTTCTATTGGTGCCCTAACTATAAAACCAACCTAATTCAGACATGCAAACCAATTTTAGATCATGGAAAGCTTAGCTAATAATTAATCATGAGAATAACATTCTAAGAGTTTAGCTTGACTAGGTTATTAATAAATATCTAAAACTACTTTAAAACTAGGAAATTTTCTTAAAGAAACGAAGCCATATACTTTTATAGACTTTTATATAAGAACTTCTAAACCATTTCAAGTTTTAAAAATGCCAAATAAGCTCAAAGACCAAATATATAGTAAAAAAGTATCTACTAACAAGCAATTAAATTGGTATAAGATGAGATTTAAAATGGGTGATTTAGAGACATATTTCCTAGAGCTCAAGGAAGATACATGTTTTGATAATAAATGGAATGAGGAGAAACCTCAAGGTTCATAAAAAATATAAATATATTCAAGTGATGAGGAAATTATTAAAATTTCAAGTTATCATCCTTGAATGAGTAAATATATTGTGGATGTATACCTTATTGGTCATCCATTTTGAAAAATCAAGGATATAATTAGGGTGTACTATGAGTATGAAAACATGGAACTTGAATGCCTACATTCAAGACACTCTCATTATTAACTAGGATTGGTTATCTTTCAAAACTTTATGATCCTCAAGTTCATCCCCAAAAAAGTGCAACGTATGATACATAAATTAGAGACAATACCATAATCTTTATGAATATACTAAGTATTATATTACTTTAAAAGCCATAACTACTTCATAAATTAGAGACAATACCATATTATTTATGAATATACTAAGTATTATATTAATTTAAAAGCTACAAATACTTCATTGGTTGAGAAAATAGATGAAAAATAAAATGCTAATATTGAATCATCATCTATGAGGCATAAGCTATTATTTATTTTATTGATCACAACATTCCAACTAAATACTAAATCTATATTTTTAGTACAATACTTTATTTTATGTCCTATAGCATCTCCCTTATCTAAACTAAACTCAATTATAATCATGTATATTCCTATTGATGTGTTTGCAAAAAAACAATAAGGTTTAGGTTTTTCCCCAAAAATCCAAGGAAAACTTATAATACAACATTTTTTGGTCTAACCACTAGTACTCATCCTTTTATACAACCATTATATTACCCTTTACCTATATTTACATATTCTCCTTCCATTATTCCTCTCATTTAGTTAAGTCAAATAAGACCCTTGGATTCTCTAAATCTATGCAAAACTATCAAAGTTATGTTGAGGCTAAGGACAAGCACAATCTAAAGTCTACATATATATTGAACAACATTGGAGCTACTACCTATATAATTATTATTGGGTACACATATGAAAATAAAATTTAAATGGTATTCATGTAACTATAATTGACAAAGCTTAAGAAATAGATGAAATTAGAGAATTATAAAATAAGAGGAGATATAGATTTGAATCCTTACCTAGTTGAAGATACCACTCACTAAACTAATAATTTTATTAAATTTATTGATTTATCTACTATTTTTATTATAAAAAAGCTTTAAAATGCTAAAATAAAAATTAAAATCTTAATAAAACACTTGAAATATAAAAAAACTTTTGAAAAAGCTCAAGTAGAAAGAGATTGAAAACTTCAAGGATTACTAAGGAAGAGAGATCAAAAAGTCATGAATTTTAAGGATGGTCTTCAAATAGAAAGGATATTTAATAAAATTTCCCATGCTAAAAAAATTAGTGTCATTTTAAGGATACTCATGTAGCTCAATGAGATAATTTAGTTTTAGAAACTAATTAGAGTTAGATGGGAATAAATGGATAGGTTGGAAGTGTAGATTTTAGAGGTAAAAAATAATTCTAGTTAATCATGCCAATCATGGAATCAAGATCACTTAGATCATTTTTTTGGCAGGTAATTTACACCATGAAACTTAAATAATTAAATTCTCACAACATTATTGATAAAATATATTTTTCATACCTTTTCTATACAATATGTAACCTATCAAGAAAATCAATCCTTATTGAATGATGCTTTAGAAACATTGGTTGGTATAAAAAGGGAAGTTGCACTTATAATTATCTTGGAAATACCTTCACCATTTGATGAGAACTAAAGATTTATTTAAAATGATATATTCATGGTTTTAATGTATATGAAATAAATGGATGAGTATAGTTTAAATGATGAAGAAGAGAATGATATAGCTTGAAATGTGTTGAGATTTATAGAAACATTTATAAATTTACAATTGGAAATTGAGAGCACCATTAAAAACATAAATGTTTAAGTCATTGGATGATCATTGATTTGTTTTTAGGGTTTGATGTATGGGAGTCTTGAGATATCTATACAAATCTAAATATATAGATTGGCCCTCATCTATATGTGGGGGATCTTTTGGGGTGCCATATAGATAGATAAATAGATAGGGGTGTTGAATCTCAACTTTATTTAAATAGATAAAATACTATAGAGAGTTTAGTCCCCTCCCTCGAATACATAATAGAGAGGGATAACCTCCTTGTTTTAGTTATCCCTTCCCCTTATTTTATGAAGAACAGACCCACTGATGTGATGAATGGCCTAACTAGCTATCCCCACCCCATTTATTGATGCTTCTCAATGGGTTCAATCACAAGAGAAATGGAAGTGAATAGGTGGTTTGAGGAAATATATTCCAATTATAGGAATTAATTTTCTTTTAAGGACACTTTCTCTTTTTGGTATTCCACCTTTTGCTTGTTTTCTTATTCATTTTCACAATGATCATGTATGGAATGAAATATTACTCACTTTAGACCAATATACATCATACCATCAATCAGTAATATTAATGTGTATATTGATAGTCAAGATTTAATTTAATCAAATTAATCCTTATCTTGAAGACATCATCTATTTCACGAGTTTTCTATGTATTAAGTTGCATATATATATTACTATTAAAGTACAATGTATTGTAAAAACTTCATCCGAAGCTTAATATAATCTTTATTATTCTATATAGATTTAAAAGATAAGGTTAAACATGTTTATGTATCAACTTTATAGTATATTTATAATAACTTTGGAGTATATTTTAGCTAATAAAAACCATTTAGATAAATAAAAAATATGAGCACTACATATATCTCATCATGCAATTCACGTACAACTAATAATAAATGTCCACCATTAATAAATCACATATATATCCGCCCTAAAACACTATATATTGAATATAAGAAGAAATAATAAAAGAGATATTTTTTAGAGCTTATGATTGATATGCAATTATATTAGGATTGACCCTTATTTATTTTATTTCAATCTCATTATCTAATCCAGTTTCACTGAAAGTGTTTTTCCTAAAAGCATATCAAAGTTTTCATTGGAAAGAAGATATAGGAGACTATGGATTTGATCCCCCTTCTCATTTTTAAAGATATTACGATAAATATTCTTAGAATTATAACCCATAGTTACTATCCTCTAAGTTTTTTATTTTTATACAATAACTCTTTTTATTCAATCTCTAAATGAAATTTAACAATTGTTTGACCATTTCTATCTTAAGTTTAGTCTATCACATGTTAATTAATTTTTATGTGATGTCAATTAATTAAATTAATCACTTTTATATTTTATTCATCACACTCCTTTATTTTCTATGTTATCATTTGATAAGTAAAATTATCCTTATACAATTATTTACTTAATTTTTGAATTATTTTATTCCTCATTTCCACATCCAATTTTTTGAAAAATAACTATAATATTTTGGTGCCTAAAATACAAAGGCTTATATATCTAAAGCTCAAAATTGATCCAAGAAAGTAAATCAGTTAAAAAAAATATTTTACCTTTTAGGTGGGATAAAGGTGTTATTTAAATAGTCACTTATGAGAGTAAACCCTATCTAGTTGCATACAATATAAATCAAAAATCATAGATCTGTATAGTTTCCATAAAGTACAACTTGAATCTATGTGTTAATTCATGGGAGAAAATATTACTAACTACATAACATATTATTGTGAGTTAGGGCTAAATGTAATTCTTGTTTTTTCAAATATCCCAACGTAAGTGAGAGAAAGTACTTCACCTTCTTCCCTAAGATAATAAAATACAACTACATGAACTTCACTTAGGTATTATTTTGGAATATGTATAAATGTAATCCTTTTAAATTAGTCTTTAAAAGCATAGTATATTCTTGATAATGCACCTAAGACTTGTGAAGTGACTTGATATTTGTTGTTACTTCTTATTAAAATGATCTAAGGTGATTTTTACATTTATACTTCTAATTTCTAATTAAGGACCTATTAGCATATAAGACAACATAATAAAAGCTAAAAACCAACAAAAAATTTCCACACATTGAGAAAAGAGGAAGAGGAGAAAATGAGACAACAAAAGGATAATGACTAGAATCATGGACCCAAAATTATGGTCATCATAGAAAACATAGAGGAAAAGATAAAGGGAAGCCTTCAAGAATAAGAAACCCTAGAGAGATAAAATATAAGAAATATATAACCAAGGAACCACATGAAGAAGAAATGAAAAATGAAAACACATATAAAACTGTCAATAGGTACTTAATTTGAACCAATTATCCATATGTACAAAACCATGCTAACTATGTTACAATAATAGGCCATGTACCAAAATTAAGTGTTTGTAAGAAGTTATTTTGGAAAATTTTTAGGTTGATCTTGGATAAATTTTTCTGAGTTGATATCATATTTCATCAAGTTAAATTCATGTACAAGAATAATG
The DNA here is from genome assembly GCA_037957365.1 of Torreya grandis. Taxonomy (NCBI): domain Eukaryota; kingdom Viridiplantae; phylum Streptophyta; class Pinopsida; order Cupressales; family Taxaceae; genus Torreya; species Torreya grandis. The sequence continues at coordinate 712,396 of JARHVA010000298.1, read as the reverse complement.
TACGAAGAAGATTTCTTATTTCCTATGAATCGCTTTAGTATAATTTTGGGTTTGTTCTCATTAAATTTAGATATCATATTAAAAATGGGCCATTTTAAAGGTTTTCCTCATATTATCTAAATCTAAAAAAATATTTATAGATCCACTATCTAAATTATGAGATTAATTAGAGAAATTAATACTTATTTAGAAGATATCATAGATTTTGAAGAATTATTTTTGTATATCCTCTATCTAAAATAAAATTTGTGTGAGGTATAATTGACTATTTAGAATATATCATATATTACTAAAAAATATCATTCGATAAAATGATTAGATATGCATGTATTATAACATCATAGAGATGTTAGAATCCATGCATAAATAATCCCTTTATCAAATAATATTCTTCAATCTTAATTTAAATATAAAATACTCATTCCAATACCATATAACACTCCTTTCTATAAAATTATTAAAACATATTTTAATTCATTCCATAGGAAACCTAAACATATTTTAGTTCATTCCATAGAAAACCTAATTATGAAATTATAGGTTTGAGATCTATTAAACAACATACATAAATTGATTATACATATTACTAGTTTTTACCCAAGGTGTGATGAAGCATTGATAAAGAGGAATAACAGAAGTAAATTTTCACTCAATTTAATTTAAGGTTTATTAAAATATAACTTTTGAAGATAAAGGTAATGATAAGGTGACATTTTTCACCCCACCCTTGATTATGTCTTTTTGGTTAGAGTGTATTTGTCCTATTACATTTACATTCATATCTATGGAGCTCTATGAAAAATAAATTTCCCATGTGTTTTAATCCATTTGATGGATTTATTCCCATTGAGAGTGGCATGCTAATATTAAGGGATTTACATTTTTTATGATATGTGATATCACTAACACACCCATATTTAAAAAAAAAATGAGCCATAATTTTAATATTCAAAATTTAAGTTTTCTTGAAAATTAAATAAGGTTTACTTTACTAATATTTGGCTTCCCTTTTTTCATATAGAGTTTATAAGAATATTATTTTTATTTAATGCTTTAAGTATTTATTTTATATAATTTTGGTAAATGGCCACATGTTTTATTCTATTGAATCGTTTATACATAATTTTTACTTTAAAATAAAATATAAAAAAAATTGCATTTTTATAGTCATAGTAATTCCATTATTTTCCAATTTCAATGATTTTGTTTCACGAAAAATTTGCAAAGTAGGTTATTTTCAATATTTATAATCATTTTTAACTCAATGATAAGGTGAAATTTATCACCTATTCTATGAGATCCTTGTGAGTCTTGATTTTATTTTACCTTTAAAATTTTTTTGATGTGATGGTAGGATTATATATGTCATATTCTTTGGGTTATTTCATTTTTTAATTTTATTTGGGTTACAAGAGTTGAGTAGGATTTGTAAAATGAGATGATGATATGTCTTGATATCTCATGAACATAACTCACAAAGGGTTTTCTTTGTTATTTTCTAAAATTATCTTGTGTTTTATCTATGTAGACAAATTACACCCTTCATCATGATATTGTAAAATTTATTCATAGAGGGGGATTTTCACTATTTGTTTTAGATTTTTCATATTTCAATTAAAGAATTTTCCCACATGTTTTATCCTCATGAATTATTTTCATAGGGTTTACCCTTAATCAATTTTGTTTTGCTTCATGTTTTTACTATTCTCAATGATCTAGTTATTTTCTACCTATCATTATCTTGTTTCACTTACAATTTGTAAAGTATAAGTTTTTACATATTTATTATTAATTTGAAATAAATTATAGGATGAAATATATTGAGTTCCTCATTTGAATCTTGATATCATTTTACTTCTATATATTAATTTTTAAGCTAATTAAAAGATGGAGAGTTGAGTAGACTTGGTGAAACAAGGTAACACCACATTATAAATCACTTTAATCACATAGGGGGTGTTATTTTTTATTTTATTTTTTTGAATCACATCTTGTGTTTTTATTCATGCATTGAGATGATTTTACATATCATGATTCCTTAAACTTTATTAATGGATGGGGATGTTGACTCACTCTTTTTCCAATGTGTTCCATTATATGAGATTAATATAGGTAGTTGGATTTTATATATATATATATATATATATATATATATATATATATATATATATATATGGAATATTGTTAACATCACTTCTAATAATATTGAGATTTAATGTATTAATACTAATGTAATAGTTGATGTGAAAAAAATGACATAAAATTATAAATAACTCAAATATTTAAAAAAAATCTCACAAAGTAAGTGGAATAAATTACTTTAATTTATTGGATATTAAAAACTAATAAAATCAACATAATAAATTCATAAAGTTTTAATGTTTTTTTATTATTACTTCAAATTCAAATAACGTCTATAAAATAGTTGGTAGAGAACTAAAGGACATGGTATTTACTCCCCAAATTTACAAGGAAAACTACAATGAACTATAATTTAATTTTAGAGACACAAAATATCCTAACAAGAAGATAGATATGATTAATAAAAATTTGATGAATACATAGAAAATTAGGACTTTTATCTCCATATAACAACATGATAATCAAAATTATTTCCATGTATAAAGCTTATCCTATACATATGTTAGCACTATGAAGAAAGAAATGGCCAACTCTCTACTCCTACAAGAAAAATGATAATTGGTGTCTCAAGCTTCTCTCTTTAATGGATGCTTAATTTCCTAGATTTAAAATTAATTATAATTAAAATTGGATCAAGGAGTCGAGAATAGATAATTAAATGTAAGATGTCCTAAAAGAATGGTTAGTGAGTCTAGATACATTGAATAATAATGATATGTCTTACCCAATTTGGTTGTTCTGGGCTTCTATAAGGGAATCTATGGAACTCTTGAATAAACTATTTAGAAAGGATAGAACTAAATTGGTATAAATGTTGTGGGCCCATATACTACATGATATTTTATAGAATGAAAGGCCATAAAATTAGTATGAGTTAATCTATTTTTATCTAATAAAATATTTCAAAGATGTAAATATTTGGAGGTAGTCTTTTTATGACATCCTACTTCATAGATTTCATATGTTTTTATTTGATATTTCATCCTTATTTTTTCCTCAACCAAAATCTAAAAGATTAATTTCTATGGCTTACAATTTTTTTTTACAAAAACATACATTATAACTCATATACCTTTATTTTTAATAATTTTTAAACTATGTAATCTACTCAGCAATTCACAACTAGGAATACCCTAAATCTCAAAATCCTTGTTGGGATCTTGAAAACCATGGGTATTTTTCATTTTATAAATAAGCACCTTCATTAGTATGGAAGGAGTTGTAGTCAAGCTTCATGATCTCCCATTCTATTTTCAATTTTTTTAAGTGACTATGGGGGCATGTTATCAACTATCCACATGTATCATTAGAATGTTAAAGCTAAGGGGTTTGCTGATTTTTTAAAGTTACATATTATGTCAATTAACTTATATTTTCACCAATATCTTGTTTTAGAAATAAAGAGGCTTGAATTCCATTCACACAATTTTCATGAAGAAAAGTTTTTAAAATGAGATCCTCATCGAGGATTCCATATGTATATTTTGTTATGTAACCCAAAGATAATATAGAATAAATTCATTAAACTCATTCATATAATGGGTATTTGAAATATGTTACATATTCTAATGAATCCATTAGGAGATTAATATAATCTAGGAAAATGGATTCATCATCTCAATGCATGGAAACATTGATGTAGGTGGAAGTTCAAGCAGCCCAAAGAGAAAATTAATGAAATAGATGTAACAAGTTAATGATTTAAATTTTAATATTTTTATGTGATACTATAATAGAGATTGATCCTCCATTGTTTTACCTTGTTTAGCTATTGATTTCACATTAATTTTCACTTTTGTGTCATACCATAGGTGGTAAATCTTAAATGGCAATTGTTTATGGGGAAGACATTGTCATCTCTAACAAAGTTCCCATGGGTGTTTTCTTAGAGAAAAAGGTGATTAATAGAAGGATAGTTTCATTTAAAGAGAATGGATTTTTATTTGAGAAATACATGAGTATAACATCATTGAGTTTAGGATCTCATTATTTTTAATATTCCTAGTATCTACATATAACCATTTAAAATCTTAGATTTAAATAAGATCCAACATAATTTATATATTTTGAATTATCATTCACCTTATTATGGTATTGGGACTCTATTGATTTAGGAAGTTCCTTAGATTTAAGTAAATTATTAGAAATTAATAAAAAAAGAAAAAAAAAAGATATGGTGATTCTTAAATATTTAGTCTTTACTTTGCAATACAAACACAAGAAAATCAAAAGAATCACAAAATAAAAGAGGAAGAGAGGATAAGGGATTTTAATGACCAAGGAAAAAATAATTAACATATTTATTACATATGAGGAAATAATCTTCAGTTTCTGTAGTATAAACTCGTAGTGATTATGTTCAAGACATAATCATAGATGAAATGGCTAATATGCAAATAAGATACATGAAATATTGTTTAGGAGCTAAAGGATAAATATACCAACATGGACATGATAAATTATCTTATTTGGGAGGATATTTATGAAGTTGAATATTTTTATTATCTATATATTTATTATGTTTCTTGAATTGCATGAAAACATGTTAAATGTGAAAAAATATCATAACTAAATAAAAAATAAGAAAATAAAATTGGTCGAGGTAAAGGCCATAATTGATTTTATTAAGAATAAAAGGAAATGACCAAGTCCTTAAATCTATAAATTTATTGATTTCTTCAAGTTTGAATTTGGTATTTTATATAATTTTATTAGTAACTATTTGTATATGCCTAAATATGGTCAAGTAATCACAATTATTATGTCTTTTGTGAATTGTGTATTTAAAAGCTCCTAATGTTGAATTAAGACCCTATTGGTGCATGTTGTTTTATAGTTTTGTGTCTCTTATATCATTATTTTACATTGATTTCACTATATTTTTTTAAGTATTATTATTCCATGTCATTTCTCATCCAAGTCATAGGTATCATTGATTTTCTTTCTTCTTCATCCTATTTTCTTCTTGTTTTTAGATAGGACTACACTATTTGTATTATGAGAATCTACTAGGTTGTTCAAAAGGAATGGTCTTATCTAACATCTATTTTAGGAATTATTTTAAGGCACATTTCATTTGGGTCTCTTTTTATGACTATTTTACCTTTCTTTGAGTTAGTTGGTGCATCAATTACTTTTTAAAATTTAAAATTTTGAATCTTCTATTTAAAATGGTTCCCTAAGGCATTTTACATCTAAAACTTATCTATTTTGACAATAGCATAATAAAATAAAAATCACAATAAAAATAATTTGTATACCTAAATTTTCTCTTAAGTTCATATTATTACATCTAGATTTCATACTTCGACCAAGAGGATGGCCTAGTCAAAGAGCATTTATATCCACACTGCACGTGATCCAATCACACAAAAATATTAGAATAAAAACTACATTAGATTAAGGTCCCTATTTTTGGGATATGTAGTTATTATTCATTTAAAAGGGGTATAAGGCCAACTCAATCATTCCCACTTTTCCATTTTTCCCTTCTGCATTTGATCTTGTTTTAGTTTCTGTGCAAGACTTCACCAGGGTTTTAAAGAAGAGAAGGAAAAAATATAAGCTAAATCATACAATAAAACATCTATGATAAGTTAAAATACATCTACATGAGGATCCACACATATTACTAGTTTATTGTTTTTTTAAGGAACAGTCTAGACAATAACACTCCAATAGGACAACCTAGCAGTTTGCCATAGTCTAATTCCACTGATCTTATCCTGAGCAATCAAAATAGTCACATTAAACAAACCTATGACTATCTCAGTCAACCTCATAGCCAAACATAGTCATATGTAGTTTATATTTTTAAAAAATAGATAAGTTATGCATTCCTATGTGTTTTTAAATAAAACCCTAATTGTTCACACAAGCATTTGTTAACACGTAGATATGTGTTTTGAATTATTATTTAATTGCTTCATCTACTTTACTTAGTAGTTTTATTTTATTAATCTTAAATTCTAATAACATATTGGTGAATCCACTTTAGTTTTTGAACATATCCAGACCTTAGCTTTTGACCCTGGGGGTTCCTTCCTAAAATTTTCCAACTAGGGTTTCAAATTAAATTTTGATTTTTTTATGTTGGAATGTGTGTTATCATTAATTTATATTTCTTATGTTATTCTAATTTTATTTTTTTTTAAATTTAAAATTGATAACAAGGAATCTCTTCCCCCTCATCCACTTGATGCAATCTTAGGCATTATTTATAATTTCAATAAATAACAAACATATCAACAAAATAATGCTATATACTAATAAAAAACATGATTATGTATAATGAGATGATTCTTATTATTATGGTGATTATGAATTAAATTATTCAAGTGATGATCCATGTGTTAAGGAAAGTAATGTATATGCATGTTCTTCCCCTACTTTTCCTCTTGTCTCTCTTACAAACAATATACAATAATTAACAATATATTTCCAAAGGAACCACTTATTGGTGATGAATTCTTTGATAATAACCCTAGGTTATCAAAATATTTTACAATTTATTTTTTTTACATTCCATAATATAAATTAAATAATATTAAAATTCCATCATAAGATAAAAAAGATAATTTTCCATATAAAAACTCACATTAAAATTATAATAATGTTCGTTTTAAATATGATAATGATATACTTAAGATTAAAAATGTGCATGAATATCTTATCCTTTCTCCTTGAAACATTGAAAATGATTTTATTTCAAATGTTCATAATGAAGCTAGTATTCTTTTCAAATGTGATTACACTCTAAACAAGGTACAAAATATTATTGCTTCTCTCTTGATGGAAATAATAATGTTTCAATTTATAATATAAATAATGAAAGTCAAATTCAAGTTATATTCCATGTTATGATATTTTGGATAAAGCAAAAAATAAAATACATCTTATACCCTCTTTTAATGAAAATAAAAGAATATTCATTTTGAATATCATGATATTGTATATAAGGTAAGAATTGTAAATATTTCTTATCCTATCTCCCTTTCAAAAAATGCAATTGTTTACATTTAAAATGTTGGTAATGTAAGTAAAAATTTTACTCGTATTCCATGTGTTAATGTTGCGAGAAAAATTGAAACTATCAATACATCTTCTACACCTTTTAGTGAAAATGAACATGTTGATACATTAAATAATTATTCTACAAGTGAGAAAGATATTGAGAAAGATGAAAAGTGGAATGATAATTATTACTATGTATAATTATGAGGAAAATGTTTCTATTAATCCTAGTATATACCCTATTTTACTCTTACCTCATATTGATATTGATTGTATATTACATGACCAATCAATTAATAGTTTACTTAATGCTAAATTTATAGATCATGTTCATAGTTATCCATTGAAAGATAAAATATTTAAGAATGTTGATTCTAGTGATGAAATCATAGTGTTATTTATTTTATTTTAGTAGGATGTCATGTACTTTTATTTTTTAATGATAAATTAGAAACTAGTGAATATCCCAAACTTGCCACTCCTAAGGTAAAATATATTCCTAAACTCCCTTCTAATATTGAAAATAGTGTACCAATGGCCAAAATTAATAACAAAATTAAATTATTAAATGGTTGCCTTTATGATTTTAATATCCCTTAAAAAGAGGTTCTTTCTCTCATGCATGTTATGGGTTATTTATAATATACAGTAAAACAATTTACATTAAAAATTAAACCATAATAATCTTAGGTTGATTCAAATGATCTATACGGAAAACCTATAGTGTGTAATATTTTATACACACCATTACTACACAATTTAAAGATTCCAAAATTTTCTAAGTTCAACATAAATGGGGATCCTTATTTACATATCAATACTTATGAAAGAGATATGAATGTTTGCAATGGTAGTATGACATTGTTATAGTTATTTTTGAAAAGTTTAGAAGATGATGCACTAAATTAGTTTCATCATTCAGTACCTAGAGGGTATTTACATACATATGCTAAATTATAAGAATTCTTCCTTATACACTTTATTAAGAATAAGGGACCTAGAGTTACATATGAAAGATTACCATCACTACATCAGGGAATGTCAAATCTAGTTTATGATTATATATTGAGGTTTAACACATGTGTGTAATAGTTAATTTATCAACCAATTTATTTGTAAGAATAATATATCTTTTGTAGAGGTCTCATTTTCCTCTTAAAGAACTATGTTTCTATAAAACATCTAAATGATTTTATCATCTTTTTTATGATACTATGGTATTGAAAAATAAATTGGGAATTATGCAACCAAATACAAAGGTAAATTTTGATATGGATTTTTTACCCCCTGACTCATCTAGTTTTTTTCAATAACCTAATCCACCTAATACTAAATAAAAGTTTCCATAAAAACCACAAGTTAAAGTATTACATAAAGGTAAATAATTAGTTCACAAATAAGCTCTTATAGTTACTAAATCTCCTAAAGGTTCAAATCATCCCATACAATTTGACTCATTTAGAGATATACCTCATGACATTATTCAAACATTTTTGGATAAGAGGATGATTACTCTTCCTCCCACTAATTATCATCCACAACATCAATTGGACAAAATTAGAAACATACCTTTATTACAACTATAATATCATTGATGGTCATTGGGATAATATTTTTTTGCACTTAGAGGAAATATTGAGTAGTATGTTGGTAGAGATATCATTAAATTTATGAAGCAACCATATAGATATCCTTCACTTAATTCTAGTAGATCACATTATATCATGATATATTTATCCCATAATATTAATTTCAAGGATCCAATGGTTACTCATGATGTTTCTATAAATGCATATAGAGATCAACATCATGAGAGATCCATATTATCACTAGTTTAGTAATAGTGGAAAGTAGTGAAAAAAGTTAAGAAAGCTTATAACAATGTTATAATAAAAGGAAAAAAAAAATCAATCATCAATGATAATGTAATATATAATAACATATTCCTTATATAGTTATTTATATCAAGATAGTTCCACACTCAAATTATAGTGATTTAGATATGTCAAAGACTCAGTATAGTTCATAGTTCTTACTACCTTCAGGATGGATATATAATTACTTAGGGATTAGATAGTTCTCTAGTGTATTTTTAGATAAATCATGATTCTCCAATATTAACATTATGACATGTGTGATTTAAACTAATTACATACATTTTAAAATCCAATAGGATAAATCCATTAAAACATAACAAATTCAAATATACTAGAGTAATTGATAAACCACATGTTTTAAGAGTTATCAAATTATATAACATGTAATAAATAGTTTTATACAATGAAATAAATAACATATCACTCTATAATCAGAGCATGATCCACTTGATCCTTATCTTTTATGTCATTGTCCTATATATCTACCAATACAAGAGACTAAAACTAGAATTCCCAAGATCACCTCATGCCCTTGATAGTGACCTCTCTCTCATCTCTTGAAAATCATGTTATCAACAAAATGTGTGCCCTTGAGGAGGTTGTTCAAGTCTCCTCACTTAAGTGATATAATGGGAACTCTTTAAAGGTTGTGAGTGACCTTATAGCTAAAGAGAACCTCTAGATAGGGATAACTCTCTTGATGCATCACTTTAGAACTATTAATAAACCTACTAACTTGCAAGGTAAAAGGGAGAAAATTGAAACTAAACCAAACTAGGGATGACATGTGTATGCAATGGGAAATATAGTAGATCTACACATAATCCCTAGTTCAAAGAAGAGAAATCCTACTTACACTTATAATTAGGGATACATTATATAATCATGGTCATGACCAATATGTATCTACTAAACCTAATCAGGGAATCTCTTACCATATTAAAATCACTAGGGAGGATTCCAAAGTCTCTAGTCAAGCAAAGATATGCAATAACCCTAACTAGGTCCTATGTTTTTATATTCACTAAACTAATAAAAAATAAATAAAAATATAATGTATTACTCACTAAATCTTGTGGTACAAAGTGGGGGTAATAAACATAAAATTTAAACATGCATAAAAGACATATAGCCACATCAATATATATAGAATCCTAATGCATGGAAGTGCAAATGAATATCTATCTACTATTACAAAGGAGGAACAAAGTTAGGAATAATTAATTTTAAATAAAAAACCATCAAGCCTCAATCTCTCCCTTGGCCAAGATGCTTCACAAGGGGTTGTTGTAGTATGTAAGGATGATAAGGATAAATCAACTCAAGGCTACATAACCTATCAATGCATCCAAAATACTTATCCACAAGATAAGATCCATATCTCTAAAGAAAGTATGGAACCCTAATATTATTCCTCAAGTAGAATGGTGGATAAGTAGATGTGTAATATATATTAATTATTATTTTATTCTCCTACAAATGGAAAAATTATTGTATTTATATAAGAGGATCTAACCCTAAACCTTTCTCAAAGTTTCAACTAATAATGTCAACCTAGTTGACCTGGTATTGAAATTGAAAAGAACTAACTAAGTCCTGGACTAGGTCCACCAAAGGCTAACCTAGACCCTAATAAGTTTTATAAATAAGAATAAGAGGTTGATGTGGCAAATATAGTCATGTAAACTATCAAAAAGGGGTTTAGGTTAGAGAAAGGGATAATGAAGGTGGTAAAAGACTAGATGAATGTGAAAATGGGAGGCAAAGCTTAGGGGAATGGTTTTTAGGAGACAAGTGTGTAGATAGCAAGTGGTATAAGGGACAACAATCCCACAAATCACCAATGGTCTACCCACCCCTTTCCTGGTGTACTCCTTAGGATGTGCACTTAGAGAGATTGAGACTTGACAAGTTCTTACAAGATAAAGAGTGTCAATAATTGATAAAATTTTGAAAATATTATGTGTATACATATGCCCCATTTGAAGTACATCATGTGTCATGTAGGTGTAACAAGGGATGATGCTTAAAAAAAATAACATGATGACACATAACATTGATGATAAATAAATTGAAATAAGGAGAAAATAAGATAAATGAAAGGACATAATTGAAAAACACATAACTTTACTTACCTTAGTGTTGTAGATAATGTAGGAGATGTGAAAGTCTTCAATGTGAAGAACATTAGGTGAACCTGTAGAGATTAGTGAAAAAGAGAAAAAAATTAAAAAAATTGCAACATAGGAATATAATAGCTAGAAAGATTCTCTACAACATCAAGATTATAGAACATGTTATAGTTTGTAAAAAGAATTAGTAGAGACAAAGATATGATCAAAATATGTAATCTAATGGTAAATATTTGAAGGGTAAATAATTTTGAATAGTAAATATAAATAGGGTGAAAAATAATTCATTTTTTTTTATTTACTACTCTAAGAAAAATAGAGCTTTGAGAGACCTAGTGAGATCCTAGAGAGCCAAGATGGTGAGGAGATGATAGCTGAGATAGGGAGGACGTATAATAGCCGTAGTGAGTGAAACACAGGTGAGTAACTAAAAATTTCAAAATTTTGAGAATTTTTATTTAAAATTGATTATTTTATATAGGTTTGATAATTAGGCAAAATCTAGATACCAGAATGAACCCTAAGAAAATTTTAGGACACTAGGGGTCAAATGGAGTATTGGGTAGGAAGGAGTTAGAGCAATAAATGCCCAAGGCATTTATGGAAATTAGTCAAAAAGGCATTGCAATGAACAAATAAGGTTGACCAAGTCAACTTAGTTTGAAGAAGACAAAAAAGTAGTGGGCTGATTTTATTTAGAAAGGGGGATGACATATTACTACATGGTCAACTTAGTTATTTTTCAAGTGGTCGATATAGTATTATAGGGTAGAAAGAAGGTTGGCTTGGTACTATATGGATGACTTAGTTGTTTTTGAAGTGGTTTATATAGTGCTACAAGGAAAAAAGGGGTTGATATAATACTGTTAAGCCATAGGGTGGTTGACTTAGTACTGAAAAGGCCAATATTGTTTGAAATAGGTCAATTTGGTATAAAATGGATAAATGAAAGCAAACTATTTTATTTTTGTGAAATTTATAAGAAAGTATTTTGATTATGAGTGACATGTAGATTTAATAGATCTTTTATTATTTTATATTTTGTAGAGATGCTATATATTTTCATGATTGGTTGATGTTTTATATTTACTTGATTTACTAAAGTGCCTAAAAGATGTATATAGAGATAGATTGGTTGTGTTGGAATTGGAAGACATCATGTAGATGAGACACATACCACTGAGTTTTGATCTCTTTGTCATGTTCCATGGATCATGGGAATGGTTAATCAACACTTTTTGATGGGTGGTGGATGGGGATACCATAGAGGTAGGTATCACATTGTAGGACATCCATACATTATTTAGACTACCTATGGGGGGATATCGATGATCACAGCGACACCAAATGATATGGAGGAGAGACAAACACTATCCTGGTGGGTGACATGATTAGATAAGATCTTAGGTTGAGAGTGAGATTTTTTGATGTGTATATTGCATAGATTCTATATATCTAAAAGGTTGTGATAGGACTTGTGATAGTATGATTATTGTATCATAATTCAGATGGAAAGGTACCATTATATGTGATAGCCTTATATCAATTTATTTTATATCAGGGGACACTCTATGACTTGGGGTCTATCATCTAGGTTTAACTCATGCATGATATGTATGGGATGTTATCCAAAGGGTAGAAGACCATGGGACCAATGGTATTATTGAGAACCTAGATATATGAGAGGTTCTTGATGTATCATCTAGCTAGGTTACCCCATGTGGTTAATGATTAGTTACCTTAAATTATGACATAGAGATAGGATCAAGTGGCATGGGTCATGCCCCATATGATAGCTTTATAGAAAGTCACATAAGGAGAGATTATTTGGTGTCCCTATTCACATATTATGATTTTTTGGCTGAGTTGGGTGACTATGGTACCAAGGCTAACATGATTACGGATCATGGGCCATTATACCTAATGGGTAAAGCCACAACTAGTGGAATACTTGATAGGATAGTTCAGACTCCCACACCTAGTGGTTCTCATAGTAGTGCCCATATTTTAGGCATGACATTCAAGAGATTCAAGGGGGAGAGGAAGATGAGGAGTGTCAGTTAAGATACTAAATGTCAGACTATGGTATGTAAGACCATGGACTAGTCAAGCATGATAGTTGGTAGCTGGAAGAAGAGAGGGCATGGATGTGGATGCAAGGTTGCATTAGGTACCATAGCCAACACCATAATAGGAGGAGTAGTAACCACCTTGGTTATACCATTGATAGATATTCTAGAAATAAGATCAAGTACATAGGGTGGTTATCTAGGATGACCCATCAATTAGCCTAGGGTAGAGCTAGTCGATAGAGGCACCATTAAGGAGAGGCTTGAGACATGCATGGGTGGTGAATCTAGGTTTTTATTTAATTGGGAGGTGTCCCATAGATGAGGTGCTTTGGGGATGGGTTGATGGATAGACCATGCTTGATGGATAAGTAGATGGGGAGATGGTGGTAGGTGACATTGGGATATGTAATAAATGTTTATAATTTTTAATTTTTTATGATAAAATACTAGTTATATGATTATAGATAGATAGATTTTTAGATTTATATGTGGTCTAATATCTATCTAGGTTAAATTTTATAGATCTTATAGCTGAGGAGATCAGATGGGGATCCTTGGTTATGGGAGTGCACCATGATATTTTGGATAGGGTGTTTTCACCATATAACCCCACCATGCTAGTTGATCCTATGGTAACATCTACCCTATCTTAAGTGGGCTAGTTTAGACTAGTGGGAGAAGCCATGAGGTAGCTAAAAATATGTGAGGATGGGTTTTAGCCACCACTATGGGTAGGATCAAGAGAGGCATATGCTTGGTAGGCCCTTGTTCAAGAGAGAGCCATGCATATGGCTACCACAATCCATCTGGGATAGGTTCAAGCCCAAGTGGCTAACCTAAAAGGATAGGTAGTAGGGTTGAGATCTAAGATAGCTTCATTATAACATATTATGTAGATGGGATAATCTGAGGCATCTATGGGTAGTGTGGTGAGACCATGAGTTAGACATGATGGAGCCTAGCCATAGAGCTAGAGTAATGTATTTTTATACTATTTATATTAAAACATATGATATATATAGATATTCTATTTTGATAGTTAGATGTTGATCTTATGTGTTATATTTTGTTTGTGATTGTAGATGCATGGATATATTTCTTTCTAGCATATATATTTTGTTTTTTTATATATGTTATAGGAAATATATGTGGGGTGTTTTATTTTCTACCATTATGTAGTACACATGTAAGGTTAAAAATAAATAAGCAAAAAAGACTTCGAAAAGTATAATTAATCAAAAACAAATGCACTACACACTATATCACGATGGGAAATGTGTAATAACAAAATATTTCTAAGTATAATAAACCAAAAATGTGGTAAACAATAGGAATTTTTTTTTAAACCATGAAAAAGATTGGTACCAAATTAAAACAAGTAAAATCACACTAAATCACATTGGTAAGTATGAAAATAATGTAAAAAAATGGAAAGCATATGAAATAGTAATGGTATAAAAACAAATCAATTAAGTTAATCAATCATACTAAATCACGTTGGAAAGTATAAAATAGAAATAAAATTGGTAAAATGGTCTTAAATTAATCACACTAATTCAAGTTTTGAAGTATAAAAAACTTAAGAAAAATAGTTGGATTCTTACATGCAATCAAAAAATAAGAAGATAAAAGTGAAAGATTAATGAAGTAAGCATAAAACATACTAATTCAAGATGGGATAAAAACAAATCAATTAAGTTAATAAATCATACTAAATCATGTTGGGAAGGATAAAAGAGAAATAAAATTGGTAAAATGGTCTTAAATTAATCACTATTCAAGTTGGGAAGTATGAAAAACTTAAGAAAAGTGGTTGGATTCATACATGCAATCAAAAAATAAGAAGATAAAAGTGATGGATTAATGAATTAAGAATAAAACATACTAATTCAATATAGGAAGCATGCCAATGACATGTAACTCATAATAAATCACATCTTATCTCATATTTGACACATGTAATTTCATTGTGACTTGGGTATTACAAAATTTTGTGAGAAACGTCAGATCTTATCCATGGTATTACACTACAACTCATAAAGGGAACACTAATAAGATGGAAACAATTTTAAAATATGGTAAAATGGGATGTTTGGAATGGTAATGTGAAAATTTTGGTTATTTATGAAGAAGGCTAGGTCCTATCCATGGTCTTACACTACAACTCACAAATGGAAACCCTAGGGGAAGTGATTAGTGAACAAAACAATATTTATCAAGGTAAAATATTAGGGTTATAGGGAGTGAAGAAAGGAATATAATTGTCATAAAATAGGCATCTAATGAGAAGACCTTATGAGACATGAGGCACACTAAGGACATGAGAAGACATTAAGTGACTGGTGACCATCAATATACAAAGGATACCTATTCACTAGAGGCATAAATATGTGTATGAAAATAAGTGTGGTACTAAGATCAACTCATGTTGTTAGTTTTGAATAAGAAAATTAAAATGGAACTACCTTTCCATGACATTTTACTTGTTCTTCAAGACCCCTTACAGATCCATCGGTCTACTATGAAGATTGGGTATTTACATGAGAAAGTAGGTAACACTAAAAGATTTTTTAATTATCCTTTTCTAATCTACTGGGCTACCATACCCCAATAGACCTCATCTCTATCATGAGGCTAATTTTGGAGTTTGTTATTCGATTAGAGAAAGAATATGTGCTTAGAATCATGTCTTTTAGTGTAATTTGACTTTTGATATTTTTTAATGTTGCCTTTTAGATCATTTCCTTTTGTTAAATGATTTGGATTTTGAATGTTTTATGGATTTTAAGATTCCTCCTCCATATGTACTTGGAATGATCAATCATGAGAGATAAGGTGATACATATGAATGAGATTTAGGCTAAGGCTAAAGGAAGCTAAGTATCCAAAGATATGTTTGACTATAACAATTAGGCCTAACTATGAACCAACATGTTATCATAAGTCTCTACCATGTGTATGCTTAGTTTGTGAAAGGTAATAAAGGGGAATAAAGGGAGATCCAAATTAGAGTGATAAAAGGATATTTTAATTAGATGAATTGTTTACTAACTGATCACATGGTAAAAGAGGAATGATTTAAGGGAGTCAAGTTGTATAACAAAGTCAAAATAATATTTTTTGTGTTTATAGAGATAATATAACAAATAATCATGAAAACAAACAAGATAATCATAAAAAAGTAACTCAATAATAACAAGTATGTCAATATGAAAAAGAATCCATAAGATGATGAAATCATAAGTGATATGTAGTGTGAAACAAAAGTCTCCATGTAAGATAAATAAGAATTTGACATAATGACAAATGATAAAAAATAGATAAATGTAAATTTAGAGCACAAATCCAATCTAAATGAATAAATAAATGTAAGAACACCATGTTTATGCTTCTAAGTACTGATATATTTGTCCACACAAACTATCCATAACATCTAATAAGTCTCTATGAATTTGAGCTCAGACTGTAGCCAAAGTTCATCGATCTTTAGGGAAAGTTGAGAAAATAATTTGCATCAAATTTATTTGATATAAAATGTAGTAATAATAAAAGGATCATGTTGATGAGGGCTATCATGCAGGGGATGTTCAAGAGAAGGAATGGGAGTGGACTCTATAGGAGATGAATGGGTTATTAGTGGAGAAGTTACCATTAAGGAGGGAGGATTCATGGTCAAGGAATTCATGGGTGGATAAATAGTAGGTGGAGAAGGGACCATAGGTGGTGGATCTATGTAGGAATAAGGGGGAGCCTTCTTATGAGGGAAACATATGGGAGGGATGGTAGTAGGTGCATGAATGGTTATGAGGTGATCCTTAAGATGTTATTGAAGGATGTGGCATCAATTAGTGTGATGTGTAACACATTAGTGATAGAGACAATATACCTCTCCATATTTGGGAAGATATTCAGGTAACACTTTCAGGGGAGGTATAACTTTGTCTATAGGTTGAGGAGTGGTGAAATGTAAGGTATTGATATATTTCCATAACTTATGAAAATGTGTGGATGAATGACTATCTATGTCATGGAAATAAAAAATACATTTGTGAGTAGACTTGGTAGGTGTACTCATATGAGGGGTGGAAATAGAAGCTGAGGAATATTGGTATAATAAATAGTCTATAGTCTAGTGACTGGCAAATTTATGAATATCACAATATGGCTGATTGGCCCATTTGGTGGATAAAGGAGCAAATTATGTTAAAATAAGAAAACCATCACCAAGAGAAGGTGGGGATGGTGGAGATATTGGGCAAGGCTTGACTATAGGGGAAATAGGATAAGAAATAGGAAGAGACTTGGCTATAGAGGGAGTGGGAATATGATCTAAACTGGGCTCTACTAAGGGAGGGGTAAGATGCACAAAATTATGAAGGATAGTTGCAAGCATCTCAAGGATAAGTCAATTAGAGGGGTCTTGGTATCTATAAAAGTGATAGTGACTAGTCATAACACAATCCATAAGCATACTCATATGAGGTTCTTTAGAAGCTAGAGGTGTGCAAACCATCTATACCCTATGATCAAGAGGAAAAATGCTAAAATTAAGAATGATATAGGATGGAATGCTAGAAGATATTATAAAATAATAAAGCAAAAATGAATGATAATGAATATTTTTAGCATCTTAGGCTTAAAATAGACCTCCTAAGAATGGATCATCTAAGTATAACCATCATCATAATCAATTTTATGAATATCAATGGCATAGGTAGGGATGACCTAGTCATTCGATGTGGTTTGATGAATGGAATGTCAAGTCTTAGCTAAATAAATGATATATAATCATAAGGTGGTTGATGAGAATGAGGTTGAAAAGAAGGGGGATGTTGAGAAATCATATGAGGTGAGAGATCCAAAGTTTTAATCGTTATATTGATCTCATCAGGTTTATCATCATCAAAATCTAGGAGGTTATGGGGTATATTCTTGATGAGTTCGAGGTGACCATTATAACCTCAAGTGGAATTGATAGGAAATTTAAACCATTGGGATTCATGAAATGGAAAACTTGGAAAGGTTTTAAGGGTAGGAATCTTAAATACACCATGATCTTGGAATTTTTAGAAATTCCATGGATTAGTGTCACCTTGAATCCTATAAATGGATCCATTATGAGGAAATTTGACACATTGGCAAGCAGAAGAGGTAAATACTCTCATGTAATGATTCCATGGCCTATAAATAAAAATGTTATAGGATAGAAGAAAGTTGAATATCATCACATTCACATGAATGGTGACAGGTGGGAAAATTATGGGGAGCCACACACAACCTAAAGGAGGCATTTTCCTTCAATCATATCCTTGACATGTGTTGTGTGTGGACTTAAAATTACACTCAAAATATCCAAGGGTTTTAATAAAATCAAGAGAGGAAAAAAACGTGTTATAACCCTCATCAATCAAAGCATGATTGACTTGGATATCACTAATTTAGACACTGATAAAAAGAGGATGATCATCTTCATGGAGTAAAATCTCATCGAGGATCATAAAAGAAATGGGGAATTTGAGGGAAAGAGAAGTGTCCATTATTTCATCATGTATGGGCATCTCTTCACACTATTTTGAAATGCTATCTTTTGATTTGTATAAGGGGGATTCACATCCTTCTAAAGGAGGATGAGGGATGCTCATTTTGAACAAAAGCTACATAAGATCATTACAATGATGCGAAGAGGTCCACATAAGTTCAAGAAATGGGATTTGAGATGGGAGATTAGTAAGCTTTATGATAGGATCCCATTAATCATAATCCATAAGAGGACTATTGGAAAGAGGTGCATAGTGTTTAAGGAGGTCCTTAGAAGGAGGATCTAAAGTGCAAGTGAATTTATGTTGATAAGATGTAGCAGGTTTAATTCAAAGACAAGTTTTTTGATTATCTTGAGAAGATGGGTTAGTTGATGTAGCTTTGTTTTGAGAAGAAGTGTTTATATAAATTTAAGTATCATTAGTGAGGGTAAAGAGGTTGGAGGAATGGTGTGAGAAGTGTTATCCAAGGGAGGTGTTGTAATTGGTTCATAAAAAGATATAATGTCTTCTTGCCCTAAATTTGTTAAGTGAGTTGGAAAAGAGTCTTGGATAACATGAAATCTTTAAGGTAATTGAGGAGTGTGGATGGGATGAGGATCAATGAGGGAAACCACCCTTCAAATAATAGTCATATTGACCACATTTTCTTTAGAAGTTGAGTCAAGAAGACTATCAACATTATTGGTAGAAGGGGTAGGCTTGTCTTAGTTATCTTGATGATTTAGAAGAGGATCTTTATAGATGGACAAATGAGCATTACATTGGTTCAAATATTCATATTTAGTTTGAGTTTCATGGGATTTGAAGGTTTTCATAGGCTTGTTGACATTTATAAATGATAGAATCATGATCAAAATTGGGAACGAGAAGGAAATCCATAGACAAATTATGAAGTTGGCTACAAGTCTCATGTGAATGACCCCAACTAACATGAAACCAAGAAAATTTATTAGGATCATACCAAGATTTCATGGTACGAGTGGGATCAAGTTCTTATAGAAGAGACCTTGGTAGTTTTTTTGTAGTTCTACTAAGGATAAAGGTTTATGAACATTGGTGTTATTGGTTAAAGATAAATGAGGATTAATGATGTGGTTAAGAGGGGAACCTTGTTCTAGAGTTTAGTTGGGAATAACATATTATATAGTATGAATGATATCATAAGAGTCAGTGACACCATCATTTATATCATGATGATTCTTATTTTTGATTAACATGTAAGTACCCATAGAAGGTTGGGATGGCTTGAATTGATGCATAAGGAAATCTTGACACTTGGCTTGGTCAATGGCTTCCTCTAAAGTGCATGGAGAAAGAGTCCAGACTTGATATTACAACTTGGGAAAAGAGCATTGGTAAATAGATGAAAGAGGTTGTCATCTGCCCTATTATGTTCACATTTTTTAGATAAGGTCTTTAATTGTTTGATGAAATCTTGTGTGATTTTAGTCTCAATTTACTTATAACTGATAAAATGGGCCAAGGTATTCTTAGGGAGATCATTAGTTTGAAACTCTTGCACTAGATCATTGACTAAGTCTTCCAAACTAGAAATAAAATGAGATTTGAGTTGGTTATACCAATCTAAAGCCTCACCCATGAGAGTCTTTGCTAATAGCTTGGTATTAGCAAAGGTATTTAACCTGACCCAATATTTATATAGATTTCTAAATGTTTTTAAGTGGAAATTAGGATTGGTTGACCTATTATAAGTAATGGTGTGGATGTTACCTCCCATATCGATGTTAGAAATTTGAGATGTAAGAGGCATGTTTTGAAGGTGCTTGATTAATTTATTAACAAGAGGAGGTTGAGGGATAATATCACCATTAGAATCCCAAGGAGGAGGTGGGGGAACATTTTAGTTATGCATGCCCCATGGAATATATTGAGGGTGTGTTTGAAGATGGATAAGATGATTTTGCATTTGCATCATTTGATTTGCATTGTGAGCTTGGAAAACATTCATTTGATTAAGAGTTTGTAATAGAATTTTATGGGTTTGATTAGTATTATTTGCATTGTGTAAAGCATTAGAATTGGTAGTAGTGACTTGGGTACCACTATGGGTGTTAGTAGAAGCTTGAGAAGAATTTTTGGTAGGTGAGGCACTAGTAACGTGATTTGCTAGTGTGGAAAAAGATGTACTAGTAGAGGGATGAGAAGAAGTAACACAATAGACATGATTACCATGGGTATCAAATGATGCACTAGTGTAAGAATTGAGAAGGGTGGGTATTAGAAGATGCCCACTAGATGTAAAACCTACCATGTTAGTAGAGATAATAGGCATGGAGGTGGAAGAAATCAAAGAGAAAGATGTCATGGTAGGAGAAGGGGTCAAAATAGAGGGGTGAGTTTGAGAAGAAAAGAAGCTAGTGTCTCTAAATCTATGTGAGAACATGGGAGAAGGTGGATGGGGCTCCTAAAATTGAACACTTATAATGAGATGGTAAATAGTAGAAGGATCTTTTCCTTGATGTTGAGGAAACTCGTTGATAAAGAAGAGAATTTCTTGGGTATACTCTAATTCAAGTTGATCTTCAAATGAGAAGAGAGGATTAAAAAGTGAAGAGGAATGAGGAGGGGTCCCATAGTTTATAGTATGAGTGGATACATCATATTACTTTCATCTAGGGTAGGATCCATAAGATGTTTATGGGAGAACCTATTGGGGTTGGTAAAACTCATCATATCTATTGAATTCAACTTAGTGTTGTCTTCAAATAGGAAGTTCATGATGAATGAGAGAAATTAGCAAAGGCAAAGCTGATGTAAAATCAAAGAGATACAAAAGACAGATAAGAGTATAGATTCAACCAAGTCAACTTAGTACTATAAATAGGGATGAGATTGAACCAGAAAGGAGTATTGAGTTGGCCAAGTTGGCTAAGTACTATAACTTAGCTAACAAAAAAAAGTATAGAGTTGACCAGGTTAAATTAGCACTATAAATAGGGGAAAAGATAGTATGATAAGGATATAAAATAAATTGGGTTGACTTAGTATTGTAACCTGATTGGTAGAAAAGAGTATTAAGTCAACCAAGTTGACTTAGTACTACAGTTAGGGAAACAAACAGTCAGTAAGAGACTATGTCGAATATAACAATAGTGTGTTATAAATAGGTAAATTTTTTAAAAATGTAAAAAGAAATGGAAGCAAACACACAAATAATTAGATCAATGAGAGTGATCCAATTGGCACACATCAAAAAACCTTGCACCAACATTAGCCAATGAATTTTTTTGCAATATAACATATAATGAGCATAGATCAAGTAGTTAACTAAAAATTAAATGCTAACTAAATGTTCATCCTTACTATTGTTAGATTATTATAAAGTTTTATTTTGAGTGTGATAAGGAAATTAGCTAAAAATAGGAAATTAGAAATCAATCTATGGATGGTTTTAAGATGTTTAGGCTGAAAGGGATCTATATTGGCAATGGTACTAGCTTGGTATTAGTTCTTACCCCCTCACTTCACAATCCCATAGTGATAAGGGTGTTGAGTGATTTTTCAATATGTACCATTAACCATGTGTATATACTTGGCCAGAGAACCAAGTTGGATTCCCCCTTGGTGATGAAATCTAAGTAGGTAGGCCTTGGGAAGACAAATGTTAAATGTGTTTTGAGTATTGTGTGATTTGTTAGTGTGTGCAAAAAAATAAAAATAGTCCAACTAAATTATATTTTGAAAAACCACCTAATTAGACTATGTGAGATACTCTAAGCATGCAAATAATTAAAAATGAAAGTGTGATTTAATTATTAGCATATAGTAGTTAATTCCCAAATTAAAAATGGTATAGAGTCAGTTCAAACAACACTATATAAAAACATTACAATACAAAGTTGATTGGGTCGCTACTATTCTATAGAAGTCATAGTCCTTAAGAACTAAGTCAACCAGATTGACTTAGTCTTTTAGATAGAAGATAAGCTATAGATCTAAGTTGACCAGGTCAACTTAGTTTATTGTAGGATTACAATTTTAAAGCCTATAAATTTATACAAAACACAACTATAATGAAGTATTGAATTGAAAGAGAGAGAAAGAAATGAACCTTGGTTAGTTGGAAGATTACAAATTTTCTATTGAAGTTCCTTAATGGTTGCTTGCAAGTTCTTCCAACTAAGTCCATTGGGTTAACCAGTTCTATGAAACCCTATTTGTTGAAGCCTATTAAGATGAATAAGTCAACCTAGTTGATTAATTTTGTTATCTAGATGTTGACTGTAAGACTAAGTCAACCTACACAACTTTTTTATTCTAGATGATGACTATAACACTAAGTCAACCTGCATGACTTAGTTTGTTGTTCTGGATGTTGATTAGGAGATTAAGTTACCATGTTTGACATAGTTTATTATTTGGAACTAAATAAGAGTATTACTTAACTTGATTGATATAATAACCTATATCTAATGAAGACATACATAGAAGAATGAATTCATTTTGATGTGACTTTATGTCAAACTTGTACATAAAAGTTAGAACTATACCAACTTATGACCTAGTATCAAAAATATAGAAAAATAATAAATGAGAGAAATGAAAATCATGAAATAAAACTAAAAGGGTTAGCTTTATTTTGGGTTCACCATAATATATGCAATGTTAAATATAGTAGATCTACAAATCAATCTTAGCTTGGAGAATATATATCCTACTTACACTTTTGATTTGGGATACATTAGATAATTAGGGTCAGGACTAATATGGATCTACTAGACTAATCAAAAGATATATTACCACAATAATATCTCTAGGGAGTGTTTCAAATCCTCCAGTCAAGAAAAACTATACAATAACCCTAACTAGGTGATGTGTTTTCATATTCACTAAACTAATAACAAGTAAAAAAAAATCTAATCTAGTGTTCACCAAAGCTTGTGGCACAAAGTAGGGGTAATAAATATAAAAATTAAACATGCATAGAAGACATATTCTCATGCCAATGTATACATAATCTTAATGCATGGAAGAAAAGTGCAAATGCATATATATCTACTCTTACAGAGGAACAGAGTTAACAATACTTACCTTTTAAGACAAACCTATTGAGGCTCAATCTCTCCCTTTGCCAAGGTGCTTTGTAAGAATTTGTTGTGGTATGTAAGGATGACAAGGATAAATTATCTCTAGGATACACAACTTATTAATGCATCTAAAATACTTCTTCATAAGATAAGATACATATCTCTAAATAAAGTATGGAACCCTAAGCTTGTTCTTTAAGTATAATGGTGGATAAGCAGATGCACAATATATCTTACTTCTTCTCTTCTCTTAAGAATGGAGAAATGATTATGTTTATATACATAGATCTAACCCTAAACCTTTATGAAAGTTTTGATCGATAAGGTCAACTTGGTTGACCTAATATTAAAATTGATAAAAACTAGCTAGGTTATGGACTAGGTTGGCTAAGGGCTGACCTAGACCCTAATAAGTTTTGTCAATAAGAATAGAAATTTGATGTGGCCAACATAGTGATGTAAACTATCAAAAATGGGTTTAGGTTAGGGAAAAAGATAATGAAGGTGGTAAAATACTAGAGGAGTATGAAAAATGGGAGGCAAAAGCTAGTTTTTAGGATACAAGTGTGTAGATAGCAAGTGGTAAAAGGGACAAAAATTCTATGAAGCACCAATGGTCTACCCACCTCTTTCATGGTGCACCCCTTTGGGCATGCACTCAAAGAGATTGAGACTCGATGGGTTCTTGCAAGATAAAGAATGTTAGTAATTGATAAAAGCTTGAAAATATTATGTGCATACATCATGCACCAAATTTGTCTTCTCCACCTACCTATTTTTCACTAAGAACATGAACTATGACTGAATCTATTTCACAACTCAAATGGGGTCTCGAAGAATGAATGTTTCATATAGATTGATTTTAAAGGTAAAAAAAGAGTTCATTTAGATAGGGCTATTCCATATCTAGTAAAAGGATTCTCTACAATGCTAAAATTAGGCATACATATAGGAGAAGTATAGAGAGAGAGAGAGAGAGAGAGAGAGAGAGAGAGAGAGAGAGAGAGAGAGAGAGAGAGAGAGAGAGAGAGAGAGAGAGAGAGAGAGAGAGAGAGAGAGAGAGAGAGAGAGAGAGAGAGAGAGAGAGAGAGAGAGTTACAAGATGCAATCATGCCTAACAAGCACCCATGGGACAAGTTAAAAAATAAAATCTACCAAAATATATTTTTGAAGTCCTTCAACATGTGTGGTCCTCATTTGATGATGACTTGATCAAGGTGGCATAGGAGTTATGTTTGGCTTGAAGACTCATCTTTGATTTCTTGAAACTACCCCTTACAACATCCACATCCCATCATATCTACCCATTGGTTTTGAAACTTCTTTCATCATTCCCATATTTACTCTTTTAGAGGCCAATTCCTTGTAACCTTATTTGAACACAAAGATCCTTGTTTTTGGTGATTTTAAACACTTATATAAAAAATAGGTGGATATTTGAGTACCCTTTATCCCCTTATATCTTCACCTAAAATTTTAGGACCCAAATCCCAATGTAGACCCACTTTCTTAACACCCATCTTTCTCAATTATGCCTAATTAGGCATAATACAATCCTATAGTACTAAAGACCATATAATGTCGTAAATTAATATAAAAAACCTCCAAAATATTTTTATACACATTAAGTGATGTGATATGGAAAATTTTCATTCATTTCCATGGGTTAGAACTCAAGTTATGCTAAAATTCAAGTTTCTAGCCCTAGTTTGCAAAAAACACAAGTTTGAGTATGCTAAGAGCAAAGAAAAATGCATATTTTAATTTTTAGGTAAATTTAAGACAAAATAAGACCTATTTTATGTTTTATATAACCTAATTCAATAATTAAAATCTTTTTTTGTGTGATAAACCTTCAAATCCTTCCAACATGCTAATTTCCACAATTTTGTGTGTAAAAAAGAACTATCAAGTGGGGCTATAGGTGTCTTTTGTCATTTTAAATCACTATATGAAATTATTAAAAATATTAAATGTTAATTAATACCTATTAAATTCCTATTTTATCCATTCAATATCCCATTCTAATGCAACCATTGCATATTCTCCTGAATTCTCAAAATCGAGCTTGGAAAAGGAGTTCTTATGCAGACTTGTAGGTCTTCTTGGGATTGATGTTTGTTAAATTAAAGAAAGGGTATTTAATTAATTTATTTAATATTTATATACACTTAATATACCTTCCTAACATCTCATTAATTCTCTCACTCTTCATTTGCATCTTCAAACATCATATTTATGCAAGATTTGCCTCTCTTGAAAATGTGGACCTACAGGTCTACAGACATGTACGTCTACATTTATATTATATTAATCTATTTGTGACAAAATTATTAGTATTATTATCCCTAAAATATTATATTTTACCTTTTATATCAATTTTCAAGGTTAAAACATCTTTGAAACATCTCAAATTCTTCTAGGGGCCTAGTTTTTATTTGCAAGCACTAGACTAGTTTTTCTTGGTTTGTACCCTTTCAAGTGAATTAAAGAATGGTCCTAGGGATTTGGAAAATTTATGGTTAATATTATGATATTATAATATCATAAAAATAAATTATATCAATTCATACTTCACCTTAACTAGTTCTCTAAACCTCCATGGTGCTTGCTCATGAAACTATCCCTCTTGTCTTACAAGGTTGTAGGTTCACATCTAGGTTTTATATGTACGAGTGTATGAATGGGAGTATTTTAGGAGTTTTATGTGTGAATATTTCATTTATATATATCCTCATAATCATTCCTTCCTCTTCACTAGGTCTGTTAGCTACTTGTTCACCTTGTAAGTGGGCTTATAAGATGATTGTTTTAGATTCAGAGCACCTTCTTCTATCCATTCACCATTGATTTGAGAAAATTAGATCTCAAGGATTATAGAGGTGTTTTAAATGGAATGATATCAAAATATAATTTCTTAAAAAATACATATATTCTTCCCATACACTCATGTTAGTGATAATATTAACCTACAAGTTTGTAGACCTGTAGACTCACAAAACCTCTTTTTAGACTTGGCCTTGATGAAATACATTAAAACTAGTATATCCTAAGATATTCCACTTGAAACATATCATTTAAGGTTATTTTTGATACTATATGAATATAGTGTTTCTTATTTGAGTATCTCTAATAATTAATAACATTTATCCTTTGCAAAGACCATCTCAACCATACCTACAAGTTCACACAACCAGCTTATTCATGCATAAACATCCTTTTCTTGAAAATAATTACCTCATTGATGTAAGAGGTATATTTGGATAATTTACATGACATGGGGGAGGTTACCATAAAATTTTAATTCCAAACACAACTTATTCCATGCTTGACAATGTAATAACTTCAAAAACCTTGTCTGTAACCTTCCAAAAACAACAAAAACACAACATTTTTTCCATAATGGTGGGATATTATTTGAGGGGGATATTAATATCCCTAAGGAACTAAAACAACCATTTTATTAAATACATTTTTTTTAAAACTCACTATAACAATTAAAACCTTTCTTGTGGGATTTTAAGAGGGTTTTGGTCTACTTATTTTATTAACAATTTTTCATAAGTCACAACCCTTCAATCCTTAATATAATGCTTAGAATTTCAAGGGAATAAGGTCCCCTATCTACTCCCAATATCACTAGATCCTATTCTCTTTCATCTTCATGGAATGAATACTTGAAAATTCCCTTAACTAGATTGCAAAGAGTTGATGAAGAAGATGCCACATTTTTTGTATTATTTAGACCTATAAAAACTAACACAAGCCTGATTTGACCTTGAAAACCTATGATAGACCTGAAAACATCCATTTTTGGCATGAACTAACCATCTCGACGTTGAAAATTAACTTTGCAATCCCACGGCAAGTGTCTTTCTATGTTATATCTCATTTTCTTGATCTTTGGAGGGTCTCACCACTCTTTACATGTTGAATTGACCTAGGTGAACATGTATGAGGAATACATAACCTTTACATATCTTATAAACATGTTATAGGCCTAAAAATGCAATTGATCCTTCAAATTAGCAAGGGCAAGCATTACCTTAATTTCTCCAAAATTACCTTAACTTTGTTAAACATGAAATTATAATGTTTTCACCTTGACATACCCTATATCTATAATTTTTCATACACAATAAGACATTAAATCAATTTATAAGGTCAACATACCAATGCTCCACTATGGATCAACATATCTTGATCTGTGTAAAGCAACCTTAAACTTTTCTAAGATACCTTAACTTCTCCAAAGCATAAAAAAGACCTTCATGAAGGAGATAATGAAAATATTAGGGGTCACTCTTGTATACCATGAAAGAGACATTAAAATTTCCAAGCACTTGATAAGACACACTTTTATGAAAAATCATGATAAATTCTTAACAATAGACTAAGATAAAACCTAACAAAATATCATTAGCAAGGTAAAGGATCTTGACAACAAAGTTTTGAATTTCACTTATCCATGGTAATCAATTTTTATAAAAAAACATACATATCCAATCGTGCCTTAATATAAAAATGTTATCTTTATAATCATAAATACTCATCCAATAGTCTAGGACCTAGAGTAGAAACTAGATCAAGTGGGGGAATTTGAAGTCTCACCACCACCATTATCAATTAGTATCTCTAGTAGCTCGAAAATATGCAAAATTAGAAATCATATCTTGATAAAATAAATGTGTGTGTAAATGATCAAATATTATGTCCCACTTAATAATACCTCCAGCCATTTCATCATTTGGAACATGTTGTGCTAGCTTTAACTAATGATCATGGTACAAACAACTAACTTGGATCTAACATAATTATGTGACATCTTTTATCCACCTAAAAAACCCTCTATTATTTATGACAGTGCTATGGATTTTATGGGGTCTAAGATCAATTAGTGGGTATTTCAACATAATGTTTTTCTTATTACCTCAACAAACTCTTATCCACAAGGCAATGGCCTTGATGAGTCCACTAACAAGAATTTATTGAAGATCATTAGGAGGACAATTGAAGATAATCAGAAGTTATAGACACTCAAATTGAATTTAGTTCTATGGACCAATAAAATCACCTATAAAAGGTCAATAGCCAATTCTCCATACAAGCTAGTATATGGTAAGGAAGCAAGAATGCCTATTTCTCTT
The DNA here is from genome assembly GCA_037957365.1 of Torreya grandis. Classification (NCBI taxonomy): domain Eukaryota; kingdom Viridiplantae; phylum Streptophyta; class Pinopsida; order Cupressales; family Taxaceae; genus Torreya; species Torreya grandis. Next base: position 683,425 of record JARHVA010000298.1, on the reverse strand, counting down.
GAATTCCTTGCTTTGGAACTAATGCATAAACTTGGGATTTTGGATAATGAGCCAATGGAAATAAGATATGATAAGCTCATGGAGGTAGAAGAAATAAGGCATCAGTTCATGTTGGCCATGGAGGCCAATCAAGCAATGGTAAAGAGATCATTTGACAAAGGATATTTGGTTCTCAAGTGGGATGAGGACATAGTTAAAGCTAGAAAATCACATAAAATTTGATTCTCTCTAGAGTGGTCCATACACAATCTCCAACTACAAATCCCAAAATGCTTTCCAACTCACAAAGATAGATGGTGAAGATATTCCTATCCCAATCAATGGGATACATATAAGGCACTATTATTGAGGAAGCTAAGTCCTTCGTACATAGTTAATTATTTTTAATTTTATCTAAGTGTTTTTATAACACATTAGTTTCTTTTTCTTTTGTTCCAAATAAGTGCTTTATTTGCAAAGTTGTTTAGTATATTAGTTGCCTTTGTTTTATTGGGTTAGTTTCTCTTTCAAGTTTGTTTCTTTCCTTATTTTTTGGAATTATTTATCTTTGAAAGTCAACAGTATGTCTTTCAATCAATGTAAATGGTCCATGTATCGTGTAAATGGTCCAAGAACCAAAAATTTTGAGTTGTCAAGCATAGCAGGCATGCTACCTAGCCAAGTCACCAAATATGTTGACCAAATTTGGTTTATGTACCAAAATGTGCTTGGTCCAAGAGTCCAAAATCTGAGCAAGATCTTGATTAAAGAATGACCTAATGTCACACAGACCTCAAGTGGAGATTAGATAGATTTTGACAATCTTTTGAAACACTTTAACCATGATTAAAGTGTGATCTAATTGATCTTTAAGGGAGAGGTATACAATTTTAGATAAAGGGTCCAAGAAATTTTAATGGTGTCCAAAGCATTCAAGAGCATGAAATAGGTTTTACAAGCCTTATAAAATCACCAAAGCCTTGAAATATTGAGCAAAAGATGGATTGTGCAAGTTTAAAGAACCAGACCATTGCCAAGATGCCATCTAAAAAGGAATGGACTAGCTCACTTGAGCATTTTATAAATTCACCTCAAAAAACCATGTGATCCAAAAGGTTATAATTACAAGAATTCCCTTATGCCAAGGACATGCTCTATAAATTTCATGTTTGCACGAGCTCACAATCCTAGTTATGGAGCTTCAAAATTGAGACTACAGAGCAAGATATCTATGTGAAGGTCAAATTTGAGCTCTGTAGAGTAACCATTTAGGTTCAAAATCCATTAAAAGGTTTGAATTTGATCAAAATCTAATAGTCTATTTGATCTCACATATTGAAAACATAAATCTAACAGTTCATACTGGGGTCAAACTAGTCAAAAGGTCCTTGGGTTAAAATCCCTTAAAGAGCTATAAGTTGATCAAGATCTAATGGTGTAGGTTCATTGAGCATAAATCCAATGGTTTGAGGTGACTGACCAAGGGTTGAGTCCAATATAAATTGATGATACACATTCATTTTTACCAAAGATCTGATGGTGTGTGTTTACTGAAAAGAAAATGGGCCCAAAAAGAATTGTGATCCATGTGAGCTCATACATTTAGATCCAACAGTGTGAGATTGAGTCAACATGTCAAAAGTTCTTGGATGGAAGGAAATCAAGGGCTCATGTGCATTCATACATATTGATCTAATGGAGTGAGTAGAGTCAATAAGTTAGCGTATCTTTAGGATCAATAAGAATAAAGATAGTTGGTCATAATATAAATGGTTTGAGTTGGCAATCGATAACCAATGAACAAAGGGAAAATCTAAATAGATTTCATCAAAGGTAAATGAGCCAATTTTTTACCTAGGAAAGCAAAACATTAAGTAACCATGTTTCCATTAGAGCTTGATCAAAAAACAAACATAGTTATACATGCAGGATGGTCAATAATGAGGCTCTATCACCATTAAATTTCAAACATGATCCCTATTCAATAATTAAAAACCTATCAACCTTATCACAAGGTCATTATATTGACATGATCATTGATTTTAGATGGAGGATCCTCATCAAATCTCATAGGTTTAAGATTAAAAATAGGTATTTTATGGCCTAATATAGATATCAAAGATGAACTAGTGATTATGAAGCAAGGTCAAGCAATTTGTAGGTTTTCATGGATATTGTGACTATGTGAAAACCAATAATTAGATTGGTTTTCACCTATAATGGATTTTTGTTTGATATTAAAGAAAATATAGATAGAAACATGATCATGGAGAGGTGTCTCACCTATCATTAGGATCACATTTTGGATAAACAGTTACCGATGGCCACCCAAAGCATATATGGAATTATTCTATCAATTCTAAGACATGGTCCTCATCAACATATCAGATAGATAATGACATGGAGTTCCAAGAAGGATACTAGGTCGATGGATAAGGAAAATGAGCATTTAATTATTTTACAAAAAAAAATCCTTATTGATAAAGTCATGAGTCAAGATCCTCGAACTTGTGCTAATACATCATAGTTCCCTCTCTCTCTCTTCCTTTTTTCTATAAATGTTCCAACTTCTACCACATGTCACTCTCTCTAAAAGTTTTAGAGAAAAAGTATTTGAAATTTTAGAGAACCAACTCTTATGCTTTAGATTTCTTAGGCTACACCAAAATTTGTACTGTAACATCTTTTGATGCAATAAATATTAAATTTCATCAGTTTACAAGTTAGATTGAAATGTGTTCTATGAAGTCATGTATTGTAGTTAAGTGAATGTAGGTTTCTTGTCTATGTATGAATCTTTTCACCTTCATGAAGTGCTTGGCAGTTCTCATAGGTAATTATAATTGAAATTTATAGTTTATTGTTTAGCTTGAAATTGGATATCTACCCTCTCATGCTATTTTGATAATTGATTCATGCTTTATTGTGAAATTTTCATGTGCGACTTATCTTCTTTAGTCTTAAATGTATCTCATAGTATGTCTTGTGCAAATTGTAAGTTTTATAATTAATGGTGCATTACCTCATTTTTACATGTTTTCATATATTGTTGTATCTCGTATCTCTTTATCTCTTTTCCAAGCAAGTGTTAGATTAGGTCTAGTTTAAGTGATAGATCCAGAAGGAAGCCGACCTTCTCTAGAGGTTTGACCCAAGTTTAAGCAACCCACAACCTAGGGTTAGTCCCATGTTGGACTAGATTTATGTAAGAGGACTTGAACAATCCCCTTATTCAGTTAGGGTGAAATCTAGGACACCAACATGAACACATAGACATGTATTTATATTGATATGGTATATCATAAGGCAAGTGAAATATCATAACATTATGCATTATAGGAGGATAATTTATGAGTTAACATAATTATAAGTTAACAAGTGACTCTATTATTTGGAGACCATATAGAGGGTTTTTTAGGTGGATAAAAGATGTCACATAATTATGTTAGATCCAAGTTAGTTGTTTGTACCATGACCATGTCTTAGAATTGATAGAATAATTCCATTTATGCTTTGGGTGGCCATCGGTAACTGTTTATCCAAAATGTGATCCTAATGATAGGTGAGACACCTCTCCATGATCATGTTTCTATCTATATTTTCTTTAATATCAAACAAAAATCCATTATAGGTGAAAACCAATCTAATTATTGGTTTTCACATAGTCACAATATCCATGAAAACCTATAAATTGCTTGACCTTGCTTCATAATCACTAGTTCATCTTTGATATCTATATTAGGCCATAAAATACCTATTTTTAATCTTAAACCTATGAGATTTGATGAGGATCCTCCATCTAAAATCAATGATCATGTCAATATAATGACCTTGTGATAAGGTTGATAGGTTTTAAATTATTGAATAGGGATCATGTTTGAAATTTAATGGTGATAAAGCCTCATTATTGACCATCCTGCATGTATAACTATGTTTGTTTTTTGATCAAGATCTAATGGAAACATGGTTACTTAATGTTTTGCTTTCCTAGGTAAAAAATTGGCTCATTTACCTTTGATGAAATCTATGTAGATTTTCCCTTTGTTCATTGGTTATCGATTGCCAACTCAAACCATTTATATTATGCCCAACTATCTTTATTCTTATTGATCCTATAGATATGCTAACTTATTGACTTTAATCACTCCATTAGATCAATATGTATGAATGCACATGAGCCCTTGATTTCCTTCCATCCAAGAACTTTTGACATGTTGACTCGATCTCACACTGTTGGATCTAAATGTATGAGCTCACATGGATCACAGTTCTTTTTGGGCCCATTTTCTTTTCAGTAAACACACACCATCAGATCTTTGGTAAAAATGAATGTGTATCATCAATTTATATTGGACTCAACCCTTGGTCAGTCACCTTAAACCATTGGATTTATGCTCAATGAACCTACACCATTAGATCTTGATCAACTTATAGCTCTTTAAGGGATTTTAACCCAAGGACCTTTTGACTAGTTTGACCCCAGTATGAACTGTTAGATTTATGTTTTCAATATGTGAGATCAAATAGACTATTAGATTTTGATCAAATTCAAACCTTTTAATGGATTTTGAACCTAAATGGTTACTCTACAGAGCTCAAATTTGACCTTCACATAGATATCTTGCTCTGTAGTCTCAATTTTGAAGCTCCATAACTAGGATTGTGAGCTCGTGCAAACATGAAATTTATAGAGCATGTCCTTGGCATAAGGGAATTCTTGTAATTATAACCTTTTGGATCACATGGTTTTTTGAGGTGAATTTATAAAATGCTCAAGTGAGCTAGTCCATTCCTTTTTAGATGGCATCTTGGCAATGGTCTGGTTCTTTAAACTTGCACAATCCATCTTTTGCTCAATATTTCAAGGCTTTGGTGATTTTATAAGGCTTGTAAAACCTATTTCATGCTCTTGAATGCTTTGGACACCATTAAAATTTCTTGGACCCTTTATCTAAAATTGTATACCTCTCCCTTAAAGATCAATTAGATCACACTTTAATCATGGTTAAAGTGTTTCAAAAGATTGTCAAAATCTATCTAATCTCCACTTGAGGTCTGTGTGACATTAGGTCATTCTTTAATCAAGATCTTGCTCAGATTTTGGACTCTTGGACCAAGCACATTTTGGTACATAAACCAAATTTGGTCAACATATTTGGTGACTTGGCTAGGTAGCATGCCTGCTATGCTTGACAACTCAAAATTTTTGGTTCTTGGACCATTTACATGATACATGGACCATTTACATTGATTGAAAGACATACTGTTGACTTTCAAAGATAAATAATTCCAAAAAATAAGGAAAGAAACAAACTTGAAAGAGAAACTAACCTAATATAACAAAGGCAACTAATATACTAAACAACTTTGCAAATAAAGCACTTATTTGGAACAAAAGAAAAAGAAACTAATGTGTTATAAAAACACTTAGATAAAATTAAAAATAATTAACTATGTACGAAGGACTTAGCTTCCTCAATAATAGTGCCTTATATGTATCCCATTGATTGGGATAGGAATATCTTCACCATCTATCTTTGTGAGTTGGAAAGCATTTTGGGATTTGTAGTTGGAGATTGTGTATGGACCACTCTAGAGAGAATCAAATTTTATGTGATTTTCTAGCTTTAACTATGTCCTCATCCCACTTGAGAACCAAATATTCTTTGTCAAATGATCTCTTTACCATTGCTTGATGGGCCTCCATGGCCAACATGGACTGATGCCTTATTTCTTCTACCTCCATGAGCTTATCATATCTTATTTCCATTGGCTCATTCTCCAAAATCCCAAGTTTATGCATTAGTTCCAAAGCAAGGAATTCAAGAGAAATAGGCATTCTTGCTTCCTTACCATATACTAGCTTGTATGGAGAATTGGCTATTGACCTTTTATAGGTGATTTTATTGGTCCATAGAACTAAATTCAATTTGAGTGTCTATAACTTCTGATTATCTTCAATTGTCCTCCTAATGATCTTCAATAAATTCTTGTTAGTGGACTCATCAAGGCCATTGCCTTGTGGATAAGAGTTTGTTGAGGTAATAAGAAAAACATTATGTTGAAATACCCACTAATTGATCTTAGACCCCATAAAATCCATAGCATTGTCATAAATAATAGATGAAAGGACTCCAAATCTGGTAAGTAAACCTTTATAGAAGTCTAGAACATTAGTTTCATTGGCTTCTTTCAATGCCACTACTTCTGTACATCTAGTAAAATAATCTGTGGTAGTTAGCATCCATTTGTGTCCTAAGCTTGAAGGAGGGTTAATTATACCAATAAATTCCAATCCCCATTGGATAAAGGGTTGATTTACTAATATTGATTAGAGAGGTAATGTTGTAAGCTTAACTTTCCCAACCAACATAGCACATTATCTACATTTTCTAGTCCATGCATGACAATATCCAAATATACTTGGCCAATAATAACCACTTTTCATGATCTTGTGGGATATAGTTCTCATTGAATAATGTCCTCTACCATGTCCATCATGGAATTACTCAAGCAGTCTCTATGTTTGTCCTGACTCTATGCACCTTAGCAACATGGCAATGACATTCATTTTGAAAAACACATTATCAACAAGAAGAAAAGGAATTGATTACAATATAAAATATTTTCTATTTGAAGGGGTCAAATGAGAAGGATAAATACCATCCTAGAGATACTTTACATTGTCTAGGAACTAGTTAGAAGATGAGTTCTAATTAGTTGTAATTTCTTCATCATTTAACACCATAGTCACCTCATTAGACTCTTGAAAAGCTTGGGCTAAATGTTCACAAAGTCCTTTGCCTCTAACCATTTTTGTGACCTAAATCTCAACATCATATTCCATGACCTTAGTTATCCAACTAGCTCTCTTCTCATTTATATCCTTGTTCAAGAGGAAATCCTTGATACTTAGATGTGAAACCATCAAATGTATCTTACTATTGGACAATGAGTACTTAAATTTTTTAAGATACCTTATAACTGAAATTACATGCTTCTCAAAAAAATAATACCTTGTTTCATATTCTTCTAAGTCTTGACTGAAGAAGGCTATTGGCTGCTCTAAAGTCTCTTGATTATGATACATGAGGATACCTAAAATAGTGTCAACATTAACATAGGTATACAATAATAAATCCTTTATGAAATCAAGATTCAAGAGTGTAGGAGTACTGGCTATATCATTCTTGATCTCTTCAAATCTTCTTCCTCCTTATTTGGACCAAATAAAACTTTGACCCTTCTTTATCATGGTTGTGAGTGACCTAACTAAAGTAGCAAACTCTGAAATGTATCTTCTTATGAAATTATTCTTTCCTAAGAATATTTTCAAGGTTTTATTATTCTTAGGTAAGGAAAGTTTAAGAATTAAGTATATCCTATCAGGATCTATACTTGCACCATGTTTTGAAATCACATGTCCAAAAAGCCTACCTTCATGAATAGAGGAAACACACTTTTTGGGATACAAAGACACCCCAAATTGCCTATTCCTTTTAAACACTTGTTTGAGTTGAATCATATGCTCATTTACACTCTCATAGAACATTGTTATGCCATCCAAACAAAAAGGTATAAACTTGTTAAGGAGACCTTCAAATGCCATATCTTTAGCTTTTTAGAAAGTTGCTCCAATATTGGATAAACCAAAAGGCATTTTTTTGTATGAAAATGTCCCCCATTTTGTGGTGAAGGCTATTTTGAACTAGTCTTCTTCTTTGACCAAAATCTAGTTATAACCACTATATCCATCCAATAAGGAGAACCTTTTTGAACCTAGAACTAACTATAAAATTTTCTCCATTCATGGCAATAGATATTGGTATTAAGAGAGGCCTTATTCAAGTCACAAAAGTCAACACATAGTATTATTTCACCATTTTTTTCCATACTAGAATAAGGTTTGCCACCCAAGTTGAGTGCTTAATTAGAAATATTATAGCTGACTCAATGAGCTTATGTATCTCAGCTCTCATCAATGGCTAAAGCTTTGGGTTAATTGGCCTTTGTCTTTATTTGATTGACATAGTCTCATCCTCTAACTCTATGGTATGTTGGGTTAGATTTGGATCAAATGTTTTAATATCATTGTCCTGTCATGCAATGACATCTAAAAAACTTGAACATAACTCAATAAAAGTTTATTTCTCTAAAGATGTGCAAACTTTACCCAAATTTAAGCTCTTTTCAGTGGCAATATCCACATTTGTATAGTGATCTTCCTTGGTTGACAAAGAATTTTTTAATTTATCAATTCATCATCTCCATTGGATATGTTTTCAAGGGTGACCAACACTTTGGGCAACTTATTTGTCTTTAACTGCATAATCTAGTTACCATAATGTCATAAGTGCTTATCTTGGTTCCCTAAGGATAATTCAACTTCCTATTGTAAGAACCTAATAATTTGATTATCATCTTCAAATAATTTCCACTTGTCATGCTTATCTAGAGTAGAAGGCCTTATAATCACGTTGATGTGTGATTGAACCTTTTCATTATTTATGTCATCTAGGATACTAAATTATGACACAATGGCAGCTAACTTGTCTACATATTTATTCTTATTTCTTGATATGACACAAATATTGAAAGATTGAAAGTCTTCATGTAAGTCCCATACTCTATGATTATAGGACCTAAGTAGTGGGTTATTTATAAATTAAATCTTCTTACTTGGTGAACTACCATTTCACTATCATGAAAGACTTGTAAGGTACTGACCATCATCTTTCTTTCCCATTGCAAGCCATGCACTAGTGCTTCATATTCAGCAATAATATTGAAAAAACCAAACTAAAAATTGAGAGAATATAAATAACTTTGATTTTATGGATAAATTAACATCATTCCAACCCTAGTGTCATGTTTTTTCCTAGATCCATCAAAGTATAGTTGCCATAGGCCATCAGTAGGTTGATCATCTTTCATCAATGCTAGAATTGATGTATCATTTTAATGAAGTCAATAAACACCAAGTGCTTATTATTTAATTAAATTTTAGTGATCATGATCATGAAAATCATAGGCCCATTAATCAAGGAAAATATCTATAAATCCATCTAGAGGTAACTTAGTTTTCACCTCACTATTTTTTAGTACCTTGTCTGAGATAACATAATTAGTTTTCACCATACTTAGCATATATGGATCCAAATGAAATATTGTAATAGGTTAAAAATGAATTTTTATCTTAGTACCATACTTATTCTTAAATATTAAATAGGTCTAATCAGCTGAAAAATATCCTCCAATCTTTGAAGTAAAGTCCCTTGACAAACACATGGCAAAATAGGGAGGCAAGTCCATTATTACTACATCTTGTTGAATGGTAACATTGGTGCAAGCATGTAATGTAAAATTAAGATCCTTGATTTTTCATACTATCTTTTTTTATGACCCATATAATTTCAATACTCTTTTGGTATTTGGTTCATAAACAAGACCAAGCTTCTCTGCAATTTGCTTAAGCATGACAGTGCTACTAGCTCCTCTATCTACCATACAATTATGGACTAAACAATCACCAAAAATATGAGAGAGATAAAATGGAGGGTTTTTTATTGATTTTACATTAGTTTTTTCCACATTTGTCATGTTATGTACCTACTGATTAGGTTTTTTGGTAGGCTAGTCTAAATTAGCCAAGACATCTCCTTATTTCTCAGCTGGTTCTTTAGATACATTGAGAGCTGAAAGCTCTTGAATGAGCATGCATTTTTTCCCTAGAATAGAAAGGGAATCCCACATACTAATTCTAAAATTTTATTTCTTCATTTGATCAATTATGCTAAATGAGGCTCCACCAACATTTGGCTATAACTTTTGAACCACTAGTTTTTTTCTAATTAGAGGTATTTAGGGAACCTTTCCTACCTCTGAATTATGATTATTCTATGTTATAGGGACAACAAGTTAATCCTTGACACTCTTGGAAAAAAATTATGAATACTAGAAGCATCTCTCACATCTTGAGCTTCCTCCACTGCTCTTATTTTATCTCTATTCAGACCTACAACTTGACCATTTGTGTTACTAGTTTCACCAATTTAATTGAATTCAATATGATCATCTAATTGCCAATCCACATTGATGGCATTAGGCTGCCCTATAACATGTTGTGATTCTCCTTGGAATGCTATGTTCATGTCTTGATACTAACCTCTTTGAAGAGATAACTCTTATGATGTCATTTGTTGCATAGTAATATCCTATGATATTAAGGCTTGGTTTTGAGTGGCATTTGGGTTGAATGGATGCCAACCTGAATCTTGCATCAAGTTGTTTTGAGGAACAATAGATTTTGAACCATAAGGTATATTATGATCAAAGGTTGCATATGGCTTAGTTTGGGTTATGGATCCTTGGTTTTGGTAAAGTTGCCTATTGTCTTTGAAAGTTTGATAAGGAGGTCTCTTATTATTGAAGGACTGATAAGTGTTCTAGTTTTGTTATTGATAATGTTTACCTGGGTAATCTTGTCTTTTGAGTTGGACTATCTCATTTCCAAAAGCTTGTAGCATAATTTTTAGATCTCTAATCTCACTAGATTGATTAGAAGGGGATATAACTTGGGATTTAGGAGATGGAATAAGAGATATTAATGAGATTTGAGTAACTTGAGGGGGAGGAATTGTAGACACCTAAAATTGACCATCGATAACCTCGAATTAGGCTTTTGACTAATTTATACCAAAATACATAATCTAGCTTAAAAACACTAAAACACATTTAATGCTTTGAGCTTGATATATTCAAGTGCTAATTTTGGCAAGGGTATCCCTAAATGGGGCAATGCAATTTATGGGCCAGCTAACTTTGATCAAATCATTTTGAGTCAAAATATCATTTTTACACCTAGGTGCACTAGATTACTCTTTTCTATTAAATCTCTTACACAAGACATGTGACTTATTATTTGGAGTTGGAAATATCCTAAATGGGATAACAGATCCAATGTATCTAACAATGAATTCTAACTCCAATCCAATCAAATTTCAGACCAATAATAAAACATTCTGATCAATTTGAGTAATTTTTGCATAAAATGCTTAACCATGATTAAGAGCTAATTAAACCAAATAGGGTCTAATTAAGAATTCCATAGAAATTTGTTAAATACTTGTTTTTAGAAATGAATATTGAATATTTGCATCATTAGGTGACATCATTTCTTGGGAAGACATCCCTATGCCATAAATACATAAAATATCAAGGTTAACCCCTCCCATGCCTCTTAAATGCCCCTCTATCAAAAATATTGATAAACCTATTTATAAATTTTTAATTACATAATTGAATTAATCCTTAGCCACACATCTCCATCTTGAGATGGATGGTTCAAGTTGATTTTAGCCATTTTCCAAAATCTATAAATAGGAGGCCTTGCCTATTGAATTCTAAGCTTGGATAATACAAAGTTATAATGTTTAATTGGTTCTAAATCCTCATGAAAATTAGTGTTATTATGCCCAAATATTAAGCCAATCCAATCCAAGCTAATGACATAAGGTTTTAAGGAGAGATGGAGGTAGCCAAGCTTCCATTGATGTAGACTTCAGGAGCACAAAACAAGCAAACCACTATAACAAGTATTTTGGAGCATCCAAGGAAGGTAAAAGAAGATTTATTTTTCATTTTAGTTTTGTGTTTCATTAATTTTCTTGTTAACTAATCTCTCCCTAGTAACTAGGCCTAGAGATGTATGCTAGTTAGTGTGTTTTTGTCAATTTGTTTTCATTTTGAGACTAACACAATACTAATCACCTCTCTTGAGTCAAATTCCTAGTCTAAAAGAATAGGTTTTAATTTTGGTAATATGGGAATTAGAGGCCTTAGAGTAAGATTACCATCTTGTATTACAAGTTCATAGGCATTTGGAAAAGTATTACCACCCATAGACTGTGTCATGACACTAATATCAAAATTGAGGGCTTTTAGATAGTAAAAAAATGCATAATATGGATATGGTCTAACCAATATAGGGATCTTAGTCCATGTATTTTTGAATCTGAGGTTAAAATCAAACATGAACTGATGGGGGTACCTTTCTATGTTAATTAGTTATTCAACCAATGATAGATGATCAAATTTGTCTTTAAATTGCCTAAGGCTGCACCTAACTCATCCCAAGTAGCAAAGGAGGTCAAAAGGAGATTTATATACCATTGAAATTATTTATATTTAAATTAAGTAGCTAAAAATATGATAGCCACATTATATTGAATAACATTATGAGGAGAGCAAAGGTTGGTAACATCTTGAATATGCTCAATAGTAGTAGTTTTATCCCATTCCCCCAAGAAGAAAGGAATACTCTTTAGGGTCGACAAAAGGATGTCATAATATTGGGACAAATTTAGGGGACTACCCCTGTTGAATAGAACAAACACTTAATTCTTGATAACCATTTGGGTAAAAGAGATTTGGCTACTGGAGATAATAGATTGGACTAAAACAATAGGATAATTAGGAGATGAATGATTCTTTTGAGGATAAGGATTTATCTTATTAAATCTTGTTTTTTTATAAGAAGTATAAGGCAATTCAATGTGTTCAAAGGGAGTACCTTTACTTGATGATCTTGTAGTAACCTTTGGCATGAAATAACTATCTCGATGATGCTATGAACCCTATAACTTGAAAGATATTTAACCTTTGATGATGGTAGATGTCTCTTACTACTATAATTTATTCTTCTCAATCTTAAAACTTTAATTATGCCAAAGAAACTAGGTCCTACTTGGTGTGCCAAAATTGTTAGTGTCCTAGATTTCACCCTAGATAAATAAGGGGACTATTCAAGTCCTCTTACACAAAACTAGTTTAATATGGGACTGATCTTAGACTATTCATATAGATGTATTGCTCTATAGTCTCCACTTTAAAGATACATAACTTAGGCTTGTGAGCTCATGTAGACATGAAATTTATAGAGAACATTCTTAACAAAAGGGACTTCATGACATTGTATCCTTTTAGCTTGCAAGGGTTTTTGAGGTATATTTATAAAATGCTCAAGTGAACTGGTCCATTATTTTTTGGATGATGTCCTGGTGATGGTCTAATTCTTTAAACTTGCATAGTCCATATTTTTCTCAATCTTTCAAGGCTTAATGATATTCTAAGGATATTGCAACCTAGTTCATGATCTTGACTGATTTAAACACCATCAAACCTACTTGGACCCTTTATCTACAATTATAGACTTGTCCTTTAAAGATCAATTAGATCACACTTTAAGCCTGATTAAAGTATTTTAAAGATTTTCAAAAGCTATATGATTTCCACTTGAGATCTATGTGACATTAGGTCACTCTTCAATCAAGATCCTACTCAGCTTATGGACTCTTAGACTAATCACATTTTGGTATGTAGACCAAATTTGGTGAACAATTCTTATTCATCACTTGTCATCCCCACTAGTTGAGTAATAACTATGTGCTTATAGGCCCCATAATGTAATAGTGTGGTTAAACTAATTTTAGCACTAAGCTCCTCTCATATATATATATATATTGATATAAGTGTGATAACATGGTATGACCATGTGAATACATGGTACCATACTTCTATATATCCTATATGATGGTATGTATAATATATTATATGTACCTTTAACCACCATCCACTGCTCTGAATGAAGCCAAAGGAATAGTAAGGAAATTTTGCATGGGAAATCATCGATAACATAATCTCAAATAATACCACATATGAATTACCATGCTTTCATCATACATGAATCCTACCATGTATATATATTTATGCATTATCATTGGGGGTACAACCCTATCTCTACCTATATCACTACCCTTTTGATAGTCATTAGTATTCAAAATGTATCATATATCCTTTATAGTAATCATCATTTCTCACGTAGGTAACCATAAGATAAAAGTATTTACATCCCATATTTTAGCCAATTGAGTAATCATAGGAGAATCATATGGCATTAATCCAACTAACAACATAGTTCAATCCTACCCTCTCAATGGTACACCTCTCATTTTTGTATATTAAGAGGGCATAAACAGTCTCCATCATCTAACCCTATCATAACTCCCTACATCAAATATCTTCCTACACAACACCAAAAACAAAAAATATATATTAGAAAAAATAAACTATAAACCTTAACATAATAAATTTCAATGTAATGACATATGTTATAATTTTAAACATCATTTTATAATATTATGTTATGCATACAAGAGCTAGGGACATGTCCATTATCATTTAGATAAGGCCATTGCAATAAAGGAGGTAGTTAGCTCGTCCAAGATGGGCCTATGGTGAGAAAATAAAAATTTAAAAATAAAGTAAAATAAAATTAAAATTACCCTAAATTGAATGTTCAAATAAGGTAAAGATTTAGATTTGGTACTTATGAATACAACATCCTCATCGACTTGAATAAGCACCTCCACCTCCTTAAACTAACTACATAAAATCACTTTCTTTTGTAGCATGTTTACAATTTAGAGCTAAAGTTTACTATTTTCAATTTTCACAATGATTTTTTTTTTTTGAATTTTAAAAATTATATATGTATCCCTACATGTGCCATACTCCTAAGGTATGGGCCAACCTTATCACAAATTCAAGGTTCCTCAAAACTAAAGGGTTGATATCTTGAAAACCATAAATCTATTTCAAACATCATTTCTTTCACATAGAAGATGATCACAAATTACTTTTTATTGCTTATCTCATGATATCAAATGAGCATTTTTTTCCTCTCAATCTCTTATACTTGAATTTCAAATACCAATTTCTTCATTTCTATGTCTATAGAAACCAAGCCAAATATGATTATACTAACACAAATCATTAATGAAAATTTTCAAAAAACACCTAAGATCATTACATAAACTAACTTTTGATTTGATCACTTTATGATAGTGATAGTGATGTAGGGACCTATGCCTCCTTTCATGCATCTAGTCATCTTCTTACTCTTGAATACCTATAACCCATCATCTCTCCACCTCTAATCTGTAATCTCACCTTCTCAAACACCATCCCCTCATTCATAACTTTTATCACTACTTCACTCTCCCTTCTTTTCTCACAATTGTCTCTCTTATTGATAGAGGTACTTAGGCCTAAAATCTTAGAACATGGATCTATGGCTCTTGAATCCAAAATTAATCCTCATATGATCATTCATATACATATTAGGACCCATTTACATATCCAAAAAAGTAACACACACTCAAATTTATCAATCTCAACAAATCTCCACTTTCTCTCTTTAAGGTCTCCTCTTTAATAACCCTCTTTTCACACAAAGCTCATAAATTTGACAATATGCTCAACTTATAGATTAAAAAAATACATAATTAGATACCCTTTATCCCTATTACGCTTCACCTAAAATTTCATGGCTCAAATCTCAAGGAAAGTACCTTTTCTATTTTATAGTATATTATTACTCATGCTTGTTAGGTTCTACCTAGGTTATTTATCTTTCCCTAGTTTTGTTCTATGTGTGGATTTATCCCACGTTACTTGGATTATATTGATTCTTAGTTCTCCTTACCTACTAATTAAGGGTTCTCTATTATAATGTGTTTTTTCATATGCTTTTTTAAATAACAATTAGTTTTGTTCAGAGTTAGTTTAGCCCTTGTGTGTATGGTAAAGTACTCATGGTTGTGGTAATGGTGTGTTGGAGATATCTTAGTTGAAGAGTATTGTGGACTCTTTCATGGTATTATACCCACCCTCAAACAACCATTACTTAGCGATTTCATGTTGCAGCCTCTATTTGTCTTTTTTGGACTTGGTCATATATCTCTTTTAGGCTCAAGATCTAATTGACCGTACTACTATAGTTTTATTTATTGTGAGTTTGTAGGGTTTTGTTTATTTTTTATATCTTGTCATATGGCCTCTATTGCAATTTTTTTCAGATTTGAGGGTTTGATTTTTTAAACCTTTATCTTATTCATGTAAGGATTATTTTGTGTTTGGCATGGTCTTCTTAGATCAAGATTTGATTTGATCTTGTTGAGAGGCATTGATAGACATATTTCAAGCTATTGAAAGACCTTAGGTTTACTTTGGAATCCTTAGAACATTTTTTTTCATGACCTCTCTTGTATTATAGGTTCATTGAAAATTGCTGCACTAGTCAGATCTAAAATTTTCCAATGTGAAGAAGATAAGCATTTATTTGTTGAGGTTTTTATTAAAACACATAAAAATCTTATAAATCACCACCCATCCTCATAATGGATCCTAAAATTTTGTGGTAGGTCATGCTATCTACAACAAATCTCCTAAAATGAGCCTTGGCAAAGTAATCTTTTCTCCCTCTCACAATCCCAATGAGTAGATTTTGGTCGATGTAGGTTGGGGCATCATTGTCTTTATTGTAAGAGCACATCACACTCACCACTTTTCCACCCAACATACAAATATTTTGTGAGGGATTGAATGTATCCTCCAAATATTTCTTTATAACCTTTACATAAAAGGTGTAATACTAGACTTCATTCCAGTTTTTGACATCATAGGTCATGTAGTGTTTATAGTAGGTGGTGACCTTGAGCCTGTTGGGTTCAGACACATCAATTTCCTAAAAATCCCTGACATAATTGGAGGCATATTTTTTGGTTAACATAGGGTCTTCATCAGGGGTATATTACCCTCTTTCCAAGTTAACTATAGGCATATACATGTGATAGTTGAGTTTGCCTTAAATGTTTTATGGTAGATCTACATATTCTTTGAAAGCCTCAACATATTATGTAGACTTTAGTAGATTTGATTTCAACAATTGATATGCATGACCTACTGATATAATAGGGCCATACTCCATCAATTTTGGCTCCTTCTTGACTCCTCAAATTGTTGTTGCCCATATATCTACATAGGCATAGTGGATTGGTGTTGGTTCATGGAATGTTTTTTTATGACGTTGGTCAGCTTGGGAATTGTTAAGAAATATTATTATGAACATTAATTATTATAATATATATAGTTAGTTGTTAAAATAGGTTATTTATTAGATATATTATTGTATGTTACAATAATATTATGCATATAGATTTATGTGTATTTATAGAGATATGAAGAGAGATTTATGGCGATATGGTTCACCACATTTATAGGAAAGGCATTCCTCTACATTTATAAAAGATAAATGAATATGTAATATAATAAAGGAAATATTTTCTAGTGTGAATAAATGTATTATTTTTATGCTCTTTCTCTCCATTATTTCTATGTTAATTATATGCAGATCTAAACCAATCTCATTATCTAGTATTAGAGTGAGTTATTCTTCAATATGTCTTATTAGTTTGTGAAGGGGTAGCCATCTATTTCTCCATGTGATGTCTATCCTTGCTTGATAAAATTAGTGTTATACATAGTGTGTTTCATCTTTAGATAATCTACAAAATTGAACAGTGGTATATGTCTCATGTATTCTACTATAGACAATTTGCAGTTTAAATCCTCAATCATATTTGTCCTATATATTCATGAATCTTTCACTGATCAAGCATGTAGATTTAAACACAAAAAAAATTGATTGAAATTATTGCATATTCTAAATTCTAAGCAGATTTATCATAGTGAATATTTAGTGAGCCCTAAAAATTATATTCTAGTTGCTTCCTTTTGCCATTTATGGCTTGACATGTCACTCTATTTTTATTCTCCATTATTTCCAATTGTTGTAGACTCATTATCTTCCTTATCTTTGCATTGTCATATTTTTGCCTTGTCAGATCAATAACCTTGATCATAGATAGGGTTGAGCTTGGCATTGTCGTGGAGAATTCTGCAACCTTCATCAATTTTCAAAGTTGTCTCAATTGTATTTTTCTCTATTGAAGTGCCACATAAATATTGATCTAACATTATCCATGGACCTGTGATAATTCAATGGATGTAGTTTACCACACAAAATTATTATTCAAATATGTAATCTCATGTGCCACTGGTATCTACTCCATTTACATTGGTCAAAAGCATAATGTCATATGTTATACGTCTGCTTGAGTTATCCTATGTCATAGTCACATTCATCTCCTACATCTAGATATTTCTCAAGACTATAGACTCCTCAATATTCTTGGATTAATTATTGATTGGTGGGTAATTAACTATTTAGGACTCCACATACCAAAAATTATTCACTTTTATGCCACAACCATCCAACTCCCTCCACTCATTTGTCTGTGGGTAGCACCCAATAGGGGTTTAAGTTTTTTTTATGATGCATGGTAATCCATATTGCTATAAACATAAAATAAAAATAATTGGATATCATTTGATTACATCATTAGGTTTAACATTTTAAATGCAGATCTATAAAGGTTGTGTTTGCATCGTTAGTATTTATTCATGTAGAAAAACTTGCTTTAAGTCTAGTTGTGTACATGTGTCCATCTTGTACAACAAATTTAGAGGTAGGTGTGAATAAGTTATTATAGTTTTGTATATTATATATTTATTTGTTTACATTAGTTTATTCATAAGAAAGTTCATAGGTAGTATTTTATTGAGTCACTTTTTGTCAATAGTATATTATTTAAGTATTTTAGTTCAAGTTGTCAAATGTGACAAAGTATTTTTAAGTCTAGAGTTTAGTATTTGTGTCTAATTAGATTTCATAAAATAGGTATATATGTCCATATGCCTAATTATTATTTGAGTTATTTTGTAGTTATTTTAAAAAAGTACTTAAAATGTTACAGTATTTTTATAGATTCAATTTTAAAATGTGTCATTTTTTTGTCAAAAATTTCAAAAATCATCTTTATAGAAGAGTCAAAGTCAAGATTCGGATTTATAATAAAAAAATTTCAAATGTGTAAGGATGCATTATCACTTGTACGTGATGTCTAAATTATGGGAGGGATTTCTCCTCAAAAAAATTATGCATCAAAACTTCATCAACATATATGTTGAGTAAGAAGATTCACTTACTAGAGGTTGAAGGAAAAAGGAGGATGGAGGACAATTGTACCTCTCATTAGCCACTAATGATGGGGTACCATTTTACAGTAGTGATACTTTTATTTATTTTTTAGCTTACTTTTTATAGTGTGAAATAAAAAAAAATGTATCCATGTTCATGTAATTTTCAAATGTAATCCCCTAAAAGTGTGAAAGTATAGGAGATACAAACCATCAATATTCAAGCATGATTTGTTCTTTATACAAGTAGTTGGTAGGAGTGTTCCCACTGCTTTTTGATTAATTTGATTGATGTTCCTAGATTTGTTGATGTAGTTCCCTTTGCATGATTGGTGGTTCATACATGTTCCCACCTTGGAAGAGGTTCCCATGATTGGTTGATAGTGTTCCCATTTCTTGGTTGATTTGTTCCCACAATCAAAGTGCAAGGAAGTAGCACATTGGAAGGTCAAGACATGTGTATGTTGTTTAGACAAAATATGGTGTTTCTCTCCATATTCATACTAATGGGGGAATGTTAGGAAATATTAGTATGAACATTAGTTATTATAATATATTTGGTCAGTTGTTAAAATAGGTTGTTTGTTAGATATATTGTTGTATGTTACAACAATATTATGCATATAGGTTTATGTGTATTCATAGGGATATGAGGAGATATTTGTGGTGATACAATTCACCAAATTTATAAGAAAGGCATTCCTATATATTTGTAAAACCTCAATGAATATGTAATAGAATAGAGGAAACATTTTTAGTAAGAATAAATATATTATTTATGTGTACTTTCTCTCCATTATTTCTATGGTAATTGTATGAAAATCTAAACCAATCTCATTAGGAATGATTTATGGATTATATATTTATTGTTATGTGAATGGAGATTTGGATCTAAAAGGCTTAGAATTTTTTTGTATAATCTAATGTTCAAGATCTCTAATCTCCTCAGACATTTAGCCACACTGAAGATGTCCTTTGAGTGGCTGATGATCATCTTTATTGTGTCTGTCAGTTCCCATAGCCCACCTGGGCATGCTTAAATACCTTTTGATAAGTACGTGGTGAGGCTCATGTTGAGGTCCTGGAGGTAGATTTCAATGTCTTAGGAGATATAGAGGGCAAACTAGCCATCAAAGGAGATAACCACATCTTGGACAAAGTTGGAGTAGCCAATGAGGTGATGCCTTAGAACACCAATTTCTTAGTTTATTTTATGAGGTGCCACAATAGGATGGATTTATAGGTGTGGCCATCCATTGTGCCACATAATACTAGTGTTTCCACCATGTTTGACTACTCGTGTCATAAGGAATAACTTCATTATTGTCTCTTCACTCCTTGATCTCAGGCACATGGTGCCACCTTGTCTCCTTTCTCCACTGCCAACACACCTTGTCAAGGATCTCACCACTTGTTTTTTTATTATCCTTGATCCCCTAGCCATAATTTTATAATTATTTGGGTTTTTTAACCTTTTTCTAAGTGACAAATTTATATGGTGGGATTTTTTATGACGTAGGGACAATATTTTTAATTTTTTTATAAAAATAATATCATGGGGAGGTAATTTGTGTAGCACATGGTGGGGCCATTATGTTTTGATCTAAGAGGTGGATATCACTTATTAGATTATTTTATTGGTTTGATTTTATTTTATTCTCTCACCAATTGAAGACAAAAGGTGAGCCCTAGGTTGGCAGGAGGCCAATTCCCCCTCATAATCTAAACCATTATATTATACACTCTATGTCAGTTTCAATGAGTGGTTGGAAGGCTACATTATTCCTTTTTTCATCATACATTTAAAATGCTTATGTAAATTTAATTAAAATATGCCATTAATGATGTGAAATTGATTATTCCATAACTTTTGCTTGGTAACATAGATTTGAGTGTTGTTTTTTGCAAAAGTGCTTTATTTTTCATTCCCATTCCATCGGCTCTATTTTTATTATAAATGCACTAAAGTTATAAATTTCCATATTCATGGGGGTTGCTTGTGTTATGATCCCTACTAATTTTTGTATTGTGATTCGTGCACACTATCTTGGACATAATTTTGGTTGAGCCTGACATTTTTTTGCATGTGCTTTGTAGGTTGTTATTTTTGGTTGATGATATTTTTTTGGTGTACATGATGATTTTTTCACCATTTTCCACACTCTTCCATCAACCCATGACATGCATTGGTACTTTGACACATTGGTAGTTTGTGTCATGTCTCCATCAAGGCCCCTTTCTCAGTGCCTTGCCTTCTTCTATGGAGATATTTTTTCTCTCCCTTTTTTTGGAGCATCTCTCATGATACTTGATGGCTTATTTGACAAGTTGACAATCTCCTTTTTTGGATCTATTTTAGTGAAGCCCAGTGTCTTCCTTATTGCCATCTCATGTTTTTTTATGTATGGGTTATATTATACTCACACTAATTTATAAATTGTCATGAGGGATTTGTTGATTCATCCTTGTCTACCTTTATACATTTATGTGATCTATTCTAGGCACCTTTTCACTTATTTAGTTTCTTGTCTCTTCCATCACCACCATGGGCCATCATCTTTGAGAGACCCTTTTTGTATTTTTGACAACATTTTTTAAATAATTGACAGTCTCTCATAGACTGAAATGTAGTTATTCTGGTGAATCATAATGTCATATTGTCTTCTTCAATAGTTTGATAGTATCTTTAAACATGACATGGAGCTATTTTGGTGTATAGTGTCAACTTGTTCAGTGTTCGAGTAGTGGATTCAGACCACTTGTGTAGACATTTTTCCTCTACCCTACCTAGTTATCAATATGGGGGGTGTGGTTTACATTTTGATTCTTACGTGTTGAGAATTCCTTACATATGTAGTACTTTTTTGTACTTTCCTCACCATTGGAAATATTCTTGATTGAATCTATTATGTTGAAGCCTAGTGTCAGTTGTTTGTATGGTTGAGTAGTGGATTTAAACCACTCATGCAGATTGAGTTCCTTTATGACTTATGAGTACTTAGAGTGAAAATTACTTCACCATCATATTTCGAGGGATTTATTGCTCTCTTTTATTATTTTCTCTCTTTTGGGGGGAGTTTTTATTACAAGTTTTCTCTCTTTTTCTCCTCTTTATGAGAGTTATATGTATATTTTGTACTTTTTCAAGTGTTTTTTGGACTCCTTTGTACATGAGTATATTCTTTAAGAACTTTGTTTGTTGGAATCTATATGAGGATTATTACTTGATTCCAAGCCTTCCTATTTATTCTTATAGTGACACCATTATGGTATCCCCACTAGTATTTATGTTCACTTCTCACCATCTTATTGCAAGGTGTTTAAGTAATGCTTCCTCGAGTTCATCGTTCTATCCAATATTTTAGAGTGTAGTGTTTGTGTTAAGTGATCCTCATATTCAACACCATTCCTAATTTCACTTAGAAATTATAGTGAATCAACATCCATGTAATCCAATAAGATGGATTGGCATCCATAGGGACACATGGCTTCACCCTACATCCTCTATTATTAGCCCCTAACTTCACTTGTGGGGGGTGTTAGAGTATATTATTACTCATGCTTGTTAGGTTCCATCTAGGTTATTTGTCTTTTCCTAGTTTTATCTTATGTCTAGATTTATCCCACATTTATTAGACTATCTTGAGTCTTAGTTCTCTTTGCCTACTTAAGCAAGGGCTCTCTATTGTATTATAACATGCTTTTTCATATGCTTTTTTGAATAACACTTAGTTTTTTAAGAGTTGTTTTATTCCTTATATGTATGCTAAAGCCCTCATGGATGTGGTAATGGTGTGTTGGAGAGATATTGGTTGAAGAGTGTTGTGAAATCTTTCATTCTATTACACCCTCATTCCCAATTAGGTCTCTCCTAGGCCTATTCAACCACATAGACTTAGAGACTATACTAGACTATATAGTATTGACATAAGATCTTATGAATCCTAAATAATACATAAAAATTACCTTATATCAAAATTTGAAGAAATTTGACTAGAGGAAATTCAAGTTATCCAACTTTCTAATTTCAAACCCTAGTCTAAGCTTAGATAAGCATGTGTAACGCTAAGAGGGGATATAAATACTTCATTTGAGTTTCAAAAGTTTTCAATTATTATTTCCACTTTTATAGGGTCTGACCACCCATATTACAACTCCACAACTGAACTTGAGCCTCAACTAGACTCTAAACCATGAGAACATTCACCGTTTCCTAGACTACTACAATCTTACTATAGATCTCCTAGACCTAAGAACACCAAAAGTGGGATTATTTTGACTCAAAATAACTTAAATAAATCTTAAAGGTTAGAAAAGTTTTGTATGAACTTATCTCAGCTTTATAAATTGTTTTTAAGTGATGGACAAACTCCTCAAAACTCTTGCATGCAACTTTACAATATTCTCAGTTCTCAAACATGGATTGTGTGCTAACCAAATGCAAGTTATATTGAAACATGAGTCTCTTAAGTTATATCTTACCATTATAAAGGATAAAAAACCTAATAAAATACCCCCACTATATTCTCAATACATAAAACCTTTTAATGGACCTGAATACACACTTAAATAATGTATTTCTTGATTGTGTGAATCAAGATGCTTCAATATGACTGAGTGAATTGATATAGGAATATAAATTCAATATAAAAAATGGATTGTTTGGACACCAAAAGTATCATTAAATATAAAAAAATAATACAACATCCTCTCATCACCTCACACTCTTAAATGAACCCCAAAGTAACTCTCATCTCTCTTACTTCTTTGTTTATGCCAACATAATTCTTTTTCTAACTGTAATATACTGTATACATCACTCTATAGCCTAAAAATTAATTAAAAAGGTAATAAAAGAGAAAATAAATAATATAAATAAATAAATAACTTCAAAAGATATATTTTCAAATAAATAAGATATTTATTTCATTAATTTCATCATAAAACCTTATATAAAACCTTTACTTACAGTAGAACAGAGTTGTTCAAGATTTGTTCATTATATTTTCCTAAATTTATTGAGGTAATTCATCCTATATCCTTATTTAATTTTGACATCCTACACCCACATATAACTCACACTTCGTTCAACATTCATTTCAACCTCTTTATTATGCCAAACATGCACAATGACTCACCTTTCTTGCCAACTCCATGTAAGTTGGCATTTACAACTTCCACTTTCTTGGCTTGTATTACTTTTTGAAATAGATTATACATTTAATTACCTTAATAAACATTAATAATAAATTATAGGACCATTTACAAAAATTTAATAACAATATATTACACACAAGAGTCCAAAACACCCCACAAGTTAGTCTAGGAAATTCAAATTTACAAATTCTTGAATTTGGCAGGAAAACTTCTAGAGGGATAAAAACACACAAAAAATCCTCCTAATGACTCCAAATCACCCTCATGGTATTTATAAGACCACTCACACCCAAAAAAAACCATAAATAAACAAAATGAGACTATTTAATATACTTATATTCTTGGTGTCTTGAGATGTTGTGCATCATACTCCCCAAGTGGGAGAATTTGAACTCTTGATCAAATTTTCTTTGTCAATTTTTTTTCTTAATTTAAAATTATTTATATAATGATATTATAATATCCTCTTACTTTTTCTCCTCTTATATTTTTGTTTTCTTCTCATTTGGTTCTTGTTTCTTTATCTCTTGCCTTGGCTTTTGCTTTGCCAACTCATCTTCTATCTATATGAAGTACTTAAACTGCTATAACTCCTTGTTAACCTCATCTTCTATGTTCTCTATCTCTGATTTATCATAATTTGCATCAATTGGATACTTATAATTATTTACTTGCACTTATATTCCATATCTTATTTATTTATTTATTATTCATGGTTTATTTAAGTAATCCTAGCTGGTCTATATTCTCATCAATGCTTCCTACTTGGTCTTCATGCTCTAATGAATCTGCATAAATTTGTTCTTATTTTATCCATATCAAAATATATTTAATATCCCCTTTGGATAATTTATCATATCACTCTACCTTCTCAATTTGAATCTTCTTATAGCATCATATCTTGTCTTACAATGCCTTCTCCTTAAACTATTTAAATTTCTCATAACATAACACTTCATGGCCACCTTATCTATTGCTTTCATCATACACAAACCCAAAAAACTCAACTAAAACATAGTTAATAGAGTAAATTGACTTCTTACCTTGATATATCTTCATTGGCTTGTTCTCTTGCATATGGTTATTCCTTAGCTTCATACTTTTTCTTGATTTAGATACCATTGCTTCATACCATATATCAATGTTTTCTTTTGTCACATACTGCACCATCTCCTTATATAGTTTGTGAGGGTTAAAATCATACCCCTCTTCTTCATTAACTTATCTTACCATAAGTTGTTATTGAATATCAACTTCATTATGTACCTAATTAGGCACCTCTTCTTGATGCATATCAAGTTTTATAAGCACTTTAATAGGAGATTTATCTTTATATTCTTCTTCTTCTTCTTCATAAGCATGTTGTTCATGCTCGCTATTATAGACACCAAAAATTTACACACTTATGATTTTGAACGTTGAAGTGGCCTTAGAAGTACCCCTAGACCTTCTTAGGACTAACATACACCTATTAGGCATAAACCAACCAATTTGCACTCAATTTCACCCCACTAAGTAGCCCTAACCTTTAAGACCCTATTCCTATGGACCCTGACCATCAACAGTCAGGGTGACCATCGATGATCAACCTTGGGAACCCTTGACCATCAATAGTTAGGATCAACCTCCTCACCAAGAGCATGCAAGCTCTACTGACCCTTTTCTAAACATAAACTTGTCTAATTTGTGTTGCGATATTTTTCATGCATAAATTATATTTAAATGACCTAGATATATCTTCATTTCTACCTCTTTATTATGCCTATAAGAGAGAGAGGCCTAGGAGGTCAAATGGATTTGTAAAAATTATCAGGAGCTTAGGTATTTTGGATTTTTCTTTTATGGGTCAATCAACATCATCAGTGTTGTCAAGCATTATCATCCATCTTATTGAGAGCCAACTCATCATCACATATTAACTCAACTTTCAAGTACCATTACTCTGCTAGAATCAAGCTAGATTCCACCAATAGGCTAACTACATCAACCACCTACCCAACCAACTTTTGGTAAGACAAGTGCTTGTTTGTCAATACTCACATACTTTTATTTCATTTTTCAATCAATCTATCCCTTGCCTAACTCCCCAAATTCATCTATATAATTCCATCATCTTCTATTGATCAAACCTAAAATTCCATATTCAACCACTAAAGGTTGGACCCCAACCCCTGATAGTCAGACCTAACCGTTGATAGTCACCCCAATCATTGATGGTCAACTATGGTAGAAAAACTAGCAAGTTGATTTAACCCACCTACACCCAACCAAATCAACTTTTATATGTTTCTAAAAACTCATAGACCCCCTTCTAATTTTTTAAGCATACCTCAACCTATTAGCACTAGTATTAATTAGTCTATCACTAATTAGATCATTTCTAGTTTATTTTATAACAAGATTTCTTGTATTCAATTTTAGTACCTTTTGATTATTGATGCAAGTACCTTATTTCTAGTTTATCAACTTGATTGTTTAAAAAATGTGGATTATTATCCTCTAAGGAATCTCTCGCTTCTAGGATCTAGCTATCACTAGAAAATCCACCCAACTGTCTGTCTAACAAACAAGTTTGTTTTAGTGCTTTCTTATCTATAGGTCTTCCTCCCAAGCTAAAGAGGAGCTCATCACCAACGTGCACACAACCAAATAGTTTTTTTAACCACACCTATTTAATGTTTTTTTTCTCTTTCTTTATAACATAAGTGAAAATTTACATGAAACATTTGGGCACGCTTAGTGAGACATAAAGTCTTTACTCAAGTTTTCTTTGCATCTATATGCTTTTCTCTCTATCTGTGCTCATAATTGAAATTTAAATCTCTCTTGGGATTAAAATAAACTACATCCATTAATTCATTTTAATATTAGTTCACTTTGAACTAAAGCACATTAATCTTATTGTAACACCACTTTTTGTTACACACACTAGCCAAACCACATAATCAATCAAATATCAAAATAATTTGAGATAGGGATCGATTGAGATTTCATCACCTAGAGGTCAACTTACCATTTCTCAACAATCATACTTGGAGGTCATTGCCAAGGGGAGAACCAAATCATCTTTCTAGTTGATTATAAACTCTAGATATCAATATATATTAGCTAAACAAGAGTCACTCTTATCACTGCAAGATCATGAAGTGAGGGGGTAAGCCACAATACAAAACCACATATTGATTCCAATAAAAATTATTTTGAGCACCTAAAAAACCCAAAACCAACCATAGACTTCTTTTATAATACCTAATCTACAAGCCAACTTCTATCACACATACCCATAAACTAAGGCATAAGCCAAAAGTGAGATTGAAACTAACCTCTAGGCTTAAACATACTTCATAGTGTGTGTTTTGATTGCCTCGATCATTTTGTTGTCTTATTCTTATTTGAGTGGTGAGTTTGTTATTGTTTTCTCCCCCCTTTTTATTATATGGTTCTCACTCACCAATAATGAAGAGACCTAGTAGATCAAAATCAAATAGCTTCCTCTACCTCTTCATCTATGGAATACGTCTCCGAGGTAGAAGATTCACCATGTCCATTGGGAAGCCCTACTTTTACTTGATTATTTACCCAAGGAGACATGGAATTTACCACTTTTTTGGACAACCTATTTATCCTTCAATATTACTTTAATGACTCCCCTCAACATGCCTCTATTTCAACCCCATCTCATGATCCTCCTTATGGCATTCCATCCCACGTTATGGGGGATGTTCCTATTATCGTGGTCGCTACCCAACCCTCAACCACATAATCATATTCATCTACTAACCCCTTTGACACCACAACTGAAAACCAACCTATCCAACCAATTGCTACCCTTAAACCTTCCACCCATACCAATGACTCCTCTACCTTGGTGACAACCCAACCATCAACCCATCACACTCCACTTGTTGTTATAAAATATACCATTAACACTACCAACCTTTCCTATATGAAACCCAACCCATTGGTTAGTACCCCTTTTCCAAGCTTAGAGGTACCTATCCCTTCTACTTCACCCCCTATTAGCATAAAGCTCACTACCTCCCCTCTTATTACCAACCCAGTAACTATACATGCCCAATCCATATCAACCCCTCAACAGATATCCACTATACCCAATCTAGGATATATCCCTAACCTATAAGGGCATGTACCTATTACCTAACCACCATCATCCACCTTCCCTACCCAACCTCTAGCATCCACATTCCAATAGCTGGTGTCCTCTCAACTACAAAATAATTAAAAATATGTTTCCCAATCTCAACCATACTACTAGTCTTACAATCCTTTAAGCACACCAACTTGATGAAAATGCTCATGGATGAGATGACCAATAGTGAGTCATACATTTTATGGGCTCATAACATCATTTCCTATGACCAAATTTGTAATGAGCCTATTCATCCTTTAGTTCTGATCAAACCTTACCCTCCTCAATGGGAGCTTTTGAAATTTACCAAATTTCAAAGAAAGGAGGACCCCAAGAAACACCTTAGTGATTTTAGGCATGCATGATACATGATTGCTTAGGATGATACCCTTCTCCTTAAAACCTTCCCCATGTCTTTATCTAGTCTAGCACTTGACTGGTATAGTGCCCTTACCAAGCATTCCATATTTTCCTTCACCCAACTAGCACAGGTCTTATTGGATCACTTCTCTATCAACATTTACAAGAAGGTCTCCATCACTAATCTCTATCCTATTAGGAAATTTTATGATGAGTCCATTTTTGACTTCATCACCCATTAGAGAAGCTTGATTAATTAATTTTCATTCTCCTTGCCTCAACCTGAACTTATAGAAATTTTTTCTTGGACTTGTGCCAAACATATCTCTTATACATTATGTATCCAAAGCTTCATGACTTTTTAAGAAGCTTTTACCATGGCACATAAGTTAAGAGAACCAAACCATATATTAGGGTAAAGTAAAGTTAAGAAACAATAACTCCACCTTCAAAACCAATAAAGCCTCCTCCTCCAAAACAAACAATCAAGCTATCTCTAGGACTAAGATCAATGGGACTATAAATTAAGTTGTCCTTAAGGCTGACCCACCACCTAATATCACTAAACAAAACTCTCCATATCATTCTAACCAAAGCTCACAGAACCCAAACCTAAGCAACCAAAAACAATGCACTTCACTTAGAGAGTATTATGCCTTGATTCTATAAAATCTATTAAAAGCTAAACTTATACAACTTATACCCATAAAACCTCCCCAATAGTTTGATTATTCTTGTCCAACACCTACTTGGTATAGAAAAAATGACCATTATGCCTTTCATCAGGTAATTAGATATGACATCAGTCTTTGTAATACCTTTAAGAATGTTGTCCAAAGCCTCATTGATAAGGGGGAAATCGCATTGGATAACCATAATGCCGATCAAAATAAAGCTCTTGAGAACTTTAGGAAACCATTTTCCAACCATTCCCATATCAATAATTAGGACACATAATTTTAATTCTCTCATGATTCCCATATTTTCAACATGGTTCATGATACACCTACCCATGAGGACCCAATCATCCAATCTACCCATTCCTCCCCCACCTCACTTACCAAGGTAATGGAGTCACCTTTTGCTCCTTTGGATAGCCAAACCAAAGAAGTTATTTTCTCCCTAGCTACCCTCATAAAATATTTGGAATCATCACATACTACCTCAACTAGCACATCTAGACAAATAAACATTCCTAATTTTCAACCTCCACCAACTACCCAACAAACCACTACTCATATGGATATTGTTCCTAAAGGAGTAGTATTCCTACCAACACCTCCCATGGATGAGCCATTTATCTCAACCTTACTTCCCTCACCTTAGGAAATCAACTAACCTACCAACCATCTTCCCTAACTTACCAACCTATCTTTTGTATCAACTACCCACAGAGCAAAACTAATACAAAAACCTTTTTTTACATTAGTGTAGAAATTGGAATTTTCCTTAAAGCTATACATGGATCACATCAATTTTTGCCAACACTTAGGGCTCCATTACATCAACAAACCTAAACCTTCTATCACACCTTCAACCAACCAATATACCACCTTTCCACCACCTCTTAAACCAATCAAAACTTTGACCAACCCCTCACCTTCTCAACCAACCAAAGAAATCACACCTCAAGAAATCAAGTCACCAACCAAAACCTTTACAAAACTTGGTACCTTCCCTTCTCAAATTTTGGTTCACCCATCCTTGAAATTGGAGCTAACCCCTTCCAAGCCTACACCTAAACCTTGACTCAAACCAACCAAATAGGCCAAACCTTGGAATGGCCACATGGCTAGGCTTTTACCTCCATCCACTTTGCCTTCTTTCTTGGGCCCTCATCCATCAACCTTACTTAAGAAGTAGGACCCATTTAACATATGCCACCCACTATTGTTGGTTATTCCATCCCATTTAATATCAGATACACTAGTCATTCCCAAGTGACTAGTAACCAAATTATCAACCCTGAATACCCCACCTACTAACATACCCAAACCAAAATCACCACCTTACCCAAACCATATCTCACCAAACCTATTGTCGCCAAAAAATCCCTCTTAACAACTAAGAGAACAACATATAGACCTTTCCCACCTCTAGTTGAGTCTTGTTTAGCCATTTTTCAAAGGTCATTGCAAGCCTCTTGCCTCACCTACCACCTATAAGACCTTTCGATCTTCTTCAATCAAAACTTAGTATAATGACCATCAAATTTGTTCTTATCACAAGACACTTTTGCATGACATAGAGAAATTCAAAGCTCTCTAGGCTATTATCCATCATCTCTATGATGAGGATGATCTTTTACTAGATGAACCTCCCTTGACCCATCTACCAATACACCCAATAGCTAGTTTCTAACACAATCTTGATCCCCTGCTCTTACCTCAAAGTGACCAAGAGCCTACCCAGCTTCATATCCCACCTTTACCATCTATCCATACCATTAATGTGGTCATACAATCATAAAAAAAGAATAAAGGGAAGGCTAAAGTATCTATTCCTTGGACATACCCACCAACTCATCCTAAACCAAACTGGATCCAAACCTCCATGTCTCCAAATAAGCCCAACGTTACCATCTTAGGCACATTAGAGGACAACCCCTCTAAATACATTAAGAGGGTCATTCTTAAGCAAATCCATTAGACCCCAACTAAGATGAGCCTTTATGATCTCATTTCTACATCACCCCACCATCATCAGGCCATGATCAAGGCTATGTAGGTCATTAAAGTTGGACTAGGGGATTCCTAACCTATAGAGGCCTTTGTTGGTGCTCTCCAAATTTCCACCCTTGTTACCTTAAATGACTTGGAAATACCTTATATCTACCATGAGGACCTAGATTTTCCTCTCTTTATTGTTTCCCATATCAACCAAACCCACATCAAATGGGTTATGATCGATGGAGGAGGCAGCATCAACATTATCTCTTCCCATGCCTATGACCAACTCAAGCTATCATAAAATGTCATGTCCATAACTTTAGCTATCCTTATATCCTTTAATGACACTATGACCACCACCTCAAGAAATATCATCCTTCACATCTGTCTAGGACCTTGCATGCTCCCTAAACTCTTTTATGTGGTCAAAGGTGATTTCTAGTACATTGTTTTACTTGAGAGACCTTAGATCTGTGCCATGGGTTTTATACCCTCCACCCTCCATCAATGTGTCAAGTTTGAACATGAAGGTTAATTTTTCACCATATAAGTTGACCCTATCCCTTTTACAACATGAAATATGACCTACCAACCTAATGACATTCTTATACCTCCATCTAAAAACCACAAGCATCCACCACTAAGCCCTCACCCACATAAGTTAAAACCATTACTTCCCCTTCCACTAAGGCATCTACCAACTCATTTGTTCTTGTTGACTAGATACCCATCATCAATATCATGTAACCAACCTTCAAACACCTTACCCTTAGAGAATGCCATCTCCTCACCCTTGTTGCCTTCTAAACTCCTTAAGACTATGGAAATCTCAACCATCAACCAGGTTACAATCCCAACATAGGAGGCATTATTCCTTTAGGAACTCCTAGCTATCAAAGCCAATATATATATGGGGGAATCGACAAACCACTTAATACTACCACCACCCACCCCTCACCTTAACCATTCACCTCTGACTTCTCTTACTTGGACAACCCTAACTTTGCCAAACTATACCTTCATTGATGTGCCTAGAAGGGATTTGGTTTCAGATGATATGAGCATGGCCCACACACATTGAACTTGATTAAGACCCATAATCCAAATGATAAATACATCCTTGGCTTCATTATACCCAATAAGAAGAAATATAAACAACCTACCATTACCATTGTTGAATAATAAACCCCTTTTTCACCAACCCTTCCACCTGAGTGTGAGGATGAGGAAATCATTCCACCTTTTTTTTTTTCAACATGATAACCTTAGCCCCCTCACTTATCAAAAATAAGGGGCACTCATATCCATCCCTTTAATCCATCTTGAGCCAGTGGGAAAATATTCTCCTACCATTCACACCATCTAGTGTCAGGATGATGATTTTATTCTCACTTACCTTGGTGCACTTGATTCTTCCATCTGTAAATCCTTACCTTTGGAAACCTCAACCATGTTGAATAAACCTATCATATACATTGACATAGTCACTTTGGATAACCCTTATGTCATCAAACTTGGCCAAAATCTCTCCCTTAAGGAACTACATGACTTATCTACCTTCCTCCAAGACTACTATATTACATTCATCTGGTCTTATTTTGACATGCTAGGTATTAACCCATCCATTGCCACACATAACATTGTGACTAACCATGAAACCAAACCTGTAAGATAAAAACTCTATTGAATGTATCCTCACATAACTTTCCTTGTCAAAGAATAGCTTTAATGCCTCCTTTCTATCAACTTCATTCAACCCATCAATTATCCCTAATGGGTTTCAAACATCATGCTTATCACTAAATCCACATGGGGACTACATATATATATGGACTTTCATGACCTCAACCTCACCTACCCAAAGGATGACTTTCCTCTACCTATCATTGACCAAGTTATTAATCTTATAACAGGCCATGAGATGTTGTCTCTCATGGATGGATTCTTAGGTTATAATTAGATCTTGATTGCCCCTGAAGACTAGCACAAAACTTCCTTTATCATCTCATGGGGGAATTTATATTATAGAGTCATGCCCTTTCATCTTAAGAATGCTAGAACAACCTACCAATGTGTCATGACTTTATCCATACAATCATTAAAGATTATGTGGATAACCTTCTTAAGAAGTCCAAACTTTGCAAAGACCATTTAGCCATTCTCAATATTATCTTTGAGTGACTTATCCACTACCACATCTACCTCAACCCCAAAAAGTGTATTTTTGGGGTCTTGTTAGGGAAACTACTTGGCTTCATCATTTCCCTTTGAGGAATCAAGGTTTATCTAGCCAAAATTAAAGCCATCCTCAAGATGCTACCTCTAACCAATCTTAATCAACTCCATAATTTATAGGGGAAGCTTCATTCCATTCGTCACTTCATCTCCTAGCTCTCTAATCAGTGTCAACCCTTCCATCACCTCTTAAAAAAGGACATCTCTTTCAAGTAGAATGTTGATTGTCAAAAGGCCTTTGATTCACTCAAAGGGTACCTTCTATTTTCACTTATCTTCACACCTCCTAAGGATGACCAACCTTTCTACCTTTACATATCTACCACTAACCATTCCCTAGGGGAAATGTTTGCCCATAAAGATGAACAATACAAAGATCAAGCCATCTATTACATTAGCTACACACTTTTTGAGTATGAGACTCAGTACACACATACCAAGAAAATGTGCTTTGATCTAGTCTTCATGTCCACCAAACTTTGCCACTACCTTCTTAACCATAAAAAAATTGTCATAACTAATACTAATCCACTCAATTACATGCAATCCAAACTATACTAAAACCAATGTATGGCTAAGTGGCTTATTCTTCTAGTTGAGTTTGACCTTGAGTTTCTCTAGCAAAGATCAATCAAGGGGTAGGTCATTGTCAACTAATTAGATGAGGCACCCCTACCAAACAACTAACCTCCTCCTCTTGAGTTTTTAGATGAGTCTATTACAAGCCTATCTCAAGAATATTTCACTAATTAGGTAACCATGCTTTTTTATGGTTCTAAATGTCAATGGGGTGTGGGAGCTAGTATCATCCTTATCCCCCTTATTGGTGAACCACTTCGTTTATCTTTTAAACTTGAATTTGAAAGTACCGACAATGTGGCTAATTATGAAGCCCTAGTAATAGGTCTCCAAACTACCTTAGCCTTAGGAGTCAAAATAATCAATATCTTTGGTGACTCCCAATTTGTGGTCAACTAAGTCATCGATATTTACCAATGTAAGAATGAGATTTTGTAGTTGTGGAAGCAACTAGTTATAGAAATTTTAGCATCATTCACGCACTACCATATTAAAACTACCCTATGATCTACCAATAAGTTTGACAATACCATGGCTTCTCTTACCTCTTAGATCTCATCAACACCCTTAGACTCTAAACTATTAGTCATTATCCATCACCTCACCAAACCTTCCTACATCAAGTAAGAGACTCCAACCATCTTTAGTGTGTAAGAGATTCTACCTAACCTTTGGTATCAATAAACCTTTGACTACCTTCACCTTGGCATAGTCCCTATGGCCTGTCTAAGAACGCTTATTGAGCATTTATTCAGAGCACCTCCCATTACAACATTATTGGAGGAATTCTTTATAAATGTGGTTTTGATGGCCTCCTATTTCATTGCCTTCATGGTCCAAAAACCTCTCATGCTATCAAAGAAATAAATGATGGTATGTATGAGGACCACTTTATTGGACTCATTATGGCTAAGTGCATCCTCCACTTGGGCTATTACTGGCCCACCCTTAACTAAGACTACTATGATTATGTGAAAAAGTGTATCAAGTGTCAACAACATGCTAATTTACATCATGTACTTATTAATAGTCTTTGTGTATCTATATAATTTTGTCCCTTTTCATAATGGGTTCTAGACCTTATCAGTGAAATCAAACCCCACTCTTCATAATGACATCATTTTATCATTATCATAATTGAATATTTTACCAAATGGGTGGAAGCTATTCCTCATCTTAACAAAAGCTGAAAAGATTATTAAATTTATCACCCACCATATCATTTACCATTTCAATGTTCCCCCTAAGATCATCAATGAGAATGGAAAATCTTTCAAAAATAAACAAGTTCAAGGACTTTGTGATGCATTTGGTATTAAATTTTAGCTTTTCATCACATTATCTCCCACAAGTAAATAGACAAGTTGAAGCCTCTAATAAAACCCTTAACAACATGCTTACCAAAATTGTTTGAGTCAAGATTGGAACTTGTACATCCTTTTTCTCTCATATTTGGAGCTAAGGCTGTATTGCCTCTTGAAGTCCAAATACCTTCTCTTCACATATCTTTGCATAATTTTATTTTTAAAAATGAATATCATTAGGAGCGTTTAGCTCAACTTGAGCCACATGAAGAATATTGTTTGGATGCCCTTTCCCATCTCTGTGTCTATAAATAACAAATCAAACATGCCTATAACAATCAGTTGAAAGTTTGAGAATTAAACATTGGGAATCTTGTTCTCAAGGAAAACCAACATGTAACTAATCTAGAGAAAAATAAAAGAGGAAAATTTTCTTTCAATTGGCTTAGACCCTACATCATTATGTATAAGTACATATCAGGATCTTATCATTTATCCTCTCTTGAAGTCAAACCAAATCTTGAGCCTCTCAATGTTTCACATTTTCATCCCTTTTATTGTTAGATAGGGATCATAGTCATCATTTGTCTAACTTAAGCTCATCCCTTACAATCACATTCATTTCCCTTTTTTTAAGTGTAACTAATTAAAACTTAATCATATGATTATCTATCATAATTAAAGCCTAATATTTAACTATGGGTACCATGTCTCTATCCACAACATGATTCTCATAGTAATTCCAATCTCTTTGAGATCGGTTCCTATGGTCATTGTTACCTATACCTCTTTTTCACCTATTAAACCTTCATGTCAGCTTAGTTGTGCTTTCATAAAGGTAACTTAATGAGCATATATGGGAAATTCTATGTCAATAAAAATCAAATAAAATCAAAAGCAATATCAAATAGAAAAAAATTATGGGTCATCCGTAGCATTCATAGACTGCTCCATTGAAGGATATCTATTGAAAACCCTTTAAAATTGAAAAACATAAGGTGGACTACTCCTTTGAAGGATAACTATAAAAATCATTAGAACTAAGTACATAAACTTAGACCACTCCCTTGAAATATGGTTGAGTGAAACATTTGTCAAAAGCTAGCAATTTTCGGGAAGTTTCTTGGATCGATCAACTTCCCCAACCCTAAAGCAAAAGAAAAATAGCAAAAAACTCTAAGCAAAAACAAAATAATTTTGAAAGTTGAAATCAGCTCTCATAAAATTAATAATCTTGAAAAGTTGAAATTAGCTCTCCTTAGTAGACTTCCCACATCAATCAGTCTACACTTTATATATAAATATAAACTTGTTTATACTACCTCTTTGGAAACCTATATAAAAGTCATATTAGTATAACTAACAGTTCCAGTTTCATTCATTCTCCCTCCACATATCACATACATAGGACTATGAGCTCACTTGACACACTATGATCAATATACCTATTTATCAGCCTAAGCACGCTAATGTGAAGCATTAAATGGCTTATCTTTACTAAGCCAATCCAAATTTGGTTTGATGTCAGTCCTTACTAATGAAAATTCATCACGTTCCTTTTTTCTTATCTTTTATTAGTTCATGTGGATATACCTCTCATGATTATTATCACTTTCCTACACATCTAGTTTGTTACCTACTTACTTCATGTATTTTCATCTTTAACCATATTCACATTTTACCTCTATGATCATGAACAACAAACATCACATCAAAAGTGTGAACATTATCAACTGTATCAACAAGCAACACCATTTATCTCTCTATGCAGCAAACACAATGTAAACATATCACAATAGACCATAAACATCAACCTATCCATTTACAATTATCACATCATATGAGCCTATAAGCATATCATTACATCAATATAAGCATAAACCAAATCAATGAGCAAGACATCATAACATATACCATTTACCATTCCATCCATATGACCATAAATAAGGCCATTACATTATCATATAACATATATCCATCAATAACACATCCTATCATATCCATGAACAAAATCACATCATAACTATTTTTCTAGCATCACATGCCTAAGCTACTAAATTGAACACTAACATCATAAACCAAACGTTAGGAACCATAAGCCATAACCATAATCAAGTAAATGATCACCACATGAACAATAAGCAATCATCATATATAAAATCAAAAATCATACATCATATACATTGACTCATAAAAAAAACATGTAACAATGTGTCATCTATCTCAAAAACATATACATCTCGCTACATCAGTGTGCAGCCTGATATCAAAATAACATATCTCAACATAATCATGAGCATATACCATTGTCATTGGCCCCATCTATGCCTGCACCTATACCCAATGGTGGTCCCCTTATTACCCCTACCTATCCAAATATATAAGCCCACTGACCTGGAGTAGCTATCGATGGCCCACTAGCCAAGATCACTCTATACTTTGCATATCTCATATCCTAAGGTAGCTAGTATAATACCATCACCTCATAATATCTAATCTCTACCATGGTAGCTAGATAACATGCTTAGGGCACTGTGTCTAGTGGCCTTTTTACTACTCTACACCCATCGTAACCCTCTATCTATATAGATCTCTCTCACCTATAATAGTGGCAAGCTAACCCTGTAATGCCTAAATTTAGCCCTATAATGTGGCCACCTATCTCTACAAAACTTGTATCATGACCAATTTTACCCTTACTTATACACCCTAACTGACTATGTCTACAACCATTAGTGTTTCCCCTCTATCATCTCTACCCACATCTATAGATGTATAAATAGGCTAATACCAAGCCATGTATCCATATATGTATCCTACATCATCTATGGGAGCCCTAATAAGAAGCTCCTCAAATCCACCATCCAAAACTATCTAAACAAGCTTGGGCATCGATAATTAAACCTCTGAGTCGTGCCTCCTATATCATGGATGTGGACCTAGTACACCTTGTAACAAGCCAAATTATCACTACACTCGATCAAAGGCAATTAACTTAACCTCACCCTCTTAGTGGCCCACTAGCCACTTGTAGCATTGTCGAACGAGGGTCTCCCTCCTATAGCCTAGATAAATATGGAATTATAAGTAAAATATCCATATGATGTTCATAGCTACTAATCCCCCTATGGAAGCCCTAAACCACTTAATGTCATGTGCTCCACCTCTAGCCCTTGATGTAGCATAGTCATCCCTCCACCTCATAAAGCTAACAAAGCACTCTAGCTATGTGTACCCCACCCACAATAATCCCATAGGACTTAAAACTTAGATGTGCTCATAAGCCCAATAATGTAAGAGCATACCCATGCCAACATCATACCTCCTGTAGTTCTTAAATCTCCATAGTTATCTATAGATATGAACTAGCAACACTAGGAACTCCAAATACTATCCTCCCTAACAATATCTCAACCAAAACTACAAGTAGTACATAAGGGAATCTCCCACTACTAGAATCTAGGAGCCCAAAGAAAGTAACCATGATCATCAACATTTTCATCAGTCTCCTCTCTTCAGGATCCCTCACATATAGTGATGTATAACTAAACCCTCCAAAGTGCTAGTAGACCTAGTTGTTATCATCTCTATATAGATACTTGACATACTCATCTTGCTCCTCCTACTAAATTTGGTAGATCACATCACCATATAGTGGGAGCTAAATGATCCTATAGACATCCTCTAGGAGAATAGTCATCTCCTTAGTTGATAAAAAGAAGGTATTAGTATCAAGATCCCATCTCTTGATGGACACTACTATCATGGATGCATCCCTAGGCATGTGATAATGGTGCCTCATCCCTCCTAGCCCTCCTACCTCCACATGTGCCCAACCATTAGTAGTCATGCCCTCGAGTAGTATAGAGAAAATCCATGGCACATGATCACACATTTGTATCTACCCTTGATCTTACACCAAATCAAAATGCTTGGTTTAGATCCCAAATGGTCTCATCTATCTTATATTCTAAATGTGCCCCTAAACCTAACATATTTGACCTCACCATAACCACAACCCATTTACCCCTTGCACCCAACCTAGCTAACTAAACTTTAGGCCTAACTACTTATCTTAAACCTAACTGTTAGACTCTCGGCCAAAACCATGCCTAAGCCCTAAACAACTTTTAAAACCCCACCTTATCATGGCTAACTATCAAAGGTCATACTAACTCTTGATGATTAGGGACCCCTAGTTTCTCAAGTGTCAACCATTGATGGTCAGACATGACCATTAATGGTCACCTATGGGTGTTTCATGGCTAAAATGTTGAAACCTACCAGGACCTAAATTAGGAAACAAATTCAAAAACACTAACCTACATAGCATCCCTAGCTAACCATGCTACCCAAATCACGTACCCACCCTATTAATTTGATGCTCTACCCACCCCATTTAC
Organism: Torreya grandis; assembly: GCA_037957365.1. Taxonomy (NCBI): domain Eukaryota; kingdom Viridiplantae; phylum Streptophyta; class Pinopsida; order Cupressales; family Taxaceae; genus Torreya; species Torreya grandis. Next base: position 643,650 of record JARHVA010000298.1, on the reverse strand, counting down.
CCAAAACCTCTAGAACCCTACCTAGGGTATGCAAACCTAAATAAAAAATTTGTAGACCCTCTCCCCATTCAAACACAATCAAATGAAAAATCAAACCTATTTACCAATTTAATGTACCCCTACCTCATTGCTTGACTTCCTTTTTGGTCTAAGCCCTTGATCAGGTACTCAATCATGTCTTCATTCTCCCTACATCCTAGACCCATGGACTCTACCAGATGCCTCTAGCTAATGAACGGTGTGCACCCCAACATGCACCCTCCTCACAAAGCATCGAAATCACCTAAAGTTCTATCAAACAAAGCCCACTAGTAAAAGTGAAAAATAACTTTTATTTTTTACTTTTACCCCCCAAACTTTTAGGTTTTACCTTGACCATTAATGGTCAGGGTGACCATCGATGGTCAAGATACCCTAAGAACCCACTTTTCACCTTTTACCTATAATCTCCTAGTTTCAAATAATTTACATCAAGCTCTTACCTACTTTAGAGATGCCTTTTTCCTACCTACTTGACCACCTCATCACCTCACCATTGGTCTCTTTTGGCCCATATAACATGTAATTTTGTGACACCTTTTTCCCAGTCCTTTGACCATAATGAAAAATTGCCATGTTGACCCTTTTACATTTTATACCGCCATGTGCATACCAACCCACTTGTGTCTCACTAAGATTACTTCCTACCTTAGATACCTATGATACTTGACCCATTTATGTTTTCCTCAGGAGTACTTCCTGCCTTGGATACCCACTGGATACACAAAGATTGCTTAAGAGACTTCCATTTACAAGTGTTCCAAGCCATCATGCCTATAAGTGGTCATGCGATTCACTTCTCACTTTTCCTTCTTAGCATTAACCCTTATTTTTACCAACATTAGCAACCTCATCTATGCACAATCTTGGCTATCACACCTTTCATTACATTTTGTGCACATGTTTGCATCTCAGATGCCCAACCTCATATCACCACCTAATGACTCACTATCTACTACTTATCAAACCCATCCCCACTTTAGCTCTACCTCACCAACTCTTAGTTTGAGGGGGAATACCTCCTACCACTCTCAAGGCAACCAGACCCTTTATCCATACTCTATTTTTGTTTTGTAGCTCATTTATGCAAGCCACACATCAAAAAGGGGCAAAGTGTAGACATAAAAAATATGCACACCTATGATTCCAAATGTTGAAGCAACCCTATAAGTACCACTAGACCCTTTGAAGACCAACCTATACCTACATGCCTAAACCAACCAATATACACTCAATTACACCTAGTTGAGTAACCTTGACCTTTAGGACCGTATTCTTGTGGACCCTAACTGTCAACGTCAAGGTGATCATTGATGATCAGCCTTGGGAACCCCTGACTATTGACATTTATTATCCACCTCTTCACCAAGAGAATGTAATATCTACTAACCCTTTTCTAAATATAAACTTGTTTAATTTGTGCTACGAGCCTTTTCATACACAAATTATATTTAGATAACCTAGTTACACCTTCACTTCCACCTCTTGCTTACGCTTATAAGAAAAATAGATATGGGAGGTCAAATGGATCTACAATAATTATAAAAAAATCAAGCATTTAGGAGTTTTATTTTGTAGGTCAATCAAGTTAATCAACATCATCAAAATTATCTAGCATTATTAGCGATCTTATTGAGATCCAACTTATCATTGCATCTCAAACAAGTTTTCAAGTACCATTACTCTGTTGGAATCAAGCTAGATTCCACTAATAGGCTAATTACAATAAACACCTACCCAACCAAATTTTAGTAAGATAATTTCTTTTTTTGTCAATTCTCATGTACTTTTATTCCATTTCACAATCAATCTAGCCCTTTCCTAACTCCAATAATCCATTTATCTTTTGTTTATCAATCTAAAAATTCCATAGTAAACTGTCGATGGTTAGACCCCAAACATTGATGGTCAGACCTAACCACCAACAGTCATCCCAACCATCGATGGTCACCTATGATAGAAAAACCAACAAGCTGATTTCACCCACCTACACCCAACCAAATCCACTTTTTTGTGTTTTGTACCAATCATAGACCTCCTAATTTTTTGAAGCATACCCAAACCCATTAGCACTAGAATTAAATTTATCACTAATTATATCATTTCTAGTCTATTTTATAAAAAACTTTATTATATTCAATTTCAATACCTTTTGATTATTGATGGAAATACCTTCTTTCTATTTTATCAAATTAATTGTTTAAAATGTGTGAATTGATAGCCCCTAAGGAAGCTCTCGATTCTAGGATCTAGCTATCACTAGGCAATCCTCCCAACTATCTATCTAACAAATAATTTTCCTTTAGTGATTTTTTATCTATATGTCTTCTTCCCAATCTAAAGAGGAGCTCTTCACAATCTTCTAATTCAACACACACACAACTAAATAGGCTATTTAACCACACACGTATCAAGTTTCTTTTCTCTCTTTCTTTAAAACTTGAGTGAAAATTTACATGAAACAACTATACTTCATAATTTCAATCTTTGAGTCCTCAAAATGGACTATGATCCTCCTTCATTCTTGTACCTACATACACACATGATAATAAATTATTAGATTCAAAAACTTGAGGCTTGCTTGCCTCCAGATTCTTCTTATTCACAAGGAGATGCTCACCTCCCTCTTGTTCACTCATCATAAACTTCTTCATCTCCTCCTTAATTTTCCTACATAAAAAATTCCTCTTCTTATTACTATCTCTCATCACCATCTTCTTTCTTCTCTCCATGAGTATCCTTATAGGCTACTTAACCCTCTTCTTCATCGTCACCCATCCATACCATTGTCTCTTTTTTTATTGCATGAGCTATGATAAGAGCTTTATCTTCTCTAATATTTCATCTATCTCACTCATCTCTTCTTAAAAATCTAACCCTTTTATATTTGGGTCTTCTTTTCTCTTTCTCTCCTTATGCTACCTGCTATCACTTGGATTTTCACCCTTTGAGGAGATGCCTAAGCTCTTCTCATCCTGTAGAGAGGATTACAAAGTAAGTTAGTCAAACATTAGTCTAGAAATCATGAAAAATACGTAAAGAACTAACTAACTAAGACAATATATTTCTATGGGAATTACAAAGGATAGAAAGAAACAAATGAAAGATATCAAACATCATATTATTCCCAAATAGATTCACCATACCCATGTGGCTCAAAAGCATGTTCTCCCTTGATCAAACATCTTTGTCTTTGTCAACGAAGGTGGCAAACTCCTCCAATGTCTCAATAACACTCCATAAAACCTAGGCTCATGATTCAAAATCACTAAAATAGCCTATCAATGAAGCTTGTAACTAATTTTAATGGTCTATTGGAAAAGGATTATAGAGAAAATTTTGCATAATAACTTTGCATAAATCAAGATTAAAATTCATGTCCATGGCCTCTCTATTTATATATTTTTGAGATTGGTTAGGATCAACCATGACCGTCCATCTCAAGATTGAGATGTGTGGCCATGGATAATCCTAATATTTGGAATTAAACTAATAAATATCCTCAAGATAAATAATCATTAAAGAGGCATGGGAGGCATTAACTAAGTATGGGTGACCCACAATCCTGATATTTTATGCACTTATAGCTTGATGGATGCCACCCCATAGATGATGTCACTAGGTGATGCAGATATTTAAAATTAATTTCTAATAATGAGATATTCAAAGATATCTATGGAATTATTACTTAATCTTTTTAAATTGGATTAATTAGCTTGAGTAAGTTTAATCAAGTTTAGTGCAATTCTTTGGAAATTGGTCCACAATTAATCAAAATGTTCAAAAAGTCATATTACTGGGTTATAATTTGAATGGAGAGGAAATAAAAGGTGATGTTAGATGCATTGGAGTTGTATTACCATTTATGATGTTTCCAACAGCAAATAACAAAGGTACATGATATGTACTAATGAATTAGAAAAAAAGAGTGATCTAGAGCAGTAAATTGTGAAATTGTCATTTTGACTTGAAATGATCTAATCAAAGTTAGCTTTCCCATAAAATGTATTGCCATATTTAGGGATAATTTGACCTAAATTGGCACTTTTAAGTGATAATATTGAACCATTTAGGGTGTTTTATGGATTTTGACCAAAAATGTGCATTTGAATGTAATTTGAGTAAGATTGACAATTTCAACACAAATGGTGTTAAGAATTGGATGTATACATTTTCCCCCTATTTTAGAAAGAATAATGAGACATTAAGGTGAAGTGACATATTTTTGAAGAAAAGAGTTTTCAGGAAGAAATTGGAATAGACCCATGATGCCCCCTCGAGAGGACATACTAGGATGGAAGAAAAAGATGGACTCTTGAAAAGAGAAAGAAAGTGAGAGAGATTAACCCATGGAATAGAGCACATACAAATGAGCTAATACTTTCACACGTGATTACCATCAATGATAAAAATATAATTAGAGGTATAATAGGCCCCATAGATGAGGGGAATAAGAAATATACAATCCATAAATGTAAGGGACACACTTCAAATGTACCCAATTTGAGAGTATAAGATACATGCTTATGGCATTGATAAATCTTGAGACAAGTTGCATAATAAAATATTTACATTATGGGATTTAATGTGGAGAGCTTGGAATTAGAGGAAAAGAGAGAGTATTCTACTACAGGAAGGGAAGCACCACTAGAACAGGGTCTCCAAAGAGAATATAATAAGTACTCCAGTAGAGTGGATTTGATTGTGATAAGATAGTTCTGCCCCAGTAGGGCAAATATTGATCATTGATAAATAATAAATAATGATTTTTTCCTATAGAGTTTATTTGATTTGAATGTGGTTTAGATGTTGTGCCCCAACATGGGCAATTAGCAAGCAAAATATCTCAAGGATATAATTGAAAAGATAGGTTAAAGCAAGCGGGCACAAACGTACATGAAATGGTGTAATGGATTAGAAAGCAATATAAAACCAAGCATATGAGAATGCACAAAGTGATGAGAGAGATGAAAATAATAATGGAGATAGCCAAGCTGACCTTAATATAAATTAAGCACTACCAACATAGTTCTATGGACTCATATTCCAACATGAACTTCAGGCCAATGTAGCTCACCCAAGTTTGGGAGAGAATGGAATGAGGAATGATGAAAAATGACCAATAATTTATTACACTTATAATGTATGCAAAGATATGCACATCAAATCATAGACAAAGAAGCTTGAAATTCATGTTACCTAGAAGCCTAATTCTATATCATGAGCCTAAGTTTTGTAAAGTGTTCTTGAGAATTATTCATCGGAGATGATGTTGACATTAAGAATTTGAGACCTGAGCACAAATTTATTGATATAGAAAAATAAATTAGGCATCATATTTATGAATAACTTATAATGACATAAGATTCTAATTGTGCTAAGCCAATTCAAATGTGAATACCTATAGCTAAGGATAATGGTAAAATAATGACCAAAACTAGAGTTACAGTGATTTACATTTAAAAAAAAAAGCAAAGACAAAGAAAAAGATAAAAATAAATTAAACTAAACTTGAAATCAAGATCTGATCTTAAATAGGAACAAAATGTTTAAAAAATAAAAAGTAAGAACGTCTTAACGATATGAGACCAAAATATGAATAATAAAGATCTATGTAAATCATCAAGACATTCTTGAACACAAAAGAGAAAATAAAAATCAAATAGAAAAAAAAGACACCAACAACAATCACATAAATAAAATGGTTCAAGAACAATGTAATAACATAGGATCAAGATATAAATAATCAAGATCCATGTGAATCATTAAGATGTTATGAAACATAAAAGAGATAACCAAAAACAATCAAAGAAACACAAGAACAAGATGAGACAAGAAGTAATAAAAAGAGAGAAGGAGAAGAAATAAAAGGAGAGGTGTGAAAGCACAAGAAAACACTAAGAAAACACAACAAAACACCAAGAAAACTCAAATAAACACACATAAAAAAAATAAAATTAGTGCAGTTTAAAGACAAATGTTCATGCATGTGCAATAGAGGCAATACTTTCTACCACAACATAATAAAGAATAATGACATGATAATTTTTCCCTAATTAAAGAGGAATAATGATAGAATAAATGGAGGAAGAGAAGAAAAGGAAGGGGTTAACCAAGCTGACTCTAGATGTATAAGATAAGTGGATGGTCTTACATAGTTCCATGGATACATGTTCCAACATGAACTTTAGGCCAATATAAAGAGGAAAAATGATGATTAGACTAGCATGATTAATGTTATAGAATAAATGGAAGATATGACAAACAAACAAGAATGGTCTAGCAAACAAGAAGCTGATGAGATGAGAAAGAATGATCTTAAAAAAATGAAAGTGCATGGGATAAGATGAAATGAACTAGTGTTTTAATGCTTAAAAAATGGAAAGATAATTACATGATGGAATGGTAATGTACAAATGTATAGAAGCATGAGACAATGGTTTTTTTCTTTTATAGATCATGTTCTGATGTTTTTGGTATTTTTAAATATGCACAAGGTGGGACCATCTAGTCGAGGAGATGCACATCTTAAGATTAGAGGTTCTAATAAGATATCTAAGCCACCTGAAATAGCCCATGCTCACAAATTGGCAAGAGTGAGTGTCTTGATAAAATAATAAAGAGCAATAAATGTGATATAGAATAGTGTGTAGCCTAAAGTAAAAAGGAAGTATCTATAATCACTTGTCTATAAAAGTGTAGTAATGATCTAGAACTGAGAAGATGTTTTTATTCACTTGTCTAAAGCTGCACAATATGAACCTAGTTGAATTGCTTTGTAGAACTACTACTGAGGATGCTCATAATGTTCATGAGACATAATCAAGATCATAATTGGTCAAGGGATAAATTTTTTTAAATCTTATAACATGTAGACATAACAAAGAATATGCTTTCAAATAGAGTAATCCAAAATGGGATGAAGAATGTGTTCAGAGTGCTAAGGATTCAAAGATTTTACTATTTAGAATCATGAAAAGTAGACTAGGGTAGTATAAAATGTGTTCAAGGTAAGATAAAAAGGGTGGGATAAAATTACATCAGCACAAGTTGCCCCCAAGTCAAGGGTTTTGTAGACAATGGTTTAAAGTTGTTCATGCGTAGAACCTTTCAAGGTGTATGATGTTCATGGGCTCTAAAAGTTCTTTACCATTGGGTTTAGCCAGTCGATATGCTCCTAATCCATAGTTTTTTGTGACAATATATGGTCCTAATCAATTAAGCTAAAATTTGCCTTTCTTTTTGGGTTCTACATTCATGTTATTCTGGCTCTCTTTCAAAACTAAGTCACCAATCTCAAATTCTCAAGGGAGAATGCATTTGTTGTAGCTTCTCTACAATCTATTCTGATAGGCCTATAATTTTTCTAGGGCAACTAAATACTTACCATCAAGAAGCTCTAGTTCTTGTAGATGTGAGGCTCTATAGTCTTCATCATCTTCAATGTGCTCCAATGATATTCTTAATGATGGGATCTCAATCTCAACTGGGATGATATCTTCAGTGCAAAAAAAAGAGAGTATGGAGTAGCTCCAGTTGGGGTATGATGATTGGTTTTATAAGCCCAAAGGGTAGGAAAGAGTTGCAAGTGCCAATTACGGCCATCATCATTAACAATCTTCTTTAAGATGGATAAAATGGTTTTATTTGATACCTCAGCTTTTTCATTGCCTTGTGGGTCATATGGAGTGGTTTTATTGTGCTTGATCTTGAATTTTTCACAAAGATATTTCACATATTGGTTCACAAAAGATCTACCATTATTGGATATAATTCGAGCTAGGATGCCATATCAACAGATGGTATGGTAATGAATAAATTTTGCTATTTGTTTCTCAATAACATAAGTGAAAGGAATGTCCTCAATCCACTTGGTAAAGTACTTAGTTGTAGTCAAAATGTGCTTATGTCCATCTGAAGATGTTGGGTTAATTTTACTAATGAGATTGAGACACTATGTTGAGAATGGCCATGGTGTTGTGATAAGCTACAATGGTAAGGAAGGTGCATGTATCAAGTTTCCATACTGCTAACAAGGAATATACTTCTTTACATAATTAAAAGCATTTGTCTCCATTTTGGGCCAATAATACCTTGTTCTGAGGATTTTATTTGCTAGGAATACACAATTGGTATGGGCCCCACACATTCATTCATGAACCTCCTTTAGTGTCAACTTGGATTCTCCCAAAGATAAGTAATGAAGAAGCATTCCATCATAACCTTTATGATAAAGGGTGTTTTTGAGGAGGATATAACATTTTAAGAGATTAAGGAATAGTTTTTGTTGGTTTTTGGAAAGGTCGATGGGGAATACATGACTATGGAAATAGTTATAAATATTTTGGTACCATAGTATCTCAGGTGAGGGATTAGGATTAGCAATGGTGATATACTCTTTGCATTTGATAGAATATATGTTGGATGAAGAAGATTTTCAATCAAGAACTGATACTCTTTAACATTTACATGCATTTTAATCATGGAACTAATTATTACCATGGAATCAACAAATATATTAGACTCACAAAACTTGGTCAAACTATAGAGATTTAAATTGTGTTTTAAGGTTATTGATAATTTGCTCATATGGAACAAGCTTGTCATCCTTTATTTGATACTAGTCAGCTGTCTATTTTATGATTAGCTATGAATCTCCATAGACCTTTAAGATTTGAATATCCCACTATATAGCAAGATAGAGCCCTACAACCAATGCCTCATATTTAGCCATATTGTCTGTACAATGAAATTATATATGGAATGCTTTAGGTATCAGAGCCCCTTATGGTGTGATCAATAATATGCTAGCTCTAGACCCTTGATATGTGAAGGATCCATAAAAATAGAGCATCCACTCTTCAAGTTCTTTGACACCTTTTCTATCATCATGATATAATCATCTGAAAGGTTAAAGTTGAGAGGTTAAGTGGCCTTAATAAGAGCTTTTGCAAGTTGGTCAGGAAGAACTTGTCCTTTAATTTCCTTTTGATTTTAGTACTCAATATCAAACTCACCAAGGAGCATAATCCATTTATCCATGCATCCTTGAAGAGATACTTTAGATAAGAGGAACTTGAGAGTATCTACCTTGGTGATAACAATAGTTTTGTTATTTAGCATATAATGTCACAATTTATGAGTGGTGAACACCATAGCCAAACATGCCTTCTCAATAGGCATATAATTATGTTCATAAGCTACCAATGTGTGTCTTAAATAATAAACAATGTGTTTTATACCATGATCATCATGTTGAGCCAAAAATGCCCCTAGTGCATGTTATATGGCTAATATATAAAGAAGTAGTGTCTTTCCTTGTGTTAGAGGTCATAAGACTAGTGGATTGGCCAAATATGTTTTAAGCTTTAAAAATGCTATATGACAATCTTCATCCCACTGAAATGTTACCCCTTTCTTTAAGAGATGGGTAAATGGGTGGTACTTATCTACCAATTGAGAAATGAACCTGTGTATAGACTGGATCTTTCCTTGTAGACCTTGTAGCTATTTAAGATTATTTGGTGGAGGAATTTCCATAATAGTTTTGACCTTTGTAGGGTCTACTTTGATCCCTCATTGTGATATAATGAACCCTAGAAATTTTATTGATATGAATCCAAAGATACATTTCTTAGGATTCAAGCAGACTTTATATTCACGAAGCCTCTCAAATATTCTTTGTAGAATGTTAGGATGTCCAAATTTTGTTCTTGATTTTTCTAGTATATCATCAACATAGTCCTTGACAATGTCATGCATCATGTCATAGAAAATGCTAGTCATTACACATTGCTATGTTCCTCCAATGTTCTTAAAAATAAATGGCATGACTTGGTAGCATAATGTTTCCCATAAAGTGGTGAATGTGGTCTTATACTGATCTTTAGGGGATATCTTGATCTGATTGTAAATAGCAAATCCATTCATTAAGGATAACATCTTATACCTAGCAGTTGAGTCGATAATCCTATCAATGTTGGGTAGAGGATAATCATCTTTTGGGTATGCTTTGTTGATATCATAGAAATTAGTAAAAATACATATGTCTAGGGTCTTTTTACTCAAAGATACTATGTTGGAAACCCATTCAAAGTTGTCTAGTGGTCTGATAAGATTGGCTCTTAAATTTTTTTCTAATTTGGCCTTAACTAAAAGGGTGATGCATGAATGCATCTTTCTTAATTTTTTTCTGATTGGTTTAGCACTAGGGTGAACAACAAGATGATGCATAACTAAATCTGGGTCCAAGCTTGACATGCCAAAGTATTCCCATGTAAAGATTTATATATACTCCTTAAGAATGGATATAATATGTTCACATTCTGCTTCAGTAAGGGAAGCTCCAAGATAAACAATTTTGGGATCCTCATAGGTTCTCAAGTTCACTTATGTTGTGTTCTCCACAAGGAGTGTGGATCCATCCTCTAGAATTGTAGGCAATTTATGGCCGTGATCAATTTTTTTGCTATATCTTCTTGTTGTTCCTCCTAAAGATTAAGATAATATAAAGAATCAAAATCTACTTTCTTAGGTAAAGGCCAATTGGTAAAAACCTCTGGAAACTCAAGAGTAAGATGCTCAAATATTTGATGTTGTTATGAAGAGATGCTTGTAATAGCTATGGAACTTGGGCTAGATAGACTTATATGTCTTGAGGGTATGAGCAAATTTTCTCACTTTGGAGTGCCTAAAATAGGTTTTTACTAAAAGGCTTGTCTTTTTCTTTACTTTTTCCTTGATTGAAAAGTGCCTCAAAGAGGTTTTTACCTAAAGATATTGGTGTTTGTACTTTATTATGACCAAGAAAGTTTTCCTACTCTCCAAAGTAGGCAAAAGGATCCAATGAAAAATTAAAACCTTGCTTATGATCCCCAATAAGGAATGCATCTTGTAGGCCCATGTATTCTATAATAGATTCTTCATTTTGAAACTCATTGAGGCATATGACCAAATTCTATTGGTCCCAATCTAGGAGTTCAAGATGGAAAAGTCATATGTTATAGTGAGGGTTTGATTTAGGATGGGAAGTGATAATGGTAAAGATATAATGTCTTACTTAAGGAAGGGAAGCACCACTAGGATGGGTTTTTTCTTTAGGACAAGAAGCTCCAATAGGCATTATGGTCAATATGGCATTTAAATCAAACAAATATGAGTCAACAAGCTCATCAAAAAGACTATAATGGGATGTTGTGTCACTGCTAGGAGTCTCATTACTAATCACTTTGGAAGATTCACTATCAAATCTCATAAGATCATCCTTTGGTGGTTTAAATCTAAGACCATGATTCCAATTGATAAATCTAACTGATAAGGGTTCTAAAATTCTTTGCACTTATGGGCCAAGGCCTTTCCCTATATAGTCAAGATGATCTATTATATTGTTAGGGATAAGACACTTTGGATTATAAAAATTATTAGCAAGGCCTTCAAAACATAACCAATCTCCCTCAGTAAAAGCTTCTTGATCTTTCTTTGGTGTGATTGTAGGTACAAGAACCATAAGAGGTTTTGGTTGTTTCTTTTTTGGTTACCAAATCTGATTAGGTCTATCAGGAGTCTAGGAAGTTTTAGGCTTACCAACTGTTTTATGAGATTTTGGTAATTTTTCAATATGGAGGATTTCCTTTAGATGGTACGTGGAAATGCCTATCTTTAATAATAACCTACTTAGCCATAGCTGTAGGAAATAGATCAGTCAAAGTGGAGGCTAGATCACTAGGGTCTATATAATTAGATGAAGATGGATGATAAATGATGGCTTTGTTCTTCTTTGAAATGAATTCATAACTTGGGTAATAGTTATAATTATGAAAATATACTTCAAGATGTTTGTATTATTGATATGGCTACTAATCAACATGCATAGTAACCTCAATCCCATCATGGGGAAACTTAAGGCATTGGTGAAGAGTAGATGGAACTGCCTATACTTCATGGATCCAAGGATGACTAAGAAGTATGTAATAAGGAAGCTCAATATCCACAATATGGAATAATGTGTGATGAGAAACAAACCCAACCATGACTAGCAACCAAATTATACTAGATGACTCCCTCTTGATGTTATCATAAGCCTTGATTATAATAGTTTCTGGCTAAAGGTATTTATCCATGTAGCCTAATCATCATACCGATTTAAGAGATATGATGTTCATCCCTGAACCATTATCTATAAGAACTCACTTGATCTTGTGATCTGTAATGATTATCTCATTGCATAGTGGATTATTATAGTTTAGACCAAGGGTAGACATGTATTTTTGATCAAATGTGATTTATTGAAATGAAGACAAGTGTCCAACTAGGTTTTGAAAATGATCAAGGTTATGTCATTAGGCATAATAGACTCTTGAATTTTTTTATAAAATAGTTCTATGGACATCAGATGTCTATAAGATTTCTAATATGGAAATTTGTGTAGGGGTTTCATCTAATTCATCTGTTAGACTATAAGGCCTTTGAATTTTAGATTGAACTATTTTTGTCTTTATTGTGATAGTATTCAGATTTAGAACTATTGGCATAATATTCTCATTGGGTTTTATGGAAGAAGTGGGCAAAGGGCCCTGGATGGTAACTCATAGGCATCTAGTTGTGACTACACAAACTAGAGATGGCAAGGAGTTATTATAATTATAAGAAGAAGGCAACGGGCCTTGGATGGTGATTCATGAGATACTAACTATATTTATACAATTTTAGGTCAATGAGGAACCTTTATAATTAGAAGAAAGGTGTTATTGTTTAGAGTTAGTAACCTGTGTAAATGGAGTCACAACACGATGATGCAAACTTGACACAGTGTTACTAGGGGGAGAGGATATTGACCTTATAATGATGGGTCTCATATTGTGAGGAACATGAGATTAGCCATGTGGTTTCATAGTAACAGTGGCAATGTGGGATACAAAAATGTATCCCATAGTATTATTATAGTCATAAGGTGCATTATTATAAGCCAAATTATTAGTATGCACATTATGATCTTGATTATGCTCATTACAATTTTGACCTTGTTGTTGGTTTTGATTCTACCTCTATCCTTGATTGTGACCATTTTAATTATTTTTTGGTGGTGGTGGATCATGTCAAGGAAAGGGGTCTTTGTAGATTTCCATATCCTAATTTGTGTCCTAATTAGGGGCTAACTTAATTTTTAGTTCACCACTTTCAATAAATTCCTCAATAATATGTGAGAATTAAATGTAATGATATGCATCGTGACCAAAAACATGATGAAATTTACACCATTTGTTCTCTTTGTGCCAATTTGGTTTTGATTGATCTTGAGGAAATGGCCTTAATACTAGTCATACAATTAAATTATCTATAACAAGATTTTGTAACACTATTTCAATTGATTCTCCTAACTTTCTAAAGAATCTAAATTTTTTATGAAATTTCCTTCATGGAGGTTGTCTCTGCAAAGTAGGTAGTGGATTGGGGGAGTTAATTGTACATTTTGAGGAGGCATAGCTTGTACCATTTGTACATGTCTTATTTTAGTCACCCCATTTCCAATCATGTTCTTATTTTTTCTAAATCCTTTAGGCTTATCCTACATAACTATTTGAATTGGTGATTTAGTTTGATTAGACACTTGACCTTGTGCCAAAATCTTAACAAGGATCTTAGTAATAAGAGCCTTCTCAATCTATACTCTTTTTTTAATAATTTCTTCAAATGAGTTAGAACAAGCTAACCATAGATTATACACAACTTTAGGATGCAATTTATGTGAAAATATATTAGCCAATTGTTTATCTAGCAAGTTATGTTGAAAGTGGCCTACCAATGCTCTCCACCATTGTAGATATGCAACAAAACTTTCACCATCATGCTGCTTGGATTTGTATAAGTCAACAATGGTTAATTCATGTTCTATTTTATATGAGAAATGGTTAACAATTTTTTTTATAAGTCATTCTAATCCATAACTAATCCCTTGGGTAGTTTAAGTAGCTAATTAAGAACTTATCCTGCTAAACTTCATGAAAATAGTCATAGTAAGTACTCGCTACTATAAACAACCTCTTGACATAAGACAAAGAATGCTTATATGTGCTTGCATGGATCTCCTTTTCCTTTGTACTTGTCAAATTTAGGCACCTCAAAATGAGGTGAAAATGGGTTTTAGAGAATAGATAAATCAAATGGATATGGGAACATCTCATCAAATTTGTACTTTTTGACTCTATTATTTGTCTCCAATCTTTGAACAATTTCCTTCATAGAATTCCATTCTTTCATGTTTGGTGCATTATGGATTGAATAATATGTTTTTGAGGTGGAACATGCCCCTAGTTTCATTGATGTTGGGGTGGAATGTACCCCTAGTTTTGTTGTTGTTGTTGGGGTGGAATGTGCCCCTAGTTTTATTGTTGTTAGGGTGGAATGTGCCCCTAGTTTTGTGTGGATCTTTAGGGAGTGTATACCTTTTGATCCATGACTTGGTTCTGATTTTATCCTTGATTTTAGAACATAGGCCATTGATTTTTGGATTGTAAAATAGTCCCTAAATTTGGATATTTTGTACTTTGTTGATTTTGGAATTTTCTATGTTTATTTACCAATTTTTGTGTTGGTTGAAAAGAACTAGCCAAATTGTCTTAAGGGATTTCCTCAATTCAAACTAAATGTTTGGGTTTCTGAGTTTGTAAAGTAACAAGAGGTTCTTGATGATTAAAAAATGTATGTTTTGTGTCAAATGGAACACTTTGTAATGTCTCTTGTGACTTTAATTGTTCAATTAGATTACCTTGATCCACTATGGTAATGTCCTCATCCAATATTTGTTGCGTACTTTCAACCACATTTCCTTGTTATTTTGAATCATCATTGTGAATTGAAGTGGAAACTAGGGATTCAGTTAAGTTTGCAACAAGTTGATCTGCATATCATTGACTTATTATCTTGATCTTAGCTAGAAGATCTAGATTTGTGGGTTTTGAATCTATTTTTATTTATTTTCCTTTGTTAGAGGAAGAAGGTATGTCTATTCATGAAAAATATTTCTCTTACCATCATTGTTTTCGTTCTCTTAGGTATTAAATTATTCTATAGGAAATTTAGAAGGTAGTCCAACACCTGATTCTATCAATCTAAGAAGGGCTTCATCTTGATCTTCTTGGGGTTGATATTCATTGTAATCATCTTCAGATCTTACTATTATAGGGATGTCATAAAAAACAATGGGGTTATCTTAACCATCATAAAATTTCTCATCTTCATAACTAAGGCCATAGGAGGCCCCATTATGAGTGAACCTTTGAGTCATGTCTAAAAGAGTTATTTTTTTGCATTGACTAAATTTGGACCAATGCTCGATAACTAAATAAAGTATGCTTTGGCTCTCTTTTAAAAAAATAATCAAGGTACTAATGAGACTATAAGGGAGGGTGATTTGGAACCACACACAATTAGAAGATTTGGTTTGTGAGTTTACTCAACCTTTGGTAAAGTTGAAATTGCATAGATTAGAAGAGGGTAAGGTAACTCAAAGACCCAAAGTGAAAACTAGTACACCAAAGCCTAGATCTTTGTGATACACCCATACTGTAAAATCTAGTTTCAAATTTGAAAAGTTGACCCTAGAAGTTTAGAGTAAATCTCTTTAGATTAAAAAGAATATAAAATTTATTAAGAAACTCAAGATGTAAAAACATATGTGAATCACTAAGTATTAAGCTAGTTACAAATAGCCAGTACAACATCACCACATGATTTCAGTAGAATAAAATATGTTGTAAGAGTCAAAGTGTGAGTTATGGACAAGATGAGTTGAGTCTACAAAGATGATAATGTGATTTTGAGTCTTAATAAACAACCTTCAATCCAAATGGAAAATTGAACCCAAGTTAGTACATGCTTAGTGCACAAATGGCGAACCCACTTTGACACACCAACCCTTGGAACTCAGAAAGGTTCAATTTTGAATGTGGATTATAAATGAAGGATTTAAAGAAATTAGGTAAAATATCTAGGCTTAATTGGGTAGCATGACTGTGCCAAAGTGGATGACATGACACAAAGCTTTTGATAACAATTTGAACAAGGAAAAGACGAATTTTTCAATTAGACAACATAATGCCTCCCTTGCTCAATAAAATTGAGGACAATGTGTTTTGGTTAAGTTCATTGAGTTAACAAGTAGTTTTAGACACAAATCAAGACGAAGTAAGCTAATGACAAAAAAAATTGTCTTAAGTCTAAACTGACAACATATGGAAAAGTGGGGTCTACTAAAATAGCAAGGTTTTTATCATTCTAGGGGAATTAATTTCACAATGACTTTCACATCAAACAATGTAAAAGACAAGCATGAAAATTGGGTGACCATGACATTAGATAGTTACAAAAATTCTAGTCCTTTTACAACCACTACATCTTATTATTCACTTAGTGTAGTGTGATGTCTAAATGCAGATACATCCCATGTGCAACTCTAATTAAGAGCCAAATGAAGTTAATGCTTAGAGGTAAAACCTCAGGTCAAAGCTTCCCTAAAAAACTCATGGGAGGTAATGAAATCTCTCTCACAATCCTTGTTTACATAAAAATAAATAAATCATAAAATAGAAAGACTTTAGGGTCATTTTCAAGATCACCCAAAATTTAATGAGTTTTTGGGGAGCACTTTAGATGACATTCTTTCTAAGCCTTGGACTAGGCTTTTTGCAATAAGAATGACACTTTTGATTCCAAGGGTTCCATAAAGGGGAAAAATGGAAGAGCATACACATGACATCCCTCTTTTTACAAAATAAATTCTAACTTAAACAACTAAGTAAATATAAAAAAATTGGAAAGGTGAGTTCATTTATAAGCCCAAATGGAAAATGAGGTGGTGTTGTCTTGACCCCTTGGTCTTAGTTGTAACTTTAAAAACTAATACTAAAAATACTTACTTAAGCACCTTAAATGTTACTCTAAGCACCAAAATAATGTTCCTAATTCATTTTTAATCATGCAAAAGGTAATATAAACATGTTTTTAGTAAATGTCAAGCTTGGTCCTTTAATAAAAATGTTAGTATGTCCTTTAGCCTTGAATCTATTTTGGATTTGAAATAATGAATTAAAAAAAAAAGCTCTCGGGTTTGTGTTTTTAAGAAAAACACAGTGACCAATATTGGTTCTATAATCGATGACAGTTACACTTTCTAATCAGCATCAATTATGCCAATAGTGATTAATGATGGCTATGTCAACTGATGACAGTTTTACTAACTGATGTTGGTTATTGTGTAAACTTGTGATAAAGAAAAATAGAAAAACAAAGTTAGAAAATCAAATTGCAAGAGTTTTAATGATCCAAATGAAGATTTTAAAGTTGTAGAATGATCTTCTTCATGTGTGGGATGCATTTTATCCCACTGGGTGTGCCAAGATGTAGAGAGGATTACAAATCAAGTTAGTCAAATATTAGTCTATAAATCATGAAAAAATGCATAAAGAAATAACTAAGTAAGCCTATATATTCCTATGGGAATTACAAAGTATAACAAGAAACAAATGAAAGAAAGAAAACAACATATTACCTTCCCAAATGGATTCAACATACCCATATGGCTCAAAAGCATTTTCTCCCTTGATTAATCATCCTTGTCTTTGTCAACAAAGGTGGAAAACTCCTCCAATGTCTCAAGAACAATCCATAAAACCTAGGCTCATGATTCCAAATTGCTAAACTAGCCTATTAACAAAGCTTGTAACTAATTTTAATTGTTTATTGTAAGAGATTATAAAGATAATTCTGCATAATAACTTTGTATAAATCAAGCTTAAAATTCATGTCCATGGCCTCTCTATTTATAGAATTTTGAGATTGGTCAGGATCAACCATGACCATCAATCTCAAGATTGAGATGTGTGGCTATGGATAATTCTAATATTTGAAAATAAACTCATAAACATTCTTAAGATAAATACGCATTAAAGAGGCATGTGAGGCATTATCTAGGCATGGGTGACCCATAATCTTGATGCTTTATGCAGTTATGGCTTGATGGATGCCACCCCATAGATGATGTCACTAGGTGATGCAGATATTGAAAATTAATTTCCAATAATGATATATTCAAAGAGATCTATGGAATTCTTACTTAAGCTCTTTAAATTGGATTAATTAGCTTAAGTACATTTAATAAAGTTTAGTGCAATTCTTTGGAAATTGGTGCACAATTAATCAAAATGGTCAGAAAGTCATATTACTGGGTCATAATTTGACTGGAGAGGAATTGGAAGGTGATGTTATATGTGTTGGAGATGTATTCCCATTTAGGATGTTGCCAACACCAAATAACAAAGGTACGTGATGTGTACCAATGAATTAGAAGAAAAGAGGGATCTAGAGCACTAAATGGTGAAATTGTCATTTTAACTTGAAATTATCTAATCAAAGTTAGCTAGCCCATAAAATGCATTGCCCTATTTAGGGATAATTTGACCTAAATTGGCACTTGTAAGTGACAAGTTTGAACCATTTATGGGGTTTTATGGATTTTGACCTAAAATGTGTATTTGAGTGCATTTTGAGTAAGATTGACAATTTCAACACAAATGGTGTTAGGAATTGAATGTCTACACATCTGAGTGGCATAATGAAAACACCTCTAGGCTTGTGGGTAGCCTAAGGATTAGGTGAATATCTAGATAGGGATAATGCCCTTGATGTACCACCTTGGATCACAACTACACCTAAACTTTAGGGGGGAAAGAGAGAAATAAATGAAAGAAAACTATCCTAAGGGAGGTGATAGACAAAATATATTGATGACTTACAACTAGTTTCATGTAACACATGAGAACAAGGGACAATTTGAACATACACTTCTCCAATTTGCATCTTCTCACATCAATGTTACATTATCAGGCTATGGATGAATGTCTAGGCTAGGAGGACTCAAAAATAGGCCTTTAATGGCACTATTGAATGTAATAACTCTCTCAATCCTTGAAATTTCCTATAGCACTTCACATGCTCTGCAAGAAGTAGCTTTCCAATTGCAAATAGGATGAAAGAATGAGACAACATGCTAAGGAATCTATCATCTTCACTAAGCAAGATCCAACATTCAAGTAGAACACACTATGAAAATTTATGAAGAGGTAAAAATTAGTATTATTATTGATCAAATGGTATGAAAATTAGTAGAGCTTCACCATACTCTAGTGGAGCATAAGTTACAATGGCCAAAATGGCTAGTTCTTATAAGAATTGAGAGAGAGAAGAGAAGAGAGAAGTCCAAAGGTCATAAGGACACTTTTAAATATGAGATAAATAGTTAATTTTTCATGATAATATGATTTTGGATGAACCATGCAAGTTTAAGAAGTACAAGTGTCCATCCAAGTTATAAAACTCATGAAAGGTGGCATGAAACTCCTCATTTTGGCTCAAAAAACTACCTTCATGATTTGGACCTATTTGGACCTTAAAAAATAGATTAGGGATAGGTATAATTATTATAATTAATTTTAAGGTTATTATACATGCCTCTCCATACATTGGTATTAGTCATAACCATTTGAAACCTTCCCAAAATGAACTATCATCATCTGCAGTCCAAGAAACCCCTCTTTCATGTACCCTGCACACTTGGCCTCAAATTTGTCTTCAATTTCCCATTAAAATACATGGTATTTAGTTTATGAAACTTTTAAATACTCTATATGGCCTTATAAATTTGAGTCACACCTTAAAAATCCATCCACTTGAAGTTTTCACATTTCTCCCTAGCTTGGTCACCATGCCATTTTTGACTGGCTAAGATGAATCATTTAATTGAGGAAATTAGAAGTTTTTTCAAGGAATTAAATGAAAATATTGATTTATTATAATTAATAATATTTCCCCAAAACTTTATTTCATCTTTAGACTCCTTCTAGAACCAATAAAACACATAAAATAGTCAAAAGTACCCTATTTTGTACCCTGTCTATACAATTCCATACAACTCAAAAGGGTGGGGAGGATCCTGATATAGTCATATGAAATTTCCAATCACTACTATATATAAAATATTACATTTTATTATCTATCCAACTCTATTTCCTCCATCGGGTCTTGACTAAGGGTTTGTAAGGGTTTTAGGCCTGTTTTCACTCTTAAGCATTGTTCATAAAAACCTAATATTAGAATATCAAACTAATTCCAAAAAAACAAATTTAAATACCTTTATCAAAATCCTTTAACTCATTATATTCCCATGTATAATCTCATTAAATATGTGAATAATCAAACTTCTCCTATTGAGCTCTTCTTTCCATTTCCTATAGGTCTAGTGTTGCTTTTGGGCCAAAAATGGATTCCTTATAGTTTGTCTACATTTAAAAGATTTATCACCTCTATTTTATCCAAATATTCATGTTCCAATAGGTTATAATACTCACCTCATTTGAAAAATGGAAGTGATTCCCCATTTGGCTTCTAGGCCTAACCATGCCTAGTAGGCTTGTCTGGACCGTAAAGCCCAAATATGACCTCCTTATTATTCCTCTACATTACACAAGATTAATAACATCTAAATTCACCATATAAATAAGTTACAACTATTTTTAAATCTTTCCCAAATTTGGATAGTAAGTTGACCCCTCATCTGGGTTCTAGGCCTAAACCTTATCCACTAGGCTTGACTACAACCTTAGGGTTTTTAAGAACCTTGTTTCATAAAATTTTAATGTTTTATTATAATTAAATCATATTTTTACACCTATAAATATTAAAATAGCTACTTACCCATCTGATCATTCCCTTTTCCAAAATTATAGGGTTTATGCACAAGGGAAAGTATCCTCTATCTGAGACAAAATAGATGATACTTCCCCTATTTTATCAGACCAAATGAACATTTTAATATATTTTAAAAGTTTCAAGGATTCCATATGAAAAAAATCAGCCCTTTTTCTATCCATTTGACCCTCAAAACCTCTTCTAAAACCAAAACAAACTGTGTAAAGAGTCCTGAGTGCAGGGTTTCCTCTAATGGATTATGTTTTCCATTATAATAACCATTTATATAATTGTAGTCCATGCTATTGGGACCTATTTAGGTCATTTATATCATTATTAATAAATTTTAGGTATGTTTAATACCTTAACTCTTTATATGCTCCTCTATACACTTGCACAATCAAGACTATGTTTCCATTCTTGGATGAGTTTTGCTTGTGAAGGGCACTTGTGGGTGCATGATTGTATGTTTTAAGATGAATTCAATGATTAAAGACACCTATTTAAGATTAAATGATCATATAAAATTTATTTAGACCCATTTTTCACTTTTTTGAGCTTAAAACATCACTTTGGACCTTAATCCTGCTCAATGTTATCACAGTCAACTATGTTATGACCAGTATAATCCTGTATATGTAAATAGGGTTGAAACATTGCATATCAATTCCTCTTGATGACTTATTAGATCATAAATTCTCTTTATATTCCATTAAATATCTATAAACTTTCAATTATGAAGGAATGATCCACTTGCAACTTTGGGTTAAGCTTGAAAAAGGTAGTATGGTTGTAGGTGGATAATTCTAAAGTAGGCACTCTTATAGATAATAATGGGAGATAAATCATAGTATAACATCATTTTTAGTTGAATTTTATACCTCTTGGAATTTATTTCAATCACTAAGGTCATCTACCTATGATAATATATCTTATACTATTAAATTTTAAAACAAAGTTGCCTAAGGACTCAAATTACTATAGATAACAGTGAGGAAATTTAGTGTTTAAAAGGCAACTTTGGGTGCTCAGTTACTATCCTCTACTAGATATTTGTTCTCAATATTTTTCAAGGTTATTTTCCCATGTATGGTATATAATGTGAATTAACTAGGAGTCATTTAAAGTATTTTAAACCATGCAATACAACCTTCAAAAAAGGCTCAAGTTCTCTATTTTGCCAATTTAGTGGTTAAAGACCTGAATCTCAGTTATCATCCTTTTAAAGTGGCCCTCAAATTTTTATATCAACATATCAATTCCAAAAGTTATTTCATGATTTTTTCAAATTTTTATGACATCAATAAGGGTTTTAAAACTTATTTAAACACTTTGAAATGGCCTTTTAACTCTATATCGTACCACCTATAGGTGGCCATCTTCATGTCTACAGATAGTGAATGGAATGAAATCAGTATGCATGGTTTTTTGTATTATTATGAGTTTTATTATCTTACCAAGGATTAAAAACATAATTTATTAATCATGTATAACCCTATTTGGCTCATACACTCCCTTTAACATGACTGGTCTTCTCATAGGATACTTATAGGTGAACATTTTTATTGGTATGTAGGCAGTAAGTAGGGTTATGAACCACACTCATGATATATGTCTCTAAAAACCATTGTATCCTATTTAAAATCTAATATTAATCCATTACAACATTTCATGATTTATATCAAGTCAAGATAACTCCATTTCAAGGTTTGGACCCTTTCAAGCAGCTGTAGATAAGCATGTTCATGGCTACCTAACTGAAAATGTTACATATAACTATAATTCCATGAATATTTACCTTGGGAAAATAGATTTATATTTGAATTTTATAAATGGAATATTTAAAACATGTAAACCAAGATATATTCACCCTACAATACCACCATCAAAACAAGAAAATCTTGCAAATGGTGAAAAATCTACTTGTTGCATAGAAAAGTGTTCCCTACTACAACTTAAAGTGATTGTCATATCAAAACACCTTGAAATGATAACACAAATTTGGAAATAATTATATAAGGAATAAAAAATCATTTTTAATCAAATTCAAAAATTAGTTTATATGGACTTACCCAAAATGGAACAAAACATATAGGGTGCATCAAACAACAAGCATAAAAACATAGTCAACTTCAGGAGAATGGTTCATAAATCACAAGCAACCATTATTAAAAATATTGTCATGGAATTGAATCTCTCTAAGTTTAATTTCACCTCCTTAAGGTTTTTGATTTGAAACCTCACCTGCTGGTCGTACCAAGTACAAATCTAAAGACTAGTTTTATGTGCCTATAAAGGTGAAAAAGGAGTAGAATAGTTTTGGACCAAAAATGGAACTTACATAGCATTTAAATCATGGAAATAAGATTTATTAATTTTAAGGGACATTCTAAGATCTTATCCCATGTGTCACACTTCCCCATGGGCTGTACAAGTGCCAAACTCACCTTTTTCCCAAGAAAACTACTCTTTCTTTTGAATCACCTACCAATTTCAATTACAAAAAGTTTATTAATAAATTTTAGGACACATGGAATATGAAATAACATTTTTGAACCATCACACTTCCCAATGAATCCATACAACTCATTAAATACCTCTTTTTTACCTCAAAGTGACTAAAATGACTAAAATGACTAAGGACCAAGGCCAATATAACATTAAATGATAGTAATTAACCTATAAAACACATTTTTACATATGTATTAGAACCCTAAAACACCTAAGAGTCAATTATTTACCTATAAGGGTCCTAATTTGGCCTACAGGGTCAAATTTGGTTAACAAATTGGTGACTCATAGGGGTAGTATGCCTGCTATACTAACTAGACCAGTAGCCTTATCAATCCATTAGGAGTAGGGAGTCATCTAAATTCGAAGACATAAAAATATGATTTTTACCACAAGCTTTGATCAATACAATACCAATGACTACCTCAACTACATAAAGTAAAAAACACACACAAAGCAAAATCAAACATGCATGTGCTTCATGAGCACTTATGAAACACACACACCAAACAAAACAAACTAAATAAAACACTAAATAAACTAATATTAAAACTCCTTCCTAGATCAAAAGGAAATTTTGATACCCTTCTTGCTTCATAACATGAAGGATTTAGTCAGACGTGTAGCCTTTTATCCTTTAACAATGATGCTTCCATCTTCTTCATGGTATTTTCCAACTCCATTAGCATGGTGTTCAATAATAACCAATAAAATATAAATAGACTAGCTATGAAATTTATTTCTTCTTTCATCCAAATAAATTCAACCTTCTCATATGGATCCTCAATTACAACCTGTAATAATTATCCATAGGGGCATACCTTCTTGATTTCCATAGTGATCTCAATAGGATTGGGTTTTTTCTTAGCTACAAGTTCTTCTAGCTCATAAAGGATATTTGAATAATCTACCAAATCTTGGTCATTATCCTCCATGGAAGACTCTTTCTTCACCTTATCATGTACTTGGTCTTCAACTTAATAAAACTCTTCAAGCCCTTGAGAGAACTCCATTTATAGTTTTCAATCATCCTTATCCTTTTTATCATCTAGAATGACTACCTCTTCAATATTCTCTTATTGATGTATGATGTCATAAATCTAGTGTTATTACATATCTAATGAATCTTATGGTGATTCAAGATTAGGTTGAGGTATTGGGTCATCTTTAAGAACAAAATCTTATACCTTAGTCTCAAGATAGTTTTCTAAATCTATCACCTCTTTGGGGATGACTTGAAATTATTCTTCATCCCAAATGACACATTCATCTTTTGATGGAGGTGATCATCTACAACCTTTTGATCATATTTATAATCTTCTTTAAGGGATGCAAGATCTTCCAAGTCTTTCTCATTCATGGTGATGTTAAGACTAGGCATCTTGAAATCATGTAACCTAGCCCATTGAGGTTTCCAAAGAGGTATGTTTTCATCAAGTAAGAGTTATGAGTTTTTGTCAACCAACTACTACTCTTTATTTTTGCATACCATAGGTACATCAAATCAAAGGGTGATGGTGTGAGGATAAGATGAACTAGTTGGTGGAGGTGGCACATAGAACTCAAAATCAGATTAAGGGTGAAGTGTAGGGGATGCTTTTATAAGATCTTGAAGAAGGGGAGGTAGATCTTAGATTAAAACAACTTGATTTTATTCCTTCAACTTGAAAATCACTTTTCATTCACATTTGATTTAGCTCAATTACTCTCTTGAGGAAGGGTGTATGGAGTGTGTTTAGGCATAAGATCTTGTTTGGGGTCTAAACCTTCCATCACACCTTGATTTAGCAATTTCATCTTTGCCTCTAACTCTTCAATTTTCTTGGCTAGGCTCTCTTGGAAAAGTATCTCTTGAATTTGAAAGGCATTATCATGAGGATAGGGAGTACAAGAGGGCTAACATGGAGAACAAGAGGTCTCTTCTTGAGGAAGGGTGGGAGGGGCTTTTAAAGGATCAACTACATTCTCAACTTCACACTCCTTATCAAGACTTTTATCCTCTTTCTTTCCCCATGACTCCACTATCTTATTCCATCTTAGGATTTTAGGATTATGGGTCTTTTATTTAGGTGGTGATTCAACTTGAGGAGTGGATGAAGTATTCAAGAAACTTAGAATCTCCTTAGGCTTGGATTCTCCACCTTGTTTCCAACTTGGAATGTTATATCTAGAGGTCTTTTCTTAAGGTGGGGATGGGATGAGAGAGGAAAATGAGGGTTGAACTCCACTTCCTTTGCTATTAACATTGACTGATTCATTTGCTTATCGGCCAACTCAATATACCTAACAATATTAGCTTCAAAAACAAGGTTTCTCTTTTCAACTCTCTCCTTCAACTGATTAGGAAAAGGATGACTTTGATTAGCTTGATTGGGTTCATGATTAAAATCCATGTAGCACTAAAAGCAACCTTGTGGAAGTGGAAATGAAGGTTGATAGGTTTGGTGAGGTTGAATTTTATGAAATTTTATCCTATCTTCTAAGGATGAAACTATGCCACTCACATCTAGCATCTCACTTGTGAGCCTTTACCAATTGGCTCTCTCAATAGGTGCCCACTCTCTTTTAACTAGCTCTAATGCATCTCTCACCTAATGAATGAAATGACTAGGAACCTATTGACCATGTCCCCTTAGTGTATCAAGCTCTAACATATAATTTCTATACCCTAAAAGAGTTTCCTTGAAGGTTGAAATGGATTGAGTTGAGAAGTGGCTAGGTTGACTAAGAGAAGCAAGATATTGAGGAGGTTGGCTATAAGACTGATACAACTCATGACAAGGATGGCTATAGTGCTGATAAGGATTATGATGAGGTTGGAAATGGTAAGAATCACACCAAGACTACTAATAATCATACAAAGGCTAGTTAGGAATGCCATAAGCTGTAAATACCTCACCAACTTGTGTAAAGAAAAACTCAACACCAAAATTAGCCATGAAACCTCATTGAAATCAATAACACAAAGGAAAATGTTACCAAAAATCTTTAAAGGATAACCTAGGCTTCTTAAATAGATGATATAACTTTAAATTTTCCATTTATGCTTAGATAGATGCCTCCAAAGGATGATTGTTGAAAGACAACAACAAATATCTTTCAACCTCTTGGATTAAGAGTCCCACTGAGCATGCCAAAAATTTGTTGTCACTTGGATTTGCATCCTTTGAGGAGATGCCTAAGCTATACTCATATAAATGGCATAATGGAAACACCTCTATGCTTGTTAGTAGCCTAAATATGATTTGAATCTCTATATAGGTCCATCTCCCTTGATGTACCACTTTGGATCACAACTACACCTAAATTTTTTTGGGGGGCAGGGAGAGAGATAACTAAAATAAAACTATCCTAAGGGAGGTGACACACCAAATAAATTAATGAGTTCTAACTAGATGAATGTTATACATGAGAACAAGGGATAAATTAAACATAAAATTCTCTAATATATCAAGTGGATGGAGTGTATGACACTTGGAAATACTCTCTATGGCCTTATAAAGCACATGCACACCTTAAAAATCCATCCACTTGAAGTTTTCACATTTCTCCCTAACTTGGTCAATATGCCATTTTTGAATGGCTAAGATGAAGCATTTGGTTGAGGCATTTAGGATTTTTTTCAAGGAAATAAATGACCATATTTAGTTATTAAAATTCTTTATCTTTCCTCCAAACATAATTTCATCTTTAGACTCCTTTTAGAACCGATAAAACACATAAAATAGTCAAAATTACCCTATTTTGTACCATGTTCATATAATTATGTATAGCTTAAAAGTGTGGGGAGGATACTAAGAGAGTATTATATAATTTGAAATCATTATTATATACAAACTATACCATTTGATCAGCTATCTAACTCCATTTCCTCCATCACGTCTTGACTGAGGGTTTGTAAGGGTTTTAAGCCTATTTTCACTCTTAAGAATTGTTCATAAAAACTTGAGATTTCAATCTCAAAATGATTCCAAAAAAAAAAACTTCAAGATGTTCATCAACACCCCTTAACTCCTTATATTCCCATGCACAATCTCATGAAAGATGTGAACAATCAAACTTCTCCTATCGAGCTCTTTTTTCCATTTCTTACAGGTCTAGTGTTACTTTTGGGATTAAAATGTCTTCCTTGTGGTTTCTATACCTTCCAAAATATTTATCATCTCTATTTTATCCCCATATTCATGTTCTAATATATTATAATACTCACCTCATGTGAGAAATGGAAATGACTCTCCATTTGTCTTTTAGGCCTAGCCATGCCTAATAGGCATGTCTGCACCTTAAAACCCAAATATGACCTCCTTGTGATTCCTCTTCATTCCAAAATATTAATCACATCCAAATTAACCCTATAAACAAGTTACAATTGGTTATAAATTTTTCCCAAAGCTAGAGAGTAAGTTGACCCCTCATCCGGCTTCTAGGCCTAAACCTTGTCCACTAGGCCTAACTACAACCTTAGGGTTTTTGAGCACCCTATTTGGTTCCATCCTTTTTTTAGGTGTTCCTAGTGTTTTATTAGATTTAACTTATCTTTTCACACCTTATATAAAGGTTCAAATAGGTACTTACCCACTTGATCATTCCCTTTTCCAAAATTGGAGGGTTTGTGCACAATGGGAAGTACCCTTTTTCTGAGACAAAACATAGGGTAGTTCCCCTATTTTATTAGATCAAATAAAAAATTTATTAGATTATAAAATTTACAAGGACTAACTTCAAAAAAAAATCATCCCCTGGTCTATCCATGTGACCCTAAAACCTCTTCCAAAATCAAAACAAATTGTGTAAAGAGTCCTCAGTGTAGGGTTTATTCTAATGGACTATCTTTTGCATTATATGAACCCTTTATATGCTTGTATTTTATGATATGGGGACATATTTAGGTAATTTATATCATTATTAATAAATTTTATGTCTGGTCAAGACCTTAACTCTTTACATACTCCTCTATACACTTGCCTAATCAAGACTATGTTTCCATTCTTGGATGAGTTTTTCTTGTGAAGGGCACCTACAGGTGCATGCTTTTATGTTTTACGCTGAAATAAATGCTTAAATACCCCTCTTGAAGATTCCATGATCATATAACATTTATTTTTACCCATTTTTCACTTTTTTTGAGCCTAGACCATCACTTTGGACCTTAATCCTACTCACTATTATCACAGTCAAACACAGTCAACTATGTTATAACCAGTATAATCTTAGAGGTGTAAACAAGGTTGAAACATTGCATATAAATTCATATTTATTATTTATTAGATAATAAATTATATTTATATTCTATTCTCTATCTAAAACCTTTCAATCATGAAGGAATGATCCACTTTCAACTTTGGGTTAAGCTTGAAAAAGGCAGTATGGTTGTAGGTGGATAATTCTAAAATAAACACTCATGTAGATACTAATGGGAGATAAATCATAGTATAACATCATCTTTAGTTTACCTTTATAACCCTTGGAATGTCTCTCAACCACTAAGGTTATCTACATATGATATTATGTCTTATATTGTCAACTTAGAAAACAAAGTTGCTTACGGACTCAAATTCTTGTAGATAACAGCGAGGAAATTTAGTGTTTAAAAGGCAACTTTGGGGTGCTCAATTACTATCCTCCATTAGGTATTTTTATTCCATCTTTTTCAAGTTCTTTTACCATATAGGCACTATAAGGTGAAGTCACTATGAGGCATTGAAAGTCTTCTAAACCATGTCATTAAACCTTGGCAAAAGGCTCAAGTTTACTATTTTTCCGATTTAGGGATAAGAGACCTGAATCTTAGTCATCATCCTTTTAAAGTGGCCCTTAACTTTGTCTATCAACCTATCTATTAAAAAAGGTCTATCATGATTTTTTCAACCTATTATGACCTTAATAAGGGTTCAAATACTTATTTTATCACTTCAAAATGGCCTTTTGATGCTCTTTTTTCTAAATCACCTACCAATTTTAGTTACCAATAGTTGATTAAGACATGTGAGGACACATGACACATGACATAACCTTTTAGAACCTTCACACATCCTAAAGAATCTGTACAACTCATTAAAGGCCCCTTGTTGACTTCAAAATGACTAAAATTACTAAGGACCAAGGCTAATATAACATTAAATGACATTAATTAACCTATGAAACACCTTTTGACATATGTATTAGACCCCTGAAACACCTAAAATTCATGTTTTTACCTTAAGGGGTCCTAATTTGACATGCATGGTCAAATTTGGTCAATAATACTCTAAATTTACCATGCCCTTCTTCTCTTTTGCCTTATCTACCTTCATCTTCTCTTAAGCAAGTACTTTTTACTTTGATTTGGTGTCTTAACCTATACATGGTGTATTGACTATGGTCCAAGTATTTTTCACCTTGGAACTATGATTCTCACTTGGAGTCTCTCTTCTCTCTCTTGAGATTTTGATAGTTCTCTTCTTAGAGATTATCTACCAAAACTCTTTAATTATCTCTATTCTTAGTGTAATCCTGCAAATTATCTTCATGTAATATCCATTTATAATAGTTAACAATCTCAAATATCAACCTTAAACATTCAAAAACTTAAATATACGAAGAGCTTACCTACTTTGATACCACTTAATGTAGGGGCCTATGCCTACAATCTTAACCTACTTATTCTTGACTTTTATTCTTGATTTATATCCCTTATTTCAACTCTAACTTTGATTCCTTATTATATGTACTTGCTTTAGTTTTTGAACTCTCTTGTTTATTCTTGCTTCTAATGGGCTCAATAACCACATTTAATGTATCTAGTCCTCTTCTTGCTCTTGAATACATATAACCCATCATCTCTCCACCTTTACTCTGTAATCTCACCTTCTCAAACACCATCCTCTCATTCATAACTTTAATCACTACTTCACTCTCCCTTCTTTTCTCACACTTGTTTCTCTTCTTGATATAGGTACGTAGGCCTAAAAGCCTATAACATGGATATATGGCTCTTGACTCCCCAATTTATTCTCATATGATCATTAATATACATATTAGTTCCCCTTTCCACATCCAAACAAGTAACACAAAATCAAATTTATCACTCTCAACAAATCTCCACTTTCTCTCTTTAAGGTCTCCACTCTAATAGCCCTCTTTTCAAACAAAGTTCCTAGGTTTGAAAAATATAAAGATACAAATAAAAAAATACATATTTATATACACTTTATCCTTATTATTCTTCACCTAAAATTTCATGGCACAAATCTCAAGGGAAGTACTTTTTCTATTGCACCCTTATTGCCAATTAGGGCTCTCCTAGGCCTATTCAACTACACAAACTTAGAGATCATATAGTACCAACTCAAGACCTTATTAATATTAAAAATTACATCAAATTACCTTATATTCCAAAATTTTAAGAAATTTGACTAGAGTAAATTCATGTTATCCAACTTTCTAATTTCAACCCCTAGTCTAAGCTTAGTTAGGCTTGTGTAAGATTGAGAGGGGATATAAATTCTTAATTTGAATTTTACAAGTTTTAAAGTATTTTTTCCACTTATACAGGGTCTTCCAAACCATATTATAACTCCACAACTAAACTTGAGCCTCCACTAGACTCCAAACCATGAGAATATTCACCTTTTCTTAGACTGCTACAATCTAGTATAGATCTCCTAGACCCAAGAGCATATAAATTAGGATTATTTTTAAATTAAGCCAGTTAAAAATGTTTGAAATTTTTTGTATTTACTTACTTCATCCTTCTTAATTTTTTTAGGTGATGAACAAACTCGTCAAGACTTTTGTATGCAACTTTAGAACATTATCGGTTCTCAAACATGGATTGTGTGCTAACCAAATGTAAGTTATATTGAAAATTGAGTCTCACGAGTGACATATTAACATTAAAAATGATAAAAACCATAGTAAAATACCCCCACTACCCTATTAATACCTCAAACCTTTTAATATACCTTATGCACACTCAAATAACTTCTTTCTTGACTATGTAAATTAGGATGCTTCAATATGACTAAGTGAACTGATATAGGAATATGAATTAAATATAAAAAGTGGATTATTTGAACACATAAAGTATAATTAAAAAATAAAAAATACTAAAACATCTTCTCATCACCTCTCACTCTTAAATGAACCCCAAAATAACTCTCACTTGTCTTACTTCTTTGTCTATGCAAACATAATTCTTTCCTTGACTATATTGTATTGTATACATCACTATATATCCTAAAAATTAATTTAAAAGGTAAAAAAATATATAATAAATCCTAACATAAATAACTAACTCCATAAGATCTAATTTCAACTAAGCAAGATATATCTTTCATTCATTTCATCATAAAACATTATACAAAATCTTCACTCACAACAAAATAGAGTTGTTCAAGCTCTATTCATTATATTTTCCTAACTTTATTAAGTTTATTCATCATATATACTGTAGAGTAAAAAATACTCTACATTTTATTTTTATTTTCAATTGCCTGATCCAAAATTTTGTCCCTGCACACTTTGGTTCGAGACAGTGAAGTTTTTGACTCAGAGTGTGGGCTCGAATTTCTTTCTGCCTCAATTTTGTCTAAGTGTTGAAATCACGCAAAAGCTGTCAAGTGTCATCAGCCGAGGCACATTTCATAATTTATAGAAGTTGGTCAAGATGTGCCACGTGTCTCATAGTAACTTAGTGAAATGCAACAAGTGTCAGCATCTACATCTCATGTTTCTTATACGTCTCAAAAACTTCTTTCAAATAAGCTTTTATCAGGATCAAGCGGAAGGTGCCAAGTGGCAACTACGAAAGGTTTCAATATGCTTTTATAAAAGCAACAAAAGATGCCACATATTCCTAGCTGAGGCAAGTGGAACCCACCACATGTCAATATCCGAATTATCTTCACTTTGTTTCATTGATAAGTAAAGACTGTGGTGGGTCCCAAGTTCTGTTCTAAGGCAAGCAGAAGCTGCCAAGTGTCACCATCCATGTAAATATGAAATGAGGTCTAAATGTTTCTATAGTATAGATAGAGCAATGTGGAGACTAACAAGTGTCACCTTCCATAGAATTCTTAAAGGGTAGCTAAAAGTAGTGGAGACTACCACATGTCCCTCGCTAAAGATGCATAGAAAGTGCCACCTATCCCTGTCCCCTTTTTGAAGTTGCTAGGGTGAGAAATGATATGGGTCCCATTTTCTATAAGTTGTTAAAGTTTTGAAGAAGTGGACTGTGATAGATGTCAAAGGTGGAACACTTTTGAGCAAAGACACAAAAAGAGTATAAGTTATGTGGAAAGTGTTGTGTGCCTTCGGTAAGTGCTGTGGAACATGCCAAGTGTCATTTTTTGGTGCCTCTTGAATAATAAGAAGGTTTTCAAGTAGAGAGAAGGAATCAACCAAGTGTCCTCTCCTATTTAAAAGTGGGAAGCATCTTAGGTATCTATTTGGGCTAATGAAATTGTAGGAAGATAAAATGTTTCAGATCTAAGAAATATCCTGTGTTAGACACTTCCAATTTAGTTAGAGTTTAGTAAGGCCTTTAGATTGGGAACTACCACGTGTCCCTCGCTAAAGATGCATAGAAAGTGCCACCTATCCCTGTCCCCTTTTTGAAGTTTCTAGGGTGAGAAATGATATGTGTCCCATTTTCTATAAGTTGTTAAAATTTTGAAGAAGTGGACTATGACAGATGTCAAAGGTGGAACACTCCTGAGCAAAGACACAAAAAGAGTATAAGTTATGTGGAAAGTGTTGTGTGCCTTCGGTAAGTGCTATGGAACATGCCAAGTGTCATTTTTTGGTGCCTCTTGAATAATAAGAAGGTTTTTAGTAGAGAGAAAGAATAAACCAAGTGTCCTCTCCTGTTTAAAAGTGGGAAGCATCCTGGGTATCTATTTGGGCTAATGAAATTGTAGGAAGATAGAACGTTTCAGATCTAATAAATATTCTGTGTTAGACACTTCCAATTTAGTTAGAGTTTAGTAAGGCCATTAGATTGGGAACTACCACATGTCCCTTGCTAAAGATGCATAGAAAGTGCCACCTATCCCTATCCCCTTTTTGAAGTTGCTAGGGTGAGAAATGATATGGGTCCCATTTTCTATAAGTTGTTAAAGTTTTGAAGAAGTGGACTGCAATAGATGTCAAAGGTGGAACACTCCTCAGCAAAGACACAAAAAGAGTATAAGTTACGTGGAAAGTGTTGTGTGCCTTCGGTAAGTGCTGCGGAACATGCCAAGTGTCATTTTTTGGTGCCTCTTGAATAATAAGAAGGTTTTCAAGTAGAGAGAAGGAATCAACCAAGTGTCCTCTCCTGTTTAAAAGTGGGAAGCATCCTGGGTATCTATTTGGGCTAATGAAATTGTAGGAAGATAGAACATTTCAGATCTAAGAAATATCCTGTGTTAGACACTTCCAATTTAGTTAGAGTTTAGTAAGGCCGTTAGATTGGGAACGTGTAGACAATCTAGAGCTAATCCAATGCTATAAATAGGGGTGCAGAGATCACTAGAAGGATCATTAGAAGATAGAGAGAATTTTTTGCAAGAGATTATTGTCAAGAGTTTTTAGACTTTTTTAGTTGTGATCAGGAATATCATTTGCCTTTGTTCTATTTTCTTGAGTTAGAAAGTTTATGTGACTGTGCATGTTTTTGTGCCTTTTATGTGACTGGAGAATTAATAAGAAAATTGAGTTTTGTGCCTTTGTTGATATTTTTCTATGTCACTGCAAAATTAGTCTAAGTTGTGAGCCTCTGTTTCTATTGTTTTTCATCTTTTACATTGATCATTCCTTGTTTGCTCTTTAATGTAATTAAATCTTACATATAGCTTCATTGTGCTTAAGGGTCAAATTCAATTCAGGCGCATCACCATAGTTAGAGTTTATTTAGTTTCACTTGCGTTTCTGTTTAATTCCTATCCCTTTTCCCATTATACCCTTGATATAAAGAAGAGCCAGCTTCTTTAAAATCTGGAGGTTGTTTCAGGTTGCAAGTCCCACATTCTTGAAACTTCCCATTGTTGGTGTTAGAAACAATGCAATTTTAATCATCAACAATTTTTGGCATGCCTAGTGGGACACCATCTTGAAGTTTCTTTCAAGACCGTATGAACTAGACAGCTACAAGGAGTCAAAGCTGTGGACCAGTGACAAGATCTCAATCTGTTGCAAATCCATGTATTCTTTTTCTTCCTTTGATAACTAGTCTAAGATGAAGAGTCAATCAATTTATACCAATACCAAGAGTAAATATGGGAGCTCCTATACCCCCAAGGAATTATGCAAGTTGGAACACTGGCAGTCCTTTGATCCTACCAATACCACCAGCCACTTGTGACCCTATTCCAGTAAATGCCTTGAAAGCTCTACCCAAATTTAGTGGGCAAGATTTTAAAACACCTGAAGAACATTTAAAAAATGTGTTTGATGTTTGTGCCATACATGTCACACAGCAGAATGTTGCCATAAGATTGTTAACATCTTATTTTAAAGGAAAGGACCTAGAATGGTACATATCTTTGACCCTAAATACAATATCTACATGGGATCAACTTGGAGATATTTTATTTGAAATATTTGAGGAAAAAAGTGATAAATATTCTCTATTGCAACAATTAATTACTATAAAAAGGGCACCACAAGAAGCAATGACTGACTTCAATTCAAGATTTCAAAGGACTTGGGAAAGAATCCTAGCTACAGGAAGACCATTACCAGGTATGGCTATAGTGTTTTATCTTAAGGCTTTAAATTCAGATATATCAATCATGATTCAGTCAGTTGGAGGTCAGACTCTACCAGAGGCTTATGACTATGTAGTCAGAGCTGAAAATAATTTAATAGATGCTGGAAAGTTGCCCCCAAGGCCTCCCATGCCCATGTTTCCAGAAATTACCTTGCCATTACCTCAAGAAGCCCCTAATTCCATAGTCCCACCTATGTCGATGTATAAATATCCTCAACCACCTACTAAATAACTTGTCCCTACCTAGTCATTTGATATGGATGATATCAAGAACATCTTAAGGACATTTTCTAATGAGTTGATTAACATAAAGAGACAACAAAATCCTTAGTCCAGACCTCAATATCAAGGCTATCAAAGAAATATATTTCCATCACAGCCAAACCAATATCAAGGTCATCAAAGGCAAAATAACCCTCAGCCAACAAACCAATTAGTTGCAGTCCCTACACCCTCACAGACTGTTTTGCCAAATCCAAATAGGGAGATTGTTCAAGGGAAAAATAATTATGTAAATAGCACCAATGCCTGGTGTTTCCATTGTAATAATGCTCATACACCTAGAGATTGTCCCATGGGTAATCTATAACAAAAGGTAGTAGAGAAAAGAAGAATGGATGGACAATTTGCCAGTACTTCAGATGCACAAACTTATCAGTCTCCTGGTATGCAAAATTTAGTCCTGATGGCTTAGATGCAAGGGATGTCTCTATAAAAACAAGAAGAAATAGCCCCTAAACATTCTTTATTTTCATGGGTTGAAGATGAAGAATCGGTATTCTTGAATGAAGCTTCTGCTTCTAAGAAACCAGTGGTGCAATCAGACTACTATACTAGATCAAAGAGAAGAATGATGGAACAGCCTAAAGTTACAAATAGTCAAGTTATGGAGAATCCTCCATTTCAAGGTAAAAAAAACATAGCTGTCAGATAGGTAGTGCCTTAGCCAATGCAGAACCAAGTGATTCCTGTACAAGTTCAAGAAAAAGCAAGGTATCCTTATTTTTCAAGAACTCAAGCATTAGGACCAATGAATGTGGTGGAACAGTTGAAGAGGACTCTAGCACAAGTATCAATTTGGGACATACTAGCTATTCCTAAACAAAAGACACTATTACAAGAAGCTCTACAAGGCCAAGCAATGCCTAAACATAATGGCACCAAAGAAGGACTTGATGATAAAGAAAAGCTCAAGGACACAGTTCCTCTGAAGACAACAACATTTGTGAACAATGCAGTAGAGGTAAGTAAATCCAAACTAGAGCCTTTCTATTTGACTCTAATAGTTGGAAAGAAAATCTTGCATAATGCGTTGATAGATTCAGGGGCTAGTACTATAGTAATGCCTAAGCAAATAGCTGATGCTTTAAAAATAAAGTATGAACCACTTACTAAAGGAGTTATGTAGTTAGATGGCAAATAAGTACAAACAATAGGGAGAATTAAACAACTCCCATTACAATTATATACTTG
Source organism: Torreya grandis (assembly GCA_037957365.1). Classification (NCBI taxonomy): domain Eukaryota; kingdom Viridiplantae; phylum Streptophyta; class Pinopsida; order Cupressales; family Taxaceae; genus Torreya; species Torreya grandis. Next base: position 607,157 of record JARHVA010000298.1, on the reverse strand, counting down.
TCCCAATATAATTGTCAATCAAGATGAATTAGTCATAAATATACCTCCTATTTTTGGTTTATGTTTATCCAGAGACTTTACAGCTAAAATAGGAGGATATATGTCCCTTGATTGGTCTCACCTCATCCTAAGAACCAAATATGGTTCAAAGATGAAAATTCTATCTGAACCACTATCAAAGGATCACATCACCAATGAACCAACATCAAAATTAGAGGTAGATCATGCTATGTTGAATAAAGAAGAAAGGGATTTTGTTAAAGAGTTGGGTGAGTGGATAGAACATGACCAAGAAGAGGAAAATAACCATTTGTTAGCTATGATGCATAGTGATCCATGTGGAAAATATGACTCTACTAGTCTGGACACTTATGTCATTTTTGATGAAGATCATGAAATCCCAAATGTTATTAGGGAAGAGACACCAACTATTCAATAATCTAAAAAAGATTCAAAAATCTGGACCTTAAATTTTGATGGGGCTAGAAGTAAAAGTGGTGCTAGAGCAAGAATTTGTCTTGTTGCTCCAAATGGAGAGAAATTTTTGAGAGCTATTCATTTCCAATTTGTTTGTACCAATAATGATGCTGAATATGAATCCTTAGTTCATGGACTCATTTTAGCCAAGAAAAAGGGAATAAAGAATTTGGTAGTAAAAGGAGATTCAGAATTAGTGGTGAAGCAAATTAGGGAAAAGGAAATAGCCAAAAATGTAAGGATGAGATCCTATAGACATAGAATTTGGGACTTAACAGACAATTTTGAATCTTTCAATATTGAAGTAGTTCTAAGAACCCAAAATTTTGACGCTGATAGGATGGCACAGATTGGTTCATTGTTTGATCCAGCAACTAGCCTATTAGTTAAAAATGAGTAAGTAAAGGTTATAGTAAGGCCAACTATCCTAGACAATGATGAGAATTGGCAAGTATTTGAGAATGATTCTCAAGTACTCTCATTCTTGCAATAATCAAGAGAATATGTTGATCAATTACAACCAAAAATTGAAGAGGCATATGGGGATCAAATTATACAATTAAAGAATAATAAGCTTCCCAAAGGTTTAATCACTTTAGAAAACCTATTTGATCTAGAAGATGTAGGCCTAGAGAAGAAAAGGTTCCAAGTAAACAAAGCAGATTATTCTGAAATAGAGGTGAGTGAAGGGAGAAAATTAAAAATTAGAAATTTTGCAACACAAGAGGAAAGAGAAAGACTAATTGACTTGTGCAAAAGATATGACAGAGTCATAGCCTAGAGCTATGAAGACCTTCATGGATATAATAGAGATATCATTCAGCACAAATAGAACTGACTGAAGGATCTAAGCCAGTAAAAAAAAAGTAAAGACCAGTAAATCCAAGGATTGAATCTCTGATGGTAGATGAGCTATAGAAACTTTTAGATTCCAAAATAATTTTTCCAATCAAACACTCAACCTGGGTATCAAATCTAGTACCACTTAGGAAAAAGAATGGTGACATAAGACTCTATGTAGATTTCAGAGACTTGACTATAGAATCTCTAAAAGATCACTATCCCTTGCCATCTATGGAAAAAAATTTATAGACTGTTGTTGGATCAGAGAGATTTTCTTTGTTAGATGGTTTCTCTAGATACAATCGGATTTGGTTGGCTGATGAAGACCAATACAAGACTGCTTTTACTACCAAATGGGGAGCATTTGCATATGCTAAGATGCCATTTGGATTGTCAAATGCTGTAGCCACTTTTTAAAGAGCTATGGATGTAGCATTTGGGGAATTTATAAATAAAATCATCCTAATTTATCTTGATGATCTTACTATTTTTTCCAAGAATGTTGTTGATCATTTTGATCATTTAGAATCTATTTTTAAGAAATGTCAAGAATTTGGAATATCCTTGAATCCTAAGAAATGCATCTTTGTCATACTTCAAGGTTAATTATTAGGACATATAGTATCTAAAGGAGGAGTCTCCATAGATCCAGAGAGAGTTGCAGCTATAATGAACTTACCTTTTCTAGGAAATAAGAAAGCAATTCAATCTTTCTTGGGGAAGATTAATTTTGTCAGTCAATTCATATTTGACTTTGCAGGCTTCGTAAGACTAGTGACACTCTTGTTGAAAAAAGTCCTGATTTTAAAGTGGACTACAGAAGGAAGACAAGCCTTCCAAGAGGTCAAAAAAGCAATTTCAACGGCCCCAGTACTTAGAAACCCAGACTTTTCTAAGCCTTTTGTAATGTATGTCTATGGAGGAGAGCTCAGTATTACTGTTGTTCTAACACAGAAAGATGATAGACAAGAGGGAGAGCATCCAATAGCCTTTTTCTCAAGGACTCTTAGGGAATATGAAACCAGATACAAATTTGTATAGAAACAAGCATATGCTATGGTAAAAGACCTCAAGAAATGTAGGCATATAGTATCAAGAAGTAAGATTCTGATACATGTGGCTCACCCAAGTGTCAGAGAATACATTATGGAGGGTGAAATTACTGAAAAAGGGAAAATTGGATAACAAAGATCCTTGAATATGATGTAGAGGTAAAACCCACTAAGTTAGTTAGAGGTAGGGGGTTATGCCAATATATGACTCAAGAGCTTGAAAAGATGATACCTGTGGAAATAGATTAAGAAATGGAAAAGGAAACTATATTGAGGATACAAGAGGTTGATCAGAACTCCTGGGTCATAAATAGGATTCATTTTATGAAATATGGGATTTACCCAAGAGAACTCCCTCAAAACAAGAAGAGATACTATAGGATGCAAGGAATCCATTTTGTTTTAATTGAACAAGTTCTTTTCAAAAGAAATTTTGATGGCAAACTTTTAAGATGTGTAGAGAAGGATGAGGCTAAGAAAATACTACATGAAATGCATCATGGAATCTTAGGTGGACATTTTTTTGCAAAGACCATGGCCATAAAGATAAGTGAGGTAGGTTATTTCTGGCCTACTTTATTTACAGACTGTTATCAACTGGTTAAAAAATGTCAATCTTGTCAATATTATGTGGGGATGAGAAGGAATGCAGCAATGCCTCTTAGTCCTATAATTGTTGATGAACCTTTTACTCAATGGGGTCTTGACTTTATTGGAATGATAAATCCAGTGTCTAGTATGGGTCACAAATGGATTTTAACTGCCACATATTATTTCACTAGATGGACTGAAGCAGTGCCACTTAAAGAAGCAACATAAAATGTGATCCTAGACTTTCTAGGGAGTATCACTACTCACTTTGGGGCTCCTCACACCATAATTTCAAATAATGATAAAGTATTTTTAGGGTCTAAAGTATCAGACTTTGCATTAAAGCATGGCATATATCTGAAAACTTCCTCTAATTATTACCCTCAAGGTAATGGTTTGGTAGAATCAACTAATAAGAACCTGATTAGACTCATCAAGAGAATAGGGGCTGATCATCACAAAGAGTGGCATAAATTGCTGAATATAACACTATGGGCTAATAGAATTACACCTAAGTAGGTGATGAAAATGTCCCCATATGAATTGGTATATGGTAAGCCTGCTGTAATACCTCTAAGCTTGGAAATTCCTGCTCTCTAACTGATAAAACAGATTGAAATTGAAGAAAATGGCCCCATGCAGGTTAGACTTGTTGAACTTTTGGAAGTTCAAGAAAGGAGAGATGTGGTACATGATTCATTAATAAAGCATCAAAAAATAATTAAAGACTACTTTGATAAAAGGACTTCAAATCCCCATTTCGAAGTAGGCTCAATTGTTTTGAAATGGGATGCAAGAGCCACCAAGTCGGGTCAACATACTAAGTTTGAAGCATTATGGACTGCCCCCATAAAATTAATGCATGTAAATAGAAGAATCCATTTGAGCTAGAAACAATGGAAGGCAAACTTGAAGAGATTCTTATGAATGGGATCTACTTGAAGCATTTCAGTTAAGCTATGTCTCTAATGTATTATAGTTAGATAGTTTCCCTTTCCTTGTTGCTTTGTTTTTCTATTTTCTTTCCCACTCTTTCTTGTAAATAAGTGTTCTTTAAACACATAGCCATAGCTCAGAGCCTTTTTCAAAAATTTCAAAACTCTTGACACTTTAAATATCTTCCAAATCTTAAATTTCCCAAAGTACCTTGCGCAACCACTTGCATGACATGTCTAACTCGCAGTTCCATGAAGATTTAGTAATATTTGCTAACGGTTATCCAGGTTTAATGCCATTTTGAGACTTGATGGGTCAATAAATACCTCATATCAAGAGTTAGAGCTTACAATTTCTCAAACATTCCTATGTCTGCTAGAAAACTCCTGCTACTTGCATTTTTAGCTCATAGCAAACCTGCTTAAGTGAAAGTGTTTCCTTATTGCAAAAGCTTCATACCTATTACCACAGTTAGCTATTTTCAAGAATAGATATAGATATGGAGGGAGCACAATATTCACAATAAGGGTCTAGGATTTATGAATCCTTTGATAAGTTTCTTACAAGCAAATCATATGCTTTAGCCCCTGCACAACCATTAAAGACCTACCCGCAGACTAGAGTCCCTGAAGTTGGTCAAGCAAATGACCCAACAAAGGTAAAAGATTATGAAGATGGAATCATGGACCCAATTCTTCAAAGAACTAGTAGCAAAAATCTCAGAGAAGGGGCACATCAAAGGTGTCTTTAGAGGGCCAAGGTGGGACAATATGAGACATTCGCAATGAGGATATGGACTTCCCAACTGGCACAATACATTGTCCTAGGTGTGCATCCATGCCCTGACTTAGTTGAAATATGCACTAGATTGTTTCATGTGCCTTCAAATACCATACAATAGTGTCAATTCATAGTGTAATTACACCAAAGGCTATCAGAGATATGTTGGCCCTGTACCATGACAAGACAGCCACATTTTCCACCATTGCCAAGATTCAGAAAACATGGGCAAATGTCAATACTCAATTGAGATTTTTGAAATCAGAATTGCAATTAGGCGATGATGATACTATTATGTCTACACTGCCAATAGTAAGAGCACAATTTTCCCAAGCTAGTCAAGATGCACTTTCCATGATGGCTTTCATTTTCAGAATGAAAGATGATATAACCATCTATGAAGAACAAATGGCTATCCTTTTTAGATTAAAAACTATTGACAAGACTCAGGAGTATCAGCTTGATTTCTCTAAGCAGATTGCATATTCAATGGCTAAATAACTCACCCAATTCAGATATAAAGGGATTTTCAGGTATTCCTCTTATTTGTTTCACCTTATGTTGTATCAAAATTCTTGTATCTTTTCCCAATACATGCATCTAAACATGTATGACCCAAGCTTCAGTCTACATAGGACCACTCCTGTGTCTGCATGGACACATATCTTGTCCAAAACCAGTGACCCATACAAATTTTGGGAACTTTTTCTTGCCCTTGCTTTTTGTCATCTAAGCCCAGAACTAGTTATAAATAGACTGTTTCCAAGTGTTTCAAACCTTATGATCAATTGCCCTATTCTTTGTGAATATTTTTCAGGATCCCATCATACTATTATTAGAGTCCATGGTTTTAGTGGGGAACTAGTGTTGCTACCTAATATTTTGACCCTTAGGTTAGGATTCTTAGAGGTCACCAGGTAGGTGTCTAAGGTAGATAATGAATATGGCTCTAGGAAGAAGAAGAGGAAAATGTATGATATCCCATGGATGACAAACAACATGGCACTAGAGGCTAGAGATGCTAAGATTGTGTTGCTTAGAAAGCTAGCCTTCCTGGGTTTCTTTCTAATTGAAGATAAATGGGTATATGACCCAAATGGTTTCATAGCTTCATGGATCAAGACTAATAGGGTTGCAACCAAAATTGCACATGAGGGCCTCCCTTTTTGGGAAAATAGGAAAAATCCTAGGGAAGAAATTCTTGAGTTTTATGTTTAATTAACAGATTTGCCTCTTCAACAAAATAGACCATGGGAAATTTTTTATGTTAAGCAGAGGGATTTTGATCCTAAAATTAGAATGACTTCTGGTTTAAGAAGAGCATTAAATAATAAAGACTGGAATGCTAAAAAAATAGAAGCCTATTGGAAATATAGGCAAGAGAATTGTGAGACAACCCACTCTTTTGAAAATGTGGATTCAGATGAGAAATGAGAGGAACTCTAGGATGAATGTCATCTATCTTCTATGTCTAGCCTTGACATAAGCAATTTGCAAACATAGGGTGGTGAGCCAAAAGCTAGAGTAGAATCCAACCAAACATTGCAGGTCCTAGTGTAAACTCCAGCAACAGTCATTATAACTATTTAGCCCCAATCTCTTAGTACCATTGAAAAACAAAAGAGTGTGGTATCTTCACCACCAAAAGCTTCTCCATCAGTGTCAGTCCTTGAGGTCCCCAATTTTACACAAACACCACTAGCAACAGTGGTAAATATTGAGAAGGGAGCACAACCAGAAGAAGAAACACCAAAGAAACATAAGAGGTTGAGGTTCCAATTGGATTCAGAGGAGAGGGAAGAACCCTCAAAACACCAACCATAGAGTACTTTGGTTGTTCCTCAGGTAAGTATTGTTTCTCCTCCTTCTCAATCTCTTTCTTCTCCTATAGGGATGATGATTCCATTTGGCCAAATGACATCCCCTGCCACCTCCATTGTGCCCATTTCTCATTTTTCCCCATCTATCCATACTCAAGATATATCATTGCCTCACTTTTCCCCCTCTATTCCCAAGAAATTACCTCCTCAGATTGCCCATAGCCAACAATTGGCTATTCCATATGGTTTTCCACAAGGTTTTCCTTTTGCAGGTGGGCACATTGCCTCTCCTTCTACCTTCAAAACTCAAGCAGATGCTGCTAAGAAAGCAAGGGAAGCCTGAAGGGAGAAAAAGAGAATCAAAGATAATAAATCCCTGGCTACACCACATCTGAGGTCACAATTTGACCCAATTTAGTAGCAACTGATAGTGACCCATTTGTCACCAAATATAGTCAAGCCAAATGAGCAGATGCAGCCAGAGGATTACACAATGAATGCAGTGGCTATAGACATGTCCCTTTTCATACCACAAGATAGGGTTGAGATTTTAAATGAATCCACTACTACATTAGTTGAAGATTATTTGAAAATATCAAGGAAGCTATAGAAGATGGAGGCTGATCTAGCCAAAGAGAAGGCAAACTGTAGCAGTTTGACCATAGAGATCAATACTAAGAATATTGAAATAGAGAGTCTTAATAAATAGTTTCAAAATATTGTTTCTCTTTAGACTCACTAGGCTATCCAGGCCCAAAATGATTCTTTGAAAGTAGGGCTAATGCGGGTAAAGGATGCAGTGACAACCTTAAGGTGGGAAAAGGCAGCATCCCAGAAAAAATGTGATGAAACCCTGCTATAGGTTACTCAACTTTAACAAAAGCTATTGAATGAGTAGAATAATACCATGGCTATTTAGGCCCAACTTCAAGCCAAGCGACAAAGGATAGAACAATTGACACTTGAATTGGCTAATAGGCCAAAGAATGTAGGGGTGTTAAATTTGGTAAAGGAGCTTTATGAATCAATATGAAAAAGAATCTCTTAAGAGATTACTTAGCTCAAACCATCTCTAACCTTTCTGCTAAATGCACAAAAATTATGCAAAAAGGTGGAGACTTCAGTAGAAGACACTCTATCCACTATCTCTGAGAGAGTGTTGGACTCCCAAATGCTACTGTAAAAGCCATATGATGTAACTAATGGAATGTTGTCAGCAATAGGGATTAATGACATAATGGTTACTACTAAACGAGTGACTGAGGTTCTCAATTGCAACTCCACAATAATCAATTACAGAGAGCTTCTAGATGTGATGAAAGAAGGAATCAACAAAATGAAACAACACATTGAAGATCTGGTGTAATTAGGTCTTCCTTCCCCTTTTCTTGATAACAACACTGTATTGATGATTGAAGAAATTAAACCTTTGTTGTTAGCCAGGCAGAATGATCAGGCAATTTTTCAAGATTTAAGGGATGAGTCCTCAGTACCTGAAGTAGAAGCCATTTTGATTCTTGTTTCCCATCTTGAATTTAAATTGAAGGTTACAGTTTAGATTTTACAAAAAATTCACACAAAGATATTATCAATCTTGATTTAGCCTTTCATGAATTGCAAAATAATCAGGGATTATCTGATGATGAGTGGTCTACTTATCAGACGGCCCTACTGAAGCTATGATTTTTTGTCACATTTTGATCATGCAGGAGTTGTGGATTCTTTTTGAGCAGGCTCAAAAGCCCTTGGGGTTGCCAATAACTATAGATTAAAAATACTCTACATTTTATTTTGATTTTTAGTTGTGTGATCCAAAATTTTGTCCCTACACACTTTGGTTCAAGACAGTGAAGTTTTTGACTCAGAGCGTGGGCTCAAATTTCTTTCCACCTCAATTTTGTCTAAGTGTCAAAATCACGTGGAAGCTGCCAAGTGTCATCAGCTGAGGCACCTTTAATAATTTATAGAAGTTGGTCAAGACATGCCATGTGTCTCATAGTAACTCAGTAGAATGCAACAAGTGTTGGCATCCTCATCTCATGTTTCTTATACATATCGAAAACTTCTTTCAAATAAACTTTTATCAAGATCAAGTGGAAGGTGCCAAGTGGAAATTATGGAAGGTTTCAATATGATTTTCTACAAGAAACGGAAGATACCACGTATTCCTAACTGAGGCAAGTAGAAGTTGCCACATGTCAACATCTGAATTATCTTCACTTTGTTTCATTGATAAGTAAAGACTATGGTGGGTCTTGGGTTCTATTTCTAAGGCAAGCCAAAGCTACCAAGTGTCACCATCCATGTAAATATGAAATGAGGCCTGCATGTTTCTATAGTATAAATAGAGCGACATGGAGACTAACAAGTGTCACCTTTTATAGAATTCTCAAAGGGTAGCTAAAAGTAGTGGAGATCACCACATGTCCCTAGCTAAAGATGTGTAAAAAGTGCCACCTATCCCTATCCCCTTTTTGAAGTTACTAGGGTGAGAAATGTTGTGGGTCCCATTTTCTATAAGTTGTTAAAGTTTTGAAGAAGTGGACTGTGACAGATGTCAATGGTGGAACACTCTTTAGCAAAGACACAAAAAGAGTATAAGCTATGTGGAAAGTGTCGTGTGCCTTCAGTAAGTGCTATGAAACATGCCAAGTGTCATTTTTTAGTGCCTCCTAAATAATAAGAAGGTTTTCAAGTAGAGAGAAGGAATTAGCCAAGTGTCCTCTCCCATTTGAATGTGGGAAGTGTCTTAGGTATCTATTTTGGCTAATGAAATTGTAGGAAGATAGAATGTTTCAGATCTAAGAAATATCCTATGTTAGACACTTTTGATTTAGTTAGAGTTTAGTAAGGCCATTAGATTGGGAACGTGTAGACAATCTAGAGCTAATCTAATGTTATAAATAGGGGTGCAGAGATCACTAGAAGGATCATTAGAAGATAGAGAGAATTTTTTGCAAGAGATTATTGTCAAGAGTTTTTAGACTTTTTTAGCTATGATCAAGAATATCATTTGCCTTTGTTCTATTTTCTTGAGTTAGAAATTTTATGTAACTATGCATGTTTCTGTGCCTTTTATGTGATTGGAGAAGTAATAGGAAAACTAAGTTATGTGCCTTTTTTGATATTTTTTTGTGTTACTAAAAAATTAGTCTAAGTTGTGAGCCTCTATTTCTATTGTTTTTCATCTTTTACATTGATCATGCCTTGTTCGCTCTTTAATGTAATTGAATCTTACATATAGCTTCACTGTGCTTAAGGGTTGAATTAAATTCAGGTGCATCACCATAGTTAGAGTTTATTTAGTTGCACTTGTGTTTCTGTTCAATTCCTATCCCTTTTCCCATTATACCCTTGATATAAAGAAGATCCAACTTCTTTAAAATCTGGAGGTTATTTCAGGTTGCAAGTCCCACATTCCTAAAACTTTCCATTATTGGTGTTAGAAACAACAAAATTTTAATCATAAACATATACTTTTATCCTTAGAAAATAATAAATACACCTACAACTCACACTTCATTTAACATTCATTTCAACCTCTTTATTATTCCAAACATGCACTATGACTTAGCTTTCCTGCCAAACCCACATAGTGTGGTGGTTACAACTTTCACTTTCTTGGCCTATATTATTTTTTGCCATAAATTGTACATTGAAATAAATTTATAAAAAATAATAGGACCTTATATGACCATTTACTAACATTTTATTACACATAAGACTCCAAAACACCCCATAAGCTAGTCTAGGAAAATCAAGTTTTTAAATTCTTAAATTTGGTGGGAAAACTTTTAGAGTGCTAAAAACACATAAACAATGCCTCATAATGACTCCAAATCACCCTAATGGTATTTATAATACCATTCACACCCAAAATGAACTATCAATTACCACTATGATACTTTTAATATATTTACATTTTTTGTGTCTTGTGATGCTCTACATCAGATAGTTTCATCCCTCTCACCAAAATCAAAGAATACACAGACACTATTTATACAAACTTAGATACATAGGGGGGTTAATTAACTCAATACATACTTTATAAATTTAAATAATTTAATCTTATTACATTCCAAACTACTTAGAATATGTCATTTGTGGCTCACATAAATGCTTTAGTATATTGATTTTTCTCAATATAGTACAGTTAGACACAATATATGATAACTTATACATAGTTTTTACATAGTATGACATAGGATTTTGTTATGATAGCACACTAATTATAATATTATTAGTTAGTTTTATATTTATGCATAGGTTTTTATATTCAAATAGGTCCACTCCATTTAGACTATAGTGTAGTGTGCTAGCATCCAATCATGGTTTTGTTGTCTAGATTCACATAGAACATTAGTTTCAGGTTACTATAGGTTATCGTAATTTGCTTTTATTTTCTTAGACATATATAAAATCTATTGCATTTTTGACCTATGACACCACAAATAATGCATGTGCATGGTATATCTTCAAAGTTTTAGCATTATTTGACTCATTTGTTACATAGGTAATGATAATGGGGGTATATGCATAACACATGTCTACATAAATACAAAATCATTATTCAGTAGTACAAATTTATAGATCATATTATATGAATTAGTTTTCTTATCTATCATATTTTTGGCATGTTACATGGCACATGGTCTCAATCTCCAATTTTTTCACTATATTCTCTATAAGGAATGGAAATTCATGTCATTCTCTATGCTAGTTATACCAGACTCAATTCAGAGGTATATTTACACCATTTTTGTACCAAAGTGAATCTTATAGCCATCTGTTGTGGTTGATTTAAATAATTTTTTACCATTTCCCAGGACATTGAGTTATGTGGGGATTATTTTAAATAGAATTTGAATTCTAGGCAAATCTCTACACAAAACATATTGGGGGAAAGCATAGCTTGGATTTTCATACCATAGTGGTTTACTTAAATTTAGCATATGAAATCCACATCATAACTTAATCTCCATAGGAATGACTTGAAGTCTTCTTTAATTCTCTATCTAAGAATAGAACAAGGTTAGAAACCACTTTCTCTCCATGTGGGTTGATTAGATTAAATCCATGGCATCTCCATTTTTAAGTGAGAACGTGTGACATAGGTAAGTGAAAGTATGACTTTCTTCCTTTTATGATATTACTTTCAGTTTATTGCATTATTATAATAAAATGTTGGCGGGGGGGAATATAAACCCAAATATAGTCAATCAAACACAAGTATTATGTCATTTTCCACTTTTCTATATAGAACCTCCTAACATTAAATTAAAACCCCAATAGTGCATGTTGTTTTATAGACCTATGTCTCTTCTATCATTATTTTACACTAATTTCACTATATTTTCTAAATTATTATTCTTCTATGTCATTCCTCCTTTGATTCTTAGGTATCACTAATCTTATTTCTTCTTCATGTTTTAAGGCCAGACCACCCTATTTGGATTATATCACTCTGATAGGTTGTCCAAAATGGGTAGTCTCAATCCAGTGTATGTTTTAAGACTTTTTCCAAGTCACATTTCATTTGGTTCTCTTTTTATGACCATTTTACCCTTATTTGAGCTAGTTGGTGTGTCAATGGATTTTTGAAATTAAATCTCGATTACATGTTTGGACCAAGAGGAGGACCTAGGAAAAGAGCATTTAGATCCACACTACATATGATCTAGTCACACAAACATTAGAGAGATAAATACATCAGTTTAAGGTCCCTATTTTGGGGAAATGTAGGCAATACTCAGTTAAAAGGGGTTTTAAGGCTAACTTGGCCATTCCCACTTCCCCTTTTTTTCCCTTTTGTATTTGATATATGTTTGGTTTATTTGTAGAACTAAACTAGGGTTTTGAATAAAAAATGTAAAAATATAGGCTAAATCATATGATCATACTTCAATGATAGTATAAAATACATCTACAAGAGGATCCACACAAATTACCATTTTAAAATTTTGTAATAGGAATAGTCTAGACAAAGGTGCTCCAATAGGACAACCTATTAGAGTGCCACGGTCCAATTCCACTAGCATTGTCTAGAATAGTCAAACTAACCACCTTCATCAAACCTCTAACAATCATAGTAAACCTCATAGCCTAACACAGTCACCTACACTCTACATTTTTAGAACATGTGTAAGTTTCTCATCCCTCTTTGTGTTTTTAGATAAAACCCTAATTACTCACACACACACTCACACACTCACAAACACACACACATTCAAGATGTGTTTTGAATTCTTATTGAGTTATTTCATCTACTTTACTCAACAGTTTTATTTGATTAGATTAAATTCCATTAATAAGAAAATGATAAACCACTATTTAATTGGAATGGACTATTGATAAAAAGGTTACAGAATAAAATTATTTACTATGTTCATTTAAAATTTTTATTACATGTTTTTCTATATTTTCATATTCAAATTTTAAAACACCTAACAGGAAGTGGATATCTACTAAAAAGATGCAAGAGTTTCTCAATACTATGATTAAGATTCCTATATAGGAGGAAAAGAACCTCAAATATTTGACAAATAATTTCATATAAGAATAAATTATCAAGCCTAAAAATAAGGTGGAGAGAGAAAATTTGGAAAACATAATTATATGAACTCAAATGGGGTTAAAAATCACAAAAGAAAGGCTAGAGAAAAGGTGGTAAATTGATGTACCATACATTACAACATTTTATGATCATTTTAAGACATTAATGAAATTGTTTTCACATGCTCTCATTTTAAGATAAGTTTTTATCTTATAGTTATCTTGGCATAAGAATGATTGAGTATCCATTCATATATTTATTTATACCAAGAAAAACTAGGTTTGAAGGATATTTTTTGGGGAACAAAAAATTATGAATTAATTCTAATTTTTATCTATAGGATTTTAAATATTTTATATGATATTTTAATTTATAACTATCACATTTAGATCTTTTAATTTAATTTTTTAATGTATTTAATCTAGGCCTAAGATGTTTTATTTTGCATTTTGTCATTATTAATTATTTTTACTTCAATATTAGCAATAGGTTTTATTATTGCATTTTATCATTGTTAAATATTTTATTCAAAGTGGTATCTGAAGAATTACCTCATATTAAGTTGTTTATTTTCATTAAAATCTTCCTTATATTCTTTGTGTTGTGTTGTAATGACTTTATCCTCTTGTTTTATCCATTTTTTAGAAAGGCAACCCTAGTCATCATTTATAAGAATAAGTGATATATGCATGATGTATAATAATCTTGTTAGGTTTATTTAGCCATTATATAATAGTAATAAATCCAAAGAGGAAACATAATGAGGCAACATTCTTGGGGTATAATTAATATTTCTTCACACAAAAACATGATAAGTGATAAGTGTATGCACACAATAATTTTAAACTTTATCATTTATTGATCCTTTCTCTCTTACATGTGTAGACACCCAAGTCTGGCCACAACTGGCTCTCGATCGAACTTCAAACTGATTCCTACTAAACATTGAAAATTAAACCTATGAATCACTAAATGTCCTAATTTCATCTATGAAACATTTATAAATTCTCAAAATCATATTAAGGCATACTTATTTTGGGTACCAGCCCGTATTCAATAATAACGTCTCACGAATTTATCCCTAGTCACCTTATGACCTAACAACTAGCAGTTTGGCCTATGGACCCACTGAATGGGGCACTGGATCAAATCTTAAAAGAGATAAAATTCTATTCAAAATGAATAATATAATTAAACTAGATTAAATTATTAGCTAATTAATCCATTTGTAATTAATATCGAAAAATAAAAATTTCAAGCCTTTTCATCATTGCCTTTATGAGTTGTCAAGATCTTCCAAAATATCTCAAAATATCTAATTTGAGATCCATGCCTAGTAATTGAAAATCATAATTACATGACAAATTTTAACTCAACTAGAGTTAGCCTCAACTTGCCTAGGGTTAGTTTGAACCCGATCCATATTTAAACTCAACCTTAACTCACCTTGGGTGAGATTTAACTTGTAAGGCTATACATACAGGACCATACCTATTGATCTTTAATATATCTTGGTGTGATGTTATAATGCTCAAATATATGTAAAGAAACTTTTTAAGTAATGTTATCATGGCAAATTCATAAGCCAAGCATCCAATCCAAGGTGCAAAGGAGATAAGAAGCAAAGAACGCTTCATTGTCAGAGACTTCTTGATGTAAAAATCAAGCAAGCCACTTCAACAAGACATTTAGAGCTCCAAGGAAGGTAAAATAGTGATTTATTTATATTTTAGTTTTGTTTTCATTTGTATGTTTTTTGCCTATGCTCTCCCTAGTGTATAAGCTAGAGGTGTTAGGATTTTAGTGTGTTATTTTGATTTGTTTTATTAGACTAACACAGGACTAACCTCCCCTCTAAATATTCCTTGTTCACATGATGGCATGCACAGTGGGACCCTCACCCCACAAAGTTATTCCCAAGGCATTTTATGACATCTTCATAACAATTATCATGTCAAAATCCAAACTTGTTGATCAAAAAAGTGGGAATTGAAGGATCATGAATGTTCTACTAGAAATCACAAATTTTCTCTATACATTCACATTTTTGCTTTATGGAATCATGATATTGAAGTAATATCATGACTTTACAGTCATGATACTATCGTGATGTTGTGATAACTATTGTGGAATTGCATTAAACCATCATGGTTTTTACTCTTTTTATATATTAAGAATAGTGATATTGCACAATATTGAGACTTTGTAGTCATGGTAATGCATTAAAATTCCTGATATGGCACTAAATATTGTGATATTGTCCCTAACTGCCATTATCTATTGTTAACTATTTTATGTCATAGGGAAAGTTATGATATTATCTTAAGTTATGTTGTATTGTGTTAATTTCCATGATATTGTCTTAATAGTAGTGATTTTTTGTTAACCTTCTATTTTTTAGGAAACTTGTGATGTTATGCTAATAGTTGTAGTTTTGCAAGAAAAGTGGTAATATTTCTCTATTTTTCTATAGTTTTACACTCTGTGTAAAATTTTGGAAACCTAAGAGCTAAAATTAAAAATTCATTTGCCCACTTATGTTTTGCTTCTAAGCACAAGGACCCCCTAACATCTATTGTAGGACCTAAAGGCCAAGAGAAGACATTTTAAAACACTCTAAGTTGCAAAACTCACATTTTAAATTGATGTTTTATAAGTTTTTTTACTTGAGATATTTTTCATTTTATTTAAGTTTTCAATGCAATGCCAAGGGGATAAAATTCATGACATATTTAATTTGGTGCTATAAAAATGAATCCACACTTTAGTTAAATACTCATAATAATTTTCATTTGTATGCTTGTTTATTGAGAGTTCGTTTAACAATATGAGTGTCACATGTATGATCTCCACCCATCCCCTTTAGGGAACTTGGGTGATCAAAATTTCTCACTTTTTGCATTTATCGCTTTGATATAAAAGCATGGAAATAAATTTTCTAAGGCCCTCCCAAAAATATAAACAATTTGGGTGACCCCAAAATGACCCCAAAGTCCTTTCACTTTCTTTATTTTTATGCATTTTAACTTGTGGGTAGGGTTTCATCACCTCCCCATAAGTTCTCTAGGGAAGCATAGACCTAATAATTCATCTCCTAGAATCATTTTAATCCCACTCAATGGTGTGGTATATAAATTTAGGGTGGCCCATTGGGATGCTTATTTGAGTGTTTAAATAAGCTTTGATATTAGTACTCAGTCTTGGACCATAAGGGTAACTCGAACATTTCACTACATTAAGAAATTGATGGATTTAGTAGTAGTGAAAAGGATAATACCTTTTCACAATAATCTACTTAATATGGATCAAAATGACGTGATTCACCCTAGTGTCTATCACACATATGGGACCATTTAGAAATGAATGAAAATTGATATTTTAGACAACCCCACTTATTGTGGACATACTATCAATGCAGGGTGAGTAGCCTAAAGGTCTATGTCACCGTATGAACTCTTGAGAGAATATGGGGCCTAAAAACCTTGATTTTTATGCACTTTTACTTTTTATATTAAAAACTTAAAATCTTATCAATATAAAGTGTGTATACTAAATTTGATAGTATGATTCTACCTTGTCAGTTTTAGGATTTAGGACATTAAACTTAGGTGATTTTTCCATTTATCATTTTTACTTGCATAGTATTGTGTTGAAATTATTTTTTATCATACCACATCTAAAACTAATCTTGTTTACACATCACTCCTTTGTTTAAAGAGGCATTATGCCATCTATTTGACATCACACATTTGCCTTAGTCATTTTTCAAACTTTTGTGTGTGTATCACTTATTTTAAAGGGGTATCATAACACTACTCATTTCATTCCAAATATTGTGCCTTGGAGTTTTTGAAACAAACAATTTACCATGCCTTTAGAGTAATATAAAATCATTATGTTTCTCTAATTATTTTAAAGACTTGTTGTCTTGAGTCTAAATTATAAAATCAAAACCATGTGTGCCTTTTTGGTTTATGCCTAATACCTTCATGTCATTCATTCTTGTCTATATTATTTTCTATTTGAGTAACCTAGCCTTATAAATTGAGTTCAAAATCGGTCTTGACAATTTCATATCCAAACATTGATTGGTTTATGCCTATGCCTTGCATAATTTTGTCCTAGACATTTACCTTTCACTTTTGGGTTTCGTAACTTAGACCAATTCCTTTGTTCAATTTAAAGAATATTTTTGTGCCTAAATTTGAAGAAGTGGTCTCTCTTCCATGTGCCTAAGGTCCAATATATTTTACCAAATGATCAAGTTTATTTTTAATTCTGAATGTCTAGTTTGAGTCAAAGTGTTTCAAATTTATTAGTCTAATCTCTTGCCTTTTTAAACCTAGTGTGTTTTAAAGTCTATATTTTATGCCTTGTTTCCAAAAGACCTAGAAATTTCCCTTTTTTTTTTCAATTCTATATATTGTGTTGTGTTTCAATAGTCCTAGAAAATTGCCTCTTTATTTTAGACCTATTTATTTTGAGCCTATATTTTGTACCTTGTTCCTAAAAGACCTAGCAACCATATTTGTTTTTAAACCTAGTTTAACATTATTTGAAACACTTTTTATCTAAGTTTGGCATTCAGTTTTACCCATCCACTTGACCATTTGTGTAAGACATTTGACATTATATTTTTTTAAACCAAGTTTATCATAGACCATTTTGGAGATACAACTCCATTTCTTATACCAAGTTCAAACCATTTATATTTTTAGAATTTGATTTTAAAGAGTTTGTAGAAATCTAAGCTTTCATGCACAAAACTTTAGTCATTGATTTAGATATGTCTCATTACACTCATAGTGGATCCATCTACAATCTAGGTTATGATAACATAGTCATGAATGATGACTTTATTAAAGATCTATACAATGATGATATAGTTTGTGAGAAATATCCTTATCCTCCTTACAATAATCAATTTTGGGAACAAATTCAAGATCCATTGGCCCATTATTTAGTTAACATGCCTCCATATTCAAATTAAGACCAAGATAAAACCACATAATACCTTGATAGCATACCATTGGGTATAGAGCAATCTCAACAATAATTATATTAAGTTACTATGCCATCAACATTTAATCCTTATATATTTGATCATCACTTGCTTGAAAACAAGGATGAGGTTTTAGTCATAGCTATAGAGGTAGGGGCCAATTTTCTAGTATACTTCCCCCATGAAAATTTTCCTAATCTAGTTAGAGTGCCTCTCAATATGCCTTATACCCAAACTATTGAATAGGCCTCTATTAGAAATCCTCAAGTGCTCATATTGATGCCATATCAAGACCCAAATATTCTTGTAAAATGGAAGGGCCTCATGGAGGACCACTTTATATAAATGTAATGAGTGTATCTAACCTATTTAAATCTCACACACAATTTTAATAACATGGACATGTCAAACACTCCACTCATATAGCTAGTTCCTTCAACATGAATATTAGTTGAGTTGACATGTCAATATAATCTAGGTATATAACCATTTACATAACCACTTTAGTTGGTGACATGTGTAATGTCCCATCTATTGAATAAGTGGCTACTACTTATACATAGAACAATGTACCAAACATAGTGGAAAACATGAAAGTGTCTTCCATTCTAGGCCAAAGTGGTTTAACTACACCAATAAATAGTCCACAATAATAAGTGCCTTTAGTTAATACCATAATTGGTTCCCAATAGTAGAAAACCTAAATGATTATGTCCCAACCACAACAAGTTACCTCTAATCCTCAACCAATTTCTTCTTCAAGCACACAAACATAAAGATTAAATAATCAAATGAATACTAGTGCCTTACCTCCATAAAAAGTGATGAAAGTTATTTCACCTCAATAGGTGATGACTAACCTTCCACAATAACAAGTACAGTTTAATTTATCAATATATCAAAGGTATAACATTACACCACCTCAATAGGGAGCAAAAAATGTTCCACCTATACCTTTAAAATCAAAAACATTGTCTAATAAACAACATATGTCCATTGGTCAAAGATAAATACTAAACATCTAACAAGAATCTACTTCACAAAAAGTGTTTGTGAAACCAAGAGGTACCACTATTCAACAAGTACCAATTTGGTAGCAATTATCTTTCATGCCTCACATTTCACATATCCAAAGATAGGGCCTTGGTTCACAACAAGTTCCACTTATTCATCTAGGTTTGACTAGTCAGTAGCAAGTCCCTACTCAACCTTAGTAGTCACAATACTTTACCTTGATCCATATCGTTCCATCATAGCCATAATTCCCTCAAAACCAAGGCTATATACTAAATCCAAACTAGAATATTACACCATAACATGTACAATTTTAATAACCACATCCCAATCTATGGATGCATATTCTTGTTTGATTCACTCATCAAACTAACATTCCATAATAAACCATTCCTCCATTATACCTTGATTAAGATAATCCATCTTTGGCTACCTAGCCATAGCCACATGTTCCATCCAAATTCTTGGCATAATAACTATAGCAAATTAAGGATGAAATTTCCACCATTCAAGTAAGGAAACAAACCAAGAATTTCAAGTTAGATGACATGTATTCATACCCATTCAACATGGAGTATCTATAGATACCATTTCCTCTTGGGTATGACCCACCAAAATTTGATAAATACAAGGGTAAAAGAGACCCTAAGGCCAATTTAATAGAATTATTTGTTGATTGTTAGCCAATCATAGCGACATATACTTCTTTTATTTCCTCAAATTCTAGGAGGACAAGCTTTGGAGTGGTTCCTAAAATTGCCAAAGAATTTTGTATCTAATTTTGATGACCTTTCGAATGAATTTGTACAATATTTCTCCTATAATATTGAACATGAGATTTCATTGGTAGATTTGACACAATCTAAACAAAAATTTGTTTAAATCTTTGTAATATATCTACATAGATGGAGAGCACTTGCTAGTTTCTTCATCCACAACTTACTAGCCAAATAATGGCTATTATGTTTATTAAAAATTTGCACAGCAATATATCCTATCATCCATAGCTTCAATATGCACATACTTCCAAAAAGATCATCAATAAAGGTTTGATAATTCAAAAGTCCATTATTAACAAAGGTATTATCAAGCTCACATCATCTCAAAATCAAAACCAAAACCAATAAACAAGCCAAAATTAGAACCAAAACCAAGTCTAAGTGCAAGCATCAACACCAACCCAAGTTAGTAACTATGAGAAATCCAAGTAATTAAACTATAACAATAATGTTGTTAGAAATGGAGTAGCCAAATTACATCATGTCCAAAGGGTAAAAATACCATTTGCTCAACCTATGACACAACTGTAGCTTACTCCTCATCAATAACCTATTCAGTAAGCACAGCCTTCACAACAATCTAGACCTGCTCCACAAATATAGAAACTATTAAATTTGTAAACCCATCCTCCAAGAAGAAATACCCCTACTCTTCAAGTCTTCAGTGATCTTGGAGAACCTATATAATTTGTTTTTTAAAATCTAGCTTCAGCTAACATGATTAGTTAGCCAATTTTGAAGCACTATCCTGAGGGTATTCTGTATTTGGACTGATATAGAGAGAACGAGTTCTATGAATGCCATCATGTTTATGGACATAATCTATGTTTTTGTGTTAATATCAAACACCTCATTGAAAATATGTTGGAAAATGGGGAGATTAGATTATATAATAGAGCATCTACATCCAATTAGAACTTGAGTATCTACCAAAACCATTTTTTATAACATAACAACAACAACCAGTAGTGGAAATAATGAAGGCTATAACAATAAAAAAAATAGTATCAATAGCCATGATAATAAAAATAATATCAATAGTATCAATAATGTCAACCAAATGGGAGGAACCAAGGCCAAAATTATTCTAACAATTAACAGACTTACCACATAATTTCGCATGACTACACTAAAGTTGTGGGTCATATTATGGGAGGTCACATTTCAACCATCACCATTAATCCTAGACTAAGTGCTAACAAAACAAGACCATTACTAACTAATTCCAATCAATCCACCTATACCAATAATCCTTAACTTGGGACTGCAAACAAGCACTACAATAACTAGGGATTAGTATTTTGGGACCTTATACTAATAAATCATCATTACCCTATGATCACAACCAAGTGCACTAAAAACTAAGACTTATCCTATTTGGCCCACCTCCATCATCATTTTCTAGCAATAATGGTCTTGTATCTAATACCAATTTTTTAATCACAACTTGATGATCAAAGATTACCATTCCAGTCTCACAATTTCCTACTAACAAACCAATCTAACCCATTGTCCTAACTAATAACAATCTATACCACTATTAATGAAAATCCATATGACATTATAGAATAACTTTAGAAGACACCTATGCAAATATCTATTTTAGATTTGTTGCATATGTTTACTATTCACAAGAACATCCTAACTGAGCTCCTAGGCCAATCTCAAGTTCCTAATGACATAACCCTAGACAAATTCCAAACTTTGATTGGATAGTTATCCCCAAACGACCAATTAACCTTTGACCAAAGTGATAATATGTTGTACATTAAAGTTGTAATAACATGATAAAAATTCAAATGTGTCCCCATAGATAATGGGTTGGGCCTTAATATTGTTTCTTTGAATCTCATTAAGCATCTTGGAAACATAATAGTTAATCTATAACTAGAAATAATTATTGTAAAATCCTATGAAAATGAAGAATGGGAATCACAAGGCACCATAAGCCTACTAGTTATCATTGGGCCCTTGACCCATAATATACACTTTGCCATGTGTTAGACCTAGACCTATCATATAATTGCTCTTGGGTAGACCTTGGATACGTGAAATTCATGCAATCCCTTTGACATTTCACCAATATCTCAATTTCTTGTACTTAGGCATGGAGGTCACTATCAATGGAAATTTTCAGCCCTATAAACAATGTAAACATTTGGAGGAGAATTACAAAATTTAAAACTACCACTTTGTCCTAGATACAGTTCCCAAAAAGGAAAAAGACAAAGAGATACTTGTTGAGTTACTAGAGGCCAATTATATAAACCTAGAAAGCCTAGATTCATCTTCACATATGCCTCCTCTTGAAATGCCTAATCATTTTACCATCTCAGCTAATGGCCCAAGAGAGTATTTGACCCATGACATATTTCACATTACCAAGCTTCCACATAACCTAAAGTCCTATGGAACTCTTAAAGCTAAGCCATCTTGTATGGAATGGTAACAAAAAGGAAAGGGCAAACTTCACAGCCCAGCTCTTATCCTTTTCAGCCCAGCTATTGGCCAAGAAGAGGACCCACTTGCCAGTGAAGAATACTAGTTGTACAATGATAAATTGGTTGATTGATATAGAACTACTAAGTATCCCATTCCTAAAAATATCATGTAGAAACAAGCTTATGAAGGAGGATGACTCAATTCAAATCAACAAGGAACTCTTGAGCCAATTTCTATAACTCAATACAAAGGAACTTATGGTTTCAAATTTAAACTACCTAGGGGTGACCCCACATATCTTATTCATGTTCTAACACCAATGTCTAGTGATAATGATAATAGTAGCAAAGCAAATTTTGATCACAACATTTATGAATACCTTACCAATACCAACCTATTTGACACACCTACCATTTATACCATTACCCTAATTGTCTGATATAGTTAACTTCCTCTATATCACCCTTAACTTATAGCTTGGGACCAATAAGAATCCATAGTGCCTATAAATGATTTTGAGAATGATGAGGCCTTTTTGAGATTTTTTAGGTCTAAGAGAAAATGTTTTATTTGGAAACCATAAATAAGGGTTCTCTATCAAATTAGATCCTGTAGCCTATTTTAGAGAAAAGTTGAACACCCTTAGCCAAAATCAAATAAATAAAACATTGAGGTCCTAAAGTGATAACCTCTTTGAGGCACTTTTAAACCAGGGTAAATTTAAAAATAAAGGCCAGTCTTTAGGTGAAAACTTGTTTTAGGATCTATTAGATAGGGGTGTTTACCTTTCTTCAAAAGAAGCTCAAGAGACCAATAACGATGAACTTGCCTATGGGTCTGAGTTTAGTTCAACAAAATAAAATGCATTTGATAAAATTACTCAATAATTTCCTATGGTATTTGTCACATAGACATTATTTCCATCAGGGGATTTAGATTCATCATATTTAGGAGATCCTGAAGAACCAATCCAACCAGAGGTCTTTGTAATTGTAGGCCAATTTCATTCCTTACCAATTATTCTAGATGATGGTTGTACACTCCTAGTGGATGACACTTCTAAAGTGAATATTGGAACTCCAAATGACCACAAATGGATCAAATTAGGTGCATCCTTTATTGAGGAGGAATGTGAAATCTTTATAGAATTTTTGAGGGAATTTGTTGACATCTTTACCTTGGCCTATTTAGACATGCCAAGTTTTGACCCTGCCTTAGTTGTACACCACCTTATTGTATATCCTGATGCTAAACTTATAAAGAAAAAAATTGTGCAAGATGCATTAGTATATTGATGTATTAGTAAATAAATAGTTGTAAAAACTCTTATAAGTGAGATGTATTTGACTGATTGACTATTCAGAGTGGATCTTAAATGTTGTGCCAACTAGTAAGAAGCTAGAAGGAATTAGAATCTACACTAATTTTATAGATATAAATAAGGTCTTCCCAATGGATGAATTTCCTATATCGAATATAGACCTGATAGCTGATTCCATAATGGGATAGGAAATGCTTTCACTTATGGATGAATTTTCAAGATACAACTAGATTTGGATTGTAATAGAAGACCAACATAAAATAGAATTCACCACTCCATGGGGAATGTTTTGTTGTCAGGTTATGTCATTTGGTCTTAATAATATTGGGGCCACATACCATAGATCCATGATTATCATATTTCATGATATGATGTATGACATTGTTAAAGACTATGCCAATAACATATTGGGTAAATCAAAGACCTGTGTCATTCATATAGTTGCACTTCAAAGAATATTTGAGATGCTTTGTGAATATAAGGTTAGACTCAATCCTAATAAGTGCATTTTTAGTATCACTTCAAGAAAATTGATAGGTTTCATTATCTCTCATAGAGGCATTAAAGTTGATAATACCAAAGTGAAAACCATTACTGAGATGCTACCACCTTTAAATTTAAAGTAGTTCCACAGTTTTTAGGTCAAGATTCAATCTATCAGATGCTTCATTTCTCATTTAGTTGATAACTACCATCTACATACACACTTATTAAATAAGGTTGTCACATTTCATTGGGATAAAGACTGCCATAAATCCTTTCATGACCTAAAGGAATATATTGCCAATCCAACTATTTTGTTACCTCTAATGCCTAGAAAACCATTCCTACTATATTTATCTATCACAGACAAATCCCTAGGGGAACTTCTAGCCCAGTATGAAGATAATGGAAAAAAAACATACCATGTACTATCTAAATTATACACTAGTTGCATATGAACACAACTATATGCCAATAGAAAAAGATTATTTAGCTATTCTTTTTACAACACAAAAGCTATGACATTACATGCTTCACAACAAGATAATATTTATTTCCAAATTAGATCCATTCAAGTATGTATTATCTAAGACAACTTTACAAGTTTGCATGGCTAAATGGATCATTCTTCTAAGTAAGTTTGAGATAGAATGCATCAACCAAAAGGCCATAAAGGAATAATTACTTGTAGATAAACTTGTTGAATCTCCCCTTACAGATACTGAACCACTAAATTTTCAATTCTCAGATGAATACATTATGACCATAATTGAAACACCTCCTCAGGAGAAACATTAGAAGATATATTTTGATGTATCATTCACATCACATGGATTGAGGGTGAGCCTATTATTTATCACACCATAGGGGGATCTCATCCCTAAATCATTCCATATTATTTTTCCTTGTACTAACAATATAGCTAAATGTGAAGCACTCATTATAGGGCTTTTTTAGGTAGTATAATAGAATATTTAGCATCTCATAGTTTATGGTGATTTTTAGTTAATCATCAATCAAGTTATAGACCAATTTTAGACCAAAGATGACAAGTTGGTATCATACAAGACCATGGTTGACACTATTAAATAGAAGATTAACAACATACTATTTAAACACATACTTATAGTGAATAACATAATATTAAATGCCATCACCACCATTGGCTCTTTAATCCATCATATAGATAAGGAAAAAGAATATCAATTCCTCATTGAAAATCTTCTAGCACCTAATGATGAACCTTTAGCCATTGGAATGATCTATGATATTATTGGCCCTAACTCTATATGGTATTCAAAGCTTCTTACCTACCTTCATTACTATATCTTGCCACCTGACCTATCACGTAAAAAACAAAAGACCTTTACCCACCAAGCCTGATGGTATACCTTACTTGGCCCAACCCTTTACCACTATAGCTTTGATGGGACTCTGCTTTATTGTTTAAATTTGGTAGAGGCAACATTATAATTATAGGTAGTTTATGGAGTATGTGGATCCCACATCAATGGGGCCATCCTAACCAAAAATATCTTATGTATGGGTTACTATTGGCCAACTATGGAAGCACATTGTAGTTTCTTATGTTAAAAAGTGTGACAACTATCAAAGGCATACAAATCTGATTCATGACCCAATCAAAACACTAAATCTATGATTACACCATGGCCTTATACAACATGATGACTTGATCTCATTGGGAAGATTAATCCTATCTCATCTAATGGTTATAATCACATCTTTGCTACTATGGAATATTTCACTAAGTGGGTTGAATTTATACCCCTCACTTACGTGACTGGAAAACAAATTTCCAAGTTCATCTTTAACCATCTCATTTGTGATTATGGTATCCCATCCTACATTATATCAAATAATGGTAGATTTTTAAATAATAAAGATGTCAAAATGCTTTATTTTGAGTACAATATCACTCAACATTTCTTTGCCACATATTACCCACAAGGTAATGGCCAAGTAGAGGCATCCAATAAAACCATCATCAACATCCTTAAAAATATTATCAATGATGTCAAATTTAATTTGAACCTCTAAATATTTCATTCCCTCTCAGAATATCACACTAATTATCATACCCAAATCAATACCACTCCATATTCCCTAGTTTATGACACTAAAACCATTCTTCCCATCAAGTTCTAGTTACCTTCTTTACATATTTGACTAAAACATGTTTTGGATGATGAATATTACTAAGTATCTCACTTGTAAGAGCTAGAGTTGATGAAAAATGCATGGCTAATGTCAATAGCCTTCAAGTATGAAAAAATAGACTCCTTAGCCACTATAATCAGTGGGTCAAATAGAATGAGTTAAAACTTAGGGATCTTGTTCTTAAATAAAACCAAAAGAACACCATGGTTGAGAAGAATAATAATAAGGGAAAATTCAAAACTGATTGGATAGGCCCTTATATCATTAATTTTAAATTATGGTTCTAGAGCATATAGGCTCACTACACCAGATGGTGATGAACTTGGTGAGATAATGAAAATTATACACCTCAATCATTATTTCACTTGAGAGACTTAGAGTATTATCTATGAGACACATTTTTGTTGTACCATATTGTCATATTGTTTATACCATACCACATATCATTCTACCATACCTTCCCTATCAACTAAATTGTTTTTACCCTCCCTCCCCAGTGATTCCACCTTAGTTCCATTTCATTTGTTCTTGAACTAACTTTAAAAAGAAGATTCAAATCACATTTTAGCAATTTATTTAGTATTCTAGATAGAGGTGGTAACTTTGACTAGTACGATAGTGGTTTGGTAGTTGCATCCTTCATTTCTTATTTAATTTCATTATGAGTGTTCCTAATTATAACTACCTCTGGAAAAATTAGTATCCCACTCCATGTTACTAATTATAAATGAATTTTAGAAAATTAGTATCATGGACCTATGCTATTTTTTCCTACTTATAAATTCCTATGGTCAATTTAGGAACAACACCTTTATCATTCATTACTGATTCACCTTGTCATTCATATGCCATACAATGCCATTTACCTAATTCATGAATTATTGCTACCTAATAGATTCCTCTGATATTAGGTATAAATATAGTAACTTGAGGCCATAATGGGACTATGTAGGCAGTGATCGATTCATGTTGAGGTCAGCTCATTCATCCTTTGCCACGTTCTCACTATTTTGTGAGTAATTTAAATTTGAATGTTCTTGCCATTTTTTAAGTAATTTACATTTAAACACTCTCATTGTTTTATGAGTTAGACAATTAAGTATCTCATAATATTTGATTGAGTTAAGATGCATAAAAAAATTCAAATAATTGGTAAAATATATACAAAATCCTATAAATCATAGAATCATAAAAATTGGCTTAGAATCTCCACGTGGGATATAAGGCCATCAAATTTTTTAAGATGGGCTATCTTGTTGTTTAGTTTATTTCTAGACCACCTTAGTCTTTAGCCTCCCATTTTTTGGAGAACTACATTAGCTTGAGGTTCACACGGACTATGTAGGTATCACCTAGATACATAAGGTATCTCAGGTTCACTCAGTTGCACCTTACTTTCTTTTTTACCACTTTTTTAGCTTAAGGATTCTGGGACTCCTATATATCTCATGAGTAACCACTTGTCATTTAGTTTCCTCATCTATAATCACCTTTTCCATATACTCTTATTGTTTTACAAGTTTATATTATGTGCATTATGTATTCAACTTTGATAAATTAATGATTATTAGGCTTCATCTTATGCTCTCACAATTTTATGAGTTCATTCCAATTATTTATCTAAAATACAATCATGTTTTTCTCAATCATCATTTCCTTCTATCCCATATCCTAGGAGAACTACATTTGGCCTAAATTTTCTATTGCACTTTGTGCCCAAGGAACTATGTAGGCAACATCCACTTTTCTAGTACTTCTAGAGTTAGCTCAGAGACCCCTTCTTTTTTCTTCTATTCCCCCATTTTATTTGTTTTGTCATTTTTTATAGCCTAGGGGCAATGTCTATCATTTTATTTAAGTTTTTGCTTCCCTATAGCCTAAGGGAAACCTTGTGTCATTTATTTTTTCCTCTATTTACACTAACATTGTGATTAACCATTTTTTTTATTTGTTTCATGTTTTTTTATTATTTTGTTCACTTTTCATTTATCACAATTTTTGTCTTTTTGTGTGTTTGTTTGTTTTCTTTCTTAGTTGTGCCTTGACTTAGTATTTTACATTCATAGGGTGATCCATTGTGCATTATACTTAAGTCCATCCATATTCATATGTTAAAATTGTCATCATTGTTTTTATCATTGATGCATTATTTTCACTTGTTTATTAGATCATGTGTTAGTCCTTATGCATCTTTTGGCTAATTTATCATGGTGTTTTATATCATGGTGCATTTTGTCATGTGCTACAACAAAACTCATCTTAGGAAATCTTATAAGCAATGATGCCACAATACTTATCCTTGGTTAATTGAAAAGTTTTTGATTTATCCCAATCATTTTCCAAATACAAAGTAATTAAATCACAAAATAATTTTGGTCCTTGCTAGTTAATACATGCATATCTATACTAGAAAGTTACCCAAATGCATCTTTCTCATCTATACCATCTTACTCTTACTCTGTGAGTATGAATTTAGTATGCAAGCTCCTTTTTCTAATTTTCCATATTATCTCACCCATAGTACCAATGATTATAACTGTCTTTTGGAAAATCATTATCTCTATCTTCCCAATTGGGGAATGTTTTCATTCTGCTAATTATTTTAACCACCTTTGGGCAAATCATTATTTTCATTTTGCTAATGATTATAACCACCTTTGGCCAAATAATTATCTTTATACCTTGGTATGTCGATGATTATAACTACCTTTGGGAAAATCATCCTTTTTATCTACCTTATTAGGGTAGCTCATTGTGCCATTGATTATAACCACCTTTGGGCAAATTAGTCTTTTCCACCCAACTTTCCCTTTTGGTCTGATCTTTTTCATTATTTTGAGGGACCAATTGCTGACCTTCTTTGTTGACTATTCCCTCAAGGGGGAGTTTAGAGCTCATCCATTTCCATCTAAATCATTAGGCATGTAGGACCTTTTCATTATTTGGGAAGATGTTACTGCACCTATAGCTTGTAATGCCTTCATAAATAGGGGCAAACTGTAGACACCCAATTCTAGCCACAACTTGCTCCCAATCGAAATTCAAATTGATTCCTACCAAACATTGAAAATTAAGCCTAGGAAGCATTAAACATCCCAATTTCATTTATGCATCATTCATTAATGCTTAGAATCATGTTAAGGGATCCCTTTTTTGGCTACTATCCCATATGCAATAATAACCTTTCACATATTCATCCCTAGTCACTTTGTGACCTAACAACTATTAGTTTGGCCTATGGACCCATTAAGTGGGGTACTTGATCAAATCTTAAAAGAGTTAAAATGTTAATCAAAGTGAATAATATAATTAAACTAGATTAAATGCTTAGCTAATTAATCCATTTACAATTAATGAATATCTAAAAATAGAAATTCCAAAAATCAATCCATGCCTAGTAATTGAAAATCATAACTATATGACAAATTTTAACTCAATTAGAGTTAGCCTCAACTTACCTAGGGCTAGTTTGAATCCATTCCATGTTTAAAATCAAATTTAACTCACCTTGGGTGAGAGTTAACTTTTGAGGATATAATACACGGCTATACCTATTAATCTTTAAGTTATCTTGGTGCAATGTTATAATTCTCAAATAGATGCAAAGAAACATTTCAAATTATGTTACCATGAAAAATTCATAAGCTAAGAAACCAAGCCAAGGTGTCAAGGAGAGGAGCAAAGAAAGATTCATTGTTAAAGACTTCTTGATATACAAACCAAGCAAGCCACTTAAACAAGCCATTTGAAGCTCAAAAGAAGGTAAAAGAGTGATTTATTTTGTGTTCTAGTTGTGCTTTCATTTATATTTTTATTACCTATGCTCTCCCTAGTGTCTAGCCTAGAGGTGTTAGGATTTTAGTGTGTTATTTTGATTTATTTTATTGGACTAACATAAGACTAACCTCCCCTCTATGTATTCCTTATTAATAGTGGGAACCTATCAATTTTTAATTTCTCTATGTGCATGCCTTAAAGGGAGCACCAGGATAAGGGCGGGTAGACCTTTGGTGATTCAATTGACTTTGTGTCCCTATACCTTTACCTAAAACCACTATAAGTTACTTTTATCCAAATCCCTAAGTAATTAAAACCCATTTATCTAATCCTCTAAGCAATTCACCTTCCTAAATAGATCATAACTAAGTATAAACCCTTTTTCTTCATTTTCTTAAGATGTCAGCTAAGCTGATATTATTAGGGATTGAGTGTATATTATGGAACTAAATCAACCGAATTGACATAGTTTGAATTCTAATGGTTATATTTCCCACCTAACAAGATTGAATTAGTCAATCTTATCAACTAAATTCCTAGAGGATTTAGGATCAATATTTGGCTATAAATACCCCATTCACTTCAATCTATTAGAGAGGAACATTCATTTTCACATTGTTAAATATCATAATTCTACTATTTCTACACTTGAGGAGTCATTTCTTAGGGCCTTGCCTTGGAGGGAAAGGAAATTGTCTTGTGGGAAAGTCTTGAATGTAAATTAAGATTCTTTTAGCCTAGAGTTGGTTTCTATAGTGTAATCCTTAAAAATATAGACCAACCTCTTTCAAAAGACCATTATCCAAGTGAGAGGTTGAGGCATGATAGGTTTAATCCAAGGTAAATATTCCTAACCTTTACTCTTTTATTTGGTAGATAGATATTGCACAAGGTAATTATTGACCATTTTTAACCTCCAGTCAAAATGAGTCAACCCCATAGGTAAAAAATTTATCATGAAATGTTTCATAGGCAATTTAATGCCAATAAATGTTATATTATCCTTGGTCACTTTTTACATTAGTGTTCCATGTCACTTTGGGTCTTTTCAAAGGTCAAAAATGGGAATTTAACATTTTGTATAGGTTTCTTCAAAATTGTGCAAGTGTAAAAGAGTTTTATCACATGCCATGTGTCCTTATAAGTCTTAGGAAGCTGATATAACTGAAGAAATGGTAAGTTATTTAGGAAAAAGGTAGTTTTCTTGGCCAAAGAGAGAGAAAATACAATTGTACAAACTTCTCAAGTTCCCTTGTGGCTAAAAACATGGTGGTGTGACTCTTCACCTCCCCATAGGTCATTTCCACATTTTTATTGAAAATAGTGCATAAAACATTTCATCTGCAACTCATTTCTCTTCTTTTTCCATTAACAAGCCAAAGAAGTGTAATTTCAAGCACTCACTATGAAAGCTATAAGTGGAGTCAGGAAGAATGATTATATAGGTCAATATTAATCTTAGTCCACTTAAATTTAATGGTAATAAGTCTTATATTGGTGCCTTCTCCATTATGAACAAATGCTAACACTTTACGCAATGTTTTATGAAATTACATTGAAGAGGGGTATGGTTGTGTATCTATTTCTTATTTTTAGAGGTATATGGAGTTGTGTGAGTTTGATGAAGTTTTATAGGTTATAATAAGGAAATATACATGGTTTTATCATCATCCAACACTTCCTCTCTCATTTCCATTGAAGGAGATTTCCCAATTTTCTTGCTTTTCAAGTTGGTAGCCATGGAAGGGTAACCTAAGTTTTGAAACATAGAGGAGGATCCTGGTGATGTTAGTATGATTGGATCCATGATTTAAAATTTATCCCATTGAATCAACTTGTGAGAGATAAAATTAGAATACTCCTTAAAATCCAAATTACCTAATCTCTTTGTTCATTGTTTCGTCAGTTCACAATCATCTTACTTGAGCTCTAGGAGGTTTGTACAAAGGTGTGAAGAGTAAAAGCATGGTAGAATTTAGTTTGAGGCATTAACATGCTCAAAGGTTCTTATATTTCATGCCATGAATGTGAAAATTTTATGTAAGTTGGATTTTTCCTTCAAGAGGATGAGGTGACTGTATCAGTGTCCCAGTCCCTAAAATGGCCAAACAGAGGCCTAGTAGGCTTTTTGAGATATCATGAAACATGTTTAAATGAGCCCCAAGGTGTCTACATGGAATTATCATGTTTTATCTACCATATAAAATGGAATTTAAATTTTTTAAAGAGGATGGATAAGTGGAAGATGATGTTTGAAGACTCTAAATATGCCATAAAAAATACTAAATACACTCAGAGACCTCTAGATGCTTGAGATCAACAATTAGACTTTTTCCATCAAAATTGTATATTATGTATTTATCCATATATGAATGGTTTTAAAAGGTTTCAATGTTAACTCAAGAGCCAAGAAGGGAAAATGAAGATGAATCTTGATGTGATGACCCGCACATACTCCCCTCTATCTGTACACAAGCTTGGGAGAGGCTATCTACAAGTAGAGTTTCAAACAGAGAGCTAAAGGTTAAGTTTCAATTTTTATTATTTAGTTTATAAGGATAATAAAATGTTTGGTGACCATAATAACCTAATGATAATTAGGATCATCTATAGACAATTTCAAACATAAAAAAAATCACCTACATGTAGGTCTAAAATGCATAAAACATAGTCATGAAGGGTGTTTTAGTAGTGAGGAAAAAGCTTGAGGTTTGGACCTTGTTTGGAGTTATTAAAGTGGATATAAAGTGTAATTAATGAAATGTGACATTAATTATCTTATTATAAACTTAGACACCATCTACAAGTCCTAATCTTGCCAGAGACACACCTACAGGGGTAAAGTAGGGTCTCAGTCCAATCAAGGCAGGGGTATCCTCCTTAAGGACCAAAACATGGAATTAATGCTAGTTTGAAGGATTATAGAGGAAATTAAAGCATGGGAAGAGTCTTATGGCATAATTATCATGTAAATAATTCTTACAAATATCAAACCAAGCTCAAATACTAACCTACAGGTAGGTTTTAAAGTATCTCAATCAACATGAGCAGTGACCTAGTCCATGTTTCCAAGAGCCTAGAAGGTGTTAAGGGGAAAATAAGACTATAAATGGTTATAATAGGTTTTTATAGGCATGGAATATACCTATATGTCATAAATAAACTCAATTCAACCCCCCAAAATCTCCAAACCTAACCTATACCCTACCTACCCTCATAGGTTTGCCTGCTAATAAGTTTGCCTTAGGAATTTGAAGAATTGGAGGTTCAAATGGAGAAGTTAGAATATAAAATTTGGTAAAAATTACTCTTATGAGTCCAAGAAGATGATCCAATGGTTTAGACCCTTACTATTTTATCTTAGAGTAGGGACAGTTTTCTCATGCATGAGGAGATAGTTTAAAGGAAAAGTGGTGAGATGGATGGACCAGAGGTCAAGAAAGCCCAAGTGACGATTTGAGAAGATATATGAAACATAATAAAATATATAAAACCTTTTTATAAGCTTTGGAATCAAGTAGGATGCTTTAACCAAGAAGGGTTACATAGAGATATTGAAGCCATCAAAAAAACTACAGACTCCATCAGTCTAACTATAGACTCCTATAGCAGAACTATAGACTCCATCAGTCTAGATATAGAATTTTACAATATAAATAAGGAATCCATTAGTATATATTTGTTACTTTCATAAGTTCCTTTTATAGAGCTCTAATTTGAACTAGTCTAAAATGGCATTTAAAATGACATAGTGAACATAGTAGAAACTCAAGTTGGAGGCTTTTTATGATGTTTATGATGAATCCAAGCATATGAAGTGTCCTAACATGTGTAAAAAGACCCTTCGTATGGATCAGTTTGGGAAGATTTAAAGATTCTAGTGCCAAGTTTCAAAACAAGCCAATTAGAGAGTGATCATGGTTGTAAAGTGCTAATGATCTTATGTGAGAGAATTTCATGATGAAGGAAACTCTAAATTCAGGTGGAATCATCTTTTTAACTCGCTTTCCTCATCATACATGAGACATTTTTCCATAACATGCCTTGGAATGCTTAAATAAACCATGATGAAGGTAGTTTCACAAAGGAATAGTGATTGAGAGGATTTTTATGCCACAATTGGAAGAGGAGGCTAATTTGGGATGTGATCAAGTGTAATTCAGTTTCATGACTCATTTTTTATTCCATCCATATTCCTTTTAACTAATTTTCACCTTTGAAACTTTTCCTTGTGCCTCTTCAACTTCTCTCTTCTCTCTCTTCTTCTAAATTCTATAAATATGAGACAACTCTTGGTATGGTGAAGCCCTACCAAAATTGTACCTTGATTTGCACTTAAGCTAATGAGAAGTAAGTTGGCTATACTCTAAGTCCATCTGCACTAAATTTTGGAGTGATCCATCTTGAATGTCAAGTATAGATTGAGTTCATCTTGTTTTCATGAAATCCTTGAATGTGTTGCTTCAAATGACTTCTCTCCTAACAGGTTTCATGAAGTGTATTTTTTGAAGTGTGTATGACTTTGGTAGTGTCATATCTGACCTTTCCTTCACTTGACTTCTTTTTTTGAGTTGTTATGTTCCATCATGAGAAAACCTAATGGTAGGGATCTCTATTAATGGTGTTGAGGCTAGTTTGGTTGTCTTAGTGCATTGTGCAAATTCCAAGTGTATGAATGGAAGCAACTCTTAGTGTATCACCTCCTAGTTTAGGTTTTATTTATGTATCTTTCTCTCCCTTTTCACCCATAATAGGTAGTTTTATTAGCATAAACACATCAATTCATATCTAGGGAGCTAGCCCTTAAAATCTAGAGGTTTACTTCCACTATAGGTGCCCTACACATCTAGAAGTATTCCCATGTTGGCCAAATCTTGAAGAGGCTTGAACAACCTCTTCTAAGGTGCAATATTTGGAGACAATAGTTATGGTACACTTGGTGGTATAAGGTCAAAATAGTGGGAATATTATTGGTGTGTCTTCTCTCTTATCAACTTTTAGAATCATCCAATCAAGCACCAATCATGACTCCAAATGAATTTCTAGTTGTAAGCAGCCCAAGTGTCCATTACTGAAGATTTTCATCAATTATTGTCTTTTCATGTGACTTAAGAAGTTGATATGGATGGCTATGAGGATAATCCTTACCATGCACCCCATATCAACCTTTTTATGACCCTTTATATCCTTATCAATAGTCCTATCAAGAATACCATCATCCTTATGAGTCACAATAGTCCTATGGTCAACCTAGTCCCCTTTCAAATGAGTATGTTATTGTTGATCAGCCATATGACCCATATTCACCTCATCCTTGTCATGAGGAGTCAAGCAACACCATTAGTTGGGAGGCAAAATATGAAGCTTTGAAAAGCTTGATTGAAGAAATTAAACAACTCAATCACTTCATCCAAGCTTACTACACCTCTCATTCTCAAAATGTGGGGGTAGTTATGCCAAATTTTCTAGAATTGGAAAGGCATATGAGTGTGTTAGATAAGTGTTTTGATGAAACTCTTTGTGGTCTTGTGGATTAGTTAAGAATTATATTTGGATTGTTAATGGACATGTGGGGGTATGTTGAGGAAGAGAATCAGTATGTCATTAGCAAAGGATTTTCCATGGAAAGAGAGGCTTTTCAATGGTGGATTGATAGGTTATAGATATGGGAAACTCAAGAGGCTATGGAACAAGTTGCATCTATAAAAGAATCTCCAAAAATCTATGAAGAGCCTCAAAAGGATGAGGATGATGATGAAATCGTGTATGAAGAAGATCTCCTTCCTATTACTCATTCTATCTTATCTCTCCCTCAAGAGCCCTTTCAAGAAGTTTGACCCATCTCTATGCCATCCATGAACATCACACTTTATCCCCAACCCATAGACCTATATATCTCTCTTCCACCATTCCTCTCCTTGAAGAAGAATCTATTCAATGCTCAAAAGAGCCTACTAGCTCCAAGCTTCTAACTTTGGACCAAACTGTGAAGTCTTGGGGAAAGAAAGAGGTTAAAGGATAAGTCCATGAAGATGATGAAAATCATGAGGTGGTTGTGGAAGAAAGTGATGTGCCCTCAACCCAACAAATCCTTATTTTTATCCAAGAGTAATTTCCAGAGCTTTTTCTTTCTTCTATATCATGAGCCTCTCACTACACCTTACATTCTTTCTTCAGCTCATTCATCCATTTTCCACCCTCCCACCCCATCTCTTCTTAAATAAGAAACTCTTTTAAGGGAATCATTAAAGGAGGAAAAAATTCAATTTGTAGCAGAGCAAGATGATGGCACAAGTAATGATAAATAATAATTTATCATTGGAACTCCACTTGGGGCTATCAAGCATAACTCACCCTTATTAAACCAAGAGAAAGAAGACTCAAATGAAGTTATAGATGCTCATTAGAAAGAAGGGGATAGAATTGGATTAGACCATATGACCAAGGATCAAGATGAGGTGTTAGAAGTTCATGAGGAAGAGGTGATCCTTGATGTGAGAAATGACAAAGGAGAATGGTTATAACAGATTGAGTTTATCCAAGAGCTTGAAGAAACTTTCAAGGTTAAAGGAAAATTATATGAGAAGATAAATCAAGGAGTATCCATGAGAGACAATGATAAAGATTGGGAAGATTACACTAAGCTCCTTGATGAGCTTAAAAAACTTGTAACTGATAAACCACTTATCTATTCTCAAGACATCATGGGGAGCCAAGTAACATGACTTGGTGAGGCATCATTGGATCATGTAGTAAATAAGGAGTCTTATGAATAATCTGAGGTAGTTGAAGTGAAAGAAGAATTCATCTTTATAGGTGATTTATTTTAAGTTGTCTCAGCTGCATTGAAGTCCATGCCAAGAAGATTGGCTAACACCATGAGAAAGATGAAGGCTTCCATGCCAATGTTCAAATGGAAACATGTCTCATGTATCCCTTCATTTTATGAGGAAATAAGAGTTTCAAACTTTCCCTTTGATCTAGGAGGGAGAGATTCTTTTAGGATAGTGTGTGTTTAGTTTGGTTTTATTTCAGTTTATTGTTATGTTCCCTAAATGTTGTTGAAGCACAAGTTATTTGTTTATTTTCTTGTTGTGTGTGTGTCTTTGTTTTTATGTGTTTCATTCAACTATATTGTTTTCCTTGAGTCAAAGGTCTATTAAAGTTAGTTATAGTGTCCATATGCATGACTCCATGCCCAATGGAGGTATAAGGCAACTAGTCTTAGGCATAGCAAGCATGCCACCCTTGCGAATCACCAATAATGTTGACCATTTTTACCCCTAGTAAAAATGAGTCAACCCCACAAGTAAACTTTTTTTCCATGAAATATAGGCCATTTAATTCTAATAAATGTTATATTATCCTTGGTCACTCTTTACATTAGTGTTCCATGTCACTTGGGGTCTTTTCAAAGGTAAAAAAAGGGCATTTAATGTTTTGCATGGGTTTCTTGGGAATTGTGCAAGTTTAAAAGAGTTTTATCATGTGTCATGTGTCCTTATAAGTCTTTGGAAGCTGAAGTAACTGAAGAAATGGTAGGTTATTCAGGAAAAGGGTAGTTTCCTTGGCCAAAGAGAGAGAAAAGATAGTTATATGGACTTATCAAGTTCCTTTGAAGATAAAAACATGGTGGTGTGATTCTTAACCTCCCCATAGTTCATTTACACATTTTTATTGAAAATATTTCATAAAAATTTCATCTATAACTTATTTCTCTTCTTTTTCGATTGGCAAGCCAAGGAAGTGTAGTTTCAAGCACTCACTATGAAAGCTACAAGTGGAGTCAGGAAGAATGATTCTATAGGTGTATATTAATCTTAGTCCACTTCACTTAAATAGAACTATGTCTCATATTGTTTCTTTCTCCTTTATGAATAAATGCTAACACTCTAGGTAGTATTTTATGAGATTGCATTGAAGAGGGGTATGGTTGTGTATCTATTTCTTGTTTTTAGAGGTCCATGGAGATATGTGAGTTTGATGAAGTGTTTCCAAGTTGTAATAATTCCATCTCCATAGTTTTATAATCATACACCACTTCCTCTCTCATTGCCCTTGAAGGAGATTTCCAGGTTTGCTTGTTTCTCAAGTTGGTAGCCATGGAAGGGTAACCTAGTTTTGTAATGTAGAGGAGTATCATAGTGATGTTAATATGATTTGATCTATTATTTCAAATTTATCCCATTGAATAACCTTGTGAGAGATCAAATTGGCATATTCCTTCACATCTAAATTGCCTAATTTCCTTGTTCACTATCTAGTGAGTTCACAGTCATCTTACTTGAGCTCCAAGAGGTTTGTATGAAGGTGTGAAGATTAAAAGCATGGTGTAATTAATTTTGAGGCCTTATCATGCTCAAAGGGTCTTATATTTAATGTCATTAGGGTGAAAATTATATGCAAGTTGGATTTTTCCTTCAAGAGGATGAGTTGACTGTATTGGTATCCTGGTCCCTAAAATGGCCAAATAGAGGCCTATGAGGCTTTTTGAGATATCATGAAACATGTTTAAATGATCCCTAAGGTGTATACATGGAATGATCATTTTTTCCCTACCATAAAAAAAGGACTTGAAAATTTTTAAGGAGGATGGATAAGTGGAAGATGATATTTGAAGACTCCAAAGATGCCATAAAAACACTGAATACACTTAGAGACCTCTACAGGCTTGAGATCAACAATTGGCCTTTTTCCATCAAGCTTGCATATTAGGTCTTTCTCCATATATGAGTGGTTCTAAAAGTTTTCAATGGTCACTTAAGAGCCAATAAGGGCAAATTAAGATGACTCTTGATGTGATGACCCCCCACATACTCCCTTTTATCTGTACACAGGCTTGGGAGAGGCCATCTACAGGCAGAGTTTCAAATAGAGAGCTAAAGGTTAAGTTTTGATTTTTATTCTTTAGTTTACAAGAATAATATAATTTTTAGTGACCCCAATAACCTCATTATAATTATGATCATTTTTAGATAAGTTAAAACATCACAAAAAGCACTTACATGTAGGTCCAAAATGCATAGAACATAGTCATGAAGGGTATTTTGGTAGTGAGGAAGAAGCTTGAGGTTTGGACCTTGTTTGGATTTCTTAAATTGGATATAAAGTTAAATGAATGAAATTTGACCTTAAGTAACTTGTTATAAATGTAGACACCATCTACAAGGCCTAATCTTGCTAAGGACACACCTACAGGGGCATAGTAGGGTCTCAGTTCAGTCAAGGTAGGGGTATCCTCCTTAAGGACTAAAACATGGAATTAATCCTAGTTTGAAGGCTTATAAAGGAAATTTAGGCATGAGAAGAGTCTTATGACTTAAGTATAATGTAAATAAGGCTCAAAAACATCAAACCAAGCTCAGATACTAACCTACAAGTAGGTTTTGAAGTATCTCAGTCCGCATGAGCAATGGCTTAATCCATGTTTCCAAGAGCCTAGAAGGTGTTTAATGGAAAAATAAGACTATAAATGGTTGAAATAGGTTGTTTCAAGCATTTAAGATACCTATATGTTTTGGAAAAACTCAATTCAACCCCCCGAAATCTCCAACCCTAACCTATACCCTACCTACCCTCACACGCTGCCTGTTCATAAGTCTACCTTGGGAATTTGAAGAGTTGGAGGATAAAATGGAGGATTTAGATGCTCAAATTTGGTACATATTACCTTTATGAGTCTAATAATATGATCCAAAGGTTTTTATATCAATACTAATGGTGTATACCCTCTCTATTTTGTCTCAGAGTAGGGCCAATTTTCTCATGCATGAGAAGATAGTTTGAAGGAAAAGTGGTGAGATGGATGGACCAGAGGTCAGGAAAGCCCAAGTGATTATTAGAGAAGCTAGAGGACACTTAATACAAGATAAAACACCTTTCTATAATCTTTGAAAACAATCGATATGCTCTAACCAAGAAGGG
The DNA here is from genome assembly GCA_037957365.1 of Torreya grandis. Classification (NCBI taxonomy): domain Eukaryota; kingdom Viridiplantae; phylum Streptophyta; class Pinopsida; order Cupressales; family Taxaceae; genus Torreya; species Torreya grandis. Next base: position 567,185 of record JARHVA010000298.1, on the reverse strand, counting down.
TTACATAGAGATGTTGAAGCCATAAAAAAACTACGGACTCCATCAGTCAAACTACAAACTTCTAGAGCATAACTACAGACTCCATCAGTCTAGCTATAGAATCCTATAGCATAACTATGGACTCCATTAGTATATCTTTGTTACTTTTATAAGTCCCTCTGCTAGGTCTCTAATTTCAGCCAATCTAAAGTGTCTTCTAAAATGACATAGTGAACATAGTAGAAACTCAAATTGGAGGCCTTTTATGATGTTTATGATGATTCCAAGCATATGAAGTGTCCTAACACATGTAAAAAGACACTTATTATGAATCATTTTGGGAATATTAAATATTCTAGTTCCAAGTGTCAAAACAAGCCAATTGGAGACTGATCATGGTTGCAAAGTGGTGATGAGCTTGTGTAAGAGAATTTCATGATGAAGGAAACTCCCAATGCAAGTGGAATCATCTTTGTAACTCCCTCTCCTCATCATACATGAGACATTTGTCTATAACATGCCTTGAAATGCTCAAAGAAACCATGATGAAGGTAGTTTTACAAAGGAATAGTGATTGAGAGGATTGATACGCCACACTTGAAAGAGGAGGCTAATTTGGGATGTGATCAAGTGTAATTCAATTTCATGACTCATTTTTCATTTTTTCCACATACCTTTTAATTGATTTTCACCTTTGATACTTGTCCTTAGGCCTCTTCAACTTATCTCTTCTTCTAAATTCTATAAATATGAGCCATCTTGGCTATTGAAAAGGATTCCAACTCTTGGTATGGTGAAGCCTTACCAAAATTGTACCTTGTTTTGCACTTAAGATAATGAAAAGTAAGCTGGTTATACTCTAAGTCCATTTTCACTACATTTTGAAGTGATCCATCTTGAATGTCAAGTATAGATTGAGTTCATCTTGTTTACATGCAATCCTTAAATGTGTTGTTATAAATGACTTCTCTCCTAATAGGTTTCATGAAGTGTATGTTGTTGCAATAGACTCTATAAGTGTGTATGAGTTTGGTAGTGTCATATCTAACCTTCCCTTCACTTGCCTTAATTTTTTGAGTTTTTATGTGCCTTCATGAGAAACACTAATGCTAGGGAGCTCTAATAATGGTGTCGAGGCTAGTTTAGTTATCTTAGTTCATTATACAAATTCCAAGGTATGAATGGAAGCAACTCTTGGTGTATCACCTCCTAGTTTAAGTTTTCTTAATGTATCTTTCTCTCCCTTTTCACCCATAATAGGTGATTTTAGTATCATAAGCATGTCAAGTCATATCTAGGGAGCTAGCCCTTAAAATCTAGAGATTTACTTCCACTATAGGTGCCCCACACATTTAGAAGTATTCCCATGTTGGCCAATCTTGAAGAGGCTTGAACAAACTCTTCTAGGGTGCATGATTTGGAGACATTAATAATAAGATGAATTTTTTACACCTTTCTTAGTTTACCTCTACATTGATTTGAGTATAGTTCTCTTTGCATGTTTTGTTTTGTTTGTTTAACTATCCCCCTTTGTACCAAAAGATTTAGTAAAAGCTAGATTAGATTTATGTATTGTAGGCATATCTAGGGTTATTATGTAATGTTATTTTCTTAGATGATTTGTAACCCTCTTCTTTGGATTTTTTTAGTAAGAAATCCCTTGGTTAGGTTTAGCAGATCCAAATTGGTCATAACCTGATATAAATAGCTATGAATTGAACTATTTGGTAAGATTACCGTATCTGAGCTTGGAATCCACCAAGTAAGACAAATTATAGATCTATCCTTAATTCATTTCATACATTTTGGTAAACTCAATGTGAATTTTACCCTTGAAATTTCTAAATTTTAAATTACATTCAACTAGACTAAGCTTGTTGATCTAGTTTTATTATTTTGTGAGTAGATTTTCAACTATATAAATCTTATCAATCATTTTTTTTAATCTTTTTTGCACATGTTTTCAATTAGATCAATATTTTTGATCATGTTTTTATCTTTTACGCTTAGGTTTCCAACTAGATCAACCTAATCAATCTTATTTTTTATTTATGAACAGGACTTTTCAATTTAAACCAACTAGATCAAACTGGTCGATCCAATCATTTATTCTACCTTTTGTGCCTAACTAAATAGATTAGCTCAATTTTGTTCATTTTTATAATTTAGTTTCAGTTAATAAAATTAATCTTATTGATCTAGTTTCATTTTCCTATTTTTATCAGTTTTATTCAGACTAGATCAACTGGCTCAACTCCATCTAATAACATTGTTTTCTACCTTTACATGATCAAAAACTCACTTGAACAACCTAGTCAAATAAAAATTCAACATTTTCAAAAAAATAAATAAGTCTAATTGGTTGATATTTTTATATATTCCAAGTTCATTCTTAATAAATTAGTATTTCCAATTTGTCAATTTAAGCAAATTTCATTTCCTTCTTTTCAATTAAAATTAAAATTCTAGACTTTTTTTCTTAATTTTTTAGTTTTGTAAAAATGTACCCATAGAGTCAACTAGATTAAATGGATCCATCTAGTTATGTGTCTACTTTCTACCATCAAAATAAATGGACCTAGTTGAGTTTATTTGTTTGGCCTATTTTGTAATAGACTGAGTCAACCATCTTGATTTCATTTTATATTGTTTGCACAACTAGATCAACCTATTCAATCTTATTCTGTATGTTTCAATTTCTATCATCAATAAAGGAAATTAAATTATATTTCACAGTAGTTACAATAACTTTTAATTTTTAATTAGTTAGTTGTTTATTCAATTTCAAAAATCATAACTTATTTTTCAACAAAAATTAATTTTTAGTTTTAGTTGGTTTTCTCTAGAAATTATGTACCAACAGTTTTAAAACTACTTAACTACTATCATGAAGAGATATGTGGTATTTTATTTACAATCATTATCTATCATTTACAAATATTTTAGTGTGAGGGGATAGTCCCAATACTCATATCCATGGTATAGAGCTAAACATGGCCTCTAGTTTCCGCCTACCTCATAGTATTTTAAAAATTCTTAGGATTTCCCTTTATATTGAACCTTAGTAATCTAGTCATTCATTTGATTTTGTGGTGCATCAGTTAGTGGTTAACACTGAGAAGTTACTTTCATCTTACAATTAAAATTAGGTTTAGTGGGTGATGAGAATGGCATTTCCTTGATAGTTAGCACTCTAAAACATTGGGCTAATATTATCCAATGGATAATCCAGTACATATGGAAGCCTATGTTATCAAACATGAAATTTAGTATAGTCTCTTGATATTATTTTCAGATAATTAGTTAGCATCTAACTTACATTTTTTTTTAATGTTTATCATTCCATGTTGTAATGTAGACTGTGTTAGTCAACGTCGATACAAGTTTGGTGTTGTATGCTTTAACTAGATCGACTAGCTCGATCTAGTTTCTTGTGTGTTTAACTTTTAATTCTTTATTTAAAAATAAATTGTCTAGGTTTAGATAATTTAAAATTTTTACTAGCCCATAGAATGAGATTGACCAATTTAACCTAGTAGACTATTCTATTTTCTATTGTTTTCAGCTAGATCAACCAATTCAATCCATTTAGTCTATAGAATGAATGTTTTACTAAATTTCCAATTAAGTTAACCAGATTTATCTAGTCAATTTATAGACTATTCTATTTTAATAATTTCCCATCTAGATCAACCAACTCAATCTAATCAATTTATAAACTATTCTATTTTACTAATTTTTCAAATAGATTGACCAACTCGATCTAGTTATTTTACAACCTATTCTATTTTTGTGTCTTTCTAACTAGGTTGACTATCTCACTCTAGTTAGTTTATAGACTATTCTATTTTAATATATTTCCAAATAGGTTGATCAAATTGATTTAATTATTTTACAACCTGTTTTAATGCCTATCTTTCCAACTAGGTTGACTAGCTTGACCTAGTTGGTTCATAAATTGATTTAATTCTCTTAGTTTTTTAACTAGATCAACCAGATTGATCTAGTCTATTTGCAAGTTTTTCTATATTCATGTTAGTAAAACTAGATTAATCAACTTGATCTCTTTTATTTTCAGCCTTTAGACTTTCACTTCTCCAATAAATGTCCAAATAAGTTTTCCATCATGTAACATTTGTTTGATAACATGACACAAGAAAATCAAACTAACATGATGAGTATTACTAATTCTCATAAATCCTATAAGCCACATAGTCCCTATTATGTGAAAGATATTCCTTATCTTAGCAACAGCCATGTTACTACTAAACCAACTAATTATGGGACTCCTCCACATTCTACTGCTCTTAATCCTCTATCCCTTCCAATGGTAGATGATGAAAGTGATCTTGAGTAAATAGATAAAATGATCCTTTTAATCAATGAAAAAACTCAACATTAGGGTAAGGATCCCACAAATATTTATAACCTCATGGTGGGACATCACATCGGAGAACCCCATTCATCCTTACCTAGCTTTTCTATAAGATTTAGAGCAAGTCATTCTATGACTTCTGTCACACCTTTCTCCTCTCTCATGCCTCCTCATACTAGAATGACATCATATTCCATGCCTTATTCATCATCCATGCCAACCATTGCTACAAACATGGTAGGAGTGACATGTAGACACTCCTTTTTAGCCACATTTGTGTCTAAATGGATTTCAAATTGGTTTCTACCAAATTATACAAATTAATCTTAAAAATAATTAAACATCCTAAATTCATCCACACATTAGATGTAAGTGCCAAAATTATGCTAAATCATCCCTATTTGGGGTACTACCCTATACATAATGATAACCTCCTATGGAATCATCCTTAGTCAGGTTGTGACCTAGCAAACCGACATTTTCAACCAAGCAAGGCACTTAATCTAATTCTTCAAGTGACCAAAAGCCTAAGAAAAATTAATTAAACAAGTAAATAAAATTAAATGCTTAGTTTAATAATCCACATTGAATTAGTGAATTTATAATTTCTAAAAATCAAAATTTAACAAATATCAAAGGAAAATGAGGTCATGATAATGTCATCATCTTTAAAGTTAAGAATTATAAAATATCAACATAAATGCCTTGAAAATAAAAAATGTTGAGCTAGTCCATCATAAATGAATAATTAAGGACATTATTTATTGCATTTGCACTCCCAAGGCTAACCTAGGGTTAGACTAAACCTAATCACACCTAGGTTGGGGTTAGTTTGAAACCTATAAATACAAGTCTCACACACACTTCCAACAAGCTCTTCTATCCAAGTTATTATGTAGAATTTATAAGAGAAGCTTTAAATACTAATACATTTCAAAGCCAAACCCATAGTGAACAAAGGCAAGGTACTACTTACAAATCAATAGCATCGACTATGACTCCATTTGGACACAAGCCAAGCATAAGCCAATTACCATTTTAACAAGCAATTTAGAGCTACAAGAAAGGTGAAAATGAATTATCTCTTGTTATTCTAATTGTGTTGTGTATTGTCTTGTTATCTAGCTCCCCATAGTATATAGGCTTGGGATGATTTATCTTAAGCTTATTTGTGATGTTTGATTTGACTCACAAGTGACTAATGCATCTTTTCCCTTGGATTCCAATTGCATACATAATGGTACACCTAGTGGGACCACACACCCCACACTCATCATAAGATAATTTTTAGATCTCCTAGGAGCTAATAAAAACTCATTTTATATCTTAGTTTTAGAATTTATCCTTTAATTTCTTGTGTTTTTTATATTTTTCTAATCGATGACTTCAACCAGATAAATTAGTGACTTCACCAGTTTTCTAAATTATGTGTTATTGCACTTTTAAAGGATATTAGTGGCTTTGATACTGCATATTAGTGGATTTGATATAAAATAATGACTTCACCTTAAAATGGTGAATTTGACTTGTAACTTTCCTCTTTTGGGAAATAGTGACTTCAATAGAAGAAATTGACAGCTTTGACCCATGAAAATGGTGGCTTTGTTTGGTAACAGTCTATTATGAATTCAATGACTGCCACTTTTAAAAAAAAATAAAAACTTTGATAATTGTAATTGATGACTTTGTATCTATTTATCAATCTTTTCACCAAGTTCTATGTTATATTTTATAGGGAAAATGATGACTTTGCCCTATCTAGTAAATGACAACTTTGCCCTGAGACCAAAAACCTAAGACCTTAAAAGTTTAAAAGTTCACTTTATGAAGGTAATTTAAACAAGTACAAATATTTCCTCTATTTTTTTTTGCAAGTAGTTAAACAAAATAGAGGAGCTTTTGCATGCTAAAAAGTCATTTCACATTTATTTTGTTCTTAAAAAGAATTCTACAAATAAATTTTTATCATTTTGAAGTTACAATAAAGGCCAAACTTCAATCACTTTTCAAATAGGTGTTTAAAAATAATAATCACATTTAGACTTAGAGATCATAAGAACACTTTACTTTTTTTTCTTCTTTTTCCAAGCACTTAGTTTTATTTCTTAATTAGTTCCATTTTTAATAAAGCCTTACACGTATGCTCTCCCCTTGTCCCCTTTAGGGAACTTGTGTGACCAATAACTCATTATTTTACTTATTTTGTTGATTCAAACCCAAATAAATGCCATGTATGATCTCCCCTTATTCATAGGGGCTTGAGTGACTCAGAAATGACCTAGTTCTTTTTTTATTTTTATTTTTTTATGGCTTATGAGTGGGAGTTCATCCCCTCCTTGTGGTTTCTTTAGGTGGATTTTGACTTGGGGTTTTATCTCCCAGCATTTTTCTAACCCCATATATCTAGTGGGGTATATTTTTAATCGAGTGTGATAAATAGATAGGATAATGTTTGAGTAGTTAGCTTGATTAGATAGGAGAGGACATAGGTCAAGCAATAGTTTAGACATCAAAATTCACTAAGCAGTACATAGCTAAGTTATTATGCAAGGGACAAGACCCTTGCATAAAAAGCTAGTTGGTTTGAATCTATTGACATATATTTGTTCTACTCAAATGTTTTTAAGAAATTGTGGACCATCTAGATAAGCCAATTTGAATATTTATATTAATTGACCCCACTTGTTACAGATCATCCTACCAAATGCTCAGTTACTTTAGAACTCTAAGTTCCTTTCCACATATCAATTCTTGTGAGACAAAGGGAGGCTTAAAAACTCTACTTACATGCAGTCTTTATTTATTGGATTAACAATTAATTCCTTTCAATACTTATATATTGGTAGAAGCTTTGTCAGATACTATGCATACCTCATGTCAATTTTAGCATAGGATCATGCACTTAGGTTCTACTTCTTATTCTACTTGTATTTTTTGAGTCCAAAATTAATTTTCTAAAATCAAATGAGTCAAAACATCAAACAAACACATGTTACACACACCACTTTTCATAAATAAGTGTAATGCTAACAAAATTATTCCAAACTAATTACATTTTTCAAACAAGAACAAAATCATTTGTGCCCTTATTTCTAAGTAGTGTGTTATGATAACCATTTTTTCCTAGATAATTTAGAGTTATTATTTACCAATTTTCAAACATCTTTACATTATGGAGTTGATTCCAAATCTAACATGGTTATGTTGTTCACATAGACCTTCAACCCTTGTGCCAAGAATAAAGTTGTGTTCTCAAACCAATTCTAAAATCCACTTCTAAGAGTAGAGATAAAAAAAACTAGTTTAGATTTGAGTCTTGCTTACCACTTGGGCTTGAATGTTTTACCCTTTGCACTTAGTTTTTGATACTTGAGTTTGCTTTATAATTGGTTTTCCTAAAACAACTTTAGACCTTTATTTTTTGATTGTAAATTCCTTTTAGACCAAGTCCACTTTTGACCTAGTTTCTAATTTTACCTCGACCAAGTGCATTCTTTGTTTCAAAACAATTTTCTTATATTTGAGTTCATTCCAAGTTTTATTCCTAGATTAAGTTCATTTCCAAGACTATCTTTGTGACTTTTTCCAAGGACCTAGCACAATTTCATTCTTAGGCATAGACCAAGTTTGTTTTACCTTTAGAGAGTTTAAGACCTTTGTTAAAGACTGTTTTCACATTTGGATTCTAATTTCCTTATAATTAGCATAAACCTTTCCCAATACCATGTTTATGATTCAATTTTATACCTTTTTACAAGAGTTAAGTGTGTTTTTTCATAATAGTTTTAGACTTCAACCAATTTTGTTTCAAATATCCCTTTTAGGCCAAGCTTCAAATGTTTGTAATGATAGATCAATATTTTTGTATGACACTTACCATTGCTTCAACCATGCCTCTCTATACATGTATCTATAACATGTATAATTTAGAGAACATAAACATTGTTACAAGTGACCATTTTGCCCAAGATCCTTATGGAGATGATATAGCATATGAGATGGATCTGTATCCCACATATAATACCCACTATACAAAGTAGGTCCAAAACCCATTAGCACATTATCTTGCCAACACACCTTCTAATCTAGGGAAATACCAATACAAAGCCATGTAATACCTTGATATAATACTGCCTAACATGGAACATGTCCAATAATGTAAACCTTACTATATGGCCACTTTAACTCAGACCATTTATGATCCTTATTTGATTTCCATCTCTTTGATAATAGAGATGAAAACCTTATTAGAGTAATAGAGGTAAGTGCTAAATTCCTAACTAATTTTCAAGTTTACCTAGCTTGCTTAGATCTCCCAATAACATGCATGTTGTTAGACAATTTGAATAGGCATCATCTAGCCATAATCAGGCCCTCTCACTAATACATAACCAAGAGCTTGATACACTTAAAATGAAAGGGTCAAATTGTTGATAAAGTAGAAAAAATTCAATAAATGTACCAAATGTACCTTAATTTGGCCATGAATTTGAATGCCATGACCATTGCCAATACACCATTCATTGAGTTAACTCCCTCAACTGTGGTACAAACTAATTCATCAAAATATACCAATATGAACATAGATCCTTTCATGGAAAGTACCCAAGTTGGGGACATGTTAATTCCCCAGTTATGGGGGAATAAATTATGGCTCCTCTACAAGACCCTTTATAAAATATGGTGGATAACATGTAAGTGTACCCTAATTCACACCAAGTTAGGTTGCATGTACAACAAAGAAACTCATATCAACTTTCCCCTATAGACACCTTAATTGGTTCACAATAGTAGGGGGTAGGAATGTCTAGTTAATATATGTAAAACATAACTACTCTTACACTGGCCACTTCCTCAACTACAATAGGTAGTAAATAACCTAACATAGACCATCATTCCACCCTAACAGGGGGTGACAAAATCCTCTACCCCAACAGGTGGTGAATACTATTCCACCCCAATACGTGGAAACCAACATTTTATAACAATAGATACAGACTAATGTATCACCACAACAAGTAGAAATTCCATTACAGATGTTGTCTAATCAACAATGTATATTATTTAGTCAATAAAAAATGGTGGCTAGTTAGTAATAAGTGCTAAACATTTAATAAGTAACAAAAATGAAATAAGTGTTGACCCAATAATATGGGATTAACCCCACTAGGAAATCATTATCTATTGCCTAACAAGTACCTCACATTCAATAAGGGCCTAACATGTAATACCTTTAGCAATATACCTCTATCCAGCAATGGGTACCTTTTAAACAATACGGTTTGACAAGTCAACAATATGTTCCTATTCAAACCTAGCACACATAATACATTCCACAAAGCTAAATGCCTCCATCTCAACCATAGTTCCCTCCAAACTAGATTCATATTGCAAATTCTCTTAAGAATATTTGCCAATAAAACATATTATACCAGTAATACAATCCTAACCAAAGGATATGTATTCCTAGTTGGTTAGTCAACCAAGCCAACATTATTTAATACCATATTCCTCTATTTTACCCCAATCAAGTAAATTCACCTTTGACTACTTAGCCACAACCACAACAAAATGTACCATCTAGCTTTCTATACCAAGAACTAAAACAAATAAAGGATGTAATTGTAATTATTCAAATTGGGAAGTAGACAAAAAAATTAAAATGGATGAGGTATGTTTATATCCATTCAACATGGAGTGCCTTAAAATATCATTCCCTCCAGTTTATGATCCACCAAATTTTGATAAATACAAGGGCAAAGGGGACCCTAGGGAGCATTTGAAGGAGATCTTTATTTCTCGTCATCTAGTGGCCGATAACAATATCTACTTAAATATCTTCTTCCCCACAAGTTTAACTATACAAGCCTTGGAATGTATTCTCAAAATTCCAAAGAATTTTATATCTAACTTTGATCACATTTCAAATAAATTTATACAACATTTCTCCTATAATCTCAAACATGAGGTTACTATGGTTGATTTGGGTTAGGATACACAAAGGATTGGTGAGAGATTTTTGATTTACTGATAATGATGGAGAGTATTTGATAGCCATTTCATGCATATTTTACCTGATAAATAGCTAACAACTATGTTTACCAAGAACTTGCATAGTGAGATATCTTGTCACCTTGAGATATAGTGTGCTTACACATTTGAGGAGATCATTAAAAAGGGTATACAAATTTGGAAAGTCTTTATCAACAAGTGGATAATCAAACTATCTTCTCCTAATCAAACAAGAATCAAAACCATAAATAAATAAAAATCAAGGCTAAAACCAAACCCAAAGTCAGATTTAGATGCAAGCTCTTATGCCACCTTAATCCAATACTTTTTAAAAACCCAAGGCCTATTATTTCAATAAGAATATTTTTGGTAATGGATTTATCGAATCATTGCATGTCCAAATGGTGCAAACACTGTCTACTCATCCAACTCCATATACATAGCCAATTCCATATATGTAGCCAATTCTACAAGTTCAACCAAATCCACAAATACATCAAATTCCATGTATGAAATAACTCCCTCCTCCTTCATTATACACATCCTCCAAGAATAATACCTAAGTATAAGTTCTTTAGTGATCTTGAAGAACCATTTGTGTTGGTCTTCCAAAAATTAGCCACTGCTAATATGAATAGTTGGCCCATACTAAATCCATTCCCTAAAGGTGTTCCGTTCTATGATTGGTACAAAGAGCATGAATTATATGACTATCACTGAGTTAAAGGTCATTCTATACACTGATATGTGTAATTTATGAAACTCATTCAAAACATGTAAAATGGAGAGATCAAGTTGGACAACATAGCTTCTACTTCTAATCAGAATCTTGGTATTTACTAAGACCCTTTTCTACAACATAACACTAATAATAATAATAATAATAATAATAATAATAATAATAATAATAATAATAATAATAATAATAATAATAATAATAATAATAATAATAATAATAATAATAATAATCAACAAACATGAAGGCTACCTTTATAACAATAATATTATAAAAATAATGATAGTAACAACAACATAATGGTTAGAACCAAGGTTAAAATAACCTATTTAACTAAGTTTCCTATCACATTATTGTATATGATTACAATAAAGTTGTAGGTTCTATTACAGATAGTCATATGGATACCATTATAATCAATCCTCTAACAACTACCAACTAACCATGGCCATTTCCTAACAATACCTATCATCCTCCCGATGCTAATAATCCTCCTTTGACCTGTGACTATAGCCAAGCACAATAGTAATCAAGGATTACCATTCCAAACCCTTATCCTTCTTACTCTAGATATAATGGCCTTTTACCCAATTTAGATTGTATAATCATAACTTGATGGCTAAATTCACCATTTCATGCCCACATCTACCTTCTACCAATGATCCCATATAATCTACCATACTAGCTAATAATAATCCAATTACCAATGCTAAAGATAAAACATATGATATTTTGGAGCAACAACAAAATATGCTCACAAAAATATCTATTTTAGACTTATTATGTAACTCTACTATCCAAAAAATATCCTTACAGAACTCTTGAGTCAATCCCAAGTACCAAATGACATCACACTAGATAAATTCCAAGCTTTGGTCGAACACATAATCCCTGGCCAATAATTGACTTTTGACTAAAGTGATATGCCATTCCTAGGTCCTCTCTATAATAACCCATTATATATTGAAGTTGTCATAGAATGGCACAAATTTAAGTGTGTCCTCATAGATAATTAATCATGCCTTAATATTGTATCTTTATGGTTGATAAAGCATCTGGGATATATGACAGTTGATCTTCAGCTAGAGAACATTACCCTCAAATCCTATAATAATGAAGAAAGAGAATCATAGGGAACAATCTGTATACTAGTTGTCTTTGGGACCTTGACCCATGACACACTTTTCTATATGTTGGATCTAGATTTGTCATACAACTTATTTTTAGGCCAGTCATGGATACACAAAATTCAAGAATTACCTTACACATTACACCAATGTACCAAGTTCCCCCATTCTAGGATGGAGGTAACTATTCTAATAGACCTATAGTCATACCAATTCTCTAAACATCTAGAGGCTGAGTATGAAAGTTATAATTACTATTTTGGCCTAAACCTTAAGCCTAAGAAGGAAAAAGACCTACTTGTCAAATTGTTGGATTCTAATTAGATAGACCATGAAAACCTTTTCTTTACTTCCTTTGTGCCCCCTCCTAAAATATCAAAACATTTTATTATCTCTAACAAATGCCCAAGAGAATACCTCATGCATAATGCATTCCATGTAGCTAACCTTCCATAGGTTCCTAAATCCTATAGAATACCCAAATCCAAGATTACTCACATGAAATGGTGATAAAAAGGAAATTTTAATGCTCTAGAGCCTGTTATTTTTACACTAACCACTAGCCAAGAACAAGACCCACTTGCTGAATATGATTCATGGATTTATATTGATGACTTGTTTGAATGATACCAAGCAAAAGGTATCCCATCCCTAACTGGATCATGGATAATAAATCTTATGAAGGTAGAATTTTGGGGTAGCTCAACAAGGTAATCTTGAGCCAATTTCCATAACCAAGTACAAAGGAACTCATGGTATTGGATTTAAACCACCTAGGGGTGACCTTACATCCCATATCTATGTCCCTATGCCAATAACTAGTGATGATGATATTGGTACCAATGTAAATTCTAATTATAGTGTTTATAAATACTTAGTTAATACCAACCTATTTAACCCCCATGATGTATGTATGATCATGCATATTATCCATCCTTCACCATTTTTCCTTCATTATCCACAACTCATCAATTGAAACCAACAAGAATTCATAATATCACTTGACGAGTTTGAGAATGATGAAGCTATTAGTGAATTTCTAGGCATAAGAGGCCATAGTCCTCTTGGAAATCATAAACAAGGTTCCTTTATTAGATTGGATCCTACTACCTATTTTGGAGAGTAGGTGAACTTTCTTTGTCAAAAATAAAAATAAAATCAAACATTGAGGACCAAAAATAAAAACCTCTTTGAGGTGCTTCTAGTCCAGGGTAAAATTAAAGAAAAAGGACAATCTTTTGGTGAAAACCTATTTTAAGTTCCAGTAGATGGGGATGTTCACCCTTCTTCACATGAATCATAGGATGCCACCAATGCCATAATCATTTTAGGTCTGAAATAAGTGAAGAAGAATAGAGGGACTTTAAATAAATTATCTAAGAATGTCCTAAGGTGTTTTTTACATGGCCCTTGCCACCATTGGTTTATTATGATTCATCCTTTTTAGGAGAATTGGACAATCTAATTTGACCAGAGGACTTTGATATTACCAACATATTCACCTCTTTTTTGACTTTCATATAATATGGATCTACACTCATTATAGAGGAAACTTTTAAGGTCAACATTGGAGCATCGATCGATCCCAAGTAGATCAAACTGGGTGTCCCTCACTGAGGAGGAAAATGAATTAACTACATCCCTTCTTATGAAGTTTGTAGACATTTTTACATGGGATTATTTTGACATCTAGGTTTAGACCCACCTTGGTTGTACACCATCTTGTTGTACATTCTGATGCTAAGCCAATCAAGCAAAAAATAAAGAAAATGCATCTTCTTATTAACATCTTAGTCAAGAAATAATTGGAGAAAATCTTAGACATAAGATGAATTTATCCTATTGATTAATCAGAATGGATCTCCAATATTGTGTTAGTCAATAAAAAACTAAAAGGTATCATATTATGCATTTATTTTCATGACATTAACAAGGCCTACCCAAAGGATGACTTTCATCTACCAAATATCAACATGATTATTGAATCCATAGCTTGGTATAAAATGAATTCCCTTGTGGATGGTTTTTTAGGATACAACCAAATCAATATCTCACTAGAGGACCAACACAAGACATCATTCACCACACTTTGGCAAATGTTTTGTTATCAGGTTATGCCTTTTAGCCTTAATAATATAGGGGGAATATACCAATGAGCCATGATGGTAATTTTCCATGATATGATGCATGATATAGTTGAGGACTATGTCAATGACATGTTAGGTAAATCTAATACCCATGCTGAACATCTAGTTATGCTTTGAGAGATCTTTGAATGACTTTGGGAGTACAAGGTTAGACACAATCCTAAAAGTGCATCTTTGGCATAACTTCCAAAAAATTCTAGGATTCATTATCTCTCACTAGGGAATTAAAGTCAATGTATCAAATTCAAGGCCATTATTGAAATGCCACTACCATCTACTTTAAATCAAATTTATAATTTATAGGGAAAGATACAATCAATCAAACACTTCATATCATAATTGGTTGACAAGTGCCATCCATTTACCCATTTTTTCAATAAGGTCACTAATTTTTCATGAAATGTAGATTACCAAAGGGCCTTTAACCAATTGAAGGATTATTGTTCATAACACCACATGGGGATCTCATTCCAAAGTCGTTTCATAACAACTTTCCTTATACCAATAACATGTTTGAGTATGAATCACTCATTACAGGGATTCATCTAGTGGCATACTGGAACATTCAACATCTACATATTTATAGAGATTCATAGTTTATCATTAATTAGGTAAAAAATAATTCTAGACCAAGGGCAAGAAGATGGTACCTTATAAATCTATGGTGAACACTTTTAAACACTAGATTTCCCACCTTTAGTTTGAACAAATACCTCAATCCAATAACAGAATAGTAGATGCCATGGATACAATTAGTTCTATGATCCACATCATAAATGAGGCAATATATTATTAGTTTCTCATTAAACATCTTTTAGTGCCTACTCATTAACCTTTGACTATTGAGATTATTTATGATATTATTAGTCCTAGTTATACCTAGTACTCTAAACTATACAATTACCTTCATGACCAAGTCCTTCCACTAGACCCTTCCCATAAGTAGAAAAATCCTTCACCCACCAAGCCACTTGTTATACCTTACATAGACATATGCTCTATCATAAAAGCTTTTATACAACTCTACTTCACTATTTAAACTTGATAGAATTTGGACTACGATTGAGGGAAATTCACAAGGGGGTTTATAGAGCCCACACCAATGGGGTCATCATTGCCAAAATGTTATTATGTACTAGTTATTATTAGGAAACTATAGAAGTTGATACAACTACATATGTTAAAAGGTTTAAACAATGTCAAAAGCATGCCAATTTTATATGCACTCTAGCCTGAACACTCAATCCAATGATTACTCCATGGCCATTTTTAATGTGGGGACTCAACCTCATAGGAAAGATTAACTATACCTCATCATATTTCCATAAACATATCTTTACCACCACTGAGTACTTTACTAAGTGGGTGTAATACATTCCCCTAACTTATGTGATAGGTAAGAAAATCTCTAAATTCATTTCCAATCACCTCATCTACTACCAGGGTATCCCCTTTGATATTATATAATGGTGGTTCATTTAAAAACAAGGATGTCAAATCCCTTTGTGTTGATTATAACAATACCCAATATTTCTCCATTGCATATTACCCATAAGGTAATGGCTAAGTAGAGGCATTTGATAAGACCATTGTCAAGATTATTAAGAAGATCATCAATGATGATGGCTGTGATTGGCACCTATAACTCTTGCATGCCCTTTGGGCTTATTAAACCAATTTATGCGCTCCAACAGGAGCCACACCCTATTCACTAGTTTATGTCACTAAATCCATTCTTCTTTTTAAGGCCGGGTTTCATTTTCTACATATTTCATTGAAACATATCTTTGATGATAAGGATTATAGAGTAGCTAATTTTTAAGATTTGGGACTACTAGACAAAAAATGCATGGCAACTATGAATAGTCTTTAAGCATAAAAAAATTAGTTGCATGGTCAATATAATAGGCATGTGAAACATAGAGAATTTGAGCTTGGTGATCTTGTACTCAAAGAAAACCAGAAGAACACCAATGTTAAATGAAAGAAAAAGGGCAAGTATAAGCCTAATTATTTGGTACCTTATGTGATTATTGCTAACTATGGCTCTAGAGCATACATGTTGGCTACACCAAAGGGAGATGAAATTGATGAACCAATGAACATATTAAATCTCAAGCATTTTTTTGATTGAGTGACCTAAAGTATTATCTATGAGGATCATTTAAGTTATGTCATAACATCACCTTATTTATATTGTACCATATACCTTCCCTATTGTCTAAAGTTTTGATTTACTCCCTTATTACCATTTTGACCTTGGTTCTAATTTACTGATACTTCAGATAGTTTTAGTGGTTGGATTCAGATGCTTTTTCAGTGGTTGATTCAGTCTTATGACTCTTTGAATGTATTAATTCATAAAGGGGTAGTATCTTAGGGTAGTATGATAGTGGTCTAGAAATTACATCATTTATCAAGAATTTTATATCACTTACATATGCCATTATTCCTTGTAGCCTAGGGGAAACTTATTTGTGACATTGTTTCCTATAGCCTAGGAGCAACCTTTTACCATGCATTGCCTTACTGTTGTTTCATAGCCTGCCATTTACCTATTCACAAACATGTTGTTATGTAGTTGGACTCCTTTTTGTAAGGTGAACTATAATGGATTGAGGTCTATTTGGATTATGTAGGTAACACTCAGTGTTTTTTAAGATTAGCTCAACCACCTTTATCCCCATGCTCTCATCATGTTTGAGAAAGCTAAGTCAACACTCTCACCATTTTATGAGCAATTAGAGTCACAATCTCATCATTTTGTGAGTTATAGACATTTTATGCTCTCACCATTTTATGATACATTTAAACTCTCACCATTTTATGATCTTATTCTCATTCTAAGCCTTAAACATAGTGAACACTATAAATTATTAGCTAAGTTCATTTGTGAACACTCACCTTTTATCTTTTAGTGTGGTTTAAGCCTAAACCATGCTCTTAAAGTTTTCAAAGTTCATGTGCCTAACATTCTCATAATAATGAGAACCAACCCTTTTATTTTATTCTCTTTCCATTTTATGAGCCCATTCTTACTTTCCTCTATGATCAATATCTTTTACTTGTTATCAAATTTTTTCTATCCCATATCCTAGGAGAACTACATTTGGCTCAAAGTCCATTTTGAAACTCATGTCCATGGGATTGTGTAGGTAGTGTCCACTTTATTAATGAATTTGGAGATAGCTCAGCCACCTCTTCATTATTATTATATTCCACTTAACTATTCTTATGTCATTATTCCCTATAAACTATGGGCAACCTTTGCCATTGTAACTTTGTCATTATTCCCTATAACATACAGGTAACCTTTTCCATTGTACCTTTGTTATTGTTCCCTAGCCTAGGGGAAAGATTTGTCATTGTACATGTGTCATTGTTCCCTATAGCCTAGGGAAACCTTTACCATTGTACCTTTTTTGTTTCATAGGGGCAACCTTTATCATTGTACATGTGTCATTGTTCCCTCCCATTCCTTGGAGAACTATATTTGGCCTAAAATACATGTTAAATCTCATGTCTATGGTACTGTTTAGGTAGTGTCCACTTTATTAACACATTTGGAGATAGCTCAGCCACCCCTTCCTTATTCTTCTATTCCCCCTAACCATTCTAGTTTCATTATTCCATATACCGTATGGGAAACCTTTGACATTATACCTTTGCAATTGTTCCCTGTAACCTAGGGGAAACCTTTATGCCAATCATAACACTTATATTACATGTGCACAAATAGTTAGATTAGTTGTTGTTCTTTTTATTTATATTAGTTATTTTTTCTTTTTCCTTAACTTAGGTTGGTTATTGATCTTGCTTTAGCTTAATTGTTTATTGCTTGTGTTTTAGCTTGTTTGTTTAATAATTGTGCCTTAACTTAGGTTGTCTATTGATCTTGCTTGAACTCATTATTTTATTTTTAGTACTTTAGATTGGATTTTTATTTAGATTATTTTAGGTGTTAAATTCATTCTTCTTATTTAATTGGTTGATGACTAACTTTGTTTCTTTCATTAGTGTTTTAAGTTCTTTCTTTAGGTTATTTATTTTTCTCTTGTTTATTTGATTGGTTTATTTATTTTAATTAGTTATTGAATTATTTATTATCTTTTGCATTATTTCATTAGTTGCTATAGTATTATTACATTTTATTTTTCACTTGAGTCTTGATTAACCATATCTTGTTCTTGAGATGTGAATACTTTTATTCATTCCTACACTTGGTTTGTTACATTATATTCACTTGGGATTTGATTTTTCATATCTTACACATTTATGGTTTTTATTTTCATTTAAATTAATTTTTACATGCTTAGGATACACATTATTATTATATTTTAATATAACTATGATACATAATATCACAAGCTACAATAAAAATCAGGCCAAAGGAGTTATTAAATGAAGTTGTCAACAATACTTCCCCTTGTTCACAAAAGACCTACCCAAAAAAATCCAAACCCATGATAACCAAATAATAGTGATTATATTATGTGTTAATATAGATTTACATCTATAAATAAACTTATGCTGTTATTCATCAACATAAGCAAATAAAATCAAAATCCAACATCTCATATACATGGCATATAGTGATTGAAGGAGCATACATGTTTAATTGGAAGTAAACATCAACATTGAAAATTAATCACATATAATCATATATCCATGGAAAATCATGATAATTTAAGTAATACATCATTACATATATATAAAAAATACTAACAATCCATATACAAGTCAATAGACCAAAAAAGAATGTCATATATCTCACAAAACAATGTCATATACATCATAATTATATACATGTCATAATAAAAATAAATAAAAATATCTCAGAGCTATACAACATCAACTTTGACTCTGTGATTCTAAGGGTCTTGTAGGTTGTGGTTGTATTAGTCCTAGTGGTGATGGTGGTCTTGGTTGTTATATTATTTGACCTAATGTTGTTATCCCATGTGTTTTAGTCCTAAACTGAGATAACTTACTATTATCCTCCTATGCATCCCATACATCAAATATATGAATATATTGATCTCTTAAGACTATATTCTCATAGGAATACTAATAGTAAGAGGCCTCAACCTTAGCTCGAAGGCTCTCCAAAACCATCCTAGAAAACCCTGCCTACGAGCTAGTACCTCTTGCCTTATCTCACTCATGTCAAAGCCTCTGCACATCTTCTAGGGCTTGATCCATATCTAATACGGCTTGATCCCTAGCCACCTATATCTATGTATATGACTATGTCATTTGTGCGAATCTCTACATTTATTCATTTAATCTATGACTAAAATTTAGTAATATAGCCATCTATATGGGTCACCTAAGTTTATAGCTTGCCAACTCTCATCTGTAGGCCTTGAATCTTGCCCAACCTAGCCATAATCTCCTCCTTTAGCATGGAACTATCCCTAGCTACTCTAGCTATACCAGATGGCCTTGCCTATCTTAGATATATATAATCACTTGATATACCTACCTAGGGTCTACATTCATAACATGTATATCATCCCCTCCATCCCCCCATCATCTACATCATCATCATCCTTAGCCCACACTATTATGCAAACTACTATCAATACTATTGACACCACTGCTCATCTTGGCATTAACCTCACTCTCCTCATCATAAATATCTACTCTCAAACCCCATGTTGTACCTACCTAACTTATACTTTTATATCTTATACATAGATAACCTATACCCATCCAACCTAAACCTATCCTGGTGCCTAAACTAGTGATGTCAACCTCAGAGGACAAACCCATGACCACCATAGAACATAGGCCATCATCACACCTACATCTTATAGGCCACCAACATATGCCCATGGAGTCTATGGAATTCTCCCATAACTAACCATAGTTATGTTCCTCTGAAACACTAGAGTTGCATGACTAATCTCCTATAGTAATGTGTGAAAACTATATTGGGTCAACAAGGACATCCTGTAACATGATAAATTTTCATAGTACTTTATCAATATTATACTCTTCAATAATATCTATCTATCTACCTATCAATAAGCATGGGGTATTCATGAACATCAAGTACCAATCATCCCATGTCCATTATAGCTGATAAGGTAATTAATGCCACCAAATGAAGAACTCAGTTGTCATCACATTTAACATATACCAATAGAAGTATATATCCATGTAATTTCCTCTATAACCTCCACCTCTCTAAACCTATCCATATGCAATTAGATCTTGTGGGAATTATACCTATCTTTGGCCAATTACCCACTCAATAAAAATGTGCTTCCATCCCCACACCTAGAGAAAATTAGAAGCACTTATACTCTAACCTCCTTGGTAGGCCATGATATGTAAGTCTTTATATGGATGGGCCAATATTACTAGCCCCAAAGCAAATATGGTCATATCATACATCATAGACAAGATCACTCCACCTAGGCCCATATGGAATAATTGGCCACTCTTTTTAATTAACAATATGTTATTGACAATAGACATAATAACGATGACCTCTCTATCAATCAGTGTTGTGGTGATGCATCCTTTAGGAGAAGATCATATGGCCAAATATTTTTATACATATCCAATAGATTAATGTCAACCTTCCCATGGGTCATGTGAATGTCTCTATAACCAATCAAGTCATCTAATATAGATTGTTATTGTCTAGGCTTTGTCTAAAATAACCTCCAACCTCTCATAATTAGTTTGAGAATATGCCAAGTATCCTCAAGCATCATTGTAGCCTCCATTATTAGTAGGTGAAAATTAGAATTATTTGAGTTCCACCACTCTACTAGTACACTAAAATAGGCCTGATCTACTATGATCATGGGCATCCATATTATGTCATGTAGAACTAGAATGTGCAAGAATGCCACTATGTTCTCTATCTAGATATATGTCATCCATAAGCAATATGAATGTTAGTCATGCACCATCAGTACCTTGATCTACTCCTACAACCACAAATATCTCCATGTTATCCTACACTATTATCTATCAAGTAACTACCTAATGATTAGAACCACCTTTGGAAAAATAATTATTTTGGCCCATCTACCCTATAGGGGTAAATCATTATGCCACTGATTATAACCACCTTTGGTAAAATTAGTATTTTAACCCCCATTACCATTATACCATGTCATTTCTCTTTTCAAGGTCTCATTTGATGATACAATTTTCTACCCAATCCCTCAAGGGTGCATCTAGGGCTCATCAAATACCCTCTGGGGCATTAGAAAAAGCATTAAAATTTTCAAAGTAATGACTTTTTAATTCTTGGAGAAGACGTTATTATGCATGTGTCTTGAAATTACTACTCAAACAAAATAAAAATGTAGACACTCTTTTTTGGCCACATTCATGTTTAAATAGATTTCAGACTAGTTTCTACAAAACTATGCAAATTAAGCCTAGAAATCACTAAACATCCCAAATTCATCCACACATTAGACATAATTTCCTAGAATTATGTCAAATCATCCCTATTTTTGGTATTACTTTGTATGTAATGATAACCTCCCATGGATTCATCCCCATTCAGGTTGTAACCTAGTAAATTGACATTTTCAATGAATTAAGTGGGGCACTTAATCCAATTTTTGAAGTGACCAAAAGTCTAAAATAAATTAATTATATAATTAAATAAAATTAAATACTTAGTTAAATAATCCATGTTGAATTAGTGAATTTATAATTTCCAAAAATAAAAATTCAACAAATTCAAAGGGAAATGAGGTCATGATGATGTCACTATCCTCAAAGTCAAGAATTACAAAATATCAACATAAATACCTTGAAAATTAGAAATGTTGAGTGATGCCTCCATAAATGCATAATTAAGGAGATTATTTATTGCATTTGGACTCCCAAGTCTAACCTAGGGTTAGCGTAAACCTAATCACACCTAGGTTGGGGTTAATTTGAAACCTATAAATACAAGGTCTCACACTCACTTCCAACAAGCTCTTTTATCTAAATTTATTATGAAAAATGTATAAGATAAGCTTCATATACCAATATATGTTGAAGCCAAAACCATAGTAAACAAAGGGGAGGCATTTCCCACAAAGCAAGAGCATCGATGAAGACTCCATTTTGACATAATCCGAGTATAAGATAATTACCATTTCAACAAGTGACTGAGAGCTACAAGGAAGGTGAAAGGGATTTGTCTCTTATTCTTCTAGTTGTGTTATTTTTTTCTTGTTATCTAACCCCCCTAGTATCTATGCTTGAGAATGCTTTGTCTTAAGCTATTTTTTTATGTTTGATTAGACTAACAAGTGATTAATGCATCTTTTCCATTAGATTCATATTGAATACATAACCTTTAGTGGGACTAATAAAAATTATCCCACTAATACTCAAAACCATATAACTACTAGGGAATTCAAATCTACTAATGCATCTCAAACCACTAGTGCATCCCATGTTGTTTCCACTAGTCAAAACACCATTAACACTAATCAACTATTATTACAAAATTTAAATCAAATAGATACTTTTCAAATTAATAGTGACAGTAAAATGATGAAAATTCAAAATCAAATAATGCATATACAAAATCATCCTCAAATTACTCAATGGGGGTGGTAAAATCATGATATCCCCCAACTTAGAGATGCACATGGTAACCTTATACCACAACCTCCACTTCTTAAAAAGGCTATTAAATACTTAAAAAATGAACTTCTAGTTCTAAAATTGAAACCATTGACATAAGTGGAATATATCCTATTATATCCCAAATTTTCACCCTATAGAATTAAAACCTTCTCAAATTTGGGATAACATATAACTATCTCTACATATATACAAGTTGTTACAAGAGATAGATCTCTAGATTATGGGCTAGCTCCCTTAATATATCTATTTAGGCTCACACACTACACTAGGATAATAATTATTGGGGGTGAAAAGGGAAGAGTAAAAATAAAATTAACCTACACTAATGGAGGTGATACATCAAATATATATCCACAAACATACTTTCATTTTCACTAAGAAGGTCGACTGCTAAAACTAATCTCGACTCAAGATTATTTTAGCATAAATGTTTCTACATGGAGGTAGATTAACATGAATTTTCAAAGGTGGGTAACTAGGAGGTATGATATTAGACACTAATAATCTCCTTAACACTTCAAAATACACCTAACAAACATATACACTTTATGAGACCTATTAGAAATATGTCACTCACACAATGCATACAAGAGTAGAATGGATGAAATAAGAAACATTCGTCATCACTTGTCATAAAAATGGACTACTTGACATACTTAGTCAAGAATTGAAGAGACTAAATTAGATTAATAAATTTATTAAAATTCAAAAAAGATGTCAAACCATCAGGGTTTCTCCATACCAATTGTGGATCCTTTATAATGCCAAAATGGCTTCAATATGTAGAGTATAGGAGAGGAGAGAGAAGAAGAGGTGTTGAAGATTCATCATGTGAAATTTAAATTCTTTAAAAATAGTTAAAATTTAAGATAAAGAGTTATACAATAGGTTATGAAGCTTCCTTGAATAAGTGTCAATGACAAACATGACATCTCCTTCAAGTTGGTGTATGGACACTTTATTATCCTTCTTGAAACTACTCTCTTGATGAAGAGCTCAGTTAGATGCCTAAAACTACCTTGAAATTTTTTGACACATGTATCCTAACCTAATAATATGGAAACAATATTTTTTAAGTCATTATACACCCCTCAACTAATGACCTTCTCTTTGCCAATTATCATTCACTTCTTTGCAATTGCTCACTAGCCCTTTAGTCTTGAATTCACACACTTGTCACTATGGTGAATTGAATTTTTTAAAGGGAGTTAATTATAGATATGGGAGACATATATTCAAACCTTATTTTTATTCTATTCCATTAGGTATATTTCAAGAAGATTCAATATCACAACCCTCATCTCTAACTTCGGTAATCACCTTGTTTTTCATTATTTTATCCAAGATTGCCTACAACAATCAATTTAGTATAGGGGTTTTAATGAATTATGAAGGTTATAATGGGGTATAAATATTTTAAATACATCTCAATATACCTTCCATAATGAATTTCACCTATCAATTCCCTTATTCACCTTCAAAACACCTCAAAACCTATAGAAAACCCAAAAATTGACCTATTCATACAAGTGATAGTATAAAAAAACTGAGTAAGGAGATTAGGAGGGTTAAAAGTATTTAAAAATAATATTCCAAGCCAATTTAACACTTATGGATTCATTTATCACCATATCTTTCTCATCAGGTTCTTATAAGGGTTTTAGGTCATTTAGGTTCTTAATAATGATTCTTAAAAGTTAAGCCCTTAAAATTTGAAAAAAATCCATTGGAATAAATTATATGACCCAAATAAACTATCCCTAAGTTATTTATATACCATTCACATTGTCCTTATAGATATGATTGAAATAAATTGGCTTTTGAGTTCTTACTATGCATTTTGGACACCCCTGAGGCAAATGTAGGCCAAAATGACCAGTTCTGAGTTGTTATCTACAAAATTATGGGTCTAATAAAGAATAAAATATCCCATTAAGTATATAAAGTCACTTTTTAATATCATATGGTTATATGAGTGACATTAGACACCTAACGGTTCATGCCTAGTTCTAGAAGAAGTAGGCATAGACTGTGTATTTGAGTATATGACCACTTATGAGTGATCATAATCAATGTAATACCTTATCGACATTTTTTAACCTTTAATTAAATCATATACATAATCATATGATCATTCTTGGCTCTTCTATTCCATCCTTTCATTATGGATGCACTAGGTCTGCAGGTTGTGTTATTGTGAAGTGCCTCTAGTTTGAGACAAAAAAAGGAATTTATCCTATTATTATAACAAAAATAAGATAATTAAGGTATATTAAATCTCATGAGGACCCTTTTTACTAAATTTCAATCCTTGATCACACTTATAGAGTGTTTAATATCTTAAACTCTCAATACTAGCTATAGGCCTATTAGGATTGTATAGGGTTCTGGTTGATCGAGTATGAGATTTAAAAACCTAGTTTAGTTAATATTTTATCTATATCCTTATCTATAAGAATAACATGGAGTGTGATATCATCACTTTTATATTGTATTCAATGTGGCCATTTCATCCTACCTAGATTTTAAACTTCTAAACCTGCATTCTCCATTTATTTGGGCTAGTCTAAGTATGAGTCAAATTGTAGGTGTCAATTAGGGGAATCATGAGATTATTGTAGGTGGTGATATGTGTCTAAGTATTTTTTTTCACTTTTATTCCTCCTAAAGTCACTAGGACCAAATCATACCTAGACATACTCATTTCTACCTTCATATGCTATCATCTCTCTATCACAATTGCACTAAAGGTCTGTAAGTTTTAGGTTCATTTGGTATTAATGACACTATATTTCACTAATTATTTCTAGTAGAAACTTGACTAATTTTAAACCTCACTCACCATCATTTTATTTTAAATTGAAAACATCCTCTCATTTTTAAATGTGACCTCTAGGCCTAGGTTGTAAGAAAGAAGACACTAGGCTTACATGGACCTCATAAACCTACACCACAAGATGAAATTATATAAAATAAAGTCTCTTTTTGAATAATTTAAGGTAAAACTTTACATTTGTAAATTCTCCAAACATACACCTCTATATGTGTTTCTTAAGGGGGTCTTGACTGTGTTGATGAACCTTGAATGACTTGAGAACTCTATTCAAGTCTTTAAATTATACACAACCTATCTCTTGTGTTTTGGATAGCCTTATAATTATTCATACATACCTACAAGTGATTGTGCACATTAGGGATCTAAATAGTATTTAATTAGTGTCTTATAACCCTATCTCAATTAACCTCTAGGTCCTTTAATGGATAATATGAATAATCCATGCTCTGAGGGGGTGAAAACTAATGTATTACCTTTTACCTGAAGCTACTCACAGGAAAATGAAATTTGTAACTACCAAAATGCTATCTTCAACCTTAAATGGTGCTCAATTCTATCACAAGAGAGTAATATTGCATATATTCCATGGTCACATGTGACAAACCATTTGAATTCAACATGAATAGGATGAACATGCTCTATAATACTATATACACCACTTGGTTCACACAGACTGATGCAATCATATGAGAAAACCAAGCCATTAAGATTGCATAGATAGTTTTCTTAGTGATTATTAATATATCATATACAACCAATGTTGAATCCATAACCATGAATGTAAGTACATAGGCACCCCTAACATCCACTAAATACATTCACTTTAACTCTTCTTACCTTATCTGTACTAACTAAAAATCATTAACCCTTTTTAACCTATCTAAGGGAGTGATAGAAGAGAGAAAATACTAATTGGAAATTTTGGATATGTTGAATCCACCTGAGCTTTGTAAATGACTTGTGGGGATCTCAAGATACTTCCTTGAATTAGTCACATGTGACAGATGGGTCATCCTAGTCTGTATAACATCTAAAACTAACCTTTTTACAGATGATCTTCTTGTTAACTTTGAACTTGCAACATTTCAGTTTCAAAATTATCTCTAACACTTACCTAATATGTGTTATGTTATCCTATTCTTTGACATTTTTTGTTTTGTGTAAAAAATATATAACTTCCATAGCATGACCCAAAAGGAGGAATAAAATGACATTAAGACAAATGGACAATGTATGAAAAAGATTAGAACATATTTTATGACCCTCAAATTATGTCTTAACCTCATTAATGACCATGTGACCACTTTCAAACCTATAAGACCTTATTAAAAGTTTAAAAATGCAAGGGGGTTGACTTAATTTGACCTATGGTGAAATTTGGTCAACATTTTTATGATTTCTAGGGGTTAATGCCTACTATGCTAAGGGCAAGTGGCCTTATCCTATACTTGGGTAATAGATTCAACCATATACTAAACTTGGCATTGATATGCCTCTAAAAATACTCTAAAATCACATCAAACACAATAGGAAATAAACACAAAAAATAAGGAACCAAGAAACATACTTGTGTGTACTAATAACTTAGGGAAATCACATAAAAAAATCAAATCAAAACACACACCTATCCTAATATACATAAGACATCAAAACATTTGTGGTGAAAGACAACTTCTCATTGCTTTAACCAGGGTAAAATACATTACTTCTAGAATCATTGCTACTCCATGAAAACAAGCCATCATAGAAAGAATGTTTAGCAGTGAAAAATTACTTATGGATATAGTAAAATGACTTACCTTTTTAGGAGATTTTGCTAAAAATAAGTGGGTCACTTGTAGTTCTCATGAACAATCCATCTATCCCTCCTAGAATCTTATTTGAGTTTATATCTTGTTTGAACTCTATCATGTTCACTTGACACTCATCAATCTGATCATTGGGAGTCATAAAACCATTCCCAACTTCAAATACATTTGAATCATGATATGTCTATTATTAAGAGTCATAAAGGTAATATTCTTTATGCTTATCAAACACATCATGGTATATAAAGGCTTTTTATTTATTGGTAGAGACACCAAGATCTTATTAGTGCTCATTAGGTGCATGGTTGAATTCATCATCAGGCTATATTCCTTTTGAATACTTATAGACCTACTTACCTCTTCAAATTCCTTCACAATGGCATTGAATTATTGTCACATATCATATACCTCTTCTTGAGGTTCATGCTCATGTACATTCTTCTCTTTGGCTAGCAGAAGTGAATGCTCACTAGGACTGTCATACTTTGTTATATCTGGGATATTTATATCATCATCCATATACACAAGGTAGTTGCCCCATGAAACTTGTTCTAGAGTGTCATCAGAATCTACCTCAAGAGTTCCATCACATTTTTCATAGAATATGTATGTACCAAGACCATTTTATTCAAATCCATATTGTTCATCTCCCCATTCATCAAGGTACAAGTCAATTATTCCATCAAGAAGTGTTATAGGTTCTTGATCACTAGGGTGATCATATTCATCACTAAAATTTTAATTCATGCTATATGTATAAGACACACATGGATCTACATGAAAATTAGATAAAGGTTTAGATTTGATTTACAATTTAACACCTTACCTACTACTAAATTCCATAGAGGACCAATATGAAGTTAAGTATCATCCAATCTTAGTAGTAAACTCTCTTGACAAGCAAAAGGCAAAATAAAGTGGCACATCCACAACCATAACATATTAATAAATGATGAAATTAGGACAAGTATGAAGAATAATTTGTAAACCTTTAATTATGATAACTATCTTGGTATTTGACCCATCCAATTATAGTACTCCTTTAGAATGAGGCTCATACTTCAAAATCAACTTATTAGCTACTTGCTTAGGCATGACACAAGTAATTTTTATACTATCAATCAAATAGTTGTAAACCAAAGCATCTCCAATGATGATGGAGAGATACAATGGAGGAGGTTTGTCTACTTCTTTGACCTTTTTTAGTTGTCCCTCACTAGGCTTCAATGTGTTTGTCAAGGCTACCTCTTTCCCACTAAGCTGCTTGGTTGCTAAATTGAGTTTGGACAGTTGATCTTGGAGTAGGTTTTCTTATCCAAGTATTGAAAGTGTATCCCACATTGATACATTCACATGATCCTTCTTCATTTTATTCATAATATTAGTGAAAGAGACATAACCTTATCTTTTCCACTAGTAGGCATAGTACTACCTATTATAGAATTAATTTATACCCTTGGAGAGCATTCTTTAGGCTCTCCCCAATTGAACTACATAATGGGAACAACCCTAGGCTATGGGTCACCTATGGTGGGCTTGAAACTTTGGAGAAGGTTGGCTTCCTCTTAATGGATCACCTAAACTAATGATTGCATATGGAAAAGGGTTAGAAAGGGGAAAAGGGCTCCTAAGAAGGCTAATAATGTGATGCACCAAACACAAAGGGAAGACTCCCATAAGCTTGAACCCACACCAGATCTATAAAATATAATACTAGCTCACACAACCTCCTAATCTAGCTAACTATATAATTGTTTCATAAACTAGGTCCAACAAGTAATGAATGAAGACAAATAGGAGTTCTAAGACTCATTAAAATCTTGTATTTATGGTAGAAAGAACACTAATTCAAACCTACAACTAACTTTAAAACACCTTAAAAGAGGTAATCAAGAAGGACATTGGATATGGAATAATCTTCTTCATAAGGCCATTATGCACAAGCTAGATAGACACACATCAAAGGAAAAGAGATAAGTAAATAAGGTCTTATTAGATCAAGAGGTAGTTCTTACAAATGCTTGACAGGGTTTAGCTTAATCAAGATGAGCATATTTTACAATATCTCAGAGAATCCCTTCCTCTTCAAACTCAAAGAGTCCTGTGGGGATATAAAATCAAAGAGAGAGTTACAAATGGAAATAAAATGGGTAATATAGAGAAAGGGAGAAGAGAGAATAAGGGAGCATGTTATCTGATAACAATCAATGAGTTACCACCTTTCTTAAATGCTCCACCAACTCTTTTTAGTCCAATTAGAACTAATCCATCATCAACAAATTAACTTGTATTTGCTCCAATAGTCTTCAAGTGCTTCTAATTAGTTAAGAAATGAACTAGAATACAAGATTTTTGTTTTGGTGATGAAGAGTCATGATTCTTATTTTTGGAAGAAATCTTCAAAGGATCTAAAATAGAATCAATGCTCCAACTACCACTCTAATCCCCAAATATCTTTGCTTGATATTTCATGCCATCTCCTACTTGCTTTCACTGTAAGGACAAAGTCCTCATGTCCATGAACCTAATAGAGCCATGCCATGTCTACTTTTAGTGGCTTCAAGGTGCCTTCTGGTCAAAGATATGACCATATTGATAGATAAGACACTCCTCCATAGTCACATGTCTACCCCTACTCCAAATTTGATCGTAGGCTTACTATAGATTGAAAACTAATATCCTTTATTAGTTTATCTATATATATTATGTTGATGCAAAATTATAGTTTGCATAGCCTCATTCTTGATCTTTATTAGATCTAAATAGAACTATCCTACCTTTGAACCCTATAGAAACTGAGAACTCATTATATGCATAGATTATTCTTTAAAAATAAAAGATCAGAGTCACGAAACAATACTGCAACCCCAAAAGATGGGATCTATAAGTTATAAATATTCAAACCAAAGGTTCATATTGAGCTTTAATGGCATCAAAACCATATCATTGACAACCCTTAACTATATGTCTGCACCTCATGCTTAACAGTGCTCGATCAAGCTCTAATCGTGATATAGTCCTTTGGAATGTTGCTCTAGTTTTGACCTTAACCACGTTCAACCTCTTCTTGAAAACTCCCAACTTTAACTTTTGATAATGACCATTGATCCTAATTTGGGATTCTCAAATTGTATTAACTATCAACTCCTCATTGATTCCTTAGATCCATTGCCAGCTCTATGATTTAATACACCTACTCCACTTGGTGGCCTTACATTTGATTTGAGCTTGTTGACCCTTCACCTCATGTGTACCATCAATATCCTTGGTCTAATTGAGTGTGTGTCATCGAGCTCATTTTGCTTGATTTAATGCACACCATTGATTTACTTGTTCACTATGATCATGACACTTATTAGGTCTACATTTGATCTCAATATCCTCTAACTTGTTGACTTAATGATCATTTTTGATCTACCTTTTCATGATGGATCATGTACCATTGGATGCTTGGACCAACTGACCTTATCAATTTCCATTCACCATTGAATCTTTTTCATGATTGATCTATTTTAGGAAATTTTTGACTTATTGACTGCTTGTGCATTGTTAGATCTATGATTCGATCATATGATATCTTGACACTTGTTGGATCTATGTTAAACCTAGGAACATTTGAAATCAAATGACTATTTACTATAGCTTAAAATTGATGTCCCCACAAATGTTTCATTCTGTTTGTTTAAATTTGAAGCTCTATATCTTGAGATAGTAAGCTCATCAAGACATGAAATTTGTAGAGAACGTTGAAGGCATGAAGATCTTCATATCCATGTGCTCTTTTGACCCTAGGAGGACTTCTAAGAATATTTATAAAATGCATAACTAGATTGACCCATTCATTCCTATAAGACATGTTGATGATGGTTTCATCCATCTTCTTCACTTGCTTAAGTAATTTGATCATTTGGTCAATCAAGAACTACTCAACTAATCTATCTAGGTAGAATCTTGGTATATGGGCCTAAATTAGCCAACACTACCTATACCTTGATAATTTTTAGGTATGAAAGAACTCTTAGAATTTTGAATTCTTTAATCTACTTGTACATTTAGGACTAAATTAGACATACCTACCCTTTGGGATGTTTGAAATCTCATTGATGGATCATTACCATCCCCTTGAACCTCTTCAATTGTCATTATCTTTGAATTTGTATTTATAGCTAGAGGTCTTGGATCTGTGCTTGATTAGCCTTGGTAATTCATAACACATGAGTAATCTTATTTCCATCTAACTAAGGTATACCCCACTTGATTACTCTTCCCATTGTTCTCTCCTCCATTATGGACCTCATCTTGAGTCATGGCTAGCATTATTCCCAAATTTGCCATGAAAGCTTGATTGAAGGACTCATTAACATATGTAGATAGATCATTAGGTTGATCCTATGAATATTTACTATCATTCTCTTGAACAAGGGTTTTTTGAGTAAGCACTAATGTTTTTGAGGTTGAGGTAGCATTAGGATTATAACCATGATATGACTTTACTTGAACTAGCTACCCCTGGCCTTAAGGGTGACTTTAAAAGGGTGGACTATTACATTGATAGTTTGGGTAGGCTTGACTATGTTGGTAATGTATTTGGAAAGGCCTCACTTGCTACTATTGAATGATCATTTTGAGACGTAAAATATCTTTCTCAATAGACCTCATCCTTTCTACCTTGTTGGATTTGCTTGGCTGATTAGGGGAAGTAGATTTATGTTTTGGTATAGGAATGGGATCAAAAATAGGTGTAGGTGTTTGATAATTAGAGAATATATCCATGGGAGGTCTTGGGTAAATATTCCCATCTAGAATTAAATAATTTTAAGTCCTATTGGCCACTTCATAGGCATTAGGCAATATGTTTGTTGGGAGAACAATTTAGATTGTAAAGTTGTTCAGGATATTTGTTTGTTATGTACTCATTTTGTCATATATATGTAGTTTTTCCTACCTCCATTACTTATAATAGGTTAGAATATGAATAGACTCCAATTTTGGTGCCAAATATGAGAATAATATGAATATTCATAGACTAAAAATTACTATATATAATTATGTTTGTAAGAAGAATAAAGTTCCACCTTTGAAGAGATAAATAGAGACTTGTCTGGTTATGGTTACCTATGTGGTTTATTACTTATTCCTTACATACATCCTCATGTATAATTTTGGCTTAATTTCTATATAATATAATCTAAATCCTTTTTTAATGCTAATGAATCACTGGTTGTTCTTACTTCCTACTTAACATATGATAATTCACCTTTGTTATGTTTATGTTACCCAACCTTTTGTATGAGTGTGATACACTATCCTATACACTAAAGTATAATCTAGCTATCCTCATCCTTAGAATGTTGTGATGATTCAAGAAACTCTACTAATAATGGTGTGGTAAGCATGGAAACACTCCTTCTAGAGGAAATTATTCTAATATGGTTACCAAGGCAAAGAGATATTGAGACATGGTTAGACAAAAGAGTATATAATTTTTTAGAAGAAGAATCAAAATGGATTTGTATTACCATATAATAAATAATTCAAGAGCATCTTTATGGAGAGATTTATGAAATATTTTGGTCTGAGTTTCTTTAATTTATAGCTAATTGGTTAGCATGGTTGGAATACTATTGTTTTAACCCAATAACAGAAAAAACAATCATCTAGACTAAAGAAAAGATAGATCAGTATTAGAAATTGGAAACTGACTGGATAAGATTAGTAGATTATTGGGTTTTTACTATTGTAAATGGGTACATAACTAATTTTTTAGTACAAGAATACATAGATTTCAAATCTACACGTGACTTTTTTGTTAGAGGAATTAGATGGAAATTTTTAGAGTGACTGTCTATCCTTATGAAGATGTTGGTTGTGGATAAGGCCATGGTGCCTACTGCAACCAATATGGAGTAGTCACTTCAAGTGTATGGAGGTGTGTGAACCATGATAGTGCATGATGATTATATGAGTAGATAAGGATTTAACTTGAATTCAAAATGGAGACACGAGGAAAGAAGAGTCAGAAGAAAAATCTGGATTCAGAATGTAAGCTACAACAACAAAATAGATGGAGCAAATAGAAGAATACCCAGGTAGCTATGAGTAGAGGTAAGATTAGTAGTAAAATAGGTGATGAAATAGTAAGAAGATGTGATGATTGAGATGAAAGATATGAAGGATGAGTAAAGAAGATGATAAATGCTAGCAGATAGAAAGAAGTGATGAAGAGTGAGAGGAAGAAGAGATGTTTAAAGAAGAAGATGAGAATAGTATATAAATAGAGAAGTTAAATGATACATGTAGTGTGTAGCTACAATAATAGGTATTATTATAAGGACATGAAGAATTAATCAAATAATCAAAACATGGTCATATATTAATCATAGGTTCAATCATAAAATAAGAAGTCATGGGAAAGAATTATTCACAGGAAGAGCACACATCCCCACATCCCAATTTATTATATTCTAGTAGAAGTTTTCAAATAGATGAAAAGGAATATAGTAATTAGGAAGGTCCATTTTAAGAACAAGTGAATTTTAAGGATAATAAAATCAAAACAACATCAAATTGAAGGGATTTAAATGCCATAAGGCTTGTTGAAACCAAGCAAAGAAAAGAAGGAAACATAGAAAAGTAGAGTGTGCAAGTTGACTCTCCTAGTGCATAGATAAATCTACATAGTATGCAAGTAGGATCACATATAATGTAACCTCCTCTTGTCACATATACATATCATATCTCCCCAATATTATTTTACATAATGGGTAATATAGGAACATTTATAAATCTAGTGATGTATGATGGGTCTATGGACTTGAATAATACTTACTAACTCATGAAATGAGATGGAAAGCTAAGGGAATCATTGATGAAGCTATCAAAAAGTGTGAATTAGTAAGGGCACTAATCATAAGAGCACTTTATTTTATGTACCATAGATAAATTCAGTAGGTAAGTCTACAACAGGTTAAGGAATGGCTTGTCATAGAGTTCAATATAAAGAAATGTATTACTCATACTATTTAAGACTTGAAGTAGATAAGGCAGAAGTTGGGAGAATCAGTTTGTGACTATGATCTTAGGTTCTCTAATGTTATGAATAAGGTGGAATTTGAATTAATAGACAAAGATACATTTATGTGTTTTGTTGAAGGACTACATTCTAGAATTAGATTTTTATTACACAAACTCAATATGCTACTAAAATATATGCTAGAGCTACTGCCCTACAAGCAGAACAAATTAAAGACTATGGGAAAGCTCCTATCATAAATTATAATATTAAAAATACATTGCAAGATTTTATGAAGAGGATAGAACAATATCATGAGGCAAATAAACCTAAAATAAATCTATGGTGTATGTAATGTGGGAAATAAGGACATCATAGGAATGTTTATCTTAAAATCAAGAAAGAGTTTTGTGAAATTTGTCGAGTAGTTAGGCATGCAACAATGTAGTGCCATTTCCTAAAATAGTATGTAAATAACTCTTATAATGTATATTATAAATTTTATAAGTCACATAATCATGATGAAAAGAACTATAGGGATTTTTAGGAGCTCAAAGAAGACATCACCAAAAATGTATTCACCATTTCTATGTAACAATTTTCCTTAGTGAAATAGATGATTCCAGGCTAGAGGCTAATAAAGGTTGTGTAACCCAAATAGGTCCACAGTGGATTCCTAGTTCACCACAGTACCAACCTCATGGGCTAGCTGGTTAGACCCCTCCTTCATCAAGTTGGACACTACCATCACTGCAATACTAGTATACAATACCTTGGAACCCAACAATGACATAGTAGTAGCAAATGATTTAGAATCCACCAATTGTGAAAGAATAACTCAGAATTAGAGATAATACCCAACAACAACAATATTGAAATACAATGTAGTAATAAAGAGGTTATAGAGGATGTTATCAGTCCAATAAAGGAGGATTTAGGGGTGAATATAGAGGAGGTTACCAAGGTGGTAGAGGAAATAACTATCAATAGCCTCCTTTGCAATGCTATCTGTGTGGAGAGTATAATCATATACATGTAATTTCCCTTTGAATCCCCAAAGATAGTATTACTTTGCATACTATAGAAAATATGACCAACATGAGATAAAAGACTATCCTGTCTTGGAAAAGCAAAGAAAGGATAAGGCTATTATAAATGTGAATATGGTGAATGCATAACCTAAAAAGGATGCCTTCCTTAATGTTGTTATGTGAAATCATCAAGAATAAATAGGTTTTCCTCCTCTTGAAATACCTTAGGATTAGGAATTCAAAAATTAAAATGGGACAAATACCCAAACCCAACTATAGAAAAGAGGTTCATGTATGAAGTTAAGCAGATTTTGAAAAACATTCAACACCAAGACACCACTGAAGGAGATGTTGAAATAATAGATGCCAAATGAATTCATAGATCATGCACATTATGTATCAAGATGGATTTTTCACTATGTTGATAGATCTAATGAAACTTTTAAGTAGACTGCATAATGAAGACATCTCTCATAATATCATAAACTTGCTACATATCTACTAGAGTGTGCAGAGTGAGGGCAATAAAAGATAAAAAGGATTGTTTAGTATGTAAAAATAAATAATCCATGGGATGTATATTCATGAATTGACATTGAAGTTACAAGATATGAAATTCCAAAAATTCTCTTTAATTTTGGAAACATGATCAACATGATTCCTAGGTCTACATGAGAGGCTATTAGATGACCTTTTTTGAGTTATAGCCTAGTAACTATGAGCTTAGCCAATTATGGATGAGTTGAGCCCATTGGTAGATTAGAATATGTTGAGATCAAAGTCATAGAACTTACCCTATGAAGTGAATTTGAAGTCATGGATATGAAGAAAGTAGCAACACATTACCCTATGTTGATTGGTAATAAATGTGCATATGATGGTCAAATGACTATTAATGATATGAAAAATAAACTAGAGGTGTATCAAGGAGATAAGTTTTTCATCATTCCTTTGAATAGGGTATTAAAACCTTACACCATTCTAGTTGATCAAGAATCTCCATTGTCATGTAATAAACTAAATAGATGAAGGTAAACTCTAAAGAGAACCCAAAATCTCTACACGCAGCCAAATGTAACTTCTTTTATGAATATAATAAACCTTAGGTACAATGTTTACTCACTCAATAGTTGAATACAATTTAAAAATGGAGGTCTAAGCCAGTAGTTAATCGTCCATTAGCAACCTAGTTTTTCATAGAATATTTTGCATCCATGTCTTTTATATCCCCTACTCATTCAGAAGTTGACTTTCTCTATCAAACAAATGATCATATGCAAGATTATATAGATCTAACCAGAGAAGGAAATTTTCCTTGGTAAATAACTTCATCTATTAGTGGAGACTCAAATACACACCTACTCAACTGGGCTCATGGTGATCATGAACTTTGACCTATAAGAATGGTTTTTGCACATGAGAGACAACTTGTATACTATACAACTAAGGATATCAATCAATTCATTATGTGCTTGCAAGTTCATGTACCTACCATTAGTTAGTGGGTAAATTATTTGAAAAGAGTTTCCATGACAAGGTGGGAAATTCATATAAATGATCATCTCAAGTGGGATGATGTGTGTGAGCTCATGATTAGCAAGTTCCAACTACTGTAGGTCATCATAATCAATTATCCTTTATTCCAAGAAGGTGAGTGTCTTGAAATAGATATTTACAAATGTGTTGAAGTATGGACTAAAGAACATGTGGCCCTAAAATAATGAGTTCACATCTTTCATTACACATTGGCTCCCTTACCATCAACATGGTATATGCATCAAGATCACAGAAGGGAGATAAAGCATTGGGAAAAGGTACAAAGTGACTTTATATAGATTTTTTTTTTAAAGATGAGAACCCCCTAGTTCACAATGCCCTAATAAAAATCAAATATATCCTATGCCATGGGTGCACTAAAGATTTAATCACCATGATGAAATCCAATGTGCATAAGAATGTAGCTTCTGATCTAAATATAGCATTACAAAGATATAAAGCTACTAATAAAGAAGAATAATATCTCATGCAACCATTCCACTAAATATAAGATGAGAAAGACATTGAAGATTTAGATATTGATGGTGATATTTATTTGATAGATTTATTTAAACTTGAATGGCTAGTAGAACCAATAAAGGACCTTGGCACAGAACCTACTAAAAAAGACAAGTTACGCAACATAAAAATTTTAGAACAAGAAGGTAATAAATGATATAATAATTTTTTGATCAGTAAAATCATAGTATTTATCAATATCCAATTAAAATTAATGTATCAAACACCAAAACTAGTGAGATTCCTAAATTGGCAAATATGGATAATTACTGGATAGAAGTTAAAGTTTTTAAAGCTATACAACTCATGAAAGATTATCAAGATGTATAAGTTTTGAGGAGTTTATCCATCTCTAGGAAAAATGAATATAAAACTCAAGGAGTGCACATGACCCATAATGAAATGGCCATACAAGTTGAATCCAAACATGAAGTTAAAAGTGAAGGCTAAAATTGATAGAATGTAAGATGTAGGTATAATCTATCCTATAGAAAAGGTAGATTGGGTTACTACCATAGTATTTTAGCCTAAGAAAATATGGGAGATTAGATTATGTGGGGATTATCACATTCTAAATGATGCATGTGTGAATGATCCATTTATGATTCCCTTCACAAATGAAGTTTTGGAATCTATCATAGGCCATGAAGTTTACTCTTTCATGGATGGATTTAGTGGATATCATAAAATAATAATAAAATAAGAATATAGATATAAAATTAATCTTTACATTAAATTGGTATCCTTTGTGTACAAGGTAATAACTTTTGAATTTAAGAATGCACTTGTAATTTTTTCTATGCAGTGGTGATTGCATTCAAAGATTTCATTCATGATTTTTTGGAACTATATATAGATGATTGGATAGTATTTTATTTGTTTAAATAAGTTTTTTATAAAATTTATGATGTATAAAAGTGAGGAGAAGTCCTCTTTGGCTTCATTATCTAATATGAAATCTAACTGATCTCATTATGGGTTAGACTTTCTCTTATTTGTCCTTGTCTTCAATCTAGTTACCCTCTTTTGGATGAGGTCTCAATGATAATTTTGAAAATATACCTATGTATTTTAATCTTCAAATCATTTCCATAATGTCATATCCTCTTCATTCATGTCATCTGAAGCCCCTCTCTGACTTTTTCATTGTTTACCCTTTACAAACTTCTCTTACACCTTCTTCTAATTCTTACTAGGCACTACCTCTTTAGTATTAAGGTTATAACTTCCTTTAGGATTCAAGAGTCTTATCACAATGTTTTAATGGTCTTACATGATGACCATATACCTATTAAAATCCTTTATAAATATCAATTGACCCCTCATTACTTCTTTACACATTTTCTCTTGTTAGTTATACTAGGCTAGTAGCCTTTTCTGAGCCCTTTCCTCTATTTTGGTTAATCTAGTCACTTTCCAAAGGTATAAATAAATTTTTAGTATTATCTTATCCTTTCCAATGGATTTTTAAATTTTCAAGTCTTTATTATTCCCTTAACTCCCACTTCCATCAAGAAAACACACTCTTTTAGGCCTAATTAGATCTAGACCAATATCTCTAAGGTAAAATCCATAACTATACAGCTGGTAAAGTATTGAAACCATTTCAAATAGTGATATTAAATGTATTTATATCATATTAAAAAATTTAATTGAAAATTGAAGGTTTAAACTCATTTTAGAGATAAAACCCTAAATCTAGGGTTTTTTAATTCTACACACAGGTTAGGAGCTTGTAAAATCCATAACTTGAGTAATTTAGGGTTTCAAAAGACCAATGTAACTTGGTTAGGAAAATTTTGTATTCCTATTTATTACCCAAAATGTTTTTTATTGTATTCAATTCATTAAGGTCCTATAATCACTAAAACTCAATCACTTATATATCTCTTTAGGGACTGTGTAGGTTTTGTTTCAATTACTCTCCTTCAAAATACTTTACAATCTTTCCTATTTTGGTTGTTTACCATTCATCCACCTTAAATCCTTCTTTAATTCCCTTATTAAAATTTTTAATTACTCATTTAATTAGATTTATCCTTTCTATAATGGGACTATGCCAAAAATATGAGTACCCTACATGACTGTGATAGGGTTGAATACTCTTGTTCACTTTCTAAGGAGTTTCAAAGGACTCCATATGATTAATAAGCATTTTATTCCATCTTTAAAACATAAAACTCATATTTTTAACTCCTTGTGCATCCCCTTTCTCCAATCAAACATTCTTATAAATGGTTTGACTATGCCAAACAATATAGTCTTTGTGCAACAACATTATATGAAATCCACCCTGTAGGTATTCAACATATTAATCTATTCAAAATATCTCCATGACACTCATGCTCTCCATATATCTTATATAAACTCCAATCAATCTCCTATTTATATTATTTTATTAAACATTCATGAAACACTTTAACACTAGACTATGAAGGAAGCATATGTAAATAAGGGTTTCATTAAAAATGGACAGTTGAAACTCATTTTAGAGACAAAACCCTAAATCTAGGGTTTCCAAATATTGCACACAATCCAAGATCTTGTAAAATACACAACTTGAGTAATTTAGGGTTTCAAAATAACAATTTACCTTGGTTAGGTCTATTTAGTATTCCTCTTTCTTATCTAAAAGGTTTTGGATTAGATTCAATGCATTACAGGCCTATAATCACTAAAACTCAGTCACCTGTATATCTCTTTAGGGACTATGTAGGTTTTATTTCAATTTCTCTCCTTCAAAATACTCTCCAATATTTCTTATTATGGTTGTTTACTCTTCATACACCTTAAATCCTTCTTTAATTCCCTTTTTACATTGTTTAATTACTCCTTTAAGTAGATTTATCCTTTCATGAATGGTATTGTGCCAAAAATTTGAGTACCTTGCATGATTGTGATAGGGTTGAATACTCTTGTTAAATTTATAAGGAGTTTTAAAAGACCCCATATGATTAAGAAGCATTATATTCAATATTTAAAACATAAACTCCTCTTGTTAAGTCCCCATGCATCCCCTTTCTCCAAGCAAACATTCTTCTAAATGGTTTGATTATGCCAAATAATATAGTGCTTGTGCAATAACATTCTATAGAATCCATCCTATATGTATTCAATGTATTAATATGTTTAAAATATCTTCATGGTAATTATACTCTCCATATATATTTTCCATACTCCACTCAATCTCTTAGGCATATGCCTATCTTAAATATTCATGAAACACCTTACCACTAGATTGTGAAGGAAGCATATGTAAACAGGGGTTTCACAACAAAAAAATAGGGTATACTTGTAGTGGTGGCATTACAACTTTCTTTAACCTTGAAGTTAGATAATAATAACATTTCTCAATACCCAATATATAGGGTTTAGTTTGCTTACTCATATTCACTCTTCTCTGTATTGAATGTTCTTTTTCAAAGCTTACTAAAATAGGGTTTCAAGTTGAGAATTCTAGGTTTGTGAACAAGAACATGGTATTCTTGAATGAGGTAAATACTCTCCATATCTTTATAGATATAATTTATAATTTATTCTTTGGAACCATATTTCACAACCATACATAATAATGTCCATTATTTTTGTACTTCTATAGAGATCTTAGCTTGCACAAGACTGAGATAATGCACTTCAAAATAGGGTCTCTTTCATAAGGTTGGACATGGTCATTCTACCCAACATTTGAACTCAAAACCTAAGTATTATGCTTCCATCCAATGTAACCTATAATCATATAATTTAAATAACATGCTATATAATTTATCTTACAATAATTTATGCAAGACTTCCAACTTACCATGTTACCAAGAATCTTGATCATGAAATAGGGTCAAAAGGTAGAATTATCATAATACCTGAGTTTTACCTTCCTTCACATAACATACATTAATTGATGACAAATCTATAAAACCAAATATAATATTAACTTGGCCACTGGGCCTTTCAAATCAAGACACAAGTTAATGATACCTCAAAAACACCAAAACCTTGACACACACATGTTTCTTCCTTCTTCATTCATTCACAACAATAGATATTACATTATAGCCCTATTCATCTTCCTTGAGAGAGGTTATCATCTTGTTTTATTATTTTAACCCTCATATACTTATCTTTGGAGAGATATCTCCTCTCCTATTCTTGCCTATATTCAAGAAACTCACGTACCACTACTCTTATTTTTACCAACTTCAAGGTTGGTTCCAAGTTAGTTAAAAAACATAACTATCTTTTTTGTCAACCCCACATAGGATTAGTGGGTGACTATAAAAAATATGACTTAAATTTTATGGATTAAACAAATATAACTTATATTGACCCCTAAAGCCAAATTTTCACTCCTAACTCTTCAAAACACATTAAAATGTCCCTCTTAGACTCTAATGCATTATTTGAATTTTCAAATCCCTGTTTTGGAGGGAAAGTATCTAGAAATCACTTAACACACCCTAAGGGAATCAAATAGATTATAAGACCAAAAATTGACCTTAAAATGTCCTTTAAACACTTGGACACTCCAAAATTGACAAAATTGAATAGTCATTGTCAAAACACCAAAAATGACAACTATTGGCTTGATGCTCTTGCATCACTGTGCCTCATGTTAGAATGTTGTTGAGCTCTACACATTGTTCTGAATTTTAAAAAATTGTTTATTATTTACACTTTTTGGTGTCCTTCTAGGTCATGTAGTGTGTAGTGAAGTAATTTTGGTAGACCAAGCCAAAATTATAGTCATTTTGAGTATGCCTCCACCAATCAACTCCATGGAAGTGTGATATTTTCTTAGCCATATAGGGTACTATCACAAGTTTAACAATGGATATGTAGACATTTCATCTCTATTAGAGTATTTACTATGAAAAAGTGTGAATTTTGTCTAGAATTCAAAGTTCCAAGTAGCCTTTATCAAACCAAATTAGAGACTAGTTATTGCACTTATCCTTGTCTTTCCAGATTAGAGCAAGCCCTTTCATGTGAATGTTGATGCTTTAGGTATCATAGTTGGTGTTGTGTTTGTGTAGCCAAGAGATGGTGGACTCAGAAATCCCATAAATTTTATAAGCTATAAATTATCTAATGTATAAAATAACTACATGACAACTTAAAAAGAAGCATTGGCTATAGTGTGTGTACTATAAAAAATTTGACACTATCTTATTATGACACCATTTGAAGTTTTCAAGGATCATCAATATATGTGCTACCTCATCAATAAGACAATGTTTGGAGGATGCATTTCTATATAGTTGATGTTATTTCATGAATTTTAATTTTGCATTAACATCAATCTAAGTAGAGAAAATATGGACCCTGATCATCTTAG
Source organism: Torreya grandis (assembly GCA_037957365.1). Classification (NCBI taxonomy): domain Eukaryota; kingdom Viridiplantae; phylum Streptophyta; class Pinopsida; order Cupressales; family Taxaceae; genus Torreya; species Torreya grandis. The sequence continues at coordinate 524,116 of JARHVA010000298.1, read as the reverse complement.
TTGCATTCCCAATGGTGAAGAACTAGAAGAATTACAAGAAGATTCTCATGATGCTCACCTATTTTGCATTTTTGTGATCCATAATTTTTTTGAAGAAATCACTAAATTCCTCAAATAAAGAGTATTCTCTATGCATTACCAAAAAATAGATAAGAAATAGTTTATCACTAGAGCTTTACCATACACCATCATCAATGGGATTTTGTATCATTTGGGGAAGGATGAAGTACTGCACAGGGTAGTTCTCGAACATGAGTGACCACATCTTTTATAGGAAGCACACCAAAGAATTGCAAGAGGATATTTTTCTAGAGAATCTACCAATAGGAAGTTATTATAGAGTGGGTTATGGTGGCTAAATATTTGTTAGGATGCACATAGAATAACATAGTACTATGATGTATGTCAATGCATGAATAAACCACTAAAAGGAGATGAAATTCCTTTGTATCCTTTGTTAAATAAACAACCTTTTGAAAAATGGGGAATTGAGTTTGTCAAACCTATAAATCCATCAGGTAAATTCAATAAAGTAAGGTATATTATCACTATGACTAACTACATTAACAAATGTATTGAAGCTATTATGACACCTAGCTATGGTGCAAAGGATGTAGCAAAGTTTATCTATGACAACATTGTTACAAGGTTTAGATGCCCCATCAATCTCATTAGTGATCAAGGGATGAAATTACTAAACAACACCATTAAGGCTCTTACTAAGGAATTCATTATTTCCCATCATAAAATTACTATGTATAATCCACAAGATAATGGTCAAGTTGAAGCTTCCAACAAAGCGTTGGGCAAAATGTTGATAAATATCTATGATGTCAAGAGGGATTATTGGGAAGATCACATTCTTGTGATTCTATGGGCATATCACATGCACTATAAGAGAGATAAAGGTTTTACTCTATTCCAGTTGGTTTATGGGCTTGAAGCAGTTATGCTGATAGAATACTTAGTACCCAATCTATGCATTGTAATGGTCATGTGATTAGGGGATCTTGAGTCTCTCACTAATAGACTTATTAAACTAAATAGGGTGTACAAGTATCAATGTAGAGCATATTATATATAGGAAGTACACAAGTAGATTCAAAAAGCATGACATGATAAGAATCTACACCATAAGAAATTTCATAAATATCAACTAGTTTTGTTATATGATAGTCAATTCAGAACATTTCTAGGCAAATTATAAATTTGATGGAAATGACCTTATGTTATACATGAAATATCACATCAAGGAACTTTTGTTTTGAGAGATATCTAGGGAACCATTTTACTAGGGTAGGTGAATGGTTGTAGGCTTGATCCCTATTACCAATAGTCTTAATTAATTTGATTCTACTAAGTGAGTGGGTGTTGAGTAGCACCGAGTAGATTAAGATTTTTACATGTTTTTTGTGCATTTATTTTTCTATATCTCTATGTTTTTATATGATCTCTTCATTTCCATTAGAGAACCAAGATGCCAAGTATAGCATGCACTAATCATACAAAGGAGAATTCATGTGTACTATCATGGATGTCATTAGGAGCAAAAGAAAGAAATTAAGTATGAGAAAGTTATGGACAAGTCACATTAATAAGATATTGACCATATAATGGTCATCTCCAAGAAGTTAATGCCAGATCCAAGGTTTGATTGAATTAATATTGAATAAATCAGTGGCCCATCAACATCATCCACTTGTACTCCCATATAAATAGTAAAGAGCATAACCATGTATTTACACACATGTGCCAATGACTAACTATCTTAATTTCTAGATCAGATAAGATTTAACACATCATCCACTATATTCATGTCAAATGGTCAGCTAAGTATGACATTTACATAGAATCTAATAGGCACAAAATCTATAAAGGACTAAGCTTGCATACCATGTTTGTATTTCATCCTTGCACATATTTTTATGACCTATAACTTCAAAGAGTTGAGTTATTTTTACTGCATAGATAGATAATAGAGTGTCAACTTCATTACTTTAGTAATAATGGATACTTCACATCTCATCAGGGGTTTAATAGATGCACAAAAAGAAGAAACAAATATTGATATGGCATTAAGGCAAACCAAATTCAATGGCCTAGAGCCATTCTAATTCCTTCAAGTAGAAAAATAGAAGTTATTCCAGCCAGACCCCATTGATGTTGTGTAACCACTCACTCTAATATACCCCACCACTTCCACAACATAGATGTCGAGCACCTACTTCAAATTCCCACTTTTAGTGACTTGGGGGAAATTGTATAAGTTTTTCTTGGATGATAAAATGATGGCAATATCTACCTTGGCCCAGACACCACCATTTTCATCAACATAGAATCTATGGCCCAAGATTTGGGCATGTCAGTGTGAGGGGACTCCCTTGCTCCATACAAGATGAAAATGTTTCCTATTATCTAAGAGGTTTGATATTTATATGGTCATGGATCCGGATGGATCCCAATTGAGGAAAATCATGATGATCTAGTGTGTATCATTGTTGAATGCATCACAAGGAGGTTATGGTAGATGACCCAAGTTTGAAAAACAAATTCTAAAAGGGGTTAACATTGCTCACCACATGATCTAATAAAATAAGCAATTCAACTAGCTAGAGTAATTCATTTAGGAGTTGATCACAAACATTGATAAGTGTCACACATCTCTAAATTAGACATTTTAGTACTAGTTCCTTATCTTCCTATTTTTATTTACATAATGGAAGTCCCTGAAGAGAAAGGTGTACCTGACATCGACTATTAGCTAGCACAACAATTCCCAAAACTCATATGGATACTTGAGCATGGATAACTACAAGATGAGGGAAAATTAAAATCATGGTGGGAGGAGTACCTAAGGTTTATCACCACACATCCTCGAGTACCTTTAGATGTAATGTAATATTTGGGCCAACATGCTTTTGTCACCTTTCTATCAAAAGGTGTCTTCACACACATCCATGAGGAATCAGAGTCACCCTTTAAAAATTTCCCATTATTCATCACTATGGACATGGCATAGGCAAAATTCACCAAATAGAAAGCATTTGCATCTAGGCATGTGACCCCACTAAGGTCATACCACCTAACATAGTCATCTCTATAGCATAACAACCAGAAGAATCCACCAGTTTGCATCCATTAAAGGGAAAGTGCAAGATTTCCATCGAGCATCAATTAGAATCTCTTTTATTTAAGCATAAGATAAGGAGCATGGTGACCTAGTTATATGATCCTATGGTGCCCTAGATCACAATCTCATGAAACCTTCCATAGATGGGTATGGATGAATAAGAAGTCTACCAAGTAATGATTATTGACATGGCTAGAGACTTTGATGATAAAAAGGAGGAGAAGTATTTCTTCTTCTGGAAGGTTATGTGCATGGTCCCAATGTGTAAATAGGTTCCTCCAAATAAATGGGTTGACCTACCGCCATGCCATACATCTATAAATATTGACACTATGTAAGAAGAAGTAGAGAATATAGAATGAAGGATTGACTATTTTCAGCCTTAGCCTTCTACTACCTTCACAACTAAGGATGTCTTTGTACCACTTCTAGAAATCCCACCATAGTCACTCATGCATAGATGATAAACTAGGTAGAAGGCTAGGGTCTCACATACTCTTGAAGAGTACACATTTACTTGACCAATCATCACACAAAAATCACAACCTACTCAATCCTCCACTTCACAACCACCCAAATTTAAGTTGGTCACCCTTGAATAAAAGAATAAGTTTCTATCTTTGTGGTCTAGCCAAGTGACTTGCCACCATCACCACAAGCTCAAGAGGTCAAATATCTCACACCTAATAAACCCACCATAGAAGAACAATATACCTCAAAGGAAGAAGTAGCTCATGCATCATAATAGTGAGTTATAAAGGAGGAGAAGAAACATCAAAAGGAGAATGCTCAATAATAATAATAAGTCACCAAGTCAAAGAAGCCAAGCCACTCAAAAGGCCAAGGATGTAGAGGCTGACTGATAAAAATCCTTTGAAGTGGATAAGAAGGCATAGACATAGTCAAAAAATCATAGGAGGTGTAAGCATAGAAAGATAAAGAAGATGAACTTGCTACCTGGGCTAAGGCAGAAGAAGAAGAAAAAAATAAGACATAAAGGCATAGGCACAATAGGCCATGGAACATACCAAGTGAGCACAATAGTAATTTGAGGAAGCTATGAAAAAGAAGAAGAAGAAATAATAAGATGAAGCCTTATGATAATAGCAGGCACATGCACAAGCATAAGTGTAGGAATAGGCCTTGAATAAACAAACTAAGGGTATGGCCCTGGTAGAGAAAAATAAAGAAGAAGAAGAATGTGCATAGAAGTTACAAGTAGAGGAGGAACAATGCAAATAAAAAGACACATAGGAAGAGTTGAATAAGAGAGTAGAGGAGGAGGTCAAATTAAAATAATTTGAAGATGTTATGTAGTAACTCAAGCTTATAATAAAGGCCATGATGTAATAACATCAAGGACATGAGCAACACTAAGCATAAGTAGAGTAGCCATAATAAGAATAAGAACTAGATACAAACCCAACAAGTCCTTAGCTCCCATAATTTCCCTTGGGAGGAGTTTGGCTTTAGGACATCCCAATTTGTAGTGCTAGGCACACCACTTTTTCTCTCCCACTTATGATAATTCCATGATCAGACCCTTTATAAAATGCAACCACATTGCCATCACTCCCCCTCAATCAGGAAGCATCAATGGATGTCTCCAAGCTCCCACTAAAGAAATAACTTGAGGGTATAGTAGTATTTTAGGATTCCATTATGCAAAAGGCCACCTCTTTATATCAAGAAAGGGATCAATCTAAGTTAAATAATGTTAATTTGAAGGGTCACCTCCATGAATCTACTAAGCTTATTTAGGATGCCTATCTAGAGTTGGTCACTTGATAAATTGAGGACCAAGTCATGTTCAACCAATGAAGAATCAAGACTCTAGTCTCTGAGTTAACCAAGGATTGGTGCATAGCCTAAAAAATCTATGTAGTTAGCACATTGGGCCAAGATGTGAAGACTAAGGATATGATGCTCATCACTTTAATATAAGAGTATCAAGGCATATTGAACACTATTTCACTACAAGCCTAATGGGTCACATGTAATTTACTGGACTAGAAGCAGTAACTAGATAATTTTTAGCCATTTCTAGTGCAAACTTCACCATGATCATAACTACCAAGGCAACTATGGGTAGCCACATGACCTCTATGTATGAAAATAATAGATCAATTTAGGCCTTGCTCAATTCTAGGGATAATTTGCATAACAACATCCTCAATTTTCATAGTTAGCTTCTACATAGTTCTTTCACTGGTCTCCAAGCTCAACATCATGTAGATAAACTAGAGAAACTATGTGGTGAGATTTAGATGAGGGTCACCAACACCAAGACATCTATAAGTATCATTGATGACATGGATCTCAAGTATATTATTAGATATCATGCATAATTATGTGCCCTATTATGGGTGTTCCAAGAAATCATGCTAGACTAGCATGCTTACAAGACCAATTTGTCTCCCTTTTGTAGTAATGTTACCCAGATTCTCAAGACACCTATGTAAAAGCTAGCATTAGAGCTTTAGAATATCATCACTCAATGAAAATATATGTATTCCAAGGATAAGGACTCTTCTGGTTAGTCATAATCTACATCCATTCCACCTCTATCAAGTTAATTACTGCATTGAGTACAAATTTTGAAAAAAAAGTGTATAAGCATTTTGTATTGGGGATGAATTAGTAAGACAAGCAGAGCTAGGATGGTTAAAAACTTGTAAAGGATGGCCACCTAGTTATGCCAGCCTATTGAAAACTTAAAAGGGTGGTAGGTTGGTATGATACTTAGTTGAAATCTTAAAAGGGCAACAAAATAGTGCACAAAAGGTGAAAACCAAAAATGGTGCCTTAAGTGATTATTGTGACTCTTACTGGTCTAACCACTTCATCTCTCTACTCACTTGTGTAATTTTAGAAGATCCCGTGATATTATCTTAGGATGAGATAATATTTTAATTTTGGGAAAGTGTTGGGAGAAGAATTCAGACTATAAATTTGCATAGGATATTTGTTGATAATCAAACATTATGTACTCATTTTGTAATGTATATATATATATATATATATATATATATATATATATATATATATTCCTATCTCCATGAATTTTAATAGGTTGGAATATGAATATAATTCACTTTTGGCATCAAGTACGAGAAGAATATGAATAGTCATAGACTAAAAACTACTATATATACTTATGTTTATAGTAAGAATAAAGTTTCACCTTTGAAGAGATCAATAGAGACTTGTTTGGTTATGGTTACCTGTATGGTTTCTTACTTGTTACTTATGTGCATCCTCATGTATAATTTTGGCTCACTTTCTATCTAATTTAATATAAATCCTCTATTTATGTTAATTAATCACTAGTTGTCCTTCCTACTTAATGCCTGATGATTCACATTTTCTATGTTTTTTGTTATCCATCTGTTTGTATGAGTATGATACATTATCTTGGGAACTAAATTATAATCTATCTATACTCATCCTTAGCATGTTAGATGTTTTAGGAACCTCTAATAATAGTGTTACCTCCCATAAATTATACCATCATAGAAATATCACTATTAAAAGCTTTAATATAGTAAATTAAATCATGGTGTGCAGTAGGTCTTAGCAAGATTGGGATCCTATCCCATGTCTTCTAAAACCTTATGTTGAAATTTTGGATAGATTCTTGAGGTGTTCTCCTTATGTTGGTCAATTTCTCAGTTAATGATAAGTTGTCACTCTTGTCCTCAAATATTCTCCTCAAAGTATCTCCCAACTCATCCCATGTGGTGATAGATTCAGGGGCCAAAGTTCCATACCAATCAAGATATTTCCATTTGAAAGAGATATCCAACAACCTAATTTATATGTTCACTTCAATGATGTGATGTATGTTGTAAAAGTTAACAATGTTTTTGATATGTTTAATAGGGGTAATGGTAGTCTCATCGGTGTATGAGAGAAAATTTTTGAGGGTAGATATGAGGATGTAATCATAATGGGAAAGTATTAGAGGATTATATCCATTAAAATCAACAAAATGTAGGTTATTTTCCATGATGTCTATAAGATTTTTCAATGGACCAATAAAAAACTTTCTTATGGGTTTATGAGCAAGGTATGATCTTCTTTGGGTAAGGATGGGTGTTATCAAATTTATTTTATTTGTATGAATAATAAGGAAGCTCTTAGAAATCAAAATGAATTCCTTTAGTAAGAGAAATTTTGTTTACCTTATGAATGAAATAGTGCACTAGTTTTCCACCAAGAGTCAATTACTTGAGTCACTAGATATTGTAGGAAGTAGATTGTTATAGCCTCCTTATTCTCAAGACCAACATCTACCTTGAGAAACTTTATTGGACTTCAAATCCAATTGGGCATGACAAAATTATTATAGCCCAAAATTTCACCCTAGAGAATTCAATCAGACCTTACCAAATTTGGGATAACATAGAACTATCTATGTATATAGACAAAATACTACAAGAGATAGATCTCTAGATTATGGGCTAGATTTTTTGATCTATCTATTTAGGTTCACAAAATAAATAGATAATCACTATTGGGGGTGAAAAGGGAATAAGGAAACATAAAATTAACCTAAAATAATGGAAGTAATACACTAAATATATTTCCATAAACATACTTGCATTTTCACTAAGAAGGCAGACTGCTAAAATTGATCTCAACTCAAGATTCTTCTAGCATAAATGTTTCTACATGGAGGTAGATTTTCATCCATTTTCAAAGGTGGGTAACTAGGAGTTATAATATTAAACATTTATAATCTCCTTCACACTTCAAAATACACCTAAAAAACATATACACTTCATAATACCTATTAGAATAAATGTCACTCACACAATGCATACAAGAGTAAAATGGAAACAAGGAGAAACATTCATCATCACTTGTCATCCAAATGGACTAATTGACATAATTAGGAAATAATTTTAAAAACTAATTCAGATTAATTAATTTATTCAAATTAAAAACAATATGTCAAACTAATATGGTTTTTTCATACCAATTATGGATTCTTTACAATGCCAAAATGGCTTCATTATATAAAGCATAGGAGAGGAGAGCAAACAAGTGATGTTGAAGAGTCACCATACCAAGTGTCAAGTCTTAAAAACTAGTTATAATGTATGATAAGGACTTATAAAATAAGTCATGAAGCTTCCTTGAAAAATTTTAAATCACAAACATGACATGTTCTTGAAGTTTGTGTATGGACACTTCATTATCATTCTTGAAACCACTCTCTTGATGAAGAGTTCACTTAGTTGCCTAGAACTACCTTGGAAGTTGTTGAAACATGCATCCTAACCTAAAAATATGGAAACAATATTTTTAAGCCATTTTACTCCCCTAAAATAATTACCTTATCTTTTCCAATTATCATTCACTTCTTTTACAACTGCTCACTATCCCTTTAGGCATAAATTCACACACTTGTCACTCTAGTGAATTACAATTATTCAAGAGAGTTAATTACATATATGTGAGATGCCTAATCAAACCTTATTTGTCTTTTATTCCATCAGGTATATTTTAATAAGATTCAATATCACACTCCTCATCTCCAACTTAGGTAGTCACCTTGCTTTTCACTGTTCAATCCAAGAGTGCTTGCAACAACCAGTTTAGCAAAGGGGTTTACATGCATAACTAAGGTGAGAATGGGGTATAAGGAGTTGAAATAAATATATATACACCTTACATAATGTATTTCACATATAAATTCCATTTTCACCTTCAAAACACCTCAAAAATTATAAAAAACCTAAAATTTGACTTATCCATACAAGTGACAGTACAAAAAAACTGAGTGGTGAGGATCTTGGGAGGGTGATAAGTATGTCCAAATAATCCTCTAAATGAATTTTTTAGATTTATTAGCATTAAAAATTTCATTCACCACTAAGTTATATAGGCAAATAACCAAAACAAGTCTAAAAATGAGACTTTAAAGTAGAAGAATGCAAAGCATGGTTATAAGAATGTTGCACATAATATAAATGTTCATCCCATAATTTATGATGTTTACCACAATACCCCCTAAGTAAAAGTACCATTATTTGGTTGACCTCTTCTATTTATCCATTGATTTGTGGATGAAAGGCTATAATTTTGTTTAGATCAGTATCCATCAAATCCCACAATGTTGACCAAAACTCACTAACAAATCGAGCATCATGATTAGATATAATAGAAGTGGGTAACCCAAAATGGATCCAAACATTATTGAAGAATAAATGTGCAGTATCCTCACTTGTAACCTATTTAGTAAAAGGAACCAAAATACACATTTTTTTAACATATCCATAACCACATATAGATAATCATGTTTTCTTTGTGACATAGGTAAATTTCCTAAAAAATCCATACAAATACTTTCCCAAAGATGGTTAGGAACAAGAAGAGGTGTATACAATTTTAACTTTTGGTTACTAGGTTTACTTGTGGAATAAATAATGCAATCTTTAATATATTTAGATACATTTTATATCATATGGGGCCAATAGAAATATCTTTTTAAATGTGTAACTATTTTACCAATGCCAAAATCACCTGAAACAAGAGAAGTATGTGCTTCTCTAATCATGTGAACTCTTTCATCCTATGGAATACAATTTTTTTCAAGATGATATAACATTCTATTATGTACATTATAATCAAATGCTTCTACTAATTTACCATTTATAAAATCTTCATAGACATCCTTAAAATCAACATCCCTAGTATATTATTCCTTATAAATTTTATTAACAAAAGGACTATGCTGCAAAATAGTAAATGCTACTATAAGAGGTATAGAAATCATATCTACAACCTTATTATGTGTTCCCTTTTTATATCTTATAACAAGATGGAATTTATAAAAAAATCCCATCCATCAAAAGTGTATTAATTATTGTAACTTGGATTTTGATTGAAGGTATTACAAAGGTTGATGATTTGTATGGATGATCATCTCTTTGCCTATCAAATAGTGTTTCCACTTTTTCACACTTTGCACCAAAGCATAAAAATCTTTATCATAATTAGGATAATTTTTAATTACACTTGAAAAGGTTTCCAAATGAAAACACACCAGTTTTTAGTTTTGCATTAACACTACCCCCATTGCATACCCACTAGAACCAGTTTCTATTTCAAAAGATTGCCATAAATTAGGAAGTGCAAGAATTGAGGTTGTGCTTATCTTTTATTTCAAGGTATTGAAAGATTTTTCATTCTTTCCTCCCCATTGAAAGACCTTATTAACACTTGTTAAATCATGTAAAGGAGATGCAATGTAAGAGAAGTTACTAATAAATTTTCTCCAAAATTGAACTACTTTAAGAAAACTTCTAACTTTTATTGAATTATTAGGCCTTGTCCAATTTACTATGGCTGAAAATTTTGTAAGGTCTATTTTTAATGAGCCATTCCCTCCAACATAGCCTAAGTAAACCAAAGATGTTTTTACAAATTCACATTTTAACATCCTAAGGAAATGTTTCTCTTTTTGTAAAGTATCTAAGACTTTCCTGATGTGTTTATGATGATCTTCCCATGTGTTACTAAAGATTAAAATGCCAACCAAGTACACAATTAAAAAATCATCAACACATGGTCTTAACACATTATTCATAACCCACATAAATGTAGCAAGTGCATTACAAATCCCAAAGGGCATAACAAGCCACTAAAAAAGACCTTGCTTAGTTTTGAAAGCAATTTTCCAACTATCACCATCACTTATTCTTATTTAGTGATAACCCACTTATCAAATATAACTTAGTAAAATACTTTGCATGTTTTAATTGATCTAAAAAATCATCAATAGGAGGAAGAGGGTAGTTGTTTTTAACCATGATTTTATTCAAAACTTGAAATTCCATTCACATCTACCATGTACCATCCTTCTTTGGTACCAATATAATAGGTGAACTGTATGGAGAGGTACTTGGCTGAATGACTCCTTTATCAAGTAACTCCAATACTTTCTTCTTATTTCTTCATTCTCTACTACTGACAACCTATACATGCCAATATTAGGGAGAGAGAGGCATCTAGCTACAATTGAATCTCATGTTGGATTTCCCTCTTAGGGGGTAAACCTTGTGGTTCTTAAAAAACACCATTGTAGTTAGAAATAATATTTTCTATTTCAAATTGATGTTTATGTTAAAAACCCTCTAAGGCCTTGAATTTAATTATTATCCTTGGATTTCACAATCATGAGAACAAAACTTTTACTTGAGTTTACAAGTCTTTTCATTTATCTTGCAGAGGCAAGAGTCAAATTGGTTTTGACATGATGGAATCTTACTATATATTCAATCCCATCCTTTACCAACACATATTTGTTCTCTTCTCTATAAAATATTTCCTTTCTATCATATAAGCAAGGACTTCCCAAAATAATTACATAAATATCCAAAGGAACTACATCTAGCTCTACTTCATCAATGAATTTAGAAGTAATAACAAACCTCAAGGTACATGTCTTTATGACCTATAATTCTACATCATCACACACCCATCCTAAATGATATGGTTTTGGATGTGGTTTAGTTTTGAGTACTAAATGTTTAACAACCTCTTCAGAAATAAGATCAACTTGTGATCTACTATTAAAAAGAGTATATATTCTAATATGCTTAGATATGACTCTTATGTGGAAAAGCTCATTTATTTTTCTTTCATCATGTTTAGATTTATTTTTATAATATGAAGCAATAATATAAGGTTTAGGGTTAGAAGAGGAAGAATTTGAACCTTGCAAACCCATAGTAGTCACTTTTGTTTCATCACTAGAATCTAATCCCAAGTCCTGTTGGATTACAACATTAGCCTTCTTTTCCTTTTTATTCCAGAACCTCTTTGAATTGAGTTATATATGGAGTTTCCAACACTTATCCTCATCATTATTCTTATATTTATTACAAAAAAAATTTCCTTCATCTTTATTAACAGTGTAAGTATACTTACCCTTACCCTTTCCTTTACCTTTTCCTACGTTTTCAACTAGCTTGTGAGATTTATTTCCATATCCTTCCTTGGTAATCTTACCCCTGGATTCCATATGGGTATCTTTAACATAGAATTCATCAAGGTTATAAGGATTAAACATGATAATAGTATGCATGAAATAACTATGCAAACCTCTTATATACTTCAGCAATATTTTTGAACTGTATAGAGGAATGCCCAACATTAATGCTTTCTTTGTAAACTCTTGAGTATAATCCTACACACTTTGACCTTTATTATATCTTAAATTCTATCAATCCATAGTATATTTTTGCATATAACCCAAATGATAAAATTTCTTTCTCTTTTTAGAAACAAAATCATTCCAAGAAGAGATTACGTTACCATGTTGCTTGAGATCTTCTTGAATCTTACTCTCCCACTAGATGAGTGTTGTGCCACTCATAAGAGTAGCCAACTAAATCTTGGATTTCTCACTAAGAATATTATAAATCCTAAAATATATCTCAAAATGCTTGACCCATTTATCTAATTTCTCTACACTAAGCTCACCATTATAAATTAGCAAATTAAATTTAACATTTAATTTCAAATGTGGGATAGTTTTATCATCTGTAGAAGAGGAAGCCTTTTTGGAAGGTGAACATGAAAGAGGAATTTATTCTCTTTAAACTTGATCTTCCTTTGCTTATTTACCCTTTATATGTTCCTCATACATTTCCTCAACCATATTTTTTATGTTGAGGAAGGCACACTAGAATTCTGCCTCAGACATATCTACTCCCATACTTGACTATTGGCTTGCACATCTTGTACCAATTTTAGGATCAAACTCTACAAGTTACCCTTCACAACATCTTGATCAAGACCTGGTTAACATACAAGACTATCATAATTGCCATAAAATGTGTTAAATTGCCTTGATCATAAGCTCTAATACCAAATTGATTTAGAAATCCAAGTTATAAAACCTCTACAATCTACTTGGATTGGATTTAAAATAAAATGGAATATTTTAATTTCTAATTTACCCTTTTAATAAATCCAAAAAAATAATTTATAAAACTTTTGTAATTTAATAAAGGAAATTGAAAGTATTTTTTATTATAGAAAGAAAATTAAAAACAAAATATAACATAGAAGATTTGTTTATAGGGTTGACCAAATGGATACATCCTCAGGTCCACTCTATGAGTATTTTGATCTCATTAAAACTCTTTGAGATTGATTAAAAAAATCTCTCTGAATAAATAATTTATTTCCTTACTATATATCTATTGTGTAGCAAAATAAACCTCCCAGAGGTTCTGTTGCCTTTGTATCTAGGTATCTCTATCTACAGTTTCCTTTATGCAAATCCATTACTTCTCAACCAAAGTCTTTCTACCCCTCTTTAAAATAACCTAGAGTTATATATTTATTCTCAATGTTAATTGGCACTAGCTAGGTAATAAAAAATTTCCTCGAGGTACTAATAACTTCCATAAATTGGGATTTTTCCCATTTTGATAGCATGCCATTGGATCTCTAGGAGTTCCTACTACTACATGTACTCAATTTTGCTTTGCAACAAATCAAAAACAAAATCCCAAAATGGATTTTCCCTATTTTTGGGTTGATGTTCCATTGAAAATGGGCCTAATAACAATTATGTAATTAAAGTAAGATTTGAATAGGCTTTGCTAGCTATAAACCCTTTGTCATCAATGTTTCTACATACAACACTTTTCAAGAATATTCTAGAAAGTTTAAAGAATAAATTGCCACATATTTTCCAATATAGTAATCATAATAATTATTCTCAAAAAAATGTGTTGCAATCAATATCCAATTCCATATTATCGACCCCCTAATATTACCACATTGGTGTATGAACATGCAATCTTTATGAGTCATAAACAAGATTCCAACACCTATCAAAGACTTGAGTTCTATTAACATGCAATGCTTCTTTATTTAACATAGAGTTCCATGCTTATTATTTTCTTTTAATTCCAAGACTAAGCATGTGTAAATGTTTTAATAAAGACTTTAATATGTATGTGTTAATAAAGACTACCACCATTCTTTGGAATCTCATGGGTTTTTAGATTGGTGCCACAATGGAAATCAACACCATGTGTCAAGAAGATTATTAAATAAAGATTAATGCATGCACTTTGAAGTTCTATGCCACACTTCTTTGGGATCTCATGCATTTTAACAAGTTTGGCACTAAACACATATGCCCACATGAAATGTGTTAAAAAGATTTATATGCATGAAGTTAAAAGTAAGAGGATGTATAGTTTTTTTTTTTGAATGGGAATAAATATTTAATTAAAAAATATACTAAAATATATTTATTAATTTTCAATAAACATGTTAAAATATATAAAAATCTAATTAATTTTTTTAATAAAAATATATTAATTAGTAAATAATAAATTTATTAAAATATATTTTTTGGTATCAAATTTTCAAAATTAATTATAAACATTATGGGTAGAGGTGTGGTTTTATTGGCTAGATAATGTCCCACATACATTCTCAACAATAATTAAATATTACTAATAATTTATCAAAATCATGGGGTGGAAATCCCCCTGGATCAGTGTTTCACTGAGTATTTCTAGTATAAACTTGACTAAGTTGAAACCTCACTCATCATCATCTTCTCTTGACTTGACAACCTTATCTCATGTTCAAATGTGACCTCTAGGGCTAGATTGAAAGAAAGAATCCATTAGGCTTACATGAACCTCATAAACCTACACCACAAGATGGCACTGTATGGAATCAAGTCTCATTTCAAAGAAGTTAAGGTAAAACTTCCCATTTTTAACTTTTCCAACTTTGCACCTCTATACGCATTGCTTGAGTGGGTGTTGACCATGTTGATGAACATTGAATGACTTTAGAACTCCATTCAAGTATTTAAATTGTATACAACCTATTTCTTAGGTTTTGTATAGTTTTACGATTATCCATACCTACCTATAGGTGACTGTAGGTGACTATGCACATTAGGGCTCTGGTTAGTCTTTACTTAATGTCTTAGAACCCTATCTCAGTCAACCTCTAGGTCTTTCAATAGATAATATGAAAAATCCATGCTCTAAGGGGGTGAAACCAATTTATTACCTTTGACTTGAAGCAAATCATAGGAGAATGAACTCTATAACTACCAAAACATTATCTTCAGCCTTTAATGGTGCTCACTTCTATCACAATATAATGATCTTGCCTATATTTCATGGTCACACATGTCAAACCATTTGAATTCAACATGAAAATTATGAACATGCTTTGCAATACTATATACACCATTGGGTTCACATAGACCAATGCAATCAAATGAGAAAATTGAGCCATTGGGATTGCATAGGCAATTTAGAGATGTTGATAATATTAGTGATTGTTCATACAACATATAGCACCAATATTGAAACCATGATGATGAAATGGAAGTACATAGGGGCCCATAACATCTACCAAGTTCATTCACTTCAAATCTTCTTACCCTATCTATAACACCTGAAAGCCATTGACCCTTCTTGACCTATCTAAGGGAGTGATAGGAGAGGGAATCTAGTTTTTGGAAATTTTGGATCTATTGAAGCCACCTTATCCTATAAATGACTCTGTGGATCTCAATTGACTTCCCTTAATTAGTCACATGTGCTAGATGAATCACCCTAGTTTGTACAACATCTAAAACTACCCTTTTTTGTAGATGATCTTATTTTAGCATTGAACCTACAAAATTTTAGTTTTAAAACTATCTCTGATAATTACCTTACATGTGGTACATTATCCTTCTCTTTTACATTTGTTTGTTTGTGTAAAAATCATATAGATTCCTTAGCATGACCCAAAAGATGGCATAAAATGACATTAAGATAAATGGACAATGTATGACAAAGATTAGAACATATTTTATGGCCCTCAACCTATGTCTTAACCTCAATAATGACCATGTGACCACTTTAAAACCTATAAGACCTTATTAAAAATTTAAAAATGCAAGGGGATTGACATAATTTGACCTATGGTGAAATTTTCTCAATAGTTCCCACTATCACCTATAATGGATCCACGAATCCAACCTTGCATTCAAAAGATTTTGGAAACTTATACAAATACTAGGTTATACTTAATAATTTTTCCACCACCAAAATATTATCTAAAACATTTATAGGTGATGCTCTATATTGGTATAATGAACTAAAACTTCATTCAATATCTAGTTTGGAAGACTTAGTTAATGTATTTGTTCAAGAATTTTAAACTAATGATCTTAAAAACAACCTGGATTATTTTATCAATTGTATATATTTATAATTGAAAACAACCCAAGTCTTCACCAAATTGTGGAAAACCTTTTCTAAAAAATTTGAACAAAACATGTTAGATGGTCATATTTTTCACTTATTTATTAATTCTCTTCACCCTAAATTATAATATTGTGTGAGGCCTCTTTCTCCAAAATATTTAGAAGAAACCCTCAACCAAGCTAAACATTAAAACTTTCTTATATGACAATTTGAGACTTCATACCTCCCATAGAGACTCAAATGCTTATGTAATGTAGAAATAGACATGTAACCAATGATGTTGTTATGGATATTTATGATTCCATAAACAAAATTCCATCCATTTATCCAAGTAATCCAAAAAATCCTATTATTTCATTGTCAATTTCTAATAATTCTCATCTTATTTCTACATTATCCCAACTAAATAATGAGATATCCATAAACCACTTCCCTCACTAGAGATTCAAAAGTATCTTCCTCAACCTTCACCATGATATATTGATCCTATTTATCCTACCAAGCACTAGTATAATCCACACAAAGTTTGTTAATATCATGCAAGTTGGGACCATTCTCATGAAACTTGTCACCAACTAAGAAACTTTGCTATGTACTATATTATTGGACCTAATTTTGATCATGAATCACTCATACGTACACATCAAAAATATTATGAAGTAGTAGCTAAGGTTCATGAAACTAAAACTAAACATGAATCCTTCAATCAAACTAATCGTCACTTACCTATTTACAAGTATTCCCTTCATTATCATCAAGTTAGTACTTCTCAACCTCCCACTACCAATAATGTCAAAAGTTTTGTGGATCCCAACTCTAACATGAATGATGAGAATGTTGTTAATATGAATAATATGAGAATATTAGTTTCTTATATCAATCTTTATCCACCTTATAACTACAATAATTTCCCAATATTCCATATTATTCAAGATTCTTTCCCATCTCATCTTACAAAATTGGAGCACATAGAACTAATTCCAATAAATTAAATAAAATCACAAGTCTCAAATACAATGATACAATCAGAAAATAACTCATATATTATCTATATAAATACTACCTCTTCTTTAATTAAGTTACCTCACTCAAAAATCCCAAAATCTTCCATGACTAGTATTTCTTCCTTTCATTCACAAGACACAACCAATGATTCAACCACATAAAAATAGCTAAATACCATCAATCAACCCATATTAGCTAAATATAAATCGAATACACATTACCAACATCAATTTCAATACACTCCCACTACACCCTCAAATGATTTACTTTACACTATGCACCTTTATTTGATAAAATTCTAATAGGATATGATGAATGGGATCCTATAACTAAGCTTTCGCATATCCCATCTCAAATCCCTTTCTTAGAAACCATGATAATGTCTCCTCATCATTTTAATCATCTAATGAAAATTTTATTCAAACTAAACATCCCTCATCCCCCACCTGTTGGGTAAGAAGCTACTTTGTTGAGTCTTAATATAACAGTCTTTAGTAGTGTAAATAAATGTCTATCCATGTTTATTAAATAATAGACACTTTTATTTCACTAAAATTACCTATCACTTCAATGAATCCCAATTAGATTTTACTATGCAGAGATTATCTTCCATTTTTCATTAGCATCTAAATAGGATATATCCAAGTTAAATGTGTTTTGATTGATGAAGGTTTAGAAACTTATGCGTCTTCATTTTATTTTATTAAAACACTTAGATATTTTGAATGTAATTTCAAATCTAATCAAAGTACATGTCAAGAATATGATATAATAAAAATGCCTCCTTTAGGGTGTGTTTGGATTCATATCACAATTCCCCCTATCATGGTGTGTATCAAAGTCATGATATTTAATTTCCAACTTTATTATAACATTTTACTCGATTGATCTTGGACACATCACATGAGAGCCATAACCTCTTCAGCATGCCAATGTGTTAAGTTTGCCTATAATGGTGATATATAAAAGATTCAAGGAGATACCGATCCTTTGAATTTTGAGCAATTTTAAGAATGATGTGTTTTTAAAATACCTACCCTCAAACCTTTACCTAGAATAGTATTTCATGAATCACAATGCTTGAATTACCCCATAAAATCTACTATATGTTATAATGGTCACCCTAGATTAATAGGCAACATACCACCTAATCTATTAGACTCAAATGATGATGAAAATGATGAGATCAATTTGAAAATCCAAAATTCTAATCTCTCTCCTCACATAATTGATCAATTACCTCCTTATTCACAACTCAGTCTCATTAAAAACCATTAGACAAAATTTTAGTTACCCTAACAAAAACTAAAAACTCCATTCATCATGCCTCTTTGATTGATAAAATCATTGATGTATGTAATATTGATCTTCACACTCATAATTATGATTATGTATATTCCTTAGATGATCCCTTTTTATCCAACTTTGCTCAAGATAAAAATATAGAGATGCTTAGATATTGTTCTTATTTACAACATTCTCTTAATTTTATTCATATAGTTATATCTCCTTCTTTAGTACCTAATATTAGTTATTATTTTGATTTTCATAGGTTAGATATGGATCACACACACTACTTCTATTCTAGTCACTATTGATCCCCTTCAGAGTATGATTCTTGACCATGCTGTGATAGGACCTTACCATTCACTACTTCTAGCTTACTTCTTCTAGTGATGTCAGCTACACTACATCGACCCACTTTGAGATCTTCTCTTGAAGTGTCCTAGCCTAATTTTATCCTATTTTGAGTTCTCTTATTATTGGTGATGGCATACTAGATTTGCCTAATCTTGATCCTATATTAACATGATGGGTAGATGAGCAATATTATGAGATCTATAGATTTGTTGATCATTGGGCCAAGGATTTTTGTGCACATTAGCAACAACAAGCCTCAAAATCTACTTTTACCATATATAGATGAACTTCATAGTATACTCTTAGACTTAATTTGATTTCATAGCACATTTAGGCATTCTTATACTCATTACCAACAAATTTGGTAGTACATTTATATGATTCATATAGAGAAGGTATAGTCTATAGATAATAGATTACTTCCTCCTAAGATACTTATAGAATATATCCTTAAATATGGGGAAGCTTACTATCTTTGGAATTAGTGTGATACACATCATCCAAATAGATGTCAAGTGCTATAACAACACTTCATGATTTTCCATGGCATATTCCTTCACTGGCTTAGTCTCATACTCCAAGATGTTCATGAACAAAGGCTCACCCTTATTTGTAGCCCACATTCACTAACAAATTTGAGTATATTCATTACAACTCAACATCAATTCCTTACATTGAGTATCTATTGTAGGAACTACCCTAGGAAAATCATTCTTCTTATATCATACTCACTTCTCAATAGAGATAGTGTGTCAGGAAGTCTTTTCATGACTCTTTGCAAATATTGATGAGACTTTGATTAAAGTTAGATAATAGTTACACAAGGATATATCAAATGTTATGGATGAGTTTTTCCATGAAATTTATTAGTAATTTGTAAACATATCATGGTGTTTCATCACATTATTTATTATAGTTTCATATGATTTAGATTTCATTTATTATAGTATCCCACACTCTCTAATATCCTATATTTACCATATGATTAGTTAACAAGCATATTTATCATTTTAACACTACATGCACATACCTATACAATCTTCACTTCCCCCTTATTTTTTCCTTCATAATAAGCATGTATATGGTTATTCTTGAGATTATAGTCTTGTTTATGGGCAAGTCTAAATATTTATCAAGCTGACAAAATATCTAGGTATGTTGTATCATGTAACAAAAACCTAAATCTTACCTGTGTTTGTCAATTTTATCACTCATGTTGGTTATTCTCAATTTACATGGAGGATGGATAGAAAAATCCATAAAAAGTTGATATCCAACTCATTTAAACAAAATTCAATGATAAAAAGGCAAAAATAAACATTCAAAAGTCAAAATCACACCAAAAGATGTGATTCATATATTATCACATCTCTTATTGCTATTTGAAGCTCAAAATACATAGTTGGGCCCATGATAGAGCCAATGTATTTTGGGGTGTGGTAAGCTAGTGTTGGTGTAGGCCTTTTTCCTACTGGGTTTTGCCTACATGGTTACATTAGCTTGCTTAGGGCTCTAGGGGTCATGTTGATTACTTGGAAAGATTAGTATCACATTCACTAGAATGGTTGGTTTCTTTCCCTCTCCAGCTTATATATACACCTCTCTCCCTTTATATTCTTCATTCATTATGATATAGAGTATTTCATTTGCTCTTATTCCTTTTACAGTATTTTTCTATGCTTGATTTCATTCATTAACAATTTCATTGTAATGTGCACTTGATCGACTCATGAAATCATTTTATCATCTGTAATTCATTGATCCAATGATCTTAGTTGTAACTCTTTTATGGTATGAGAATGCTAATCCATGTTCACGATTGTCTGGTTTGTTTTTTTTTAAGATATTTTTGAAATCTAGAAATTGACATCATATTTAGCAAAGGGGATCTAGTCTTGTAGATTCTTGGAAATACATATATCTTGATTGGATCTAGTCTTTCTTTGACCATATGGAAATTTGGTTTATGCATTATTCTTGCATATTGAAGCATTGCATTTACATTATTACTGCTTTGAGATCTTTGTTGATCTTGCATTAAGATCATAGCTACAGACTTTGTTAATGTTGTACCTTCTAATGCTTCATATTTTAGAAGGATGTACAACTCAATTTGTAATTTTTTGATGATCTAATCTATCTTTTAGCTGTACTGCTCTTGCATTGACCACACAACTCTCCATTGCATTCTTAATATTTGCTAACAATTGGTTTTGGCTCTTTGTTGTTTGCTATGGGAGACTGAATGTTATGTGAAGCATTAGAAGGTTTGTATGCCTAGTATAGTGTGGAGAGAAGGAATTCAAAGATCTATCTATGGAATCACACTCAACCTAGGCATTGGAAATAATATTTTACTCACAGGCATCCTTTTAAAGTTTGGCATCTATGTTGAATTGAAAAGATTATTTTTTTGGCATCATTATCTCAAATCTATGTAGCATCTAAAAAAAGGCATTTTAGATCTACTACATTAAATTTTTTTCCTTGGCATCAAATTTTGAGCAAGGAGTGGAAATTAGTATCTAGTGCATTATAAGAGAGGCATTGGATTTTTTATGTCATTTTCTATCAGATCTAGTTTTCATAAATGGTTTATTGTTGAGAATCATATCCTTCCTCCACTAGGAAACCAGTTGTTGTTCTCTCTATTTGTTGAGATATGCTACTATCATCCTCCTCCAATATGCCTGAATCATCTTCATAGGTAATTTAAAACTTATATAGAGTGAATAGTGATTTAACCTTGGTCAAGGCTCCTTAAAATCTAATACAGTTCCCTCAAAATCCACTCACCATCCTCATAGCTATTAGTCTTAGTTCTCCAATGGCTTGTATCACTATTCTTGACTAGTCGCTTGCCTTTCACACCACCCTCTACATGTTTATTTAAATTAGCATTTGAGTCACTCTCCTAGGCTTCCTTCATCCACCATGCTTCTCACCAACCACTCTAACACTCCATGTGGCTTTGTGACCATGACTCTATCCAAGACACACTGTGGTATTTAAATAGTTCTAGCATTCTCGTGTGGTGGGGTTAAAGTTTTAAGTGGGGGACATTATTAGTGGAAATATATTCCATTAATGAACTGAGACTGGTGAGGCATGATAATTTTTTATTATTTTTAATTTAAAAACAATACATTTTAAAGGATAATTTCATTGGTTTTAATTTTATATTTTCACCTGATAAAGATGAAGGGTGCGGCTC
Organism: Torreya grandis; assembly: GCA_037957365.1. Taxonomy (NCBI): domain Eukaryota; kingdom Viridiplantae; phylum Streptophyta; class Pinopsida; order Cupressales; family Taxaceae; genus Torreya; species Torreya grandis. Next base: position 501,867 of record JARHVA010000298.1, on the reverse strand, counting down.
GAGTTGGAAAGAGGCTAATTACCCCTAAAAAACAAAACCATTACATTCCTTGTTCAGTGTTGATTCTAATGACTGGTTGGAAGGCTAGGTAATCCATTAACATTAGGCGTATTTTAATCATTTAGTGTAGTTTTTATTAAAAATGGGCTATTGGTGGGAATTTATTTTGTTAATATCTTATAAACGGTAGCTTGAAATTGAGAACCATCTTTTACAAAAGTGTGTATTTTTAAATTTCCCACATAGCTATCCCATTTGAATTTTAAAATGCACTAAATTACAAAGTGCCAAAATTTGGGGGGGCTACTTGACTATTCACACATTTACTTCTCCTCATACGGATGTATTATTGGTAGAGTCTGATGTCCTCCTATTTGGCATGTTTGTAGTTTTCACTTGTGTCAATCTAGTGGATATTACATTAATTTTTCATGTTTATGGATGCATTTTTAGTTGAGTTTGATGTCCATTCATTAAGACATGTTTTTCTACTCATGCACTGATTGATCTTACTTATATGGATCCATTTTAGTTAATTTTAACTTCCATACTTAGAGCATGCACTAGTACTCAATCACTAAGCAAAAATTGGTCATTCCTTGATTGTGTTTTGTTATTACAAACATAAAGGGGTCATTTTTGATTGTCTTAGGGGATTTTTGTGGGCCCTACTTTCTCTTGTGTGCATATTTAGTTTTTTGTAACTATTACCTATACCCATTTAGTGATTACTTGTATAGATTTATCTTGTATTCTTAGATGCATTATAAATAGATCCTAATGTCCATTTTAGCATGCATTATCACTTGTGCATAGATTTCTCTCATTTGACTAGACTCATTTTTAGCATAGTCTAAAGTCCATCTCTAGAGCATGCACTATTACTTTCCATATGAGGATAGTTTTTTGTCTCTAGTGATCCTTCTTAAGAGGGAAAACTATGCTTTATGGCATGCTTATATAGAACACTTGCTCACATGCTCACATGCAAGAATCATATTACATTTCTATATGAATAGATTCTTGCACCATTGATCCTATTCAATTTAATAAGTGGGATAATACATGTGACAATATTTTTGCCACTATATTAATACATATTTCCATGGATATTCATTGTCATGTGGAGCATACAAAGTGTGCATGCACTATTTGGAGCATCCTATAGTCTCTTTTCAGAGATCCAACTGAGACTTACATCACTCCTCCACTACCCATCATCTCTTCAAAGATAATTATCCTCTCACCTCCTACATTTATTTCCTATGATGATACATCCATGGTAGACATTGGTATTCCTCATATAGTCCCCCACTATAGGAAAAGATTTTTCCATACCTTAGTTATCTTATTATATATTCTTCATCCATTTTTTTGCATATTGTTTCTCTTCTAGAGCATTCATAGACTTGTCTTTTGAAAGACTTTACTAATTTTAGTGAGAGTATACATATTGAGAGTATCAATGATTCATAGTTCCTATAGACATTAATCTTATATATTTGAGTGCTTCATTTATAGGCTAATCTTTGGTTTTGAAAATTATTTATCCATGTTCTCCTATTCCCATGGACATTCTTTCAGTGAATGTTTCATGTCTATCTTCTTCTCTGGCTGTTCTTTTTCCTTCACTATATGCTTCTTCATTTCCAAATTTTATAGTTATTCCTATGATACCTTATCATATTTTGGCACATTCAATCACTAGTAGGGAGAACTTTGAGAATTTTAAAGAGATATGATCTACATCATGATTCTTACTTGCATTCCACTTGAGTGGAAATTTAGCAGTTTGACAGCTCATGGTTTCTTTCTTTCGAAAGGAAAAGATAGAATTTTTTTAGAGGGACCTACTATAACATTTACCATATGACATTATGCATTCACATTCTCTCTCTTCTATGTTTTCTAGGATATTGAGGATTATCACTATGTACCTAGAGTATTGATTATTTTAGCATCATCTTTTAAGGGGTATTTTAGTCTCTTCTTCTTATTTTCTCTCTTTTGGGGGGAGTTTTTTCCCACTGGGTTTTATCATTTTCTAAAATTTATAAGAGATTTCATTGTCCATGGGTATCTCATCAAGCCTTATTGTCAAGACCCATTTGTTGTATCATCACCTACCTAAGTTCTGCTTATGGGGGGAGGTTTGGTGTAGGCCTTTTTCCTGGGGTTTTTCTACATAGTTGCATTAACTTGATTAGGTATCTAGAGTTCATGTTGATTACTTGGAAATATTAGTACCACATTCACTAGAATGGTTGGTTTCTTTCCAAGTAACAAACATGACCTATAAATCCCTAAACAAGCTAATGCAACCATGTAGGCAAAACCCAGTAGGAAAAATACCTACACCAACACCCCACATAAACATAGTTTAGGTAGGTGATGATAAAAGAAATGGGTCTAAAAAAAAGTCTTGATGAGGTACCCATGTAAAATTCAATATCTCATAAAGTAGAGAAAAGGAGAAAACCCAATGGGAAAAAACTCCCCACCAAAAGAGAAAATAAGAAGAGGAGACTAAAAGACCCCCCCAGAAGATGATGCTCAAATAATCAACACTCTAGGTACATAGTGAGGATCCCAAATATCCTAAAAAACATGAAGTGTGCCTCCACACAAAAGAGAGAGATTATGAATGCAGAATGTCACATGATCACTTCACCATGATTATTCATTGATATGGAGATCCTATAAAATTATTTTATGGTATCAATGAATGTGGTTCTAACCTTCTCAAGTAACCCAAATGACCTCTAGATCCCTGATCAAGATATTGAAATCATGCAGGCAAAACCTTGTGGTAAAAATGCCTACACCAACACCCCCTGCCCACCATAAGCATAGCTTAGGTAGGTGATGATACAAAAAAATGGGTCTCAGCAACAAGCCTGATGAGGTACCCATGTATAATGAAATTCCCCTATATAAGAGAGAAAATAAGAAGAGGAGACTAAAAGACCCCCCAAAAGCTGATGCTAAAATAATCAACACTCCAAACACATAATGGTGATCCCCAATATCCTACAAAACATGAAGTGTGCCTCCATATAGAAGAGAGAGAATGTGTAACATACAGAGTATCTATGCACTGTTTGGAGCATACTAAAAAATCTCTTCATTAATCTTGCTAAGATTTATGTCACTCCTCCTCCTTCACAACCTATCATCTCTTTAGAGATAGATGTAATATCACCTCCTACTTTTATTTCTTGTGAATACATATTCATGGTGGACAGTGCTCTTTCTTTTATCAATCCAATAGACTAGAATAGGAGGTATTCATTGATACAGTGATCCTAGCTGTAAATATTTTAACTAGTAGTCTAGGATAAAAGGTATAAAATTTATCTATAGTGTCACGTAATTTCTCATGCAAACACATAATATTCATAGTAGACCGATGGCTCTATAAGGGGTCTTGAGGATTAGGGAACACATTGTGGGAATATAGGTCCATTTTAATTTTCTTGTAAATATAACCTTCATGAGATGATATTAGTACTAAATTTATTTTCTTAAAAAATTTCATTTCTACTACAAATAAATATCTTATGAATTTGGTATCCAATAAATTCTTAGCACTTACCTATTTGATTATATGTCTCGTACCTACTAAGGATAATTATAAATATTGTTTGTTGGCTAATCATACCCCTTTGGTTCTCATTTTATGAGTTGTAATGTAGGACCTTGGATAGGACTAGGCCTTCCTCATAAACATCCTCATATCATTTATAACCATTTCTCATCATTATCACTAACCTCATTGGTTTACCCTTTGTGAGTTGTATAAGACATTGTATATGACCAATCTTGCCTCACAAAGTATCCTCAACTTTAATACCATGTTTAGTCACAAAATAACTATGTTTTTTTGTAAATGAGGGATTAATACAAACTCTAAATTTTATAATTGTCATTACACTTTCTATTTTTAATTTGCATGTCTTAATTTGTAATTTATTTTTGGTAAATTCATTGTTTATTTTTCACATGATTCCTAGCATGATTTAATTTGTTTTACATTTCAAACTATTTTATGTTTTGTTTTACATGATTCCCAACATGATTTAGTGTGTTTTACATTTCATTTCATTTTCACTCTTGTTATTTTTATGTTTTATACACTTCTCAACATGATTACTGTATTCTAGTTTTTATTTTTCCATGAGATCTAGTATATTTTACATTTCTACATTTTGCATTTTCTAACTTTTTAACCATGACTTTGTTCACAATTACTAGAAAAGGATCCAAAATACATTACACATTTTCTTATAGCATATATCAAAAATTAAACACATGATAAACATAAAAATACATAAATCCATAGCATCCATGAGTCATAACAACAAATATATATTTATTTATATCAATGGCTCCAATGTTTGATACAATACAAAAAAATGCTACTAGCATAATACAATGTCAGCTCTATAATTATGGTCCACACTACATATATGGTGGATGGGATACACTACCCAGTGATCCCTAATACTGCCCCTTTTGAATGGTATGTTGTAATGACTATTTACATCTATACAAACCCTCAATCTATCCCATAAATTAGCCACATGGCCTTTTACATATGCCAACTCTTTAGATGTAGTCAAATGAGTGGCCAACACTTTGGCTAATGTCTATGATTCCCATAACTACCCATATCCCATTCCTGGTGGTAACTCCACTTGTATTATATCTCTTCATCTTTGTGTCTCTGAAGATGCCTCACTAACCAATCAAAACCAATTAGCATAATCATTAGTAGAATATATAATAGGATAAATCAACTCTATAGTATCATGATATTGTAACACATCATCTAGAATATCATGATGTGTTTCCTGACCTATGACCATCTAAACTCCTATGTATAAGTATCTACAAAACATAAACCAAATATACATTAAATATATATATATATATATATATATATATATATATATATATATATATATATATATATATATATATATATATATATATATATATATATATATATATATATATATCTCACTCACTCACTCACTCACTCACACACACACACACACACACACACACACACACACACACACACACACACACACACACACACACACACACACACACACACACACACACACACACACACACACACACACACACACAATCTATCTAAAAGTATATCTACCTATTTACAAACATCAACAACATATCAAAACACAAATCACTAACCAATAATTATCTCTCCATCATCTCACTCACCAAGTACCTCAAGTGGGGCATGTCTCTATGGTGTCACCAAACCAGGTTGGAAAACATGATCACACTATGGTCTACTAAGAATACTATAATTTATACACCATATCTCTACATGTTTTACTATAGGATCCCCATGTTCTAGTGACTCTAACTATGTCTCGTCCTCCACCTACACCTGTACCATGCACCTATCTTTATATATCATCATCATGGTGGTCATAGTGGCAACTATAAATCTTGATGTGGTATAATAATAGCCACCTTTACATCCTCCTCAATAGATCCCATTTTTCTCTATTTCCACTATCATCATCACCCCAAATGTCTCACCTAATGAGGCATTATCATAAGCACATCCATGTGTGATCCTACACCTCAATACTCCCTCACATGCCATTCCCAATATCTATGCACTAATATAGCTTCTGTTGGAGGTGTCAACCCTAACTGACATGGTAAGTGAACAATAGGATGTTGCTCCACCCACCATGTATAATGACCCATAATATTGACATGGCCTAGTCCTTGAAAGACATTTGGATAAGAAGGCTAACTAGCTATAATACCTACATAAAACTACCAAACAATCTCTCCCTAGGTGACTATCTACAATGTTGAGGCATGGTACATCCCATAGTACATGGTCCTATATCCATCTCAAAACATAAGGTAAACTATCATCTATAGTATAAGATAACCCCAAAAGATGTATATAGGAAACCTCTCATAAATCTAACTACTTGATAAAATCAAAGGGACCATATTCATCTACCCTCATGATAGGATATTGTACATATCATGCATTAATTGTAGCTAAATCCCTAACCTTAGATCATACATAATATTGTGCTCTAACATTAAATGACACAAGGCAACACAATATAGTGGAACCCTCCCATTTGACTTGTGATAGAGCACAAAATCTATCAAAAGGCCAATAATGACCTTATATATTTTTATAATGGTTGACACAAACATCAAATAAATACATTCATAAACCACTAAAATATTTCTCTAAGCCAATCGCCCATAAGGCCAAGGTTTGTCTCTTATCATATGTTTCAAGAATATCACAAATAGCAAACATCTCTATAATAGGAAATCCTAATATAACATGGGCATCCTCTAGGGTAATACTCACCTTAATAGTATCCAATCCAATACCCACCTAAAAGTGTTGTTTAGTCACTTCCATGTCCCTAAGAACACAATGATAAGTAAACACTAAAGTAAATGCAACACTTTTGCATAATACCTCCAAACCCCAATGTCATTAGATGTGCTCGATCATCTGCTATCAATCTGTCCAATAAATCTAGTAACCAAACTAAATCTACCAATTACCAGTCTCTATTGTCTCTATAAAATATCAAACAAAAAAATATGTATTATTTTTCTATACCAAATAATCAAAAAATTACATTACAAAAATAAAAAATACATGCAGTTACACAAAATTAACTACATTATCAACCTATATTATCTTTTTTCCAACATTTTAAACTATGTCAGCCACTATCAAAATCAAACTACATCAACCACTTCATACAAAGTCAGCCATATAATATAACTAAATCAACCACTTTATATGAATTTATCCAATTATTGTAACTACATCATCCACTTTATACAAAGTCAGTCATTTAATGTAATTACATCAACTGCTTGATATGTAGTTAGCTAGATAACCGTACTATGTCAACCACTAAACCAACATACTCAGCCACCTAATTACCTTACTAAATAGAATAGGATATACATAGTCAGATACCTATACACTATTACACTAGGTCAACTTAGATGCACATAATAGGCCCTTTACTAACTTACTAGATCAGTGTGATACTACACAATCGGCTACTAACATCAACCTATTTATTTAAAAGTATGCCAGTCTAGTTGATCCCTTTCATTTATTTTAGTGTTTTTAACACATTTACCATTAATTACCTAGGAATTAATGACCCTCCTTGATCCCTACCCATTTTTCATCCTAATTTCTACTCTACCCCAAAAAATTTTGGGGTAAATTATGCTATACGAATTTGCCCTGATACCTAGTTTTCTAAATCTACCTCATTTTACAATTAAAAATAATAGAATTTTTAATTCAATACATTCCATATTTATATCATTCTCACAATATCCACAATGCATCCTCCTCCTTGAGCTCCTCACATATGTGTCATCGTCTCTCTCGTCACTCCTCTAGGTCACACAAAACTCTAGTTTCTCAAAATAGTAAATTTGTAAATGAATAATTAAAATTATATTTATATTTAAAAGTTAAAAATTCTTTAGCTAACAATTATTTACCAAAATCTTTGTGTTTTTCTCATAACTATGTTTTTACAGGATCTTTTTCCAAAACACAAAAAAAAAATAGAATCATGACAATGAAAAGAATTTTTCTATATTTATCCCATATTTATTGTAAAAATTTCAAATTTTAGGTTATTTTCTAGGTCCACCTAATGTCCCATACATTGGATTCCTATAAAAATTGCTTCTCATGTAGCCTTTATTTCATAGCAACAAGGTAAGTGAAGCTATGTATTTTTCAATTCTTTACTTTCATTCATTTTCCATTTTTTACTATAATTTATTATCTCAACATTACATGTTTTTATGTTCTTTTTTGAAGAACCATATTGTCATGCCCTCTCCATATATATTGTTCACATTGGTGGTTGTTGTTTTGAGTTATATACATTATCTCTGATGAACAGTTTTTAGCATAATTATGTTATGATCATGGATATGGATTTATTATCAGCATGGTTTTAGGCTATTGCTCTACTATCTTAAAATTAGATGTCATCATTTATTATTGTTTTCATGATGATGTAATTATTGCATACTAATGATCATGTTAACATTTATGCAACATGTCTGATATTAGTGCCATGGTCAAGGTGATTTATGTTTGGTGATATTCATTGATTCAACATGATATGATATTTTTATCTCTTATTATTTTTATGATGAGGTAATGATTTCATGTTTTTATCATGTTAATTATGTATTTAACACATATACTATTAGTACCATGATAGGCATAATATGGATCCAATGATATGAGTCCATGTGTTTGATAGCACAAATACTATTGATAGTGTTTATGTGATCTTGAGAGGATTTTGGTAATCCCATGTTATATAATTATAATAATGTTATATTTAATTATCATTATGTGATCATTTTTATGGGTGAATTAGTGTGTAGATGATAGGGAGAAGGATGAGAGGTGAAAAATAACACCCCACACAATTTTTCTAATTGTGTTAGGCCTTGAGGATGTGTGTTGCTAGGTGTTTGAATGTTTGTCATGTTCTTTTTAACCACGAACCCCTAGTGACCCTTTTCTATTAATAAATTTTTGGACCCCTAAACTCCTTATCCATCATATTATCCATAAGTATTTACTACCATGATGTATTTAACCTTGATTTAATATTCTCTTAATGGAAATTCGGATTTATAGAGAACCCAAAATTGAATACTTCAAAAATGGTCCTCTTTATATTTGATTGGCCAAATATAAGGCCACTTATACATTGTAACCATTGGAAAATAAAATTTTGTGGAAAAATAATGATTCCTCTTTTCGAAGAAAGAGGTGGAGCTATAGCCAAAAAAGGGACACTTGTTCCCCTCTAAGTGGTTATTGCAGACAACAACCCTCTCATCCTTTTTAAGATGCATAAAATCTATATATTTCCTTTGGATTATTCTAGGCTATAACATGATTTGGAGGAGGAAGAAGTAAATAGATTGAAATAGCTTGGGAAATTTAAGAAAGGAGTTAGTTTTAAGGTAAGTAGCAAAACCCTTAGGTAAATGGTGTAATTTGAATGTCTTGGGTGTAGAAATGTGGATGAGAAAATATTAAATTTGATGTGTTTTTTGTGTTTCATACATGGTTGTTAAGAAAGGATGGTTTAAATTGATTTATAGAAAGTGAAGCTTGGGGAGATTATGTTGCAATCTAGCTTTATTTCTCCCTAAATTAAAATAAGAGTACTCATTGGAAAGTGAAGATTGGGTTTGTTATACTACAAGCTAGCCTCCTTTCCCCTAAAATTAAAATAGGAGGAACTTGAGGCCCTTGTGTTTGATGTTCGTTCCCTTTATCCATACTTGAAAAAAAAATTAAGGTGAAGTTTGGGGCCTAGGGATGTTAGATAGCTTCCCTTTTATTGCTATGAAAAGTCCATCCCTTTCTATCCTAAATAGGTCCATGTGTGATTTTTGCTTTTTGTCTATTATTGAAACCTTGTAGTTAATATTGTTGGGTTGAAATGTGGTAACCTTTTTGTGTGTGAGATTCACCTCTCAGGCTTGGTGGTGACTAGGGCTTGAAACACCCTATGATGTCAATTAGATGGAAGGTGAGCACCTTTCCTTTCCATAATGTTGATTTGGATGTTTTTATAATTCTAGCTATAGATGCAAGTGCAAGAATCATCATTGCTTAGTAAATTATAAAATGGTAAAGTAAATAGTAGCTTATGGAATTGTTGATTGTAGCAATTGATTTACAGCTAAAAGTAAATTATAACTTGTAAAATTATTATTATATTAGCTGGGTACTATTGAAAATAAATTGTACATTGTGAAATGTATTATTGTAGAAGTTAATGTACTTTTGAAAGAAAATTAAAATTATGACCAAAACAAATTTGTATTGTAAATAAGATATATGCATATGATTATGTATTTTTGTATGATAAGTAGAATTATAAACAAAAAAATTATAAATGAAAGATATGATTGTGATCTCTATTTGAGAATATTTATGTGTTAAAAAAATATTTGTTTGCATTATAATTAGTTTATAAAAGGCATTATAAGAAAATAAATAAATCAACTTAGAAACCTTGAGTAGTGTAGAAGTAATTGTATGTTTTTACATTAATAAATAAAAATGGTGTCTATAATAGGAGGGAATTTTGAACCAAGGAGTGGGCAAGAAGCCATAGGAGAGGAGGGAGGAGGTGGGGAGGATGAGGATGGTGATGACCAAAAACACGACCAAGGTCATGGGAAACTAGTGATGGGAGAGAGGTGAGAAAAGAGGTGTTTGGCAATGGAGATCTCAGATCAAAGTGAGGTAAAGGATGTGAACATTGATGTTGAATCACAACATGTGATGAAATAGTAAGCAGTTAAACATAGTCAACCCATTGTCAAAAGTAGATATTGGGAATAGGGTAAGGAAATTGGATTATTTTTTACCTTCCATGAGATGGTGTTCTAGTAAGAGTTGGCCAAGATGGGTCAATAGCCTAGCAAGAACAATGGTAGATATGGCATGATCATTTGGTTAGACAACATACCTTGGAGGGTCTACTATGTTTGTGGCATGTAACATGTAGTTGGGAGAAAGAATGGTGCATTCTAACAATGTCCATGGCCTTCTAGACCTAGTATGTTGACCTAGCATTTTTCTAGTGGTGTGGTATGTGTGTCATGTTCTCTAGCTGAAATAGATTTGGGGTCTCAGGGGGGCTTGGGAACATGGAATATAGGGGATGTCATAGGCCTTCCCTTTGTATTTTGGTTATACATGGCTTGACTACCCCTCTAGGGTCCTTTTATGGGGAGGGAGATGGAGGATCCCACCCCAAGATTCTTTATCGAGGAAAGATGGGTGTTAGAGGAACCCACTCCCTTGTTTTGTTGAATGGCATGGTTATTAGAGGATCCCATGATTTAAACTTTTTTGATCATCTAAAAAATGAAATAATCCATTTATCTCATCCTAGAATTTTGCATGGAAGTTGGGTGGAATACCCAGGCGACACAAGGTCCTCAACTCTTGGTGTTTCTTGTCCTGTAGAATAAGCCCCTAGGAAGTCCTACAAAAGGATATTAAGTCATTTCATTATTCTAAAATATCCTTGATTATACCAAGGTTGTGGGATCCTCTAAAATCCTTGTCTAATGGTTATAACAGCCTTAAAACCCCCTTATTATGTTTTATAAACATTAAAAGTTGTGGGAGCCTCAAAAACCCCTTGTTATGCTTTGTAAAAATGGTAAATCTTAGTGAGAGGAAAAGCCCACTCATTTTGATTTGGTGGTGTAAAGGTTGGGCAGAAGACCTTCTTCAGATGGTCTTCTATCTTCTAGTATCCTCAAGAATGATATGATGATGGGGGTTATCCCTTCGAGATTCACTATTTTATTTTATCTTTTTGTACTCAAGGTTATGGGACCCTTAAAACCCCCATTTGTGGGTATCTTAAAACCCTCATGTTTAATTTTTTATGGTTGTAGGAGATTTAAAACCCTCTTGATATGGTTGGTTAAGGCTATGGATCTAAGTGGGATGATAAGCCTACTTGTTGTGATTTGGTTGTATGGTGACTGTACAAAAGACCCAAGTGGCAGAAGACCTCCTTTTCTAATTGAACTTATGTTTTGTAGTTCATTTCTTGTTGTGTTGTGGTAGGTTGCAAGATCTTTAAAACACCCTTATTTCACCAAGGTTATGTGTACCTTTACTTTACTTGTTAATGTTTATGGGAGCCTCAAAACTTTCTTGTTATGCTTTGAATAAGTTGTGAATCTAAATGGAAAGATAAGCTCACTCATTGTAACTCTATTGTATGGAGGTTGTCTGGAAGACCCTAGTGGTGGAAGACCTCCTTCTTTGGTAGATCTTCAAGCTTTCAGTGCTCTCAATGAAGACATGATGAAGGGAGATAGCCCTTCAAGATTCACTATTTAGTAGCATCTTTGTGTATTGTAGGTTGTGGTACACTTAAAACCCCCAGTTGTGGGAACTTTTAAAAATTTCATGTTCTCTTGTCTTGTCAAGGTCATAAGTACCTTTACTTCACTTTTTAAATGTTGGGGGAATCTTCAAACCCTTTTGGATATACTTGGTTGTTAGGGGGATCCTTTTAACCCTCTTTGTTGTACCTAGATGTGGGTCCAGTTATCAAAACCCTCAACCTCTGATTCATAGCTCTGGTTTCAAAATCATTTTACCCAATCAAATAAAACATTGTATGCTTTTACATCAATGTTAACTCTGTTATTTTCCCTTTTGAGTGCTGATGTGCTCTTTTCCTAGTAAAGAATCCCTATTAACATGAAGAATCTCTTTGTTAAACCTCAAACACAAAGATAAATAATGATATAAATTTAGTATTGTAGTGGTATAATCAAAATAATAATAATAATAATAATAATAATAATAATAATAATAATAATAATAATAATAATAATAATAATAATAATTATTATTATTATTGTTTACATTCCTGTAACCTATGTTTTTAATTTAAAAAATGTAACACTCAATAATAATAATACCCCTATAAATATTACCATGTGCGATGATGATGATGATGATGATGATGATGATGATGATGATGATGATGATGATGATGATGATGAAATGAATGAATAATACCCCTATGAATTATTTGGATGATAATTTATGTAATATATTACCCACTTCATTTGTAGATAAATGAGGATAAAAAAATTAAATATATATATTACACCATGGTGAAATTACCCTGTATAATATTTTACTCGTGGATAAAATAATAGAACACATTAATATTATTCTTCTTCCCATGTAGGTGGAGTGGCTTAAAAAAAAAGTAGATAAATAAAATAAATATAAATTCATACTTAAAATTTAATTCTTAAAAAAAAAAATCCTTCAAAAAGATAATATGAAAAGGTCGTGACACTTAACTAGAAGGAAAATAATAATAATAATAATAATGATGATGATGATGATGATGATGATGATGATGATGATGATGATGATGATGATGATGTATAAACCTTCCACCTTTTTAAACCTAGGTTGTGGCTTTAAAGCTGTGAACAAGAATTAAAATAAATGTATCATTAAAACAAGGAAGTCTTTGACATGAAGGATAAGGTGCAGAGATGTTAAAATGAATTAGGGATCTTTTAGGTTTCTTAGATTTAAAATAAAAGAATTTTAATTATTTATTAACATGTTGGATTAATTATAAATTTGTTGTATTTTATTTACTTAAAAACAAATAAAGAATTTAATTATTTATTTATTATATTAGATTATTGGTATGTAAATTATATTTTGTTGTATTAATTTTTATTTACAATAAAATAAAGAATTTAATTATTTATTTATTATGTGACAACATTTGATAAGTAAATTATATATATTTTTTTGGTAATTTTTATTTACATAAAAATTAAAAAATGTAAGTTTATTTTTTGTGGTAATTTAATTATTTATTTATTAGGAATATTTGGCAGAAAAATTATATTTTGTATAATTGTGATTTTTATTTACCTCAAAATAAAATAAAAAGTAATTATTCATTTATCATGATAGAACATTTTGTGGGTGAATTATGCTTCTTGTTGAGGTAATTTCATTCACCTACTTATGAATTTAATTGTCTTATTTTTGAAAGTGAAAATTAATTAATTAATCCATGAGGAGTGGAATTAGATTAACCTAAACCTTCTTATGTAGAATTAATTTAAGTGATATTCGGGTACCCTTCATCCTTTAGAATTTGTTGAATATTATTTAATTATTTTATTTTATTATGATTCTTCCAAGACTCTAAACCTATTAAAGGGATGAATTTCTAGTTGGAGGTTGAGATGCTTCCCTTATGGAATTGTAAATCCCTTACTCAACCTAGATAATGTTATAGTCAAAAGAACACTTTATCTCTTATAATTTATTCATATTGTTTTTATAAAAAAAATGTTGGTGTTTTAGGTGCATCACACATCCCATGTTACAATTGCATGACATGTGATGAACTTTGAGTGTGGCATATATATACACACACAATATTTTTATACTTTATCATTTAATAATGCTTTCTCTCTTAGTGCACGTCTTAAAAGGTGCACTGAAAAAGGGGTGCACAGACCTTTGGTGCTTTACAAGATTATTTGTCCCTATACCATTACCTAAGACCACTAAAAGGTACTTTTATCTAATTTCTTAAGTAATTAAAACCCATTTATCCAGTCTTATAATAAATTCACCTTCTTAAATATCTCTTGACTAATCATACACCCCTTTTCTTTATTTTCTTACTATGTCAACTAGGTCGATATTGATAGGGATTGAGTGCATGTTATGGAACAATGTCAGCCTAACTGACATAGTTTGAGACCTAACAACTCTATTTCCTACTTAATAGGATCAATCCCACTATTTTATTAGATAAATGATTAGGAGGGTTTAAGGTCAATCCTTGGCTATAAATACCCCCTTCATTTCAATCCAATAGAAAGGAACATTCATTCTCACATTGTTATAGTTGGTAATTCTATTATTTGTACACTTAAGGAGTCATTGTTTAGGGTGTTTCCTTGGAAGGAAATAATCTTTTCTTATGAAAAATTATTTGATGAAAAGTAGGATTATTTTATCCTATATATGATTTATATAGTGTGATCCTTACAAATGCACAACAACCTCTTTCAAAGCACCATTGGTCAAGAGAGAGATTGAGGCATGATAGGTTCAATTCAAGATACGTATTCATAACATTTACTCTTTAATTTGGTAGATATATATTGTACAAGGTAATAGGATGAATTTTTTACTCTTGACTTAGTTTACCTCTACATTGACTTGAGTAGAGTTCTCTTTACATGTATAGTTTTATTTGTTTAACTATCCCCCCTTGTGTCACAAGTTTTAGTGAACACTAGACTAGATTTATTTTATGTATTGTAGCTCTAGTTATGGTTATTATATAGTGTCATTTTCCTATAGGCTCTATAACCCTCTCTTTTGGTGTTGTGTATTAAGATATCCCTTAATTAGGTTTAGTAGATCCAAATTAGTCATATCCGAATATAAATAACTATACAATGAATTATTTGGTAAGATTACCTTCCCTAAGCTTATAATCCATTAAATATGAAAAGTTATAGATCCATCCTAATTCATTTCATATAATAAATTTCATGAAAAATAGGATATAAATCACTTTCAATTTCATAATCACTTTTTATGTAATTTTCCAAACTTTGTTACTATTAATATTAAATGGCAAGTCACAAAAACATGAAAAATAAAAAGATACATAGGAAGAAGTGGAGTCTCAGTTGATTTAAATAAAAATAAAAAAAATATTAATTACTCTTTTTTATCTATTTATCATCGAGCACTTTTTTTTAACTCCACTTAGCAACCAAAAGGAATTTAGCCATGTTTTTGTTTATAAAGACATGACTTAACAAGCATGACTGGGTCATGTTTTGGGGAACCAAAGCCACCTAAACATGAAATAATATTTTATTCATTTTATGTTTATCATAGAATTGCTAAATAAATGGTTTCATCCCCAAAAAAATATCTAAATATTTAGATTTTAAAGAAATTTACTGCAAAAATTGATTCACAGGCTTAGTGAAGTGAAGTTTTCAAAGATGTGCTAGATAGGTTCTGGCCTCAAATTTCAATTAGATTTTTCAAACCATTTAATAATAAATAATCAAAATTTTAAAGGTTATTACTAAAAAATAATTAAATAAAATTTATTTTCTTCTCTAAAAAATGGTTTAAACAAAAATCAATAGGTATTTAGATAGTCAGATTGATGCATAACACTTGGGTTAATCTAGAAGACATATTTTGTATTTTTTTGGATCCCATAAAATAATCCATCATTACATAACTAATAAAAATATTTTTTTAAAGGATTTTTATGTTTTTGGTAAAAAATGTGATTCTCATAACATTTTTTTCATTAAAAATTTTCGATACTTTACAAAATAAGTAATGTGAAAGCATGAATTATCTTATCTCTTTAAATGTTTCATTTGAAATCAATATGGAATGATTGATTGGAATTTATTTTCATGTAATTTTGATAAGTATATGATAAGTTTTATTTACTTAATGTATTATTTTTAATAACATATGATCTTTATAATATTTTGTAGTAAACTCTAATGTTATAATGATATATTCAGTTTGTTTTTCTTTAACAATCTCATTAATAATAATTGAATAGGCTAATCAAAACAAAATTGTTAGATTTTATCATCAATTTTAAGGTTAATTATATAACTAACTTGAATCCTACTTTCACTACATCAAAATAATTCTATAAATTAAATAAGGTAGGATCGTTTCTAGCATTTCTAGAAATGCCTAAATTTAAGAGAAGATCAAGACTTAACAAACCATATTCCATTTTGGTTTTATCAATTTTAACCTAGGTTAATATTTGTATCATTTATGTTTTTATGGTCCTATTTATTTTGTATTATTTAACAATGGATTAATAATGTTTGTCTCAAATATATTTTCAAATATTTCCTCCCCAAGGGCCAAAATATATGCATGTGTTATTAAATGGAAGGAAGATTGTAGTTTGTCAAATTAGCAGTGAATGATGTCTCTGCATTCTCTATTAATTTAATCCCCACTATTGGATGTGACCAAACATGATTTTGGTAGGGATTAGGAGTCTAATTGTTCATTATACTCTCTTTTCACACTTTCATTTACTCATTTTTCCTTATAATAGATAAATGCATGTTAGTTTTAAGGTGGAAATAGTACTTGTATACACCTTATTTTTCACTTATTGAAAATTTATCTTGCAAAACTCATAAATGCATCAATCTCCCTAAATGCATGGCTTAAGGAGTACACTAATATTGGGGTGAGATAGTTCATGATGTTTTGTGAGATATTTTGTGATGAACATCTATTATATTTACCTTCATCCATATTTTTTCATTTGCTTACTTGTCCTCTTTTTGTCATTCTCCTTTTTTTCTCATCTTCCTCTTGTTTATGTGTTTCCAACAGACATCATCATCCCAACCAATGATATATTTCATTTTTTTCTTCATCAAAGTCATTAATTATGTTGATATAATATTATGTCTACCTAAAAAAGATCATACTACTTCACTGGGTTAATGAATTTGGCTAAGTTTAAGTAATGACTATATATAAACATATGTGAATCATGTTTGTCATTTATAAAAATTAATACATCTAGTCATATATCACACACACACAAATCCACCTTAGTAATAAGAATATGAATTATGACTTAAGAGTTTTCACTAAAGGAAGGCTAATTTGTGTAAGGACTTTGAACATGTCAAGAAAACAAGTTGAACCAAAAATGTACAACTAGTAATTAGAGTCCCAAACTAAAGATACTTAGGTATTCTTCTATCCATCTTGAGTTTCATCTATAATATCTCTCACAAAGTGCAAATTAAGAGGGAGATTTATGAGCCAAAAATTCAATCCAAAGTATGTATCTTCAACCTTGTACTTTTTCTTTATGTACTTTGTTGTATATCTTATATTCGGTATATTTTTTTTTCCATGCTTAGATTATTTTATGATCTTTAGTTTACACTATATTTTCATGTTTTTTTTTTAAAAAAATTATTTAAATTTATTAGTTACACGTAATATTAGATACCCCATTGGGTACTATTAGATCTATGTTAACATATCTACAATATTTATAAGTTGTTAACATTATAGAGGCATAGTTTATTAGATATGGTTATGTTATCATTAGTCTATTGTTGTACATAGATGTTTATTTGTTATGAATTTTTTCTTCATATATAGGAAGCGATTTATTTTAAAATTTTATTTAATCAATTTATTTTCAATGTAATGAGATAGACCATAGTTTAATTTTTTTATGGTATCAAATCTTCTTGAGGCATTAGGCCTCAGAATTCTATTCCAATCTCTATTTTTAGAAGTATGTGATTTTTAATAGGCTATATCTATTGGGAGCTAATATTTTTTAAATGTTACATTTATTATTCTCTAGAGATTGGAAGCTAAAATGGTTTCATATGGATCATTATGAAAAATAGAAACAATGAGGATAATAAAGGAAAATAAATAGTATAATCTATATATTTATTGATATATGATAGAACATGAGATGGTGATAAATCATTAGGTAGATTGTTACATCAAATTTCCTTCAAAATAGACTAATACAAAATTGAAATAGCACAAGCTACATCAATCCTTCATATCCAAATTGAGTGTATGATTTTATTATAAAAGTACATGCCCATCTAAAGATGAGTGTAATGAGGAATATTATTATATTTTATAGTTGTACTTAAATTGTTAAAATATGAATTTTGTGAGGGGGAAAGAGTAAGTAATGGAAAGATAATAATTTATCATCAAAGATCCATTGGTTGTGATGAATTTGAATAGAATGGTTTTTATCTTTTCTTTAAATGAAGGTTGTGCACTCTAAATGTGAAATCAAAGCAAAGGTTAAGATATTGTGAAGAATGCATTTGGAAAAGTGAGAAGGAAGGTCTGAACATTTCATTTGAAATGGATCTCTCACAAACCAATATGACTTCACTGAAAATAAAAGAGAGTAGGCACAAATAGTATTATTCATAGCCCAGATTTTGAGATTTATAATATGAATAATTTTAATAGTTATAAATAGTTTTGAGCTATCGTACAAGAGGTATTTTGTATATAATAGGAGCATGGTTGCATCATATCAAGCTATATTTTTTACATAGAATTAAAAAAATGAGTTTTATTAGTATAAAAATTAGTTTCATTAGCAATGTTAAATATTTCATGAATATGATCATTCAAGAAGAAACCTATATAGAGAGGCTTATAAAGGCATGATGAATAAGATATTTATAGATCTAAGGAACTTTTAAAGTGGCCTAACAATGTTACGGGTGTATCATAGAAAAGTGAGAAGTATTTATGAAACATTGGCACCTATGTAAGGAATGTTTGAAGAGAGTGTAGGCTCATAGATAATACAAATCACAACATGCTTAATATAAGGTTTTATGTATACAAAATTTAGTTCACAATTTATATGGAAAGAAAATATTGTGTGCAAGTTACATATAATCTTTCTACATAAATGAGTAAAACTTTAGCAATATGGTCACATACATTTTTGTGCATCTTGTCTATGAGGAAATAATTCAAAATATTTAGCTCTATCATTTAAATATTGGGTATGAAAAGGTAATATCACTTTTATAACATTTTTATATACAATCAAAATTTCATTAAACATGGACATATTCTAATTAAATTAAAATCTAAAATTTTATTTATTTATTTTTATAGTATTAAATATTGGAATTCAATTTTACTATTATCGAATTCTAATTTAGAGTTTTTTTGGAATTGGATATTAAATTATTATATTCCAATATAATTTATATTGGATTCCAATTTTTTTTCATATTTAATGCTATATAATTGAATTTTAGAATATAACAAATTGAATAATATAGTGATTGTTACAAAGAATGGTAGTAACTTATGTATTTTTGAATATTTGACTCAAAATTGATGATTATAGTTGCAACACATTTATCACAATTTTTTGGTTTTATTATTATACTTATAAGTGTAGACAAATCAACACAAATATTTATGTAACATTTATTGTCAAAGACATATGAAAAATAAATTTAAGCAACATTTAAAAGATTAAATTTACCATACATATAAGTGGGTTGAAAAACAATAAAAAATAAACTCATGTAACATTTAATTTATCAAAATTACCATACATGTAATTGTGTACATATGAAATTTTTATTACCATACATATAAATGTGTACAAAATTATCATAAGCAATTTTTTTACTATCATACATATATTAAGTTTGGAAATTTATCACAAATAATTAGTTTATTGAACACTCACTGTAATCCATTTACAACTTGTCTTATAATGTAACATCTTTCATATATAACATAAGTGACCATAAATTATGTAGTAAGTAATTTTATTCAAATAAATAATTGTTCAAATTATTTTTAATGATATAATTTCCCTTATCATTATGAATATTTTTCTTATAGGATTCTTCAATAACTGTTGTATTGAAATGATTATATTATCCCATACTAAATTTCCAAATTAACTCTAGTACTTTGTAAAATATTACTAATTTCCAAAACCTTTATAATCAATGTGTGGAATTGATTCAAAGTTTTTTAGGGTATATACAGAATCAAATCTATTTTTTATCAATTTTGTTTCTCAAAGTAATGAATTCATTCAATTATTTATATTTTTAGATTTAGATGACTTGTTTATAGCCCAATTTTCATGATATATAAACACGTGTAATAATTCTCTTATGTTTTGTTCGAGGAAGTAGTATTTACATTTAAGATCTATTGTTCATGTTATGTTCAACCTATTTGATAAAAAAATCCTTTTTATGAATTATATGAACCAAAACATCATTTAATTTGAATACAATTAACATTGATTCTCATTCTTTGTAATCGACAAGTAATAAATCTTTTTAATATAAATCAATACATGATAACTCAATCAAAGTCACTAAGATCAATTTCATCTAAATAATCAATTGTATATGCAAGATAAATTTTATCTTTAAATCTAGATTTTAACCAAAATTATTTATATAATTTAACACTTAAAAAAGATAACTCAATCAAAGTCACTTGTTTATATATCCTCTTGTAACAAATACAAATTAATAAGAGATAACTCAATGAAATTCACTAATAGGTTGTTTGTATGTTTCCAAAGAGTTTTGAAGATATAATTATGGGCCCACATGATCTAACCATGTACATAAGTGTGCATATATTTTTCTACTTGAATGCAAAGTGTCATCAAATTTCTAACTAAAAATTAATGCAAAACAAAGTACTTATTGTATGCTTACAAAAAATCATGTATTCTCATATATAAACAATATGTTTTCTAATACATATTGTTGGTGCATGGTTTAACACACCAACTTGAAGTTTAGGCATAGATTCTACACAACCTTTCCTAAAAAGAGGTTCTAAGAACGTCCCCAAGGTCTATATCTACCAGGTCTTAGCATATTGATCTCACTCAGTTGGTCATTGTGGTTTGTTCTAGTTCAATGGGCCTTTATTGGTATTACCTATAAAATACCAACTCTTTGATTATGTTGAATTTGAATTTTATGAATTCAATTGAAGAGTTTATCTTTTATAGGTAATACAAGCCCATGAAGTTATTAATCAACCGGTTGACTAGTGGTTTCCAACATTAAATGGGGTAGATCTGTTTAAAATTTGAATTGATTCAAATCTTGCTTGATCCCAATATCATTATTATTTGAGTCCTACTTGATTTAATTTTAATTAAATTATGGGTGGTCAAATATCTTTGAAATATTCTTAGGATGATTAGTTAGCTACATTCTAAATAGAAGCCATGCCTAGTAAAGGTGATCTTTTATCCTTTGTGCCCCCTTCGCTTGATTTAAATGTGCACACCAAGTCCAATTTTAATACCACCATTTAAATAGCATTGAATTCTATATTTTTTTAATCAATATTCCATTAAGAGGTTCCCTCTACAAATTAACATTATAGTCCAAATTGGACACACAATCAGTTCTTGGTCTATGACACTTTGATAGGCTCGTATGTGCGTTAATTTTTAGTTTTGAGTTACTTAGGATGATTTGGCAGACTAACTCAACCATTGAGCTTAATTATATATATTTTTTCCACTTTGAAGTCTCTTTTTATTTGGGAGGATGCCAATATGTCTCCCATTGACATGGCTATGACACATGGTGTCCCCACACTCTTCCATTATTTGCCTAAGGGCTTAGATTATTCTATTATTCTTTAGTTAGGATGCAATGAGATGTTAATAAGAGTCATGATCTCACTCACTTGAAAGTTTTTAGGTGTTAGATTAACATTCAATATGTTTTAACTAATCTAAGACCCTAATATCTTGGCATGTGGCCTTATCTTGGGCATCCAAGACCCTGATGCTTACCTAGACTACACCTTTAATCCTAGGGATTTCATTAAGTAGGATGTCACCATTTTGTAGCATCCCATTTACCTAGAGGATTCCTAGTTTTCTCAATGATTATAGACTACTATAGGGCTATGATAAAGAGATATTTCACCATGTGGCATCATCTCACTCATCCAAAATATCTTTGGTAGGATCATGGTTCTAAATACACTAGGGAATCAGTATCTTGACAGATATCTCCATCCTATTAATCTAGAACCTTGTTACAAACTTAAAAATCAACTAAGTGAAAAAGTTAGTGGAGGATCAAATTATTGACAAGTGGTAATTCTCTACTTGCCTGGGGCTCATGGAAAATGAAGTGACCATTAGCCTATGGGAAACTAAAATGGACCTTAAATTTTTAATTTTAACTTACACAAAAATGACTAAGTTAAAAGCCTTAAAGAAAGGCAAAGTCAAAATATTAAATGAATAAAGACATATATTTTACCAATATTGAACCCAGTTTTGGTCCATTCTATAGAAAATGACTAAGTAAAAGCATAAAACCCTATGAATCAATAGTCATTTTAATTCAATAAGAATAAAAAATGGACCAAAGGGAATCCAAATAAGATAGAAGGAGAAACCTTATTTTTTGAACCCTAGCTAATTTAATCTAAATTTATACAAAGCAACTAAGTTCACAAGTGGAGTGATGTGAACACTCAACTAACTAATCCTAAAATGACACAACTTTATACCAAAATGATTAAATAAAAGTTACAATAACTCTAAACATGGTTAAATAATTTTCTTTAGTCCAAGTGAGATTTTGCCCAAAAAGGAACATTTTCACATTTCAAAACATTATTAAAAAAAATCAAGACCTTTCAAACTTAAGTAAAATTAGATAATAAGATCAATGGAGTCCCAAATGTAATTTTAGACCAAGCACATACAATGAAAAGTGGTATTGTAAACTTGGTAAAAACAACAAAACAAGCTTAAATGTCAAACTTTACATCTAAGGGCTCTTTGAAATTAGATAAATAACTGCAATAGGTCTAAGGCTAAAACTCCACTAAAGTACAAGGCTAGAATCTAGAATAAAAAATAGGTGCCATGATTTCATGATGAAATTAGGGTGTGTTTTGAAAGTAAAAACAAATGGTGACTATGTTGTAAAATACTCTTGAGTATTTTAGAACAAAGGAAAATGTCAATAAACCTAGAATTTCCAGCTAACATAGTGCATGGAACATGAATAAATTCAATAAAAGACAACATGGGAATAGTTGAGTGACTAAATATAGTACCTTCATTGACCCAATGTGTGTAATATGATTTAATTTAATATTTCGCAAGGCTTGTAGGGATTAATTTCTATGGTTCCAACCATCAGACTAGTAAGTCCTACCTTGGAGACATTTTCCTAGAGATTGATTCACTGCCAACTAGGTGTCCATAACCCTGATGGATTTACCTTTGATCTCACTCAAGGCCTTACTCTACTACTAGTTGGGTGTCCATAACCCTAGTAGAGATTTATTGAATCACTCAAACCTAATTTTTTCTAAAATTGATTTTATTTCATGTTATTATTTTCTATTTTTTTATATTGTCTTAGTTCAGGTTTGTGGACTACCACAACAAATTAAAGGCATAACTATAATTTTTTACTAGGTCTTAACCATAGTAGGTACACCCAAACAAGTCTAGAAACCATTTGTGATGTGTATATTTTTTCTTATTTTCTAAAGAATACTTTTAGTGGCTAACTAGTTTTATCCAAACTTATCTAAATAAGAATGAATACAAAACACATTCAATAACCTAAACTTTCAAAATTGACTCAAATACATGATCTAATGTTATAAGTTTCTCAATGGGTACCCTTGTACCTAAATGTCAACTGAGTTTCTTACTTACACACCTTTCATTAATCACTTTTTATTGACCAAGGGGGAATCACAATAAAAAATAGTCAGGATAGACCCAACGATGAAAGCATAAAATAAAGTAAGAACTTAAACCTAAACTAAAAATAAGATTCAAGGAAATAAAAAATCACAACAAAAAATAAAGTAGGAAAGCATAAAATAATTTATTTATAGGAACATTCCAAGCCACTTCTATCATATAAATAATGTTTGAGTAATTATCCATTGTCATTAAATGGGACATCCTCACATGTTAGACACCTTAAGTAGAATGCATTCGTGCCCACGATTTCAGAAATTTGGAAGGGTCCTAGCCAAATGGCATCAAGTTTTCCATGTTGACCCTTATTTTCATGAGCCTTGTCCTAAATAAATACTAAATTTAAAATCTAAAAGGCTTTAGTTTTAGCTCGCTTGTCAAACCAACATTTGATGACTCTTTGATGTCTACTGAAATGCAATTTGGATGCATCACACTTTTCTTCCAATTAATTTGGGTTTATGAGATGATATTCTATTTTTTTTTCATTTCTTAGGTAATCGCCATGAATTTTAAGGTTGGGATGCTTAGTTTTACTATGAAAATGGGATCTTGGACATAAACTAGATGATATGGGTAAGCACCTAACGAATACTTAATGTTGGTCCTATCAGATCATAATACAAACATTAAAACATTATGCTAGTCTCTAGGATTCCTCTCCAAGACTTTATTGAATATATCAAGTAAATTATTATTCATTAACTCAACTAACCCACTACCTTATGGATAATAATTGGATGAAAACTTAAGTATTACATGATTTTCATATTCCCACTCAGTAAATTACGATGAGGAGAAATCCAAACCATTTTCACATACTAGAACAAATGGCATACCAAACCTACTAACAATGTGGTCCTCAAGGAAGCTGATCACCACTTTAGTTATGCAATTCTTAAAGTATTGATCTTTCATCCAATGCATGTAGTAGTTATTTTCTATGAGAATTAAATTGTGTCTAGTTGAGGAATTATCATTGATGGCTCCCACAAATTCCAATCCCTGAAAATGGTTAAACCTCTGTGACTAGTTGCAGTGGCATGGCTAGGGTGTGTTTTCTATATGTAACAACTTGGCAAGTATAAAAGCTTCTTACGTGAGCATGTGAATCTTTGAAAACATGTGGAAATTAATAACATGCACTAAGTATTTGGTGAGTTATAATACTATTGGAACCATGGCTAGTTCCATACATACCATGGATGTCCTTGAACACTTAACTACTTCTTATTTGTTTAAACACCTCAAATATATGAATTCATGATTTATTCTATAAAGTATGCTTGATTTTATCATGAAGTGGTTGTTATTTAGGTGCAATGTTATTATTTGAGTGGAGTTCATATGATTAGGACATTTATTATTTAGAAAATAATAGGCTATATCCTTGTACCAATCATCACTAGTGATGTTTTGCACCACATAGTGTTGGAAAATAATATGGGTATCCACTTTTATTATTTATTTTCTATGTCCTTGACCCATCAAAATATTAATTGTTTGGATTTATAGGTAAAAATATTAAATAATGGTATATAATTTCCATGTCATTCACCTAACTCATTTTACATCAACATTACTTTGGTAGGACATGCATAACAACAAACACTTTGTTGTGCAAGATGTAATGTCTAAACTTCTTAACAACCTTAATCAAGGTAAAATATTATTTACCAATGGTTGAATATTTGATTTAATAATTTATAAGTGGGAAGCTCATTAATGAGATAGGTCTCTCATCTCTACCTTCTTTCTTATATGTTAAGACTGCAACACTTGAATGCTCTGAAGTAAAGGATTAAATTTAAAATGTTTGCATGTAATCTAGATTTATGATCACTAGTGTGTTTCCAATTGATTTATTTATCTCATTAAAATTCACATATGCCACAAGGTTCCAGTCCATCTTGGCATCCTTATTAAGCATGTTTTTCAAGGTTAAGATGATCTCTTAAAATCTTGGGATGAACTTTCTTAGAAAGTTGATCTTGATGAAGAACGACTTCAACTCTTTCTTGCTACCAAAAAATGGGATTTTAATATTGCTTTAGCTCTATCAATATCTATGTAAATCTCATGTTTAAATATAATTTGGCCTATAAACTTCCATTTAATTACTTTTAATATTTATTTCTTTAGTTTTAAGTAGATACCATGTTATATGCATCTTTTTAAGACCATCCTCAGGTATTTCATGTGATCATCTTGGTTCTTAGAAAAGATAATTAGGTTATCCATATAGATGAAAATGCATTATTGATGAGATATTTGAATGAAATATCCATGGCACATTAGAATTTATCACCTAATTTTTAAGTCCAAATGACATCCTCTTATATGAAAATGTGCCCCACTTCATTGTAAATGTTTTCTTGATTATGTCTTCATAATTGACTATCACATGATTATATCCTAGATAGACATCTAGGAATGTCATCATTTGGGATCCATTTACTATTTACAAGTCTTCATCTAGTGAATGCAATGGATAGTTATCCTTATCTAAAGCTTTATTTAGGTTCTATAAGTCTATGCAAAGCTAGATCTCTCCACTCCTTTTTTGAATTGGCACCAAGTTAGCCACCCAAGTGGAGTGCCTAACATAATAGATGATCTTTGTTGAAATTAGCTTATGTAGTTATTTAAATATCAAAGGTTCTAATAATGGATTGAATGGACTTTGTCTATGGAAAAATGGTTTGACGCCAAGCTTTAGAGGGATGGTATGAGTAAGGATGGAAGCGTTGAACACCTTTAAATCCTCATAGCTCCATGAAATCATATTTTTGATGTCCTTTAATGCTTTCACAATTTCTTGTTTCTCTTTTTTGGTGCAAATTGTGCCTACGAACACATGTTTTAGTTTACTTACCTTGCTTAGATTTTAATACTCATGGGGTATACCTTTGGCAAGGGATATTTTGTCTTTCCTAATAAGATAATCCATATTGAAAAACCTTTCCAATGAAACCATACCTTTTGATATGTTATTGGTTCTCAAGTTGATCAGTCCTTCATCGAGTTAAAATTTTTCTTTGTCATCTTCATCTATGATCTGAGGTTTAAATACATTTATGTTGGTGATGAAATCGATGATATGATAATAATCATTGAATACCTATAAGTTCCTAGTGTTTTTAGGGATAGGAGTATAGACTAACTCCAATGATAATATCATCAACTTGGAATTAACAATTAGTTCATGAGTTCTTGCAGCTATTGCCAATACATCAACCATGTAATTTATTCTTTGGGGAAATGTTTGGATGCTAAATGTATTGAAATATTCAGTTAGGTTCCACACTCTACTATGATATCTAGAAATATTATTATCCTTAAAATCATATTTGTTCCTTGTTTTATTGACCACCAATTCTAAATCACCAAACACCTTCAAATTCTTAATTTTATTCCTAAGTGTAAATTGAAGGCCATAAACCAATGCTTCCTATTCAACTACATTATTTATGCATGAAAATTGTAGTAAAAATGATACTAAACGTGAATTTACTCATGGGTTGATGAGTTTAATTCCATCAACACACCCACTTTTTGACTTGAATCCATCAAACTTTAGATTCCATATCCAATCTTCATCTATGTAAAGTAGACTCTAGAAGGTGGATGTTGTAGCCATGTTGTAACTTCTTTATTATTTTCCTCAATTTATAACATGGAAACATTTTGATATTCATATGATAATGATCTTATATTGGTCCTTAGTATCAAAAGTAGGCATTGAGTTACTTAGAATGGTAGCACCTACAACCTCTAAGACTTTACATTCCTTATTTTCACATGGACAAACATGCCTCAAATTCTCATATGATAAGGCATAAACATGAAATGGATGAAATTTAAGTGAATATAGGATATGTTCTTCATCTATTTGATCAATTTATTGAACTTTAGATCCCTCTCTTATAGTTATCATGTTGATGGAGAATTTCCCATAAGCTTGTGCTTCTTTCTCAAATGCATAGATCTCGAGTTCATACTATTTGTACAGGTTCTCATTGGTCTTATTATACTATGTGATCATGTCAGACATCTTTATTTCTATGTCAATTCTAATTTTGTTGAGCATGCCTCACCATGGAATCCACATATGAGATAAATTAGTCACCATATATCCAATTAGGGTTCTGGACTAATCTTTGTTGAGAAGCATCCCATATGCATCAAGAATATCAATCACTTGGATACCAATGAATTTTTATAACCTTAGGTTAGAATATATTTTTATGTGAATGTGATCTGAGAAACAATTTAGGGGACAATTTGGGTGACAAGTCCACCCTAATTGATGATGAAACTTCTGGGAGCCATAACTTTTGCACTGTAGCTCCAATTGACTCACCGTTTGAACCCTTGGAAAGATAACAAAGAGGGGAATGTATTGAGATGGAATGAGCTTTTATCAATGAATTTTTATCCTTAAAAACCCAATGGAAGTGCCCCAAATTTCAATTTTAGTAGTGTAGTCTAAAAATAGTAAGTTTCTAAAAATAGTAATTTCTCAAATTTTGTATTGTTGTAAATAATGGAAGTCAAACCACTTAATATCCCTCGATATTGGTGACCTTACACATCCTTATCATACCTTAAAAATATTTATAAATGAAGATGTAACCTAAAATGGAAATCAGACATCTCTTCTCAAAGATATGCATATGTTTGGGTCTATAAATTTGATCAATAGAACTTCTCTTCTCAGAGATAAAATTATTTGAATTGTGTTGTTCTTATTTATTGAATTATATTTCAACTAAAGCTTTCAAGTTTTGGATTAGTGGTATTAGATTAGTTTATCTTTAGAGTGTATGATCTTGAGGATGAGGTCAAATTACAAGAAGCTTGGGTGGAAAATAGAACCAACAGACTATCCACCTATTCACTCCAAATGACTTCAAATGGTAGACAACACTGAGACATCTAATCCTTTCAAGGAAATGGTGAATGAGCCATCCAATAGTAGAAATAATAGATGCTACAAAAGTTCAGTCAAATTCTCCAACAAATCTTGATGGAAAATTTTGGCTCCTCATCTGCACCCCCACATCCTTTCAGTGCCCCAACACCCTTCAAGGTTCAGGTGAATTTTGATATCCCTACATTTGAAGGAAAAATCAATGTTGATGTAGTAGAAAATTGGTTGGATCAATTGTCATCTTATTTTTATGTAAATAAATTCATCGATAAAGAGAAAATTACTTTTGCTCTTCTGAAAGCATCATTGCCTGTCAAAAAATTGGTGGGAAGTGTACAAAAAGAGAATAAGTGCAGATGATATTGGCCTTGAGATAGAACCTACATGGGATGATTTCATAGAATCTATAAAGGAAGAATACTACCCCATTGGAGCATATGATGATCTGTATATAGAGTGGAAACAACTTTGCCAAGGTAAGGAAAAGTCTGTTCAAGATTACATTGACATTTTTCATTCTCTATCTGCGAGATTGGGAATCCAAGAAAGTGAGAAACATAAGGTTATCAAATATCATGGCTAACTACAATGGTATATATGGGGAGAAATGGAACTCTTCAATTTTGAAACCATTGATAAGGCATACAAGTTTGTAGTGAAGATTGAGTAGAAGCATGGAAGAATGAATATGAAGAATTAGCCTTCAAAATGGAAAAGTGATAAAGAAGGTCAAACACGAGGTCAAAATTGGAAGAAAAAGGAAGGAAAGACTGGGAATGGTGTGATTATCACAAATCTGGATCTCACTCCAAAGAATAATGTCAAGCCATCAAGTCCCTACTTTCTGAGTCACAATCCTCAACAAATACTGCTCTATCTCATATAGACCCTACAATCAAAGAGGTTGAAGAAGAAATTGTAGATTCTAATCCTAAATCCATTGTTACTTCATCATACACCCATGAAGAGAGGCTAGATGATAAGGAAAGGTTGTTTCACTCTAAGTTATGGGTGAGAGGTAAGCCTTTACATTTCATTCTTAATAGTGGAAGTTAAAAGAATTTAATCTATGCTAATGTTGTGAAAAGCCTAAATCTATCCATGAAGCCTCACCCAAAGCCATATAGTATTGGATGGTTGAGTCCAAGGAGAAACCTCTATGTCACCCACCAATGTCTTCTCTCATATGTAATAAAACCTTTCCAAGATGAGGTCTTATGTGATGTGGTCAATCTAGATGTTTGTGATGTACTCTCTAGTCAACCATTCATGTATGATCAACATGGAATCTATGAATCAAGAACT
The DNA here is from genome assembly GCA_037957365.1 of Torreya grandis. Classification (NCBI taxonomy): domain Eukaryota; kingdom Viridiplantae; phylum Streptophyta; class Pinopsida; order Cupressales; family Taxaceae; genus Torreya; species Torreya grandis. The sequence goes on along the minus strand of JARHVA010000298.1, from coordinate 471,609 downwards.
TGAAGGATCACTCTCACTCTTGGAACATGGCACTATAGGGTACTAGAGGTACCACCTTCTACATTTGTCTCTCTGATAGGTGCCAAGAAATTTGTTCTCATGGTGGTCAAGCAACAAAAACCTAAAAGGGCTGATGTTACAGCCCTAACTACACAAAAAATACAATAACATAATAAAATAGATACTGAGCTGAAAAATTTCATGGCCTTACATCCACAGACTGATGGTTAGATAGAAATGGTGAACAATCGAGCCCTGCACAGTTCTATAAATCATAGTCCATTCCAAGTATGCATCAGGAATCAAATCAAAGTAAAACTACCACACTTGATGAAAAATATTGATGCAATGGGGACCATTTATTCTCAATGAGGGAGGAATTATTTGGGCAACAATTTAGGTGACAATTTGGGTGACGGGTCCACCCCAATTGATGACAAAACTTTCAAGAGCCATAACTTTTGCACCATATCTCTAATTGACTCATCGTTTGAACCATTGGAAAGATTATAATGAGGGTAACATTTTAAGATGGCATGGATATTTTATTAATGAATTTTTACCCCTGAAAACCCAATGAAAGTACCCCAAATTTCAATTTTAGTAGTGCAGTCTAAAACTAGTAAGTTTCTAAAAATAGTAATTCTTCAAATTTTGTATTGTTGTAAATCATGGAAGTAGAACCACTTAATCTCCCTCAAGATTGGAAACCTTCCACATCCTCCTCACACCTTAAAAACATGTATAAATGAAGATGTAACCTGAAATGGAAATTAGACATCTCTTCTCAGAGATAGGCATATGTTTGGGTCTACAAATTTGATCAATAAAACATCTCTTTTCAGAGATAACATTATTTGAATTGTGTTGTTCTTATTTCTTGAATTATCTTTCAACCAAAGCTTTTGATTTTTGGATTATAATGTGTTTGAGTTCACCAACTACCTTGACTTCAAACTTTTCTAGAAAAAAAAATTCTTGACTTCATAGGAATCAAACCCAATTGCTAGCAAATCGTATAATGCATCTAAGGTTTTTGCAAAGATTTGAATTGTTAAAAAAAAAGGAGGAATTTAAATTTTATATTTATAAAAAATAACATGAGAATTATCTTTTTTATTAGATTCTTTCCTCTTAGATGTAGATAATTATTAATACATCCTTTTGGTTAGACATATGGAGTATCTCAAAGATTGCCGTGTTGGCCTTAGTTTATTTAGCTCCTCAACAATATTGTATCCTAGTTTATTTATCTAAGGGTTTTTTAGCTTGTGGAGGTGTAATGTTGTTCTTGATATGATAATAGGTAATAGATCCTTTATGTGGGAATGGATTATTACTTGTGTATTCATTAGGTGGAACTTGAATGTTATTCATAGGAGTGCATGTAGTTAAAGGATTCTACAAATTAATCCTCAACTGATAATTATTTCCTCTTTTAAATTATATAAAATAATGGAATTATTATAATTTAACCTCAATCTCATTGTCACTTACAAATGGAAACTCATAAGTTTTTAAAACCAAAGTAGTACCTAGACTATCTCCACTTGGTCCTGGGTTACTACTATCAAGTATAGGCACTATCTCAAGATTATCCATGTATTTTTGGAAGATGTTGGAGGCCAACATGAACTCAACATGGTTTGTATTAGCATGATCAGTTATATCATGAAGTATACACCAAGTGGGCAAGGGTAAATCTACCATGTTTATTGAGTGTGAGGAACTATTGTTGTTATGATTAGCATTATCAAGGGGACTAAGCACATTTACATTATTAGGCCCAATATTACACTACTTATTGGTTTTATGAAAGTTGTAGTTATTATTTTGAGGTGGGTTATTTTTATTTTTATTAGTGTTTTGATACACCTACCTTCACAAGTTACCTATATCATTAGTCAATCTTTAGACCATCTGCTATAGATTGTCTACCTCTAGGTTCACAAGAATACTCTAGATATTTCTTACTTGGGTTAGTATGTTATCCATTGGTCTAGTAAAATTTATAAATGTAGGGATAGATTATTGATTATTTTTAGGGAAAACATAATTTCTTAAACTAGGCATGGTAGTAGTATTGTATGTAATAGGAACAAGTTGTTGATTTGTGGGCTATGAAAACACATGATTCAAAGGCACACATGGATGGTTATTTGGCATGTGATTCAATGACAATTGTTTGTATACTAGGTTAGGATTTGAGTAAATAACCCCTAGGATTGGGTTCATTAGATGAGTGTTTTGCATAAGATCTTAGTTTATCATAGGAATTCGATTGTAGGCACTTAGTTATGATAATGAGGGAAAGGGGTAGGCACCATAACCTTGGGGTATCATTTAGTGATGAATATTAACAAATAATAGTAAGTTAAAGATAAAAAAGTAAGTATTGTCAAAGTTCTTCTAAGAAACATAAAAGTCATTGTATACAGAGCTCTAAGATATTTATGAATGGTAGCAAGTTTTGTTTATATATAAGGATCTTTCAACCTCTTGTATAACCTATGCAACTGATTATTGAAAATACATTTGGTTCCCTATTTGTATCTTCAAACTAATGGTATAATATTTCAAGGTCAATTGGTATTCTAAAAGAGTTGATTTGTATAGTCTTAAGATTATCCCAAGAAGTGATGGACCCATCTAGGAGACCTACATACCAACCATATGTTGATCTATCTAAGGTGTAGGGTAATAATCGATAGGAAACATCTTCATGTTTAACCTAAGTTCAGATTAAGTCATCGTTAAATGTTTGTATATGTTCCTATATTGTTCTTACCCCACCATGAACATACCTAAAATAAAAATTCTCAATATTTTTAGCAAGTCATGTGCAAGTCCTGGAATGTTTAAAAGACAAATACTTCCTCCAAGCCAAGCAAGAATAGCCATTGGTGGGTTCCACAAAAGAGTAAAAAGGTTAAGAAAAGGGACTACAATAGTAGTGGAGATACTAGTTGGGTAGATTTATCTAGTTTTAGCCTTCCCTTTGTCATTTGAAGCTCCCCTATGCTCAATTAGGTGTAATAACTTGAAGTCATCTTCAATGGACATTGACCTCATATTTATTTCCCTATTTTCCAATTTTGGAAACCTTGAATTTCTTAGACTAAGTAAGGTTCTTAAAGTGTTAAAACACCTTCCTTCTAGCACCAATCCTATTGGTATGTGGTTTAACATGCCAACATGCAATCCATGTAGGGATACTATCAAACCTCTCCTAAAAGGAGGCTTTGAGGACATCCCCAAGGTCTATATCTACCAAGTCTCAACATACTAAAATCACTTAGTTGGCCATTGTAGTTTGTTCTAGTTCAAGGATCATTTTTTATTTAACATTTATGAAATAAGCTTAGACTAAAAATATATTCATTGATATTTAATATGAGACTTTTATCTAATTAATAATCATCATTTAATCACCTAAATCTAATAATGTATTAATAATGATGAACAAATAAAGAACATTCAATCTAGCTAAGATTGTAGTAGCTGATTGAAATTCAAATTACTTCTAAAACTAACTAGTAATGGTTATAAAAAGAACAAAAGAGAGAGGTCATACAGAAATAAAAATGAGACTAATCTATATAAAAATAGATCTAATTTTGTTAAGTAGACAAATCCTTTATAGAAACTAGTCTCTACTTAGATAGTATAACACAACTAGAAGACATAGATAGTGCAAGGGTTTAAAGACAACATTAGTTGTGTATAAGAGGGAAAAAAAGTAACCATATAAATTTTTAGACCATGAATATATATTCACATAGGTTTTAAATATAAAATGGTTCATGAAGTACAAATAAGATTCATCATATACTTGAATGAATACAAAACTAAGTCCTAATAGTCTTGGATCATATAAAAAGAAAAGCTAACTAAAAATCATGAAGTTCATAAGAGAAAGAGGAAAAACTCTCTAATATCCTATCTATTTCATCATATGCTATCATTTTATCAAATATTCAACCCTTATTCAATCAAATATCTACTATTTTATAGATAATGCAATCCCATGAAGTCATTAATCAGCTTTTTGACTATGGGTTACCAACATTCAATGGGGAAAATCAGTTTGAAATTTGGATTAATTCAAATCTTTCTTGATCCCAATGTCATTAATATTTGTTCCCTACTTAATTAAATCTAAATTTAATTATACGTGGTTGAATGTCCTTGAAATTCTCTCAGAGTGATCAATTATCTACAGTCTACACAACATCCATGCCTAGTTAAGGAGATTTTTTGTTTTTTGTGCCCCTTCACTTGATTTCAACATGCACCAAGTCTAAATTAATTGTCAATTCCTAAATAGTGTCAAATTATATATTTTACGATAGTCTACCATTAAAAGGTTCCCTCTGTAATTTGACATTGTAGGCCATATTAGACACATTATCAGTTCTTCATCCTTAACACTTTAATGGCCTAGGATGGGTGTTAATTTTGATTTATGGGCTACTTAAGATGATTTTTCAAATTGACTCAACTGTTGAGCTTCATTATATCAACCTTTACCACTTGGTAGTCTCTCATTATTTGGGGGGATGCTACTATGTCTCCCATTGATAAGGTTATACCCATGTAGGTGTAATGATCTTTTTTTGTTTAGTTAAGGGCCTATATTCTTTAATTATTCTTTGGTTAGGATGTAAAGATATCTTGAAAAGTGGCATGATCGTACTCACCTGGGATCATGTAAGTGATAAATTGATGTTTAATACAATCTGACTAATCTAGGGCCCCAAGATCTTGATATGTGGCCTTATATCAAGCATCCAAGACTCTGATACTTACCTAGATAACATTATCGATCTTGGGGATGTGATGAAGTGGGTTGTCACCATTTGGAAGCATCCCATTTATTTGGAAGATTATTAGTTTTCTAGATGAGTATTGATTGTTATGGGGTTTCTATAAAGTGATATTTCATAATGAGACATCATCTTACTCATCCAGAATACCTTTGAGAGGATCATGGCTCTAATTACTCTATGGAATCATGATCTTGATAGGTATATCCATCCAATTAACCTAGAACCTCATTACAAACTTGAAAATCAATTAAGTCAAAAAGGTAGCAATGGAGCAAATTTTTGATAAGTGGTAGTTATCTACTCTCCTAGGGCTCATGGAAAATTAAGTGACTATTGGCCTGTGGGAAAATAAAATAGCCTCTAGAATTTGAATTTAAACATACACAAAAATGACTAAGCTAAAAGCCACAAAGAAACATAGTCAAAAAGATTAAATGAATACAGATAAATATTTTTCCAATATTAAACCCATTATTTGTACATTCTATAAAAAATGACTAAGTGAGAGCATAAAACCCTATGAATTCTTAGTCATTTTAATTCAGTAGGAAGAAAAAATGGACTAAAGGGAGGCCAAATAAGCCAAAAGGAGTAATCTTATTTTTTGAACCTTGGCCAGTTTAATCTAAATTTATAAAAAGTGACTAAGTTCATAAGTAGGGTGATGTGAACACTCAACCAACCATTCCTAAAAAGACATAACATTATCCAAAATGACTTAAGGAAGAGGTTTAATAACTCTAAAAATGGTTAGATAATTCGCTCCAGTCCAAGTGAGATTTTGCCCAGAAAGGGACATTTTCACTCATTTCAAAACATGCTTCATAAAATCTTAGACCTTTCAAACTAATTAAACTCAAATAATAAGATCAATGGAGTCTTAAAATAAATTTTATAACAATCACATACAATGAAAAGTTATGTTTTAGAGTTGGTAGAAACAACTAAGCAAGCTTAAATGCCAAACTTCACATCTAAGGGTTCTTTACAATTAGATCAATAACTAAAATAGGTCAAAGGTACAAAATCCACTAAAATACAAGGCCATAATCTATTGAAAAAAATAGGTTCCATGATTTCATGATAAAATTAGGGCATGTTGTGTTAGAAAAAACATATACACATGTGTGTACTTATTTAGAACAATTTGCATGTTTTTATTGTACACTAGCATGATATTTAATTTAATAATTTTTCACCTATTTGATATTATGATATCCCCCAAATAAAAACAAATTTGATATTTTCTAACTCGTCAAATCAGTAAATGAAAGAATGTACTTTTGACTATAGATAAGTAAACCATAACCCAATATAGCAATGTTTCTTTTCAATCTTCAAGAAGTCAAGGATAAATGCATAGTAAAAGTATCTATAACATGAATTTGAAAAATCAAGTTTTATTTTAGTGATATATAGTTGGTAATCTCCTTTTCTCTAAACATTAGTCCTTATATTCCCAATACCGATAAATACCTTCCAACTAGAACAAGATATAAAAATATATCAAAAAGAAATAGTTTTTAATCTCTATGCAGTAAGTTCCAATCAAATATAATAATAATTATCTCTAAGAGGAGTTATATTTTTTAAAAGTAAAACAAAACTTGAGTGAACATTTATAAAATATTTTTTTTAATCAGTTAAGTACTAGTTTTTAGCATTGTTGTAGTAAGTTACAATTGAACTTAACTATTAGTATCTCCATGGTTTTTTTTAAAAAAAAATAAAACTTTAATGGACATTTATAAAGTGCAATTTTGAATTGGGATATCTCTACGACATGTTTTTAAATTAGATTTAATATTTTTTAACTTGGCTATAAAAATAAATTTTGAATGAACATTTAGACATATAATTTTCAATTAGGCTAGTCCTAGTAATGCCACAATAATTTGTATGTAAAAGGAGTAAAACAATGTTTAACAATAAATAGAATGATTCCTTATGATAGAGTAGATTGTGACACATTATGACCAACATGCCGCAACTTCATTTTAGAAGTAGAGATCCCATTTTTGTCCTAAATTGAGATACAAATTTCATCAATAAAATCCCTCTTTTATCTCTTTTTTAGGAAGTCAAATGTGAAACGGATCAGAATAAATAAGATAAAAAATGAAAAATTCTCCATTATATATCAATTCCATTTTTAGTGTACATTAAAAAGTTAATCCATGTTTCAATTTGATTAATTATCCACAACCTTATTCCATATGTACCCTATCAAACCTATAATTTTAATAAACAGATACCTTCACATATTCTGAAGTCAAAATTCAAATTTATGCTCTATGTCACTTGTGATATTTGTTTTAAGTAGAATTGACCATAGATTTAATCAAGATTCATAAGTCAATGCATTTATGGATCCCTATTTCAAAATTATAGAGCTATATTTTAAGAAATTCACAGTATGTTTTGATTTCCATGTTTTTCCTCTTTATACCAAAAATGTTATGTTGTGTTCTGAATATGCCATGACCTTTTGAATAAATTTTATCTTACACGAGTTTAATTTTAATATTGTAGGTTTTATTAAAGTTTTGTGTACATTATTAATTTAAAAATATGTAATCATAGGTGTATTTATTTATTGTGTGCAAGATAAAGTGGACACATATGAATATGTAATGGATTTAATGTTTTAACAGATCTAAAAACTATGAAAATGTCATTTGAGAGTTGGGAAAAACCATGTGACTTCATGACTATGAAACAATTATAAGATACCATGTGTATCGCTCAAAGTGGTCAAGAGAAAGATAGAAGAGTAAGAAGACTTGGAATTTGGTGATGAAATGTTACTTAGGATTTTACCAGATGGTCATGAAAAATATAAATATGCAAATTACAAATGCAAAAGGATATATAAAGTGGAGATTAAAATCCAATATATCATTAGAATTCAAACAAAGACATTTGAAATCCTATGGAACTCTATGACCTCATGTTTTTGAACCATTGACATACTTCCGCATGCTTCACTCTAAGTGGAAATTTTAAATATCGAAGAGGATGAAACACTTAGAGCTTTGATAAAGTCATAAATCACATGATATTTTCATGTAGCCACAATATATGTGAATATGAAAGACACTCAAACCTAAGAAAATATCAGATTTTATTTAAATATCCAATGCATCTACATATAAAAAAATGAATATATGAGATAACATGTAATAAGTATTTTTATTTGTGTTGCAGACTATGTGTGTTCATTGTGAGCATTTTCCCTATTTTCATATTCAGTGAATGGTGGCCACATAGATAATAAATTAATTGATGTGTAAGGAAACAATTTATATTCAAATTTATTCAATGTTTTTATTTGATGCTAACAAAACATAACAATGTTGTAAGGAACATTTCTTTTTGAAATTAACTTATAAGATCAATAAACTTTTATGAACATAAAAACGTAAAGTAATTTGCAATGTTTTAGTCAAATGGGTCTATAGACATAAACATTGGCCATTTTTTAGTAAAATGGTTATAAATTGAATTATATTATTAGTAAAAATGTAAGACATGTATTTTTTTCTCTATGACACGTCTTAAAATCTAATTAGCACTTGTTAACTTATGATTATCCATAGATAGGCTAGGATGTTTCATAAATTTTCTTACATATTCTTTAGCCCCAACTAAGGATATTTGAGTAAATAAAGGTTTTCATACACCATTTTTATTTTTTAAATTATTGATGAGAGGCCTTCATGGATATAATAATTTTTTCTATAGGAACACCTTTTTCGATTGAGTCAACTCCAGTAGTAATTGAACCATTATAAGAAAATGATCATCCTTTAAAATTATATCCAATTCTTTAATACATGTTTCTCCCTTTTTTTCATAATGCTCATCCCCCCAATAAAATAAATGTGATCCTCAATTGTAGCTTGTTCAAGTGATTTCATTTCACTTTTGTCTACTTTGATATATATAGATGAAGACTAAAATGCAAGTTAGAACATTTTAGATGCAATGATTAAAAACTTGGTCACCATTCCTCTTGTTTAAATGTTCTCCTTGTTCATTTGGAATGTTTATTTATTTTTTTAAATTTAGTTTTTTAATTAACAAACCATATAAATTGAGTACAAAATTATTTTTTTAGAGGTGTTGAAGAAAATAATAATACAATGATTTAGGTGACTGTGCATTTAATCTTAATGTAATAGTGATATTTCAATTAAACTTTTACCTAAATTCTTTGGAATTCATATAGATTAAACCTCCTCTCTAATTAAATCTAAAAAAATTAATTCAATGTAAGAGTTAAATAATTTATATTTTTAATCCTCTAATTAAATCTACATAAAAGGATTCTAGATTAGGAAATTGTCAGTCTAGAGCTCTGATTTGCTGATTGATTCTTCTAGAACTAGGGTTGTATCTCAATCAATGTCTAATTAAAATGGATAATTATGCAAGAAAGTGGCTTCAAAGGTGATTGGGGTTAGATTTGATGGCTTGCTATCAGGGGATTATAACCTAGCGACCATTTTCATGGAGGCTAATGGAAAGTGTTAAGCCAAGAAGTCAGGCATGGCTAAGCAAGGGATTTCTAAGGAGAGGCCCAAAGGCCAGTAAGGGATTTCTTGGAAATCCATAACACTTAGTTAGGCCTGATAGGGGTTTTAGGTACAAGATTGAAGGTAGGGATTGTAAATGTAGAGGAAATAGAAAAGATCAAAGGTGTATCTTTAGAAGAAGGGTAGGAAGGAGTTTCATACTTATGGGTGATGAACCCTAATACTATCTAAAAGGATTCAATCATGGTGAATGATTATATGACCATTGTGGGCTCAGATAACAAGGTGCAGGGCAAGGGGAACTCCTTCACATAAGTGGAACCCAAGCCAATTGTATTGGATAATAGGTTGATAAACCTCTAAGGGCTATGGAGATAGCCCCTTGATTTACTTTAGTGATGATGTTTTTGAAGAATTTCTCAAACATGAAAATTATTTTACCACCATGGGCCTCATATACATGTTTGATTTCTATTGATGTATCCTACTAACACTACATCATTAGGTTTTATGTAAGTGTAAGCCTTTCATAGAGGATATCTTGGAGATTTTTCCTAATGCATGGGATTCCTTTATTATGGTTTTTGACTATTTAGAGGATTAAAATAAGGTGTTCCAAGATAAGACCTAGATCTAAGACTAACATCTTCTTTTCATGAAGCCTTGTTTCCCTAACTTCTATCCTCTTATATAAACCCTAACTACCAAGCCTATGTGGGTCTATTTTACACACGTACCTTTAGAGTTTTGGGTAGTGCCCTGCCTATCAATAATTAGAAATGCATTGGGTAGACTATTGGTTATTGATGTCTCTACCACTAATTTTTACCATATTACCTTCATTCAAATTTTGGTGGGGTTGGATATTTCTCAAGATTTCCCAGCCATTATCAAACTAAAATTCAAAGATCATTATTGGATTTAATTCATAGGTTATGAGGGAATCCCCTTTAATTGTAGGAAGTGTTTTTAAATTGGACATTCGGTTGTGAATTACCATAACTCCAAGAAAATAATAAAGACATCATAGTGAAAGGATGCCCTTCTTACCCACCTTATAATGTTTTTAACTAATAGTCTAGTTTAGTAAGCATGCAAAGATAAAGTTGAGGAGGTGACTCAAACTTTAGCCCCTATAAATTATGTTGAATAGTTGGTAGAAGGGGTATGAGTTGAGATAAGTCCTAAAAATGAACTAGCCATTAGTAAGATTGGTAGAGTGGAGGCATAAAGTCATCAAGATAAAGAGGAATGGACAATGGTAAAAAAGGAGTGGCATTTGACCACTAAACCAACCTCCAAAATACTATTCTCTTACAATAGAAAGGGATAAGGAGGATTATTGGTAAGATATGAGATACCCACTCTTAAGTAATTAGTTTGTTGGTTTGTGCCTCATGGGATGTGGAATTTCATTTTTTTGGGTGTATTTTTTATTTGAATTGTGTTGGTTCTTGGGGGTTTTGAGGTCTTTCTATAAATCTAAGCTTTTTATCAATCACCTATTAAAAAAATATACATAAAATGATTTAAAATAACAAGTATAAAATTATATTTTTAAGAATAAATTGAAAAAAATGGCAACCAATCCAATTATCTAATCCTCCTTTATGTCTCCAATCATCAGTTATAGAGCCTCTTGATCATAATGTTGGTGTTCATACTTGTTAGAATGATGTTTGACAAAGGCACTTATCTCCACTTGATGCAATGTTCACCTATATTTAATACCTCCTAAATATTTATCCTTAATTGTATTGGATTTATGCATGCTAGAAAAAATATATAAGTGAAACAAGATGTTTTATCAAATGATAAAAAATAGATAGCCAACCATTTTTAAGAACATGTAAAACATATCACATTCACAAAAAATAATGAAAATATTTTAGAATAGGACAAAAATCATTTAAGATAAATAATTTGAGTATATTTCATACAAAATGTTGATTTTTAACTATATGATGCACAAACTTTATGCATTAATGAGATTATAAAACTAAATACTCATTTAATATTTTCATGAGATATTTTTGGTTTTCTTTAACATCTCCATCTTTGCATTTTCAAATATGCATATTAAAATAATCATATTTAAATTTATAGATGAATGGACTTAATTTGTGCTTACTTAAAGTATTAGAACATGATATGAGTGTGTACTACATCTTAAAATCATATGTTCCAAAAAATTATGATAATTCAAACTTGAAAAGGTGTTTTAATAATAAAATACCAATATCTATTGGACCCATAATATTAAAAGGATCTATGTGAGACTAACCATTTTATATATTTTCCTCTTTATTGACCATTAAATTTGAACTATGGACACCATATATTCTAAAAATCAAAAATATTTCTTAAAACATGCCTTCCTAATTGAAAATCCTATAATATCCTTATAAAAAGATTTCATTTGTGTTTTCCACATTTTCCGTGTAGATGTTATAGATTTGTTAAATAAAAAAGCTTTGATGATTGGAATAAGAAATATGAAAATGAAACTCATTATGCTAGATGCAATGCATCAAAGTAGTTCTATAATGTCATTTCGGATAATATTCATCACAAGATTGTAGAAACCAATAAATGGAAACCTCTATACTAAGGCTCATAATATGTTTTGGTAATCCTATCAATGTTCTAATTAACATAAAATTAAAATAATATTAACATAATAACTCATAATTTTCCTTATCCCTTGATTGGTTGTTATTTTTACAAGATAAAATATACATTTCTAAGAGGTCCCTAGATTCTTTCGACATCATTATTTCTTCTTCTATTTTTTGGCTCATTTTCACTGCTTGAATATTTTTATTTTCCATTTTCATCTCCAAATTCATTGAAAATTTGGACAAAGTGATCTTCATAAATTTTAAACTTTTCAAAAAAATTGGATTGAGTCCATCCCATCATAGCCAAGTTTTCTTGAATTATTGATTTCAAATAATCTAGAATTTTTGTCATTAAAATTATATTATCTTTAATTATTTTAAAATATGCATTCAATGTTTTTCCTTAACACTACATTAAATTTTTGTTCTCATCAAAAATTCTCTATTTATAACTTTATTGGCAACTATAAACAACTCATCTATAGACATGCCCATTGTTCCTGAAAATCATGGATGTCAGATTGTTCAATGTTTTTTTCTTGAAATATTATTCATAATCCTTTTTGGATAACAACAAGCCCACCATTTGTTTAAAAATAAAAACATAACAAAATTTTTTCCAATATTTATATATGAATAAGGAGAAATGAGAAATTATCAATTATCCAATTTTGAATTTTTTTAATTCATGGTTTATTTTTTAGAGATCTATATTATAAAATGGAAATGTGTTTCATTAATTATGAATAAATAAAAGTGTAATTATTATTGTTAATTGAATTAAAAAATATTTATAATATTATTATCATTATATTTGTGAATAGGTATCCATCTATTCTTAAAAACAAGTATGAGAAAAAATCACATTTGAGAATGGGCAAATACCTTTACATGTCTTGCATCATAAGGTTCATACTTTATTTACTATGCCAATGCCACATTATTATTACATATGGACCCTAACATAGTTAAAATTAAATTCATGATTTATTACATCTATGGAGGCCCCTTATTTAAAATCTAAGTTGTATTTTTAGAACTTGGTGACCTCGTGAGTTCATTCTAAGTGGATGTGATAAAGGAAAGAGAAGACAAAGACTTAGAATTTGGTGAGGACATTTTGCACATGATTTTACCACATGACCATGACAAATGTAATGATGAAAGGTGTAAATTAAAAATAAATATAAATAAAATGTGAGAGATTCAATGGATTTGTGACTTTGAATAAAGGCATTTCAAAATTTTGAGGCATTGTATGAGTCCATTATTCTTAGACAATAACAGACTACCACATATATCACTTCAAATGAATGTGATAAATATAAAATAAGATGAATACTTAGATAAAATAAAAAATATACTATGCAATATTTCACTATGTGGCCATAACAAAATTGAAGATAAAATTATAACTATGAATTTATCACGTCCATAGAGTCCACAGAAGAGGACTTGAACACAAAAGGTGAACTTAATAATTGTGTGAACCTATGACCATGATGCTACATGATTGATACATGTTGATGTCTATAATTTTACTAAAGTAACTAAGGCTTCAAATTCACAAATAGATAAAGCCATAGTGATACAAATCATGAGAATATTTAACTGGTGGAAACTTGTTATTAATTCACAATTAAAAAAATAATGGTGTGAATTAATAAAATTAGTCAGTAAAATTTGTGTGAACCCATTTCTTGTTCACCATATTTTTTTATTTAAAATATTGGTCATCTATTTAATGTGGCCCTGGTGGATAGAATATGCATAAACTTTTATCTGATTCTATCATGAGAAATTGAAGTTATGGTTTACCAATATTGTTGTATGATCTTTGATGGTATGTTTTTTCATCAATAATATATAAGTGAATATCAACATCCTAAACTTCAAGTCCAAAATCTATATCCAATACATCACTCATCATTTTCTTGAAGGGAATTAATTTTTCATCCATCTAAAGAGCCATAGGATTATAGAGAATTGAAGTAACTAGTAGATTAACACTAACTTTATCAAGAGATCAATACTAGTATTTGGATGGATATGATCAACTCTAATATTAAATGATCTTTCATTGAAAAGAAATGAAACTTTTGAGATGTTCATGACTCATATTTTTGAAATATTTTTCAGCTTGATTTAATAATTTATTCTTCTTGTAGATGACCTTAACTCATGAAATTTTGATAGTGAATTTTATTTTTCTAACTTGGCTAATGCTTACCTCCTTATCATAGTAAATTTTTTTTGCATGAAATTTTATATTCCACAATTCTTTATCTATATTGAAACAATGGATGATAGATGATGTAAATGCATAATGAATTTTATTTAAAGGATATTATCATCTCATTGCGAATACTTTAGTGGTTTTCCACCCTAATATTATCACCATTTGTATATAGTTTTATTTTTCAACTATATAAATAACACAAATATTTTTAGTGTTATTATGAATGAACCATGCTAATTTTTTTTATAATGACACTTTTAATTCCATTTGGACAATTTAAAATGTGTGTTTTTTATTGTTTATATTCTCCACTTGAACAATCATCACATCATCAATAGTACATTTCATAATTAACACAATACCAAATTCATGATGTTCCCTTGATATAGAATGAAAAAACCAATGATCATTTTGATAGTTTTCATTATAGCAGATCTAAAAAAACCATTCATCTCTTCTCTCTTAGTTTATTGCATCTTTTATAAATACAATCTCTCTATAGTGGGTGTGGTCAACTAGAGCCATTTTTTAATGCAATTAATAAATTAGTCAAAATTTTCAATAAAATTAATATATTTAAGTCCTAAATTGAATGAATAACATGTTAAAGTCAAAATTTAAAGATTGTAATCATGGTGACTTAAATTGGGTAGATTGATATTCCCTAATCATACAAATCTATACAAAGAATTTAAAAACATGGAGAGAATTAATATCACAATTGAGAATTGGTGGACACCAATTCTAAAAAATTGGGATAAATTTAAATTCCAACTTAAAATTTTAAAATCCTAATTTATGCTTTTATCTCAACTACTATTATCATTGTGTTTGAGAATGGGTGATCGCCCATTCTAAAAAACAAGGAGAGAAAAAAACCCATACTTGAGAATGAACAATCACCTTCACATATCCTAATTCATAAGGTATTTAATTTATTTCCTAGTCCATTTAGACATCCTTATGACAAACAACCCCCATCATAGTCTAAAATATTTTTCATGCAATAATGCATCCACAAAATCCTTTTTTTCCTTTAAATTGTAAGTAGAGTATTGAATATTGTCACATGGAATAATGAAATAATAAAATTAATATTTTTGATTGATAAATAATCCTAGACTTTGTGTCAAATGTGAGCTTGAAAATTTCCCATGAACTATGTCAACCCTATGACCAGAAAACACATAGATAAGACATAAGTTATTTTATTTGCATTATAAAATATGTGTGATCACCATGAGAATTTTTAAAAATCATAAATATATAAGAAAATCATTTTAGTATGAGCAACTACTAGTGGAATGTTTATAATAAGACTATACTTAAAATGAGCTGCCACTAATTCACAAACATAATGATTTGAAGAATTGACCATGAAATAATCCTTCAAAACCTTAAGTTTATCAATGAGTACCTTCAAATATCCTAACTTATAATGTTTTAACTTTATTTCATATGTGATATACACATACTTGATATCTTATAACTTCTCACATATGATGGCATGAGCCATGAAACCTAAAATTGTTGGCAGGGATTAACTTGTTTGCATTAATTTAGAGATTGTCTTCTATGTGTATAATTAAATATGATATTATACCATATTAATTTAACATTTGTAGAATTATAATATAATTACATATATCATAATTTTGATAAAATTGTCATAAAAAGATATTTTCTACATTCATAATTATAATGTTGCTTTGGTGTTTTTTATAGAATTATGTATTTGTATGTAATATTCATAAATCAATGATTATTGATTTTACTAACATTGTCATAACTTACCTATTCATGAAATTTATTTCATGGTTCATCATATCTTCATACTTCATTTTTCATTCTACAACTTAATCCCACATGTTGTGACTCAAAATATTGCATGCTCAAAATGGTTAAAATTGTGGCTAACATGAAGAAGACTACTTAGATCTACAAAATGTGTGATATTGCTCATTGATTTTAGTTTCAAAGAAGCATTGAGTGGTTTGATTCATTTGATTATTGGTAATCTTGTTTCATATTTTGGTAATATGGTAGCTGATGTTGATGTGGTATAGATATAACTTAAGTATAAATTAAAACATTACCATTATTTGATTATTACCATCGGTTATTGATAGTGAAAGTGGTCATTTGGAATTTTAATGGATAAAATACATGTAGTTGGCATGGAAGGCGGGATTTTTTACATGTAATTGGTATCAAAAGTGGTCATTTCATAATTTAATGGATCAAATAAATGTTTGATATCAAATTTTCTTAGAAAACTAATGTTTTCATTGCTCATATTTAGATATTTCAAGACACATTGTGTACATAACCTCCAAATTTAAGGTTGTAATGTTATGGGATTTAATTGCATATGTTATGATATTTTGGTATTAATGTGTCATTATGCCTTGTTTTAAACTATATAAGATTTAGTTGGCATAAAACTTGGTAAGTGATTTAGCATATCACCAAGACATGTTTCTAAATATTTGGAAATGGATATTGTATTTGGTTTGGTATCTTATTTTGGAAAAATATATACTCCATTAATGCAATGGACTCGTCACATTAACCACATTAATGGTTGTATTGGAAACCAATCCACCACCAAAAATTTGGTTTTTTCTATTCAAACCTCATTATACCAAGCTCTCTATGGAAATGATATCTTGAAAGTTTGGTCTTTGATTGGAACACCAAGTTCTTCGGTACAAAAAAAATGATTTTGTGCACTTAGTGGTGATAGGTATGCAAGATAAATTTATTTGGTTGTTTATTGATGAAAAAGGTGCATTTTAATAAGTGAAATTATTTTTTGGTATATTTTCTCTACATGAAATATTTTTCTTCACATATGGTTGACATGGTTACAAGTTGATAGAAATCATTTGAATTTAGCAGATAATTTTCTCTACATGCACTCATTTTCCTATTGTTTGACTGAAAATAAGTTGGAGTTATAGTTGATGATTATCTTATAAGCACACAATTCCTTTTTACTAATGGGTTTTCTTTTAAAATATATCCTTTAAGATATAAGTATATATTGGGCTTGACTTTGGAAAACATTATAGTCTTGTGTATTGTTTGAGTTTTATTCAAAAAATCATACATGCAAATGTTTTATTTTGTTTTCTCAGTTTCATGTAAAGATATATATGTTGAGTTTATAGTCAACACTTTTCAAGGCTTGTGTAGTTTTTGAAGTCTTGTAAATTGACTTGTTTAACCTTACTATTATTATATTTTTGTCTCTTCATACCAAATAAAGTTGTAAAACTATATGCATGCACATTATTTAAATTTTGTATTTGGTTTCATATATACAATTATGTTTGGTTTCACTCATGTATCTTCCATAAGTTAGATTCTTGTATGCTATTGAGGTGAAAGTTGAACGTTTTCAAAGAATATGTTTTGTAAAACCTATGTTTCTTGTAAAATTTGCCAATCACTTAAAAAGTTGAAAATGCAAGATAAGCTGTTTATTTTTATTGTGACATGAAACATTGGAAATAGTAAATATGATACAATTGATAATTTGCACAAAGTATGATAGAACAATGAAGAAAGCCTTTATGGTTTGTTGTGATATTTTGAGTTGTTTCTTAGTCATTTCCCTACATGAAGTTTTTTTTGAAATCTAGATAAACTTAGTCATGAGGTTGTTCTTGTTTATCACATTTAAATATGGGGTCTTTTGGATATTTTCTATAAGACATATCCTTTGAATGTGATGTTGAACTTGAAACATTTACAGTCATTTGGTAAACAATAGTGGTGTAAATGATGACATTTTAGTGCATTCTACATGCTTAAAATTTGGAATATTGACATAAATAGTTTTTGTAAAAATTATTGCATTTGTTATTTGTTGACTAATTAGTTCATTGGTGATGGTCACTTGTAGTATTATTGAAATTTGGTATATTGTGATAGCTAAGTAGATGAATAATTTTTTTAGATTTTGATATTAGGATTTGTTTGATTTAGTTGAAATCTTGAGAACTATGTATATTTGGTAGCATCCTTTAAAGTGTCTTGGCATTAAATATAACTTGTTTTACCAATTTGATTATAGATTAAATAAAATGGATAAGATAGTTTATCATTTATAAACATGTAGCAATGTTTTATTTAAAGATGATATGTTGTGATTGCATGAAAGTTTTTGGCAAAGAATTATTTTGTAATTTATTTCAAATTTATAAAATGTCATGGTGGACTATAGATTCTAAAAGTTTTGATGGGATTTTTTGGGAAAGACGTAGTATATAATAGACCAGTAAGGCCCACTTATAGATTAGTCACCATTAAAAACTTTTAGGGGGTGTAACATTGCTGATCATTTCTTTATACCATTCCATCATGGAACTTGTGTTTTAATCCACTTTGATGTAAATGACCTAAATTTCTTAGATAATCCTTGATAACATCCTAGATTTATCCTTGAACTTGTATGGAAACATTTTTTCATAGAGTTCAAAGATAATATATTTGGTAATCTCATCTATATGGATGAAGTACATCAAGTGACTCTTATTTACACACAACTTGAGATGATTTAATTGATGTTCCTCATTTTTGTAACCATGTTGAATTCTTTCTTGAACTCAACCATACTTGGCTAATCCAAACCAACCTCTATAAACTGTACCCAAACTTGATACACTTGTACCTAAATCCTCCATATGTTGGTAGCCTGATGTCCCAACCCCTACTAACTTGTGTGCTAAAGAATGTAAAAATTGAGATAGATGATGGTGTTGGAGGTATAAACTTGGTCGAGTTTCTTGTTGCACCATTGGAGTACATTGAATACCAAACATATAAGGGAGCTTCTTTGATTGATTTACCTTTTTAGAGTTATTTAGATTCATAAGTTTTTTATTATGGTGAAGTTTTTTTTAGGCTCATTTGTTTATACATTTTGTTGAGAAACTTTATATATTGTTTATACTTTCAATTCTAAACTCTTTTCAATGAATTTAGTACTTTAGATAGTTGTAATTTTGAAAAAAAATTAGTTATGGCAACATGAATAAATTTTCTTATTTTTTTAATGGATTTGATAATCATGCTCAATTTTGACAGTGATTTTTAATATGTTTATTTAGTGGTACTTAAATAGTTAACTTGTTTGACATTTGATCATATGATGTATACTTGGAAAAAGCCATGCTATTATGGATTATGATGTTATTTAATGTTTAGATCATTGGACACAAGCATTTATCGATCATTTATTTATACTTGTATGTTAATAATTATTTGGTGATGTTGATAAGCCAAGAGCCCTTACCTGTTATAGAATATTAAGTATGTATATATTATTTAATTTAATCTCATGAAATTTTTTCTAAACATAAATTCAATTTATAAACTTTATATCTTATAAAGCACCTAATTATAAAGTAAATGACTTTATAACTATAATTAACTAAATTTTAGTGCCAACTTCAAATATAACCACCTTCAATCAAGTTACTTTATATTGAGATTGAAGACATTTAATATAGGGAGAAAACATATAGGTATTAAGAGATTTTCAAGTTTTTAAAGTTCCATATCTTTCTTCTTCTATGCAAATTTATTTGATATTGAATAATTACTTATAGATAATAAAAAATGATGTCTTCTTTAATGGTGAAGTAATTTGCTTGAAATAATGTATGTATATCCATTTTACTAATTTATTTGTAATTAATTATCATAATATTATCAACTATCAATTTCATTGATAATTGCATATATGTAGCCATATTGTCATGTCCCCTTTTTCGTGGACATTGACAGACTTGATGATTAGCCTATTATGCGACCTTTGTAGGCTGAGAGGATGGATAGAGGGTCTTGATGGAGCTTGGCGTGGCTTCGATTAGCAGAATTCCTACAGTTGGCTTTCATTCAGGCTCTTTTGGACATGTTTGCCTGAGCTCCTATTATTTAGGGATATTTGGCACTCAGTGGACCA
Organism: Torreya grandis; assembly: GCA_037957365.1. Classification (NCBI taxonomy): domain Eukaryota; kingdom Viridiplantae; phylum Streptophyta; class Pinopsida; order Cupressales; family Taxaceae; genus Torreya; species Torreya grandis. The sequence continues at coordinate 451,408 of JARHVA010000298.1, read as the reverse complement.
TCCCTGTTATGGCATGATCATGTGCGAAATCACTCCCTGGTTCACCAGCTTCAGATGGTTTGAGGATCCGACATGTATTGAGGGAGATATTAATATTTGATTGATTTAATCAAATATTAATTATTTGGTCTAATTTTAAATTAGATATTAATTAATTATTAATTAATTAATTATTTGGTCTAATTTTAAATTAGATATTAATTAATTATTAATTATTAATTATTAATTATTTGGTCTAATTTTAAGACCCTAATTCTAATTTAAGAATTGGTCTAATTTTAAGATCCTAATTCTAATTTAAGAAGCCCAAGTTCTAATTTGAGGAATTCTAATTTAAGAACCCCAAGTTATAATTTGAGGAAATCTAATTTTAGCAAGCACACCTTTGGAGGGTATAAGGGGTTCTCATGGGAGAGAGTTTGTATTAGCCATTGATTATTGATTATTGATTTTGAAGAATTCTTCTGTGAAGACTGAGCCAAGGGTTCCAGGATTCCATTGCAGTGGAGAACGTCAACTCTTCATTGTGTACGATTTAGAGGCTATGAGATATCAGTTGATTTATTGCCAAATTGAGAGATAGCTTCATACAGAAGTTATCACAGAGGTATACAGATTTGAGAGATAGCTTCACACAGAAGTTATCACAGTATTTCAGGTATTTCTTTATTTAGTTTTTGATCCAATAAGTTATACAGATATAGATCTTCTGTATTAGAATCATATATTCTTGAGATCAGGTTGTTCAGCTATCAAGGGTTGAAAATAGATAGGTTGTGCATAATTGGCAGTCGTACTAAGTCCGTACAGGTCTGTACAGATCTGCTCAGACACTGACCTCGGCAGACAGAGATCCCCAGTGACCGACATTGGCCGACTGAAGACCGACGTCGGTAGAGAAGGACCTACAGTGACCGATGTCGGCAAAATATCGACCGACACCAGCGACTGTATGTTTAACATAGCAGGCCGAGACTTCCAAATTCAGGGTCAATCTCCAGATTTGCAAAAGCACAGGGTTTCAAGACAAAAAATTTCACATTATCTTATTTGTATGACAGAGACTCAATTGTGTAATCGTCTAGAAGAACAAGTGATAAGATCTTTGATTTGTTATTGAGAGATTATATTGTGAGTTATTTATTCATATTTGAAATTATTTTGGCAAAAAGTGTATCTTTGTTCAGAGCTATTTGTGTTTAGATATTCCCTACTGAAAGGGGATATTACACATATACACATAACTTCATCTACTTTACCCAAATAATGATGAAAACAACATATTTTGTGACAAATTATTAATCTATCAATTATATAGTGATTATTTTTTAAAATATTTATTTGTAATAAAACTTATTCCAAAAAAATTATTAATAAAGTTTATCTTTTATTCCCCTAAGTGGATTATTTTACAAAGTATCACACAATATATTTTACTTAGCCATTTTAGTTACTTGGTTGATTAGATTTATTTACTCAATTGATTAGATTTAAATTTTAAACTAAATTAGTTCTTTAGATTAATTAATATTGCTTAATTAGTATTAATTTTGTATTCTTCTCGTTTCTTAATTTATTAATTAGTTATTCATCTTTATTTTTTATTTATTATCTCATTGCTTTAAGTTAATTTCCTACTTTATTTAATCTTAGTTCTATTTATCATTGATCTTTATATTAATCTTGATTTGTTATTTAGTCTTACTAATATAGATTTAATATTTATTTTATAGTATTTAAATCTATTGTAGTATTAGCTATGTTGGTTGAATATTTTGTCGATTAGCGTACTGATAAACAAAATAGGTCTGATCAGCCAAAGTAAAAAGATTAGTCATCCAAATGTATAGGTTTATCACATCAGAAGGGGATTGATCTCTCCTCTCATCAAGGGGAGGTTCCCTATATATATATATATTATAATAATAATAATACTCAAGGGTAGGACAAACCATCCATCTCTCTTTTTTCAGAGATGATGTGTGCAGATCAAAGGAGAAACTCAAGGAAAATGACAAAAAGCACTCCTCTTCTTTCAAAATTACTATTCAGCAAGCCACAAGAATATTCCAAGTGGTGACGCGCCTGAAGACGTCAAATTCAACACAACCAACTAGCCGTTGGAAACATAGTGACAGGCACACAAACATCAAATTAAAGACAATAAAATAACTATTGATCCTTTGAACTTATAGACCATAATGCATTCCCAAAATTCAAGGCCAAGACCAGCAAAAAGCAAGGAAGGAATAGAACAACAAACTGAATCCAGGACCCAATTCAATTAACCAAGAAAGGAGGAATGATGAAGGTAAGATTAGATTGCCAGGTGGACATTAAAAGTTTCACACTTTCAATAAGCGTGACTTGTTTACCTACATTGATAAAATCTAATGGGTAAAATGCCCCCAAGTTCCAACCTATCTTCTTAACAGATTCCAATGCAGCATGATGTGTTACTATTCTCGAGTCCTTTTTGAAATGGCTATATAAGGGACTCTCTTCTTTTGTAAATGGATCTCTTTTTTGACAATCAGAATGAACCTCTACCCAAATTGAAAGGCACTTCTGAGACTTTGAGCTCAATTTGTTTATCATATTTTATTATTGGAATAAGAAAGCAAATGGTTTTTCAGACTTTGTGCTGTGATATCTTTGTTGTTAAGGAAATTGTTCTTATGTCTTTTTCCTTGATGTATTTTTTGTTCCTTTAATTCAACAAGCAGGATTAGTGAAATTAGTCAGAAAGCTATCCTAAAGAGTAAATTGTGGAGAGACTTTGTGCCCCCATAATTGCCTTTCAGTGTGTTTTCTTTTCATTTCTATGTAAAGGACTTTGAGAAGACTTTATGCTCTCATTGTTCTCCGTATCTTACTCTTGAGCAATCTAGGTGAAGACTTTCTGGTGCATCTCAATTTGCTGGTTATTACATCTTTTGCTACATTTTGTTGTTACTACCTAGAGTATTCTTGTGACTTGTTGAATAGTACTTCTGAAAGAAGAGGAGTGCTTTCTATCATTTTCCTTGAGTTTTTCTTGTGATCTGCATGCATCATCTCTAAAGAAAGAGATATGGATGGTTTGTCCTACCCATGAGTATTATTTTCTATTATATAAATATATATACACCTACAGGGAACCTCCCCTTGATGAGAGGAGAGAGTAGTCTCCTTCTGATGTGGTAAACCTACACATTTGGATGACTAATCTTCCTACTTTGGCTGATCAGACCTATTTTGTTTACTAGTATGCTGATCAACAAAATATTCAACCAACAATTTTTGGTGACTCCGCTGGGGATATCACATCCATTATCCATTTATAATCTATCCATTCACCTCCACACTAACTGGGAAAGAATGCACAGTTTAAAGCCTCAAGCTTTAACTGAAGCAAGGTCAATTCTTTTCCACTTTTGTTTCACAATCTAGTAGATTCAAGGTATACACGAAGCCAAAGGGCTAAAGGTATCGTTGACCCTATATTTGAGTTGGTAAAACAAAGTGATTTTGATCTGTTTCGTTCACCATCTCATCTCCAACAAACCAAGAGTTTTTCTCCTACTAAAACTAGATCTCCATTGCCAGATGAAGTATTTACTTCTATTGTTGATAAAGCTATACCTATAATTACTCCTTTGATATTTTTTATCCCTCCTTTTTAGAATCCTATAATGGCAGTTCAAGGTCCATGGGGTAATGCTTTTGGTCCTCTCAATCTTACTCCACCTCTACATGAGCTTCCATGTAGTTCTAGGAAGAACTTCCCCAAATTCTATGGTGATGGGAAAATTCACTCTGATGAGCACATCACAGCCTTCATCATAGCTTGTGGAGTAATCAGAGTAGAATTTGAAGATGTAGCAGTCAGGATTTTTGTAGAGACATTACAAGGTACTGCTGCAAATTTATTTTATCATTTGCAGGCTCGATTTGTGACTGATTGAAATACTCTCAAAGCTAAGTTTGAAGTCAAATTCAAACCTACAAAAGATGCACATACACTTCTGGCTCAACTTACACAGATGAAGAAAGAGCCTCATGAGCCTATGAGAGATTTCATAGCTAAATTTGACAAATTGAGAAATAGAATCCCTGTAATTACTCGACCTACAGCTGAGAATCTCAAATGCTTTTTCATTAATTCTTAGCTACCTAAAGTCAATTTTCTCTTGAGATGTGCTGGTTAAATAGATCTTACTACAACTCAACTTTTAGCCACCGAAGTAGAAGATGATGTCATCTTAGCAGGGAAGATAAGAAGAGATCCAAATAGAAATAGAGCTTCATCATCTTCTGAATATGCATCTATAGGCACCAAAAATCTAATGGTGCAAAAGTTGGTAAATGAAGTGCTAGCCTTGAAAAAACAAATGGTGCAAGGAATGTCTTCTACTCCTTCATACAGAGATATGCCAAGAAAGACATTCCCATATCAATCATATCAGGGCAATGCTGCTAGGTTTCAAGGGACATAGAATCGCCTTCCTCCCCCACAAGGGAAACTTGCCCTAGAAGCTCCTCTAACCAATTCAACAATGAGATATATTGAAGCAGAATCATAATTCTCTTTCCAGTCTGAATTGAATTGAGAAAATGACACTGATCTCCTTGAAGACAATCAAGAAGAATTAGCTGGCGACTCCCACATTGGTTTCTTGAATTACCTGGCTAAACTCATAAATAAAGGAGAAGCTTTTGATGGATCATATGTAGTGTTTACCAGGTCTAAAAACTAATCAGTCTAGCAAACTGAGTAAAGGAAGATAGAGGAGAAACCTCAACTAGCAGTTACGATTGCTAAGCATGGAACCCCTCTTCCTTTTCAGTCAAAGGATCTGGTGATCACTCAAAGTGTAAATACATCAATTCCATGTTCACCTTCGACTCCCATTTTGAAAACTAGCCCACCTCCCATCCCTCCTAAAATCCAAAAAGTTTAAGTACCTTTCTCTGTACCTAGCTCAATTCAGCCATTTGACATAATTGATCATGTCAAAAAGACCAAAATACAAATGTTTGAATTTAAATATTTGAAGTCTAATCTTGATCAATTGGATAAGTTGGTCCAATGTATCAAGAACCAAACCATCCCTATAGGGCAAAAAGCTAAAGAGATAATTCTTGATTCCCTAAAGAACATGCCCATTCCAAATAATCTTGTCTTTACTCCTCTGACTGCTCCTGGGAAAATAGAACCTTTTTATGTTTCCCTGTTAATAAATGGTTATCAGCTCAATAAATACATCATTGATTTTGGGGCATCTAACAATGTCATGCCTACTAAAGTAGCTGAATCTTGTTAGGTTGTGGAGCTAAAAGCTTTACTGATGTAGACATCAAGGAGGTTGTTGAGAGGTTGCTAAGTTGCAGAGCAACTGATGTCAGTCTGATCAATTGATGTCGGTCATATCCAGTGAGCAAAGCAACCAACATCAATCAGGTATCAACCAATGTCAGGCATCTCTAGCCAGACATGGACTGATGTCAGTCACCTGTACGGTTCCAAACTATGAGTTTCATGGACAGTTTGTTAACAAACTGATTGTTTGCATGTTAAAGGCTAATTTTAGTCTTGAGCTACAGATCTAATTATTATAATTGGATGTCTAATTATTGTTTGCATGGGATCTATATAATAGACTCATGGGTTGTATTGTAAAGTGTGCTAGTTGAGTAAGAGCAAGGTTAGCTCCTTCAGAGTGAAGGGAGCAAGGTGTCTTCCTCCTAGTGCCACAGTGCCAGGTGTGTATGATTAGGTAGATCTGCAAGACAATAAGATCTGGTAGAGATCCACAAGGGTGATGGTATGGTAGAATCATAAGGACTTGGTGAGGTAAGGACAAGGGTTCTATCTGAGTAAGTAAGATCAGTTGATTTACAGGTGTGTGTGTGAGAGAGATCTAGGTTTGTAGGTGTGTAGAACCAAGTTGATTTGTAAGTGTGCAAGATCAGGGAGGTCAACAACACAACAGGTAGCAAGATCAGGTGAGATCTACTTGGAGTACATTATGTACTTAGAGTACAATGTGTACTCAGTCATGGAGTATGTGGAGTACTTGTGTACTAGTAATAGTGATACTGATTGGTGGTAATGGTAGTAGTGATACTGACTGGTTGGAGGTGAACACCAACTCTGTGTTTGAGTTATGTGTTGGGATCGTAATTGAGAGAGTGAACTCTTGAAGGTGAATTACTGTATGCTTGGTGTGGGAAGCCTGTAAGGTGTGGAAGAGTGTGGCATCTCTTCATTGTAATTTCTTTCTGGTAGAGTATTAATACAATTGGGTATTGTCTCTCATATTCTGTGTTATTTTTGAATTCTAGTTACTTGTGCATTCTGGTTAAATTCTGCATTTAGTTGCTTGTACATGGTAATCAATTGTGCTTTCGAGTCCTAACAAAGTGGTATCAGAGCTAAAGTTGTAGGGAGCAGGTTTGTGTTTTGATTACAGGTCACTCTTAGGGGTTTCTAATTGAGTGGGAGTAGAACAATGGCAGAAGAAAGTACACTAAGAATGGAGGAATTGAAAAGCAAGAATGGTCAATTATGGTGTTATGAAAAGAAAGAGTAGGTAAAGAAAAATTGTTGGTTGGTAGAAGATCAACATGAAGGAACTAAAGAAGCAGATGTTGCAGGTGTTGTTACACAGGATGCTCTGGGATGTTCCTTGGATAAAGTAGAATCTTGTTTTATAGATTATGTTGCCTCTTTTCATGCAACCCAAAATAGAGTATTTTTCCATGTTAAGGTCCTTGATGACTTTGGAAAGATTTATTTAGGGGCTGGTGTGCCTTGTCAAAATTTTGGCAAAGGGGAAGTGCAGCTAAAATTGTAGACAGCCAACACATGGGTGTTGAAGGAGGTCATGCAGGTCCCAGTCTTGAAGATGTGGCTAATTTCATCAAGAAAGTTGGGTGATGAGAGATGCACAAAAACTCTCACAATAGATGCACTTGAATTAGCAGGTGGTAAGAAAGTAGGTATCCTTTATCTATCTACTTATATTACTGATTCTTCTTTTGTCACAAAGATGTGGCTTTGTAGGCTTGGTCACAAGAGCAAGAAGGAGATGCATGTTCTTAAGTGAAAGACAGATGTTTTTGACAAACTTAAGAACTGGAAAGCCTTGGTGTTCATGGAGGAGATGATGGATAGAGATTAGTGGAGAAGGCTGAGTAACTCTGAGTAGGGCAATTTGGATAGGGTTTTGATCCAAAGAGAGCTCATGGGTAAAAAGTCATCACTCATAGGAGAACACAGGTACTAGTGTCAGTCAGGAGGAATTAGCATCAAATAAATAGGTGCTGATGTTGGTCATGTGCAGACCAGAGCTGGTGGTGTCGGGCAGGGTAAGACTGACGTCAATCAGGGAACCAATGTTGGCGATAGGTAGACACTGACATCGATTAAGAAATTGGCATCAGTAGTTAGGACAGTAGCATGGAACTGACATTGGTTAGATGCAGACTATGGGTGACCGAGGTTGGTCACTGGAATGGATTTTGGGCAGACAACACGCTATCAAGGAGTCTCAAATGCCCATATGGAGGACTAAAAGGTATGTAAGCCTCAAATTCGTTATTCCTCTTCTTTATACTTGTTGCTTATTATAGAGTAGGAAAGATCTAGGAAACAATGGGAGCATGGCATGAATGAGGAATTTGATTCCTAGGATGCAGAACTAAATGGAAAATTTGGTAGGGTTGCCAGTCGGTATGAAAGCACTAAAAGATGAATGGATTCCTTGGTTAAAGAATAGAGAGAATGGATATGTGAGATGGAAGGCCAGGTTATATGGTCTTGAGGAAGCTCCACGACAGTGGTACAGGTTTGATAGGTAGATGACAAAGCATGAATTTAGTCAATGTCATTGTAGCCATTGTGGTTTCTTTACCAGTGGGTGATGATTGCAACATCATCATGTTACTGTATGTTTGTGTTTGCTTGATGCAGGGTTACACATACAGGGTTTTTCTGAGCTAAAGGTAAAGTTAGTTCAGAGGTGTGTCATGAAGAATTTGAAGGAGTAGAATTCTTTGGCATGAGTAATCCTAGAGACAGGAAAGATCACAAGTTGATGTTATCACAGGATGATTGTGTGAAGGTAGTGCAGGATGCAGAAACAAGCAGCACACCTATGGATGGACAATTCACAGAATAGGGTCCCCAATCACATGATGAGGTTGAGTACATGTGTACTCCCTGATATTGCCCCAGTAGTGGGAGTTGTCAGTAGGTTTATGGCCAATCTGAGAAAGAAGCACTAGAGGGCAGTTAAATGGATTCTCAGGTATCTAAGAGGGACCAGCAGTAGGTGCACATGCTATGCAGGGTCAAGTTCTTTTCTACATGGGTTTGTAGATGTGGATGTGTCAAGTTACTTCGATGACAAGAGTTGCACCACAGGATGTGTGGTGGTTGGTCTTCAGGATTTATCTTGAAGAGGGATACAAGCTAGGAAACAAATTAGATGGTGTACAAATACAGGTATAGTGCAACTATTTATCTCTAAGTGGGAGATTGTTAGGTTGTGGAGTTAAAAGCTTCACTGATGCAGACATGGAGGAGGTTGTTGAGAGGTTGCTGAGTTGCAGAGCAACCAACGTCAGTCTGATCAACCGACGTCGGTCATATCCAGTGACCAGAGCAACTGACATCAGTCAGGTATCGACCAACGTCGGTCATCTCCAACTAGATAGGAATTGATGTTGGTTGCCTGTGTGGTTCCAAACTATGAGTTTCATAGATAGTTTGTTAACAAATCGGTTGTTTGCATGTTAAAGGCTAATTTTAGTCTTGAGCTGCAGATCTAATTATTGTAATTGGATGTCTAATTATTGTTTGCATGGGATCTATATAATAGACTCATGGGTTGTATTGTAAAGTGTGATAGTTGAGTAAGAACAAGGTTAGCTCCTTTAGAGTGAAGGGAGCAAGGTGTGTTCCTCCTGGTGCCACAGTGCCAGGTGTGTATGATCAGGTAGATCTGTGAGACAGCAAGATCTAGTAGAGATCCACAGGGGTGCTGGTATGGTAGAATCATAAGGACTTGGTGAGGCAAGGACAAGGGTTCTATCTGAGTAAGTAAGATCAATTGATCTATAGGTGTGTGTGTGTGTGAGAGAGAGATCTAGGTTTGTAGGTGTGTAGCACTAGGTTGATTTGCAGGTGTGTAAGATTAGGGAGGTCAACAACACAATAGATAGTAGGATCAGGTGAGATCTACTTGGAGTATGTTGTGTACTTGGAGTATAGTGTGTACTCAGTCATGGAGTATGTGAAGTACTTGTGTATTGGTAGTAGTGATACTGACTGGTGGTACTGGCAGTAGTGATACTGACTGGTTGGAGGTGAACACCAACTCTGTGTTTGAGTTGTGTGTTGGGACCATAATTGAGAGAGTGAAATCTTGAAGGTGAATTACTATACACTTGGTGTGGGAAGCCTTTAAGGTGTGGAAGAGTGTGGTGTCTCTTCATTGTAATTTGTTTTTGGAAGAGTATTAATACAATTAGGTATTGTCTCTCATATTCTGTGTTATTTTCAAATTCTAGTTACTTGTGCATTCTGGTTAAATTTTGCATTTAGTTGCTTGTACATGGTAATCAATTGTGCTTCCGGGTCCTAACAAATCTCTGGGTCTCACATTGAGTAAGGTATTTGGGATATGTTTCTCCATGGAGAACAAATAAGTACCATTATTGGGGCAAATTAAAGATGCCCAATTTGCATTGGCAGCCTTTCCAGACAAAAGAATCAGGATGACTGTCTTGGTGGTTGATGTTTTAATAGCCTATGGTATTTTGCTTGGATGAAATTTTTGTAAGGACATGGGAGGAGAACTAAGCATGGACCTGTCTAAGGAAATAATCCCCATCCAAGGTGTGATGAAGAGATTACTCCCTAAAAAGGAAGCAAAATACGTGGTCACCCAAACATCAACCCCTGTAGCACAAATTCTATTTGAGTCCTCAAGCAGGGGTAATTATTTCTTTACCATAGAGGATGTTCATGTTTTTATAGATGAAATTACTATAGCTGACAATCTAGGAATTTATCCAAACAAGACTTTAGGAGAATTGGTAGAGCATAGTATAAACAAGGAAGGATCTTCCATCTCTAATGAAGAGAAATTTGATAGGAGATCAGCTTCTGATGATGATAGCAATTCTTCCACCAATGATGGAGTTGGGACTATGTTGATATCTCCTCAAAGAGATATTCTTCCTTCATGTAATTTGCAAATTAGCAACACCAACAACACAACTGGATGTGAATCTCTATTGCTTAAATTGAAGATTTCTCAAGATGAAGAAGTCAAACTCCTTCACATCAAAGGAGATGTTAATCTGATAGTTTGTTAGGAGTTTGATATGGACAATCTAATCATGTGCTAGACTGTACCAACAAAACAACAAGTTATGATGGTGGACCATACTACTGCAAATCAAAATTAGGCAAAGGAATCCTTCACCAAAAGAGCAAGGAGTTATGGTTTTTGGTTTGAAGACCACATCCTACCTTGGAACAAGAAGAAGAAAAGGCCAAAAAGAAGACACAAAAAATTGGTTTCCTGGTGGAGAGCTCCATTCACTCGTCACCATTTCTTGGGGTAAAATGTTTTCTTGCTGGTTAATTAGAATAGAGCACTATTTTCATTATCTCCCAAGAAGCAGCATCTAAAATACTTCAACTCTTGAAGTATCAAATCATTCCATCTATATATATGTATATTTTTACAAATTTTAATTCTATTTTGTTTTATTTGTTTCCATTTTTGGAGCCTCTCATATCTGGGTAGCATGACTCTGTAACCCAATGGTACACATGAACACACTGGAGATTCTAGATTCTACTCCTTTCAATTCCTTTTGAAATTGACAAAAGTTTCCCAATTGGAGCCAACTGTTGTCCCCCAAAAATATCAGCTCATTTTTGGGACAACATTTAAACTATTTTGGTCTTATAGACCAAAATTATCTCTTCTCTTTTCAAAATTTGTCTTGGGCATTCAAATTCTTTAGTTTCCAAGATTTTCATAAATCTACAGACTCTACAAGCTTGAATCTATAGACTCTATAGGCTTGAATCTATGGACTTTATAGGCTTGAATCTATGGACTCAACAGGAAGAAAAATCTACAGACTGTGCAGGAAAAAGAAAATCTGTGAACTCTGCAGGTAGGTTCATTTTTACAAGTTCAAAGGCTTCTGTAGGTGGTTTCAGTCAAAAGAATTAGTTTTTCAACACTTAGTCATTTTTTAGGACTATTTCAGTGCCTTGATTCAAACATAAATCTCCATTAGCAAACACCAGTAGCAGGTTCAATGTTTGGTTCATCCTCTGGTTCAACGTCTTTTGGTTCAAAGCCTAAGTTCAGTCAGAAATGTTTATCGACAAGCATTCAAGAAAAAAAGACTTGAACCATTGAAGCATTGAACCACTTTGGTTCAAAGGTTCAACAGGTTCAAGGTTCAACAAGTTTAACATCTTTGGCAAGAGTTAAGCGCTTCATCAAGGTTCAAAGTTCAATCACTTTAATTGGTTCATCAACTTCAAAACACTTGACCAAATCAAGGCAGCTTGAACCATTGAATCATTGAATCATTAAACCACTATTGGTTCAAAGGTTCAATGGGTTTAAGGTTCAATGATAGGTTTAACCAAAGGAATGGTTTAATGGCTTGGTTCAACCAAGCAGTTCAACACTTTATTTCACTCGGGTGGTTCATTCCCTTTGTTTCAACATCTTTTGGTTCAATCAAATGGTTTGTCAATTGGTTCAAAGCTTTGTTTAAACTGTTGAACCAAAACTTGGTTCAACATCTTGGTTTAATGAAAAGGTTCAACATTTTGGTTCAAAGACATGGTTCAAAGGCAATTGCAATGTTTGGTTCAATACTTAGTTCATCGGCTTGATTCATTCAATTGAACCATCGGCTTGAACCATTTTTGGCTCAACTGATTGGTTCAACATCTTGGTTCATCACCAAAGTTCAAAGGGGTGATTCAATGCAAAAGGAAGCTTCCCAAAGGACAAGTGCCCTTGTAGAGGACACTTAATTGACAAAAGCACCCTTCGAAAGGGTCATTTTCAAGGAAGCCAAAAGGTAATTCTTTCAGATTTGTTTAATTTAAGGCATTTAAAATTGGCTAAGACATAATTATTTCATATTTTTGTCCAAAGGAATTCCTTCAAACAAAAAATATGAAAGAAATCAAAGAAGTGAATACAGACAAAAAATCCGAAGACTTGTTCAAAGACTTGGCGGAACAAATAATTTTGCAGACTTGTTGTTCGCGGGAATTTTCCTCAGACTTTTTGTCCGCAGGAATTTTCCTTGGGAAAATGTCTATGGGAATTTTCCCCAGGGAAAATGTCTGTGAGAAACGTTCACAGGAGGAAGCATAAGAAAATCCTGGGGGAATTTGTGAAGGGCTGTCGAAGGACCTTGAAGGGCAAGTGCCCTTGCGAGGGACTCTCAGCTGCCAATTTGAATACACTTCCTGAAGCCAAAGGGTTACTTGAAGAAGTCCAAAGACTATTTAAAGACTTCCCAAAGGATATATACCCTTGCAGGAGGTTATTTTGACTCAAAATGGGTCACTTCTCAAGGCCTGAAAGGGCAAGTCCAATCTAGGAAAGTGCCAAGTAGAAATCCAAAAGAAGACAAAGGGGTGATGTGCTCGAATATGTCAAATTCAACACAGCCAACTAGCCATTGGAAACATAGTGACGGGTGTGTGAACGTCAAATTGAAGACAAAAAAATAACTGTTGATCCTTTGAACTTACAGACCAGAGTGCATTCCCAAAATTCAAGGCCAAGACTAGTAGAAAGCGAGGAAGGAACATAACAACAAATTAAATCTAGGACCCGATTCAATTAACCAAGAAAGGAGGAATGATGAAGGTAAGATCAGATTGCCAGGTGGACATTGAAATTTGCACACTTTCAATAAGTGTGACTTGTTTCCCTACATTGATAAAATCAAATGGGTAAAATGCCCCCAAGTTCCAGCCTATCTTCTTAACAAATTCCAACGTAACATGATGTGTTACTATTCTCGAGTCCTTTTTGAAATGGATATATAAGGGACTCTCTTCTATTGTAAATGGATCTCTTTTTTGACAATCAGAGTGAACCTTCGCCCAAATTGAAAGGCACTTCTGAGACTTTGAGCTCAGTTTTTTTATCATATTTTATTATTGGAATAAGAAAGAAAATGGTTTTTCAGACTTTGTGCTGTGATATCTTTGTTGTTAAGGAAATTGTTCTTATGTCTTTTTCCTTGATGTATTTTATGTTCCTTTAATTCAACAAGCAGGATTAGTGAAATTAGTCAGAAAGCTGTCCTGAAGAGTAAACTATGGAGAGACTTTGTGCCCCCATAATTGCCTTTCAGTGTGTGTTTTTTTTCATTTCTATGTAAAGGATTTTGATAAGACCTTGTGCTCTCATTGTTCTTCGTATCTTACTCTTGAGAAATCTAGGTGAAGACTTTGTGCTGCATCTTGATTTGCTGGTTATTACATCTTTTGCTACATTTTGGTGTTACTACATGGAGTATTCTTGTGACTTGTTGAATAGTACTTCTGAAAGAAGAGGAGTGCTTTCTGTCATTTTCCTTGAGTTTCTCCTATGATCTGCATGCATCATCTCTAAAGAAAGAGAGATGGATGGTTTGTCCTACCCATGAGTATTATTTTTTGTTTATATATATATATATATATATATATATATATATATATATATATATCATACCTATAGGGAACCTCCCCTTGATGAGAGGAGAGAGCAGTCTCCTTCTGATGTGGTAAACCTACACATTTGGATGACTAATCTTCCTACTTTGGCTGATCAGACCTATTTTGTTTACTAATACGTTGATCAACAAAATATTCAACCAACAAGTTATAGATCTTATCTGGTGTTATTCTTAGATTAGTTGTTATTTTATTTTGTCTTAGTTTTTCTTTAATCTATAGGTTTTTAGTTGTTTGATTTAATGTTAGTTTTTTTCCTAATTCCTTGTTTAGTTTCCATTTCCATTTTTTTATATCTCTTTGGGTTTGATGTATTATTTATATTTTAGTTTGTTTTAGTTTTTTGTGGCATCGGGATTGATATTAAAAGATGCATTATTTAATTATAATGGATTAGATATTTTTTTTTTAAGAGACTGCCTCTCTCATAGGCTTTATTATATTAGATAGGTTAGATTATATCTATTTAATCTATTTCTATGTTTATATGTTTAAATAATTAAATTTATTTTTGAATATAATGATGCCTAATTAGTTATGTACTATGTTAACTTAATCCCATAACTATCTAAAAAATCATCTACACATCTCAGGATTAGCATTTCCTCTTTAGATCACCTATGATTAAATTGGCTTGATTCCATCTTGACCTTTATGATGGTTAAAGGGTTGATTCATTGATGTGACTTTTTCACCATCCAAAAAATTATTAATTCCATGGGAGATTTTTTTTTAATCATTTTTTTTGGTTTCATTTCTTTTTCTTTTAGTCTTTCTTGTCCATAAGCATTATTTGTTTCCCTCTCGTCATCCAACCTGATATTACTTATAACCTTATTCATTTTTATTGGTATAACAAACCTTATGATTTAAATAACATTATTTAAGCTATAGATGAAGAAGAATATGAAGAAACCTTTGAAATATATTTGTATACCACCTTAGATTGTCATACTTAGTTTCATATTTAGGAGAAAGTCATCATATTTAGTGAGTAAGGGAACACACCTTGGATACTAATCCTTTGCCTATAACACACTTTCTATATAAATCCCTTCCTATTGATGATTATATTATTCCTAATGATCCTAGTATATCTATAGAATCAATTAAGCCTAGTATAAATATAGAACCTATTGAATATTCCAATGGAAGAACAATCTAGATATAGAGTTATGGATATTATTCATATCTAAAAATGATAGAGACCAAGCTGAAATAACTAACAATAAAGTTTTTTCTAATGTATAACATTATCAACCTATAGTAAATCCTTAGATTTTTGGAAATTCAATTCATATCAGTAACTTCCCTAGTAAGTTACCCTCACTTAAAGGACTTAATGTTCCAAAAAATTTAGGAAATCCTTAATGAGTTTTGTGGCATAGAGACTGATATTTGATAGATACATTATTGAATTATAATGGATCAGATATATTCCCTTTAAGAGACTATCTCTCTCATAGGATTTACTATGTTGGATAGGTTAGATTATATCTATTAGATCTAATTCTAAATTTATATATTTAAATAATTAAGTTTATTTTTGAATATAATGATGCTTAATTAGTTATGTACTATGTTAACCTATTCCCATAATTATTTAAAAACTTGTCTACACATCTCAGGATTAACATTTTAAATTGGCCTGATTATATCTTGACTTTTATGATAGGTTAAAGGGTTGATTTATTGGTGTGACATTTTTCACTATCAAAAAACTTGGTGACTCCACTAGAGAGTTTTAAAAAATCATTTTTTCCTTTCTTTATATTTTAGTCTTTCTTGTCCATGACCATTATTAGTCTCCCTCATATCATCCAACTTGATATTACTTATAATCTTGTTCATTTAGATGAATAAGAATATGAATAAACCCTTAGAATATATTGGTATGCCACCTTAGGTCATCAATCTTAATTTCATGTTTAGGATCAAATTTATCGTATTTAGTGAGAAAGGGAACAAACCTTGGTTGTTAATACTTTACCTAAAACTCACTTTCTCTATGAAGACCTTCCTATTGATGAGTGTATTATTCCTACTCGTCCTAATATATCTTTATAATCAACTGATCCTCATAGAATTATAGATCCTATTGAGTATTCCAATTAAATAACAAGCTAGAGATAGAGTTAGGGATCACATTCCTAATCTATAAAATGATAGAGACCAATCTAAACTAACTAACAATAAAGTTGATTTTGATGTATAAAATGATTAGTCTATACAAAAACCTTAGATTCATGGAAATCTAATTCATATTAGTAACTACCCTAGTAAGTTACCCTCATTTAAAGGACTTAATGTCCCAAAAAATTTAATAAATCCTGATGAGTCTTGGGAAGACCATTTATATGCCTTTAAAATGATTTGAAATTTTTTTAATATATATTGAGCCTTGAGAAGACATAATAGAGTATGATTCTACAATTAATTTTTTCATATAATATGAAAAAATTTAAAACATTTTGAATTTAAAGATTGATATTCTACTATTTTAACTTCTAGTAATATATAAGTTTTAAAGGCCATACACAATCTTGGAAATGAGTTGGTCACTATCAAACAATAATTCAATGATAAACCTTCCATATTAGGAAAAGATCATAATCCTTAGAAAGGTAAGAATAAATAAAAGGTTTATTATTATCATGTTTATGAAATATATCATGATCCTAACATGTGTATCATTATTTAGAAGTTTAAACATTTTATCTATGGGAAATATAGAATTACCATTGACTTGGCTGATAATATAAACATGTGTAGTTTTGATGACTCTTTGGACAACATCAAAACTAATAATGTTTATGTTTTTTAGACAAGACAAAGGTATTATAATTATTTCCCTAAAGATAATTCAAATGTAGGTAATAATAAAACATATACTTCCAAAATTTTAACATGAGATAAAGGTAAAGTTACACATAATATCACTTAATATAGATAATTTTGTTATAAATTATTAGCAACATACCCATTTATCTACTATATGCACAAGTGGCATAGTTAAATCAAAAGTCAAATGAGCCTATCAAAGATTATATATTATGATACAAGACAATATTATCTAAATTGACTAGCCCCATGGCAAATAGAGAGCTTCAGGATATATTTAAATAGAGGCTATTACCAACATTGTATGAAGCTATCTTATTTAAAAAGTTTCCTACATTTATTGATATGTACCACATAGTCAAGGAAAGAGAGGTTAAACTCTTATCAATGGGAAAACTCATTTACACAAATGGATCATAATCAACTATTAAAATTTCAAATAAGCCTCCATAAAAGGTAAGGGCCATAGAAAACAAAAGTGATTAAAAGGATATAGTCAACATAGCTTATGAGCCATCTCCTATATTGGTTTTATCCACTCCTTGGCATAGAGTCTTCATTAATATTTTAGAGTCACTAGCATGGGTTCTAAAAAAATTATTGTAATACAATGCAATATCTATCCCTCTCATTAAATAGGTTGATATGACACAACTTCTTCCAAAGAGCTATGATTCAAATCCATTTTATGAGTATCATAGGGCACTAGCCCACACAACAAATAGATTCATTCGTATAAAGCAAAAGATATAAGATATTATTGAGACTAACATTATTGATATGGGTATACCTATAGAGGCATCAAAAAAATATAAAATAGAGGCTAAGGTATTAAAGATATTTTTAGATCCTTTCCCAAAACATATTGTGAATGAGATAAGGAGAACATCAGCTGTTCACTATACATACCAAGTGCATCCACCACCAGATTACTATCACACATTTACATATAAGGTACATCCCTTACATAACATTATTGTCATGTATCACACTAAAGTGACACCTCGACCACTTATCACATTTTTAGATTAGGAGATTGCGGATGATGACATAGATTTACTATGCTCTTTATATGAGCATACATAGACCACCATCCTATTCATAGTGTTATGGTTAATAATGGGTCAAACATAAGCATGTATACCATGACACTCTTACATCACTTATGCTAAACAAACAAAGATATATTTACCATATATATATATATATATATATATATAGTCATTATCAAATTTAGTGGCCATGTTTAGAGATCTATTAGGGAGATTATACTTCCATTACATGTTGGACCAGCACACATAGCCACTTGGTTCCTAGTAATATTAAGTGTAGGTGTATTTGACATATTATTGGTTAGGCCATGGTTACATTAACTTTTATCCATCCCATTTATATTACACTAATGCTTGAATTATATACATGTTAATTAGGTGGTTAACATTGAGGGTGTCCCATATGAGTATAACTAAGTAGGTCCCTCATGGCATTGAAAATTGGTATGTGTCTAATAAGAAAATATAAATGTCATGGTGTAGAAACATATAAGGAGGAATGTATATAAGCACATAAGGCATGGTGTCTTACTAGGGATTTTTGATGGACATCATGCCCCATTCCCCTAGGTAGTTACTTAGATTTATTGCTATACACATTGATTACATCTATCTTGACACCCTTGTGCAATGAAAGACTATAAAATACATCTTACATTACCTAATTATGATTAGATTCATTTAAATTTCAATGTTATGTTTGTACATTGTATTGGAATATCATGCATATGCTCCGACTAACACATTTTATAGAGCTACTCATTTTGAGGATAGTTCTTACATAGTTTTCACAACTAGCATCAAAAGAGGGGGCATTCATATGGGTTTGTCATAGATATCAAGCTCCTAATTTATTTTTCATAGATAAATTTTTAGCATACATGCTCAGTTTTAGAAATTAGACATAAGAAAAAAAGAGACTTGAATAGTAGTTCAGATCACCCATATTTTAGACCAAGCAAACATTAGTGCCTATCTTGGGACACTATTATCTAGTATCCTCAACTTCAATATAGTCTAGATTATTTAGACTATTACACTATGTACAATACAAATTTGCATAGATATAGTCATAGGTTTTATAGTTATGTTCATATTTTTCTCAAATACACTCATTTTAACTCCTTTTCATACCATTTACTTATAGTTGATGGCATCATGTGTGGCATGATCACTCTCAAATTTAGTTTAATTACATAGATTCAATTATTACATACTCAATTTATATTTAATATACTCATATA